>JAIFGZ020000587.1:0-705986 GCA_019925245.2 Oryza australiensis
ACGAGGGGGTAGAGGAGAGAGAAAGACACACTGTAAGGCTAGGAGAGAAAAAAAGGGATAAAAGTAAAGAAGTGGAGAAAAATTAGAAAATAGGGAAAAATTCTAGAAAAATTGGGGAATATTTTTAGGGAATTTTGGGGAATATTTGTGCAAAAATACATAGTTTTCTCAGGAATTATTTTTCCTCGTGAAAGTAAAATGATTTTCTATATACGATTTTTGGAAACTTCCGTGTACGTGAAACTTTCTTGAAGATTTAATATTACTTTTCTTTTTTAAAACTATACTTAACCATTGGACTCTATGCAAAGATATATCAATCGAACCTCTTGAACAACATTCGCAAGACTTCCGCTTCGTCAGCTTTATTGATCCTTTTTACAAAACCCTAAAAGTCGAAACTCATCGCTACTACCGAGTTTGCTATAAAAATCCTCCGTAACCCGAGTAGGATCGTAGGGAAATATTTGGAGAGTTCTTTATGATTTTTCATGCTTTTTCGTTCGTTCTTATCGGATTTTAACCGGAATCCATTTTTCTTTTTTTCCTTTTCGCTCGTATGATTAGCGACCGAGGAGGCGAACACCGAATTCCGCAGAGACCCTCACTCAAGAAGCGTGCGAACAAGGCAAGTCTTCACACCCTTTGAACATATCGATCCCAATTGCGAAATGATGTTATTTTAAACTCTAAACATGCATGCTTTACAGAGTTACCTATACTTGTTATGCCATACCTTGCTATTGATTACCTTTTAGAATTACTCCTTGTAACTCGCGATGTGATACAAACAACCGAAGCATAACTTGTAAACTCTTATAGCCATGCTACACTTAGATTATGCATACTCATGACTTTATGAAAAAGCTCAGGCTTGGGCAACTACCTTAGGGCGTAGTTGAGATTCGGCATGTGGAGACATGAGCGCCACATGGCCATGAGAATGATGAACTAAGTTTGATGAAAATTGAAAGTACTATACAAATGTTTTAGACTCGGGCGATGGATGATTTGGGTGGATTCCGGAAAAGGCAAGTGCCGACCTCGGTCAATTAAGGACCGAGCCATGAGATAGCCGGAAACGAGCCAGCACAACCGTACTTCTCGAATGGGTATAGACCTAGTTGACTAGATAGCCGAGCGGAGGCGTATCCTTGCATAGATGGTTCTCTATGATGTGGTTATGGGAGGAGAATGAGGCTGCGGCCTTTGTTAAAAATGGTGAGATTAAACTGATGTTAATTAAACTTAAAGATTTGGAAAGTCTTCCCTTACCCCGGTGCGCCTAACTCCTCTCACCGCTAGAAAAGGACGGCTAGAGTGCATGAGGGCTTAAGTTCATGGAGCGGGTGAATGCCAAAGCTTGGAGGTTATCGAAAGGCTTTGCCGTGACCAAGTCTCATGTGTTGAGGCGTAGGCTCATTTGTTGGGCTGTCGCGGAGTACGAGTAAAGTGTACATCCACCGCAAAGTGTGAATGAATCAATCTATTCGAATAGCCGTGCTCATGATATTGAGCATCGTGACAAGACTTTCGCTTGGCTAGACTTTGAACTTAAAATGCCGGGGATGGGTTTGCATGATGATTTTATTCGCTGGGATCAACTTCTCGAGAATGAGAAGGGGTGGACTCAGAAAATCACGACGAACCGGAGTGGGAAGCCATCCTTGGAATCACGATGGATGGTAGACAGAACTGGCCGCCGGATTAATGAACTATGAAATTAAAACTTGATTCGCTAGTCGATAGGCTTGCGAAAAGAATTGTGAAAACTGCTTTACGCAAAATAACCTAGCCATGTTCTTTGAATAACCCTATCATATGCATCAATTCGTGTTGGCTTTGCCGAGTACGGTTGGTACTCACCCTTGCTATACGCACAAACCTCAAATTAGATGGAAATGAAGAGCCGAAGACCCATATGCATATTACCGAGGAGGGCGAAGGGACCGACGCACATACTAGACCTTAGCTCCTGGCCGTTGTTCGTGGCAATTGACAAGCCGCCTCTTTCCGCCGCCTTATCTAAATTTCCGTTTTTATGTTGTATTCAGACCGTAAGGTCCTATGGGATGAACAATGCCTTCTGGGCCTATTAATGTAATAATGGTAATGTAAGACTATTCGTGCATGTGCACTTGACTATCCAAGATCAGATTCTGTAGGTACCAACTACTCGATCCAGGGAAATGGTACTATGAACACGAAAGATTCCCGCCTCAAATCGGGGTCCACAAGCAGATCAAGCAATCGGCGTGCACCATGTTGGATTGCATGCGGCCGTGATCTCTAGTTGGCTTTTGGAGGATGCTCCCGAGTTGGCTTTAACTGAGTTTAGTGGTTTGGCTAAGCTTATACGTCAATCCGTACTACTCTTACGATCCTACGCCCGGCCGCTGCACCATGTTGACGGGAAAGGGTTACCATCGACCTTCATCGGCTTAGTTGATTCTTCGAATTTTATTTTCCCGCTTCGATGGCTTACTCTGGATTTGTTGGCGGGAAGACCTTGCAATTGTTTGTGTTGTGGAAGGTGGTGTTGTGCCATTTGCAGGTGACTTTTTCTTTTTTAGTTCATCGGCTAATGGGATAATGTGGTTGTCCCAAGCCCGAATTTGCTTCTCCTTCAAGAAACAGATCAAAATCGGCCGTCAGCTCCTAGTGATATCAAAGTCATATTTCTCCTCCTTAGCCGACTTTTTCAACCACAAGGAGTTATCGCCTTCTTATTTCTAGTCCACTCCTACTGCTCGCCACCTCTCGCGTCACTATCACTTGAATATGTGTCCGCTGCGTAGGCAATGCCTGACTTTCTTGAAGGCTTTCTTGGATTCTTGAAATCTTTGCTCAGGGCTGTCACCTTCTGATCAAGTGGGCCAAGCTCCCAAAGTCTTGAGCTAAAAACCTCTCACGGATTGGAGCCAGAGTCCGTGAAAGCCAAATCGGCTAGCTGCGAATCTGATAGCACCAGTTATAGCAACGCTTCCTCATATCCCCAGGCGTTGAATGTAATATTGAACCGATTCTTCATATTTTTGCCCTCGATGCCGGTGAGGTTCGACAACTTTATTTCGTAAGGCTGGAGTAGAAGTAGCCGTGGAATTGTTTCTCGAGATCGGCCCAAACTTTGAACCGAGTTGTATGGCAAGGAAGAAAACGAGGTAAAGCCGATCCCAAAAGCGATAGCGGAACAAGCACACTCGAGCGCACCGTAGCCGATGCCTCCCCCGCATTGAGCTAGGAATCGGGCCGACGTGTTCGTAAGTGGACACGTTGTCTTGCCCGGAAAATTTTGAGAAATCCAAGCACTTTGTACGGCGTTGAAGGGAACCCTTTCGAAGTATTCTAGATATGGGTACCAGACATGTTGCCGAGAATCTTTGGGTTTGAGGCCGAACTGATCATGCATGATGTCGGCAATCGATCGACCCCAAGGTTTGTTGTCCCCGAGCTTGAACTTGAGGCATCTACCATAGTGCTCGAGTGAATGGGTTCTTTGCTGACACTTTGGAGTGGTGGCGTCTATGGCCGTTGCTTTGTTGCTCAAGATGGCCTCCCCGATATTGGTACTGGAACTTATTTGTAGCTGAGGTGGCCGAGACACGATTGGCGGTGATCGTCAGAAGAAGTCGATTGTCGACGGGACTATGATGTGGCGTCGGGGCAATGTTGTCAATCAGCTCATTGGACATGATTGGCCACCGATTAGTGTTGAATATGTTCTCCAATTGCTCGCGTCACCGGCCGAGGCACCGCGACCGATGTTGAGGTTGTTGTCGGACCAGATCCAGGGTGCGGCTCCGATGTTGATGCAAATGTGCTTGGTTGGATCGGAGCAGTCCTTGAGGATTGGCTGTCCTAATGGCTGGGATTAAGCTTGACTCGGGTTGACAAAGGTCCTATAGCCCTCAGAACTCGGCCATCGCTGAAGTACGTCGGCCCTCTTGGTAGCTGCTCTGCTATCTCCGAGTCAACCACAAGTGCTTATCACGTTGTTGAGTGTGTTAACCAGTATGCCACTTTGGTTGACGAGCGCATGATGGACAAAATCGAGTCGATTTCGGTCCCGTAGGAGTGTAAGGGCCCGAACCGTCTTGTTCTTGCTTAACGTCCTCCATCTTCTTTTTTTCCTTTCTTGTCCTCATTAGACATGTCGAAGTCTTCGATGGAGAACTTGAACTTCTAGAGGACCGCTCCTGATCTGGCCTCGGTGAAAGATCGCCCTGTAATGTGCCTGCAGTCTCAACCATCGCTTGTAGTCGGCTAGTTGTTCACCCGACAAATTGCTCCATTGTAATGGCGGGATGACGTTTTCTTGATCGATCTTTGGAGTCTTGGTGTCGACATCGCGTCAAACTTGGAAGTCTCAATGGTCCCACGGCGTGCCAAAAGCGTGTTGATGAGAAATTCGATTCCCACGCACCGGCGTGAGAGATTTGATTTACCCTAGTGCAGGTCCGGCTGGTCGCCTTTTTGGTGAAGCTTAGGCATGCGTTGGTTTAATCCTGCAGAACCAACAAGAAAACATAGAATAGGTGTTAAGTTAATAGTAGATCCTACTTTGGATCGGCTAAGGGAATCAATAATCATACAATGTGTCCCGAAACACATTTAGACCAAGTGATTGGGATAGATCGTAGTATACCGAGAAAGTATAAATCACTTAAGCCTAAAAGCACATTGGGATAATAATTATATGCATTTATAACCTAGCCGATATCACGGAGTCTAATATAAATCAACTAGTACTCCGATATGTTTTATAAAAAGATATCAATCCTGAAATAAATGTATTAAACCTATATCAATCTACATTTGATGTGACTCAACAGTTGAAACCGGCTTAAGACATTTAAATAGAGTGAGATCTTAATATAAAAGGTAGTTTTAATACATCTAATGAAGAATTAATACTAAAAGACAATTAAACAAGTAAGGTCGGCCGGGTTCTTGCCGTCTCTAATGATAAATATTAAGCCCAACGATCTTGATGGTTCTAAGAGCGACTTAATAGATCGATTTGATGCAGCATTAAGTACGTAAAGAAAACATTAGATATGTATAGGCTAATGAAAACCCTTCTGAGATCGAGTAGACACAACATATAACCTAAATCAACCTCTAGATCTAACTCTATTGGCTACGGTCTTCGTGAGAGAAAACCCGGCCACGATTACAAGGCAGATCTAGACATTGTTCTAGAATATATGTCATGTATGATAAATTAAGCAGTTTATAGCATCAAAATTAGAGTATCATAATAATGGAAGCACTAACCCCCATGATACAAGCCACTTGTAACAAGGAATTACCTCGTTCGGAGATTGATGTCGATGTGGCCGAGCAAAAGTAAGAACTTGTCGAGAAAGAACAAAACTAAAAAGGTTGGCGATGCGCCGAAGGTGTATTGATTGTGATTGTTGTGTTTTTATAAGCCCTCAGGTCTTATTTACACCCGATACATAATAAGTCTCGTGACGGACATGATTCCTATTACATTAGATTACAACACAATCCGACATTATCACGGAAGGAAATTAAACAAAACATCCTAATTTAAAGATACAATTGCTTAGTTTACAGGACATTATCCACATATGGCAATATCTTTAACGCACTTTGGAAACCGAATCCAATACTTTATCTTCAAGCTTTCCTTTTGGGATTGGCTTCACTTCTATCTTCAATCGTAATCGGCTATCGGCTATCCTAGTCCAATTGGGACACAACCGACCGACTCCATGAAATCGATCTCGGACTTAGCCGATGCAAGCCTGTTTCTCTACAAATCACGTTTTCTCCGATCTCGCTTCAATCTCAGCTTCAAACCTAGGGATTTGTTTACCCAGTATTTGGTCGTTAACACCACTAGAGAGTAGAAATGTTTCTTCACTTGTGTGGCTATTTAGTCTTCCAACTTCTCTTTATATGTCCCGCTTCTTATAACTCTTGGCATCCTATGAAAACCCTTCCTTCCAACTCGTCCTGACTCAATGCCCCGTGAGTTCGTCATTCTCCCTTTTGGTGATGAGCTCCCGATTTCTCCTTCCCGATGATCGTTTGTAGACTGGAGGTCACCTACTCAATCTTAGGAGCCTCGAATAGTATCTCGCCTCGTCCGTGACTCCGCCCCGTGCTTCGTGCCCAAACACAGTTCTTGCTCATCTCTTGTAGGGGGTCGACCAGCAGGGGCTTGCCTTGGGCTTCAAACTTTTGTTCCATTTCTCCGCCATTGATCTACGTGGCCATCGTACTCGCTTGACCCCAATAGGTGCGGATATTTGTTTTTCTTGGCTAGGTTTGACATCTTTTTTCTCCTTGCTAATGCTTCTGGTGTTTTCCTCTTCGTGACAAACTTATCCCATTTAGATTGCAATATATTACCGTAATCCTTGAATGGAGACTTGTTTTGTTGAATGTAGTACATGTTCATATCTGACTTCCACTGTCTGCCACGAGCTCACGTTGTTTTTAGCACATGCTCCCTCCCCCTAACCTTTGAACCAGGTGGATAAATTAGGTATTTTTGCAGCTCATCCCATAGCAGGGTCTTAACAAGAGCTCTACATTTAATGGCCCGTGAGTTTTGGCCAAAGTTCTGCATGTGTTGCCAAACTTGGACATCACCACCTTTGGTTCAACATGCTTTCTATCTTGGTTGAGAGCAGTTATGTACCTTTTTTTTCACTCCTACACTTGTCGATGTGTTCATAGGCTCTGGGGCCGACGTGGTTGTGTCCATCTCTATTTCAGGTATGGCAGTAGCCTGGGCCGCCTTTTGTTTTGAGCGATGGTGTGTAGCCATCTGCAGGAACACGTCATTAAGAACCATTAGATGCCTATGATATCTACGCAGACTAGTTACAAAATGGGATAACAAAGTTTCAGGCTTATTGCCCACTCGATAGGTATATAGTCGGGGTCATCCTCGCGAGGGCAACTTTGTCGCTAGGGGTGCGCCATGTTTCTTCACTAGACCTTGCTTCTCTCCCTTCAGATGTTACGAGTGCCTCAGAGGGAACTTTGTTGTTCGACATTTGTTGTATGGTCGTTCTTCACATGTGAAAATTTTGCATCTCAAATTTAGCACATTACAAATTCATTAAATCAACAAAATTAAAGTATGACATGTTTTTATATAAACATTAAATATAGGCAACTAATGTAGAAATTAAAATTTTCACATGTCATCTCCAATTTCCGTATCTCTAATTTTCACATCTCTAATTTCCACATCCGTAATTTTCACACCTCTAATTTTCACATCTATATTTTAACACATCTCTAATTTTCACATCTCTAATTTTCACATCAAAATTTCCGCATCACAAATTTTGAGACCTATTATTTTAACATCTCTATTTTAGCACATCTCAACTTTGCACATTCGCACATCACAAAATTTCACAAAAATTAACTTCGACAATAATCAAAATATCGGGGTGTTGAGGACATGATCGGTGTGGCCTGCGAGGAGGTGGCCGGTGAGGGTTCGGGGAGAAGGTGGCCGACGCGGGCTCGGTGAGGAGGAGGGCGACACCAAGGCGGTGGTCGACATAGAGAAGGACAATGATGAGGCAGCGGTCAACATGGAGGACGGTGGCGGCCAGCGTGGAGGACTTGGATAGGTTGCCGCAACAACGGTGGCATGCAAAATTTGGGCAGCCTGACGACGCTAGTGTTCGTGGCCTCCGAGACTTGGAAATTTTCAAGTCCCGCGCCCACCTTACGTAGGGCTAGATCATCATGCGCGGGCAGCTTAAGAGCCCGCATGCGAAAATGATCTTTGTGTGTGGGCTTCTTAAGTCGCCCGCATAGAAAGATCATTTTTGCGTGCGGGCCATTAAGATGACCGCAGAGCACTATCTTTGCATGCCGGACGTTAAGCAACTCACATGCAAAGATAATTTTCAAATGTTTATTAATTTTGTTAAATGCATAACTAATTGGTTATTTCTCCAAAAATAATGAAAAATGGTCCCAAAAATATTGTAAATCCATACAATTGTAAATCCCAAACAAAATAAGTAAATTCAATTGCTTTGTCTACAAGATAACATAAACCGACATGTCCCTCCAATATGCATCTCATCAACTAGAAACCACATTCATTACACATTCAGTACATAAACTCTTTAACTATAATACATGCATTTTAAAAATAGCTTTATTACAAAAACAAACTACCATTTAATGCAACACCATCGGCCCGCACATGACGTAATCTTCTTGTCAAGGGTTCGCTCTATGCGCTTGATGCGTGTAGGAAGATCAATGAATAATGCTAGGTCGTTGTATTGGTTGTAATCAGCTACGTCTTCAAAGCTGTCAATGCCTATGAGTTGTTGGTTTTCGTATATAGTAATGCCCATCTTCTCATCCGAAGGGTCCTTCACATAGAAAACCTAGGCAACACGCTAAACGAGGAACCATGCATCATCCTTGTGGCCTATTTTACTGCGTCACACCATTGTTGGGCCATAGTTATCCAGGAAAATGCATGTGGTGTCGTTCACTTATTGGCGTTGAACCACGGGGATGTGGATGTTAAGTCCATAGTCAAGTTCCCAAATTTCTTATATGATCCTGTAGCACGATTTCTTCTGGTCCGTTGTGTCGAAAGCTTCGACATGAACTCCACTATTCTGGGATATGCTTTTCTTGTACTTTGTTATCGTGTAAAACGTATATCCGTTGATGTTGTACCCTTGCCATGAGGTCACTAGACTTGATGGGCCAGATGCCAGCCTTTGTAAAGTTTTTTCCTCCAAGGATTCACCAACGGGAAGGTTTTGATCCTTCAACCATTGAGGAAATCCACGCTTCTAATCTTCTAAGACCCAATCAACGGACTGTCCAACGTTGGAAGCTGTGATCTTATTTATGTGCTGGTCAATATAGGGCTCAATGATGGCGAGCTGTTGCAGTACACTCGTGTATAGCCAGAGGTATCCCAATGGAATTGACATCCTTTATATAATCTATACAACACTCAACCACCTCTTAAGTTGTGTACCCTCTATCATCGATCCCTCTCGGATGAGCACGATTGCATTTACCCTTTCGGAATCGACATGTGCCACTCATACGCCAACATTTGATGTAGGCATAGCGGACCAAGTTCAATGTTCGAGGGATGATGTGAACAATCAGATGCTCCATCATATCCCAATAAGATAGGAGGAAAATACATCTCAAGCTTGCAAGCTGTCTCGGTTGTGAATTTCTGGAGTGGTCCTAATTCCAAAGGATCAAATACCTTCTCGTGATATTCGATTAAAAAAGTAACACAACTTGGTTATCACTACCTTAGTGTGCATTGGCTTCACTTGCCCTTATAGTAGTGTTAACACCGGAATTTGGTAATGGGGTTCCTAAGTCCTAAGAAAGCAAGGTGGAATCGGATCGGTTGAGGGCAGAAGTCGTACGGCTAAAAGAGTGATCGGCTGCGGTAGTGGTCGGGTCCGAGGATGGGTTGAATGGAATATCCGACGGCCCGATTCCGAGTTCAGAAGAGATAAAACCGTGTCCAACGCAGAAACTTGAGGATAAGTGGAGATTCGGATGTTAATTGCGCGCTTAAAGATATTGCCACTTATGGATAGAGTCCTCGTAATGGCAATTGATTCGTAATTCAGGAGTTTGTTAAATTGTTAGTTGTGATGCATTATGGATCTCGCTAGGGATGATATGATGTTTTAAAAAGTAGTTTAGATATAGTCCAAAGTTGTTACAAATATTTGTATCTTGGGTATAAATAGGACCCGAGACCCTCTGTATGAAAACGATTCAATCAATCTAATCTTTGGCGCATCGCCATCCTTTTCCTTTTAGACGAACACCCTGTTTGGCTTTGGGCTGCATCATCTCGATCCCCAAACTCAGGTAAATGTTTGTCGTTAGTGGTGAGATTACTTGTTTCTGATGCTTCCATCGCAATGACACATTGGATTCAATAGTTTCACTATATATCATATAGTGCATATGAATCTATCCGGTGCTTAGATCTATCTTGTAGTTGACTCGTCTTTTGGGGGGTATGTGGTCAACAATATTAGGTTTTAAGGGCTGGTTGGTTCGTATGTAATATCTACCATCTTACGGAGTGTAAGTCGAAAGTAATAGATTGGATGCTTTTTTTGATACTTAATGTTGCATCAAGGCTGAACTATTGAGTCGTCTATAGAATCGTTGGTAATCTATTCTTTTGGACTTACATTACCTGGAGATAGCGTCGGGGTTTCAGCCGACCTTGCTTACCCTAATGTTTTTCTTTTAACATAATTGTTATTAGATCTATAATAGGGCTGTATTTTATGTCTAGATTGTGCTTGCTTACATCTTTGATCTAGGAATGTTGCGCCGCACGAGATTCATTGGAATATCGCCCGATTTGATGTTAGTTTCCCAAAGACGGTTGTCGTTGATCTCGTATATTTATTATTCTTCGTTATATTTGGATCGGACGATCGATGATCATCTTGGTATAGCCGATGCGCTTTGGTCGTTTGGCCCAAATATGGTCTGGAATAGCATATATACGTTCATGGATTTCCTCGGCCGATCCCGCGGATTTGACCTAACGCCTAACGAACATTTTCTTGTCTTTTCTCTTGTTGATTGGCGTAACAAAACAATCGGCACGCTCTACACATTGTAGGCAGCTAAGAAGGACCTGCACTGGAGTCAAGCAGATCTCCCAGGCCAGCGTGTGAGAGAGATTTCTCATCAACACGCTTCTTGGCACGCCCTGGGGGACTATCTTTGTTGGCTCGACTCGGACGAATAGACTCAGCCGGCAAGATGGTCGACCCAAGATCCCCGGCATCACACAGACAATGTCGTACCAGTAAAGATGGATCAACTATCTACAACAGCCAGTTTGAGTATAAGAAGATGGTGGAGGAACCTTAACAATTATCTTCAATCCTTCACCCAAACGAGGTCCGGAACGGTCCACCAAAAGTACAAGTTCAGCATCAACGATACCATAGCATCCTCGTCAAGCGATGCGAAGGGCAAATGAAAGTGGAAGAGCCAACTCAAGTGCGGGATGATCAAGTGTGTGTACTCTTTGCAAGATCGGATCGACTCGCATTTGTCCATCACGCGGTAGTCAACCGAGCAAGCATCCCGGTCAACACCCTCAATAATATGATTTCTCACGTGGTTGATGCCAAGGTAGCCGAGCAGCTGCAACGAGGCCCCACATATTTCACGAGATGGCCGCTTTCCGATTACAAGACACTAGTCACCCAAGATCGACCGCTCCACTAATAGTGCAACCCAACCCGCCAGGAGGAGTCGGCCACTTGAGTCCAAGCGAGACGGCCGTGAAACCATCACTATTTTAAACCGACAATGTACCCGCTGCCTCAAGGTCAACTCGACATGTTCCATCATAATCGGCAGCCGAGCCCATTGATCATGGTAGATTCGGCAGAATGCCTGGGGCCGACAACCTGTTCCTGCATCCGCCAACGCCACCACAGAACCTCGGTTGCCACCTACCGATCATCGCTACCGTACCAAGGAGGTCGTCGGGATCACCATTACCGGCCTCGACACCACCACAGATGTATCGGCAGGCACACATGCTTTATGACCCATACGAGCCGATACAGCAAGATAATAGGGTCTGGGCCGAACTAATTGCAGACGTTATGCGGGATTAGTTCGGCCTCAAACCGAAAGACTCGGAAACATGTATCGGTATCCCTATCCGAACATTTCGAAAGGGTCCCACCGCACAACCGATACAAAATCCCGGACTTCTCCAAGTTCTCGTGACAAGACAACGTCTCTACCTATGAGCATATCACCGATTCTTGGCACAATGTGGTGAAGCATCGGCATCGACCCTTGAGAGTTCGGCTATTTCCCCTTTCTCTTTCAGATCGGCCTTCACTTGGTTCTCCTCGTTGCGTTACAACTCAATTCAGAGTTGGGCCGATCTTGAGAAACAAGTTTCAGCGGCTATTTTTATTCGCAACCATGAAATGAAGTTGTCGGACCTCACCAATGCGTCGGCAAAAACATAATGAATCGGTTCGGATTACATTCAACGCTTCGAGAGAAATGAGAACCCGATGCTACAGCTGGTGCTATCGACGCCCACTGGCTGATTTAGCCTTCCATGGTTTGATCGCACCGATCGGGAAAGATTCTCTGCGCGCAGACTTCGATAGTCTAGCCCACCGGGCGCAGAAGGTAACGGCCCATGAACAACGTTTCCAAGAGACCAGGAAGGCCGTCAAAACCATAACGCAAGTCGTCGTCGATTGGATTACGGATCCGACGACGATGAAACGAGAGGTGGCGGCAATCGAATGGGCTAAGAACAAGAAGGCCATCGTCGCCAATGGCTGCCGAAAACGGCTAAAGAAGAAAAATACGATTTTGACATCACTAAAGCCGACAAGATCTTTGATTTACTACTCAAAGAGAAACAGATTCAGTTGCTCGAAAATCATGTGATCCCGTCGCCGAAGAATTGAAAAGAAGAAATACTGCAAGTGGCACAACTCCACGTCTCACGCCACGAATGATTGCAAAGTCTTCGGCAACAAATCCAGTCGGCCATCGAGGCCGGGAAGTTAAAGTTTGCCGACTCAAGTCGGCCCATGAAAGTAGACGGCAATCCGTTCTCGGTCAACACACCATGCCGGCCTCGGGCGAGCTGATCGGCAGAGGAATGGCGTACGGCTTAGCCGATACGGTGATCGAGGCCGAAATAGGAGAGGACCAGATTGGAAACCACACCGCACGTATCAACATGGTGCGCCGCTATCAGTCGGCTGGCCGGGCCTATCCACGAACGAAGCCGATACCGCCATCAATATCGGTCTCGGCGTGAAGAAATTTACGACGAAGCACCTCGCCGACACGAGCCAAGAGGCCAAAGCCGCGGGACATGGCGAGCCATGATGATCCACGTTGGCATTGCGGCTTCTTCGGACATTGCTTGGGAATCCGGCATGAGACTACCAACACCGGAAGACCGCCCGGCATGTAACGATCATCATAACCATGACGAACACGGAGTTCGTCGCCCGCAAGCCCATCCGGTTCATTCCCCAGTCGTCCAACCCGAACCAAAGACGGCGACCTATCCACGATCGGCTCGGTCCGATCCATCAAGATTTCTTCATCGACGAGAATCGGGATGGAGACGATCGCGGTGATGAGGAAGCCGATGATGAGGGATCAGCCAATCCCCAGTGGTGCCCGTCCGATCTATTTACGAAGACCCGTAAGAGGAGAATTCAGCGGCTTAAGCGTGAAGGAAGAGAGGACGAGGTGAGACAAATGATATATGAACAACGCCGTCTACTGGGCAAGATCAAAAGACGGTGGGTACCCAAGAGAACGCTACGGCCACCGAAGAACAAGGCGAAGAAAGCCCCGCCGACCGAGCCGAACGGCAGCCAAAGGGAAAAGTAAAGCTACCGCATCGGTTAACATGGTCTTCGTATTGCCCGCCGACCTCAGTGCCCCGAAGCCGACGCGATACTATCGAAGATGACCCGACAAAACCAATGATCTCGCCAGACAGTGCCATTTTTGACAAGCCGGAAGGGACCAAAAATTGGCATCTAAAACCGTTATACGTTAAAGGGTTCGTCAACGGCAAGCCAATTTTCAAAATGCTGGTCGATGGGGAGCGGCAGTCAACCTCATGCCTTATGCAACTTTCGTAAAGCTTGGAGGGGCCGAAGACCCGATCAAAACCAACATGGTACTCAAGGACTTCGGCGGCAACCCATCGTATACCAAAGGCGTTCTCAACATCGGGCCGGCCATCGGCAACAAAACCGTGCCTACAACGTTTTTGTCATCGACGGGAAGTGGTCTTACGGCCACCTGCTCGTCGAAGGGACTGGATCCACGCTAACTGCTGCATCCCTTCTACAATGCACCAGAGCCTCATCCAGTGGGACGGCGACAAGATCGAGATCGTGCCAGCCGACAGGTCAGTTAGTATTGTCAGTGCTGATTTGCCACTTTGGGAAATCAAAGGCATCGAATGTTTATCTGGGAAAATCTGGCAAGCCGATTTTCTAAACGTGTCCAATTCAACAATACAACCCATCGGAAGGGACGAGCCGCACTGCCGCTTTGAACAAGACATGGTGGAGGGCTCCAACGTGTTTCTGCGTAGCCACCACGGACGAAGACGATGGCAAGTTAGGACAAGGCTTCACGTCGACCGACGAGCTAGAAGAAATCGACATCGGATCTGGCGACAAGCCAAGGCCGACGTACATTAGTAAAAAATTATCTCCTCTTTGTAGATCCCAACTTATTGAATTATTAAAAGAATATAAAGATTGCTTCGCATGGGAATACTTCGAGATGCCCGGTCTAAGCCAATCGATAGTGGTCCATCACCGCCAATCAAGGCAGGATATCGGCCATTCAAACAACCTCCTAGGAGTTTCAAAGTCGACATGTACGACGCAATTAAAGCCAAAATCACTCGGCTATACGACGCAGATTCATTCGGCCGTGCCGATATGCCGAATGGGTCTCTAATATCGTCCCGGTATTGAAGGAGAACGGCAAACTTCGAGTATGCATCGACTTCAGAGACCTAAACAAGGCGACCCCAAAAGACGAATACCCAATGCCAATAGCCGACCTGCTTGTCGACGCCGCCTCAGGCCACAAAATCATCAGCTTCATGGACGGCAATGCAGGGTACAACCAGATATTCATGGCCGAAGAGGATGTCCATAAGATGCTTTTCGATGCCCGGTGCGATCGGCCTCTACGAGTGGGTGGTGACGTGTGGGTGCAACATATCAAAGAGCGATGAATTACATTTTCACGACATGATCGGCGCACTAGTAGAGATATACATCGACGATGTCGTCGTCAAGTCGAGAGAGATAGAAAACCACATTGCGATCCGAGGCGGTGTGCTTGAGCGGACGAGGAAATACGGATTGAAGATGAATCCGCTTAAATGTGCGTTCGGCGTGTCGGCCGGCAATTCTTAGGGTTCCTCGTTCATGAAAGAGGAATTGAAGTAACACCAAGGAGCATTAACGCCATTAAGACAATTCAACCCCCTAAGGATAAAAGACAACTCCAGTCATTGATCGGAAAGATAAACTTCATTAGACGGTTCATAACTAACCTCTCAAAGAAAATGGAGCCGTTCACACCATTGCTTCGGCTTAAGGCCGATCAGATATTCACATGGGGGTAGAGCAAACGAAGGCGTTAGACGACATAAAAATTATCTAAGCTCCCCGTCCAGTTCTAATGCCCCCACAAAAAGGAATGCCATTCAAGCTGTACCTGTCCGCCGACGACAAGTCAATCGGCTCCGTTTTGATCCAAGAAGTCGATGGCAAGGAAAGGGCCATTTTCTATCTTAGCCGGCGGCTACTAGATGCGAGACCAGGTATTCACCCGTCGAAAAGTTATGTCTCGTGCCTCTATTTCTCATGCACAAAGTTAAGGCACTATCTGCTGTCCAATGAATGCAACGTAACTCTGCAAAGCCGACGTTGTCAAGTACATGCTATCGGCTCCAAGTGCTCAAAGGGAGGATCGGAAAGTGGATATTCACGCCGACCGAGTTCGATCTCGAGGTATCAGCTCCAAGAGCAAGAAAAGGACAGGCCCTAGCCAATCTCATTGTGGAACATAGAAACGACTCAATCGGCTCCGTAGAAATCACGCCTTGGACCCCGACTTTCGATGGCTCGGTGTGCACCAACGGCCGTGGAATCGGCTTAGTTCTTATCTCACCCAAGGGGGCAAGCTTCGAGTTCGCCTTCGCCATCGACCCCCACGCTACAAATAACCAAGCCGAGTATGAAGCCGTTCTCAAAGGGCTAGTCCTACTCGTGGAGATGGAGGCGACGCGGTCGAGATAATGGGAGACTCGTTGCTCGTCATCGCCAATTGTCGGAGAGTATGAGTGCAAAAACGACGCACCGATGATCTATCATCGTCGGTGCCGGAGTTAATGGAAGGTTTTCGGCTAGTCACTTTGAAGCATATTCTCGGGAGCAGAACACGGAGGCCAATGACTTGGCTCAAAGGGCATCAGCTACCGGCCGATGCTAAGAGACATCGCCATAGGCGTCGCCACCATCACAACCGACGACCGGAGATTCGACGTCTACAATTACCTCAAAACCCATCTCAATCGGCCACAAGGAAACTATGATACAAGGCATCGTGGTACGTATTGCTCGATGAAGTTTTATACTATCTGACAATCGATGGCATACCGCTCAAGTGTTTGAGCGCCGATCAAGCCCACAGTGGCTATCGGGGAGGTACACGAAGGAATGCAAGCGCACATCGGTCGGCACACAAAATGAAGTGGCTACTTCGCCGAGCCGGTATTTCTGGCCGACAATGCTAGAAGATTGTTTTAAATACTATAAAGGATGCCAAGATCGCCAAAAATTCGACATAGTGCGGCGAGCCTGGCGTCGGCCATGAACACAATCATTAAGCCATGGCCTTTCGAGGGTGGGGCATGGACATGATCGCCGATCAATCCACCTTCAAGCAAGGGGCACAAGTTTATACTAGTGGCCACAGATTATTTCACAAAATGGGTAGAAGCGATTCCCCTCCGAAAAGTGGATTCTAAAGACGCAATCGAGTTCGTCAAAGAACACATCATCTACCGATTCGGCATTCCGCAAACGATAACGACCGACCAAGGGTCCATCTTTGTTTCGGACGAATTCATTCAGTTCGGCGACGGCATGGGGATCAAGCCGCTTAACTCTTCGCCGTATTACGCGCAAGCCAATGGTCGGCCGAAGCTTCAAACAAAAGTTTAATCAAGCGATCAAAAGAAAGATATCCGAGCATCCTAAGCAATGGCACACCCGATTGGCCGAAGCATTGTGGGCGTATCGGATGGCATGTCATGGGTCCATCCAAGTTCCTCCATACAAACTGGTCTATGGACACGAAGCAGTACTTCCATGGGAAAGTGTCATCGGCTCAAGACGCATTCAGTTACAGGACCAACTCACAGCCGATGACTATTATAACCTCATGATGGATGAGTCGGAGGATCTCGCCTTATCCGTAATGAGAGCTTTAGAAAAAGTAACAAAAGACAAGGAACGGGTAGCCGACATTACAATAAAAAATTCGTCCCTAAATCATTTGAGGAAGGCGAACTCGTTTGGAAGCTCATACTCCCAATCGGATCTAGAGATAACAAATTCGGCAAATGGTCACCGAATTGGGAGGGGCCTTTCAAGATCCACAAATGCGTCTCCAAAGGAGCCTACATGCTGAAAGGACTAGATGGGGAGGTATTTGGAAGGGCCCTCAACGGAAAATATCTAAAGAAATACTACCCGAGCGTGTGGATCAATGCGTGAGTCGGCTATCGTCACAATAGGCCGACCCACGATGCTCGACGCCTTATAAGGCATCGCCTTTAGGCACTCGATTCCCCCTCCCACACCCCATGATCGGCTCCAGACCTCCCGGCAGAGATCAGATTAAATAATCACGTCGGACTCACAAATTTTGTCGACATCGAAGCTATCAACAAAACTTGGGGGCATACACATACACATAGTCGAAAAGACCAACAGCAAAGCCAATTTTTGAGTAATCAAGCCAGGAGTTGAAGAAACCTCAAGTCGATGGAACTCGGGAACATTAAACCGCATTTTATTCGAGTCGGCGCGAAGCCGTCTTGGATTACATCTTTGCCAGTACTCCCTAATGGCCGCCGTGGCTCGTTCGACGGGCTCCGCAGCTTCCATTTCTAGAGCATCTAGGATAAGATGCTCCAACCGAGTGACCCTTATGTCGGTGGTGGTGATCAGCAACTCGTTGGCGAGTTAGGGCCTGCCTCCCTCCAGCTCGGCCAAGGCGCGCGAGCGTCGGGTACGCCATGGGGGCAGCGCCCGTATGCCACCGAGATGGAAAGCGGCCGGCCGCCAAGTGACGAGCCTCCAGCTCCCGAAGCGCCGGTGCGCTCACCCATCGGTCCTGGCTGACCGATAGCTCGTACGACGTATCCATGATTCCTGTGATCACCCGAAGCGGGTGAGGCGGCCGCAACGAATTTCATCCCCGAGTTTTCGAAGACGAAATCGGAGAGTAGAGGAGTTGAGAAACCACTGGTTCACCGACGAACTCAAAGACGCCATGAGAAGACTAGACAAAAACTTAAAGGACTAGGTGTTCTACTATTGAAAGTTCATCGCCTTCGGCCGTGAGTTATTCGGAAGAGCCGGGGAGCCCATTTATAGAAAGAAAAGATATGGTTCTTAGATGTGAAAGGTCGTCGCCAACCCAAGAGTCAAAGAGATCATCATTATGAGCGTCGGGAATCGTTGAAAGCCAATGATCGCGCAAGTATGGATACCTATCGCCTGTGGCTCACGGGTTCCCGGAGTACGATTCGAGGGGGTCGGCCTACGAAGACAGGACGACGACGTAATCGGTATTACGCCGATGGCTAGAGAGTCGAATAACCGAGAGATAGACGTTGAAGGTTGGGGCGTCACTTCGAGTGATTTCGAACTAAACGAGTCAAGACGCCGCACACAACCAAGGGGCAGTCCTACGTACAAACATGGCCGATTGTCTCTACAAGCACGATTAATACAAGCTACCCTGGCCACATCGCAAAACACATGTTGGAGAAACACAAGCCGACCTCGCAGGTCGGACCCTTTACAATCTTCATTTCTTTAGAAAATCGGCTATCGCCGATAGAGCCGTCGCCCGACTGGTCGACTCGCCGATTGCCCCGGGGTCGTCGGCTCGGACCCCGCCACCGATCGAGCACTCGCACCAAGCCCCACAAGTACGCAACGGCCGCCCGATACTTTGACGCTCGCTTCAACCCCGCCGTAGATCGGCCATATACTCTTCATGGACGTCGATCTTGTTTGTAATCCGAACGAGATCGGCTACCGCTTGGTCCCGGCGGGCACGGAGTTGTTCGAGCTTGGTCAGTCGGCTGTTTTAGGCGGTCGAAGGCGGCCTTCCGGGCTTCAATGGCGTCTTTGGTCGATTGGATGGCAGCCGACCGCGCCCGACTCTCGCGCGATCAATGACTCGCCGCGGGCTCGTTCGTATTTTAACCGGTAGGCTTCCATGAAGGTCGCCGCACGATGGCTTCAGCTACAAGCATCCGGCAAACTTGGTCTTGGATGTCTCTGAACCGTGCGCGTATTGAGCCGCAATCGATCACCAACGCATCTAATGAGGCTTCCAGCCGGCTTGCCGATATCGCCCGGGGTGGCCCTCGTGTTCTTAGCCGACGCCGCAAGCGTTTCTCGCCAAGATCACCGGTTCCTCGAACTCCGACAAGTCGAAGTTGAGGAGATCGGCCACACGCCGCAGAGGAAAGAGAGGATCGGGGGCATGGCATAACCAATGGTTGGGACCGGTCGCCTACCGTCGGCGCGTCGTCGGGACTATTGGTTCGGCTGGATCATTCCCCACGGCCGTCGGCTTTCCTTGCCCGTGTCATAGTCGCCACCCCCAACAAAGCTCGGTACATTCGCCCGAAGCATGGGGAGCAGCCGGTGGAGATCGCGGGAGCTGCAAAAAGGAAAAGGGATTAGCAGACGAACTAATTGATTATCACATGCAAAGGGGTAAAACCGACACGGCAGAGCAGGCGAGGGACGCGATTACCGGCCAATTTCTTGAACTACGAGGAACAGACAAATTAGATACGGGTGAACGTCGTGAAACCAGTACCAACGAAGTAAAAACTTACGGGAGGACGTTTCGTCGGCGGACTTGGGGCTGGCGGAGTGTCGGTTGGGGCATTTACCGATTCAGACTCGAAGCCCCGGTCTTGACCGTCGCCCGGACGGCCACTGGCGCCTCTTCATCGACAAGCAGCGTCGAGGAATCGCTCGACGGCGGATCTAAGCAAGGAAGGCTGTCGGCCGAGGCGATCGATTCTATTTTTTCATCCTTTTGGGGGCAAAGCAGCTGACGAACGCGGCGGTGGTGCCATTTTCCTTTTGGCGCGATCGGATGGCGCACCCGCCCTCGCAATAAGGATGAAAGTTTGGGCGTCCCCGCCCGATGGCCGACGGAGCAAGGCCCCCACGTCCAAAACGCCCGGTTTGTATTCGATGGGGTGCCTGTAATCGCTACCGTCGGCCGCTCCATTTTTTGTTTCTGCAAAGTCGAAGCACGAATGTTAAATCAGCTGATGCGGCCGATGAATGAATCGTAGGAAAAGAGTAATCGATCGTGAGTAGAGATATACCGAGGGATCTCGTCCGAGAAGCAAGTCGATGTAGCAAGACGGCCGTTGGTGAAAAATGTGGCGTCCAAGTTCGGACCACCATCGGTCGTAAGCGGCGCTTCTCCTCGTCGACTGGTGATTCTGGCGCATCGCCGAAGGTAGGACCGGCTATGTTCAACGGCCAGGTTCATCATCGATCTTGGCCGACCGCTCCTCCGGTCTCGATCTTATCGGCGTAAAAGAAGCCGATGGGAAGTCTCCCGAAGCCGAATTGTCTCGCCGCCGATACCGGTAGTAGAATTCATAACTCCGGCCGATCGGCCTTGGTGAACCCCGATCGGCGAATGCGGTGGAGATAGAGAGGCGAAGAACAATTTTCTACACCTTGACCGCCTACGTGAGTTGAGGTCATCCCATTTGAAGTCGATCGGCAGCTCAAAAGATCCTTGGTCGGGGTAGAAATACCAGGTGCGGTTGTCGCGGATAGCCCGTCGTAAAAGCCGTGAACCAATCGGCCAACACTCACCCGATTGTCTTGAACTGTATGGGCGGCGGCTACTTCTCCATAGTTCGTGCATCGCCCGGTGGTGATCGATCGCCTTCTTCATCTTCGATTGGCTCTAGCCTTGGGAACCCAGGCTCCAGCAAGGGGCCGACCGGCTACGTTTTGGGTGGCTAACACTAGCCGATTTGGAGAAACCACCGGGGCCACCGGTGTTGACCGGGCGTTGGCGGCTATTTTCGTGGCGGCTTGATGCAGTATTTGATATGTGTAGCCGAGGAGGTATTTTCCCAATGTGAACTCTGTTCCGTCGGCTAAGATTTCGGCCATTATTTGCCAATTAGCGGTCAGCCCATAGCTTGATCCGCAGAACACAAATTTTTCCAGCCACATCATCGAAAGGCGGTGTATTCCCGGTGGTGGACTGTTCCATCTCTCATGTTTTGGGCAATGAAACCACTCCATCCATCGATAGCTTTGGTTTTGAACTGGTGTTGACCTTTTCGGTTCAAGACACATGGATTAGCCGATGATTCGATGTGCAGCCCAGTTGTCATATGTACATCGGCTAGTATGATGGTCATCGGCCCTTGCCTGAAGAGGAAGCATTGAAACTGTCGTTCCAAAAGTAGGCTGTAGCCGATAGGAGTGGTTCGTCTTTTTCTATGCTGGCGATGGACAGTTCCAAGCATTGGGCAAGCTTTCTTTCTTCCCATTGGGTGTACTTAGCCGATTGTATCCTCTTGTACCATTCGGTCCAGGCTGCGTCAGTAGACGGCCAAGCCTTAAATGTCCCGTTCCAGTGGGAAAGAGATGGTTTGGCAGTGTTAAAGGCCATGCGGTTGGTTTCGGCTATGATTACGTCAGTTGGGTCTGTATCGCTGATAGGCCCAAGGAAGTACTTTCCCTCTTGTATTGAATTGGGGATGAGCACTTGGCGAGAAAGGTGCTACAGTTTGAAGAAGGAGAAAAAGGTACTGATCAGAGATGATGGTGTTTTATAGTTGGAAAAAGTCCATATTTGACCATCCAACTATTGCCGAAGTTTAATTTTGGCCATCCAATTATAAAACCGGGTATCGGACACCCTGAACTACTCAAACCGTTCACGTTCGGATAGCCTAGGCGGTTTTGACCGTTTTGACTGCCACATGGCTGCTGACTCAGCAATAGTTGGATGGTCAAATATGGACTTGATTAATTTAGGGAGAATAATTAGAAAAAAATGATTTAGCATCAAGTCCATATTCCGGTACACGTCCGACGTGCGGCCACCATGGACGCGGCCATCGCGGACGGCGTCGACGTCATCTCCATCTCGAGCGGCTTCGACGGCGTGCCGCTGTACAAAGATCCCGTGGCAATCGCCGCGTTCGCCGCCATCGAGCGCGGCATCCTCGTCTCGGCCTTAGCTGGCAACGACGGCCCGAGGCTTGGCTCCTTGCACAACGGCATCCCATGGCTTCTCACCGTCGCCGCCGGCATGGTGGACCGGCAAATGTTCGCCGGATCCATCTACTTCGGTGATGACACGCAGAGCACCATCACCGGCATCACGATGTACCCGGAGAACGTGTGGATAAAGGACATGAACTTGGTGTACAACGACACCATATCGCATGCAACTGTCGACGTCGCGGCAACCCTAGCACAAAGCATAGTTGTGTGCTATGACACGGGGTTCTGTTCGACCGATGCGAACGGTGGCGGAGGCGGTGTCGCGCGACCATCTTCATCTCGAACACTACCTTGATAACCCCGAGCGATATGACCTTCCCGGCCATCGTCGTCAACCCGAACGACGCGGCGAGCCTACTGAGCTACATCAACTCCAACGTGCGGCCGACGGCGACGATCAAGTTCCAGCAAACGATCATCAGGACACGGCCGGCGCCGGTGGTCGCCGCGTACTCCTCGCGGGGGCCGTCACGGAGCTACGAGGGCATGCTCAAGCCGGACATCATGGCGCCGGGGGACAGTATACTCGCGGCGTGGCCGCCCATTGTTCCGCTGGCGCAGGTAGGAAGCACCGCCTTGGGCAGTGACTTCATCGTCGAGTCCGGGACATCGATGGCGTGCCCGCACGCAGCGGGCGTGGTGGCATTGCTGCGGGCGACGCACCCGGACTGGAGCCCGGCCATGATAAAGTCGGCGATGATGGCCTCCGCGACCGCCGTGGACAACACGTTCCAGACTCCCTAAAAATGATTTAGCATTTAGGGACTCATTTTTTTCTAATTTTTCTCCCTAAATTAATCAAGTCCATATTTGACCATCCAACTATTGCTGAGTCAGCAGCCACGTGGCAGTCAAAACGGTCAAAACCGCCTGGGCTGTCCGAACATGAACGGTTTCAGTAGTTCAGGGTGTCCGATACCCGGTTTTGTAATTGGATGGCCAAAATTAAACTTCGATAATAGTTGGATGGTCAAATATGAACTTTTTCCTTTATAGTTTGGAATGAGAAAAGTATTGATTAGTAAGAATACGGGATAAAATACTATTGAAAATTACCGAACGGACTATTGGTATAGGGGTGTTTGGAGGAATGAGTTGAGGGTAAAATTATAGAGCAAAAGAGAATACCTGAGGGAACTCGTTCGTAGTGGCGGCTGGAGCAGTTCCGGTGACGGCAGCAGGTGGTGTTGCGGTCGCGGCTGGCACGATGGTGGTGGCCGACGAGTTGGAGGTGCTTGAGGTCGCAGCGGAGGCCATCGGGAAGGTCGGAGACGAGGATGTAGTTCGGAGAGTGTGGAAAAGGTGTCGAACGCCGATGGAGCCGCCGGAGGAGAGAGAAAGGGCAAGAACTTTGTTTGAGAAGGAAGCCGAGCGCACGATGAGGGCGTGGGTGGTTCGAGCGAGGAAGGTGGATATTTAAAGAGCCCTTGGGGAGAAGCCGAGACGATTCGGGCCAAGATGGGAGTGGGAGTTTGAATAGGTAAACAAATCCGCAACACTTTATGTTACAGACTTGGGGGGCATGTGTTAACACTGGAATTTTGTAATGGGGTTCCTAAGTCCTAAGAAAGCAAGGTGGAATCGGATCGGCTGAGGGCAGAAGTCGTATCGGCTAAAAGAGTGATCGGCTGCAGGGCAAGTCGGCTGAGGATGGGTTGAATGGAACAGCCGATAGCCGATTCTGAGTTCAGAAGAGATAAAACCGTGTCCAACGCAGAAACTTAAGGATAAGTGGAGATTCGGATGTTAATTGCGCACTTAAAGATATTGCCACTTATGGATAGAGTCCTGTAATGGCAGTTGTATCTGTAATTTAGGAGTTTGTTAAATTGTTAGTTGTGATGCATTATGGATCTCGCTAGGGATGATATGATGTTTTAAAAAGTAGTTTAGATAGAGTCCAAAGTTGTTACAAATATTTGTATCTTGGGTATAAATAGGACCCGAGACCCTCTGTATGAAAACGATTCAATCAATCTAATCTTCGGCGCATCGCCATCCTTTTCCTTTTAGACGAACACCCTGTTTGGCTTTGGGCTGCATCGTCTCGATCCCCAAACTCAGGTAAATGTTTGTCGTTAGTGGTGAGATTACTTGTTTCTGATGCTTCCATCGCAATGACACATTGGATTCAATAGTTTCACTACGATATATATCATATAGTGCATATGAATCTATCCGGTGCTTAGATCTATCTTGTAGTTGACTCGTCTTTTCGGGGGTATGTGGTCAACAAGGTTAGGTTTAAGGGCTGGTTGGTTCGTATGTAATAGATTGGATGCTTCTTTTGATACTTAATGTTGCATCAAGGCTAAACTATTGAGTCGTCTTTAAAATCGTTGGTAATCTATTCTTTTGGACTTACATTATCTGGAGATAGCGTCGGGGTTTCAGCCGACCTTGCTTACCCTAATGTATTTCTTTTAACATAATTATTATTAGATCTTTAATAGGGCTGTATTTTATGTCTAGATTGTGCTTGCTTACATCTTTGATCTATGAATGTTGCGCCTGCACGAGATTCATTGGAATATCAGCCGATTTGATGTTAGTTTCCCAGCATCGGTTCGTCTGTTGATCTGTATATTTATTATTCTTCGTTATATTTGGATCGGACGACTGATGATCGTCTTGGTATAGTCGATGCGCTTTGGTCGTTTGGCCCAAATATGGTCTGGAATAGCATATATACGTTCATGGATTTCCTCGGCCGATCCCGCGGGGATTTGACCTAACGCTTAACGAACATTTTCTTGTCTTTTCTCTTGTTGATTGGCAGATCAAATCAACTGGCACGCTCTACACATTGTAGGCAGCTAAGAAGGACCTGCACTGGAGTCAAGCAGATCTCCCAGGCCAGCGCGTGAGAGAGATTTCTCGTCAACAAGTAATAGGGAGAAAGACTCACTACTACAAGAAGGCTCATTGGTGTCACCCCAAAAGGTGCCGGTCAAACCAAATCCAGCACCTATAATGTATATAGGTGGCGGCAAAAGAATAGGTGTCGGTTCGTGTTAAGAACCGCCACCTATAGTCTCAAATAGGTGCCGGGTGAACAGAAAAACCGCCACCTATACTATAGGTGGCGGTTCGTAATAAGAACCACCACCTATTCATTGAATAGGTGGCGGTTCTTATTACGAACCGCCACCTATAGTATAGGTGGCGGTTTTACTGTTCACCCGGCACCTATTTGAGACTATAGGTGGTGGTTTTACCGTTCATCCGGCACCTATTCTTCGTGAATAGGTGGCGGTTCTTATTACGAACCGCCACCTAAACCGCCACCTATTCTCAGAAAAACACTATTCCCTCAATTAGTACCATATCGCTCGCCGAACCAGAGCAACACCAGCTTAAATAGGTCCGTGCCTCGCTCGCTTGTCATGTAGAACCGCTCGCCGAACCGCTCGCTCGTGCCTGTAGCTCTATCTCGTGGGCCCGCACCCGCGTGGAAAAATATGGTGGGTCTGGCTAAAGGAGTGGGCCCATTAGAAAAGATTGGGAGCACCTCATTAAATGGTGTTTGGTCCGTATAGGTGTCGGATAAATAGGTGTCGGTTCTACATGAACCGGCACTTATTTGCCCGAATAGGTGCCGGTCGAAGAACTGACACCAATGACCAAAGTCATTGGTGCCGACCAATAGGTGCCGGTTGGGAAAACCGACACCTAAGGGGGTTTCCCTACCGGCACCTATGAGGCATTCTGTACTAGTGATTGTCAACATCATATGACAGTCGTGAGCATTGTATCTAGAGATGGTCAAATCTTTCATTGAGACTAGCTTCCTGATGTTCGACGAGAAACTAGTAGGCACTCTCACTCCATGCAAGCATCTATAGAAAGTCTTTTTCTCTTCTGGTGTCATCATGTAGCAAGCAGGAGGAATCTTGATTTTTCCATTGGCCAGCACTTTTGGGTGAGTATCCAAATTTACCAGGTCATTATGTGACTTTAGTCCACCCTTCATCTTACTCGGGATGTCTAGTAAGGTGCCGATAGTGCTATCGAGCACATTCTCCTCGAGGCATATGACATTAATGGCATGATGAATCTTGTCACGCCCCGATTTTCTTTCGGGAATAAAAATCATTAAATAATACATTTTCCAAAAATTATATTAAAAACAAAAGTAAATTAATCAAGTGAATTTAATAAGGAAATTAAATTTTCCTTGAAAAATCATGGCTGGAAATATTTTTGAAATATTCTCCATGCCCTAAAATACTCTCGAAATTTTTCGTGAAATTTTGGAGCCGCACAAATAATTTTAATAATACGAAAAGCATTTTAGTGATTATTTAAATAAATAATTTAATGAGTAAATGATCTGGCTATATTTTTATAAAGTACTTTGAGCGTCCATTTAATTTGAGGATTTTTCTTGGAATTATTTGAGCACTGGAAGTATTTATGAAAATACAAAGATCATTTATGTGTTAAAAAGAAAAAAACCAAATTAAATTCCTCTCCTATGCTTGGGCTGTTCTCGGCCCAACTTCACAAAGTCTAGTTTTCCTCCTCATGATGCCCTTTCCTCTGTCCTCCCCATGGCCCGCCCACTGGCGCCGCCCCATGAAGTCTGTTTTGCCTCCCCGGCTCGGGCTCTCTCTCTCCGTGTCACCCGACAGGTTGCACCGGGGCCACACCTGTCAGCCCTTTCTTCTACCTCCGGCCATCCGGGGCCGACAACCACCGCCCACCGACCTCACGCCACGATGGCTACCCACTCCGCTGGACCAGCAGACCGCGCCCACGACGCTGCCATTTTCGGCCGCGCCTACTCCCCCACTCCCCGCAAAACCGGCGATGAATCATCACCACTCCCCTACTTTCTACGCACGTGTTGATGAGAATTTTTCCCATGCGCTGGCCTGGGAGATCTACTTAGCTCCAGTGCAGGTCCAAATTGGTCGCCTTTGGAGATTGAATAGGCGTGCCAGTTGGTTTGATCCTGTAACCAACAAGAAAACAGAGAATAGGCGTTTGGTTAAGGTTAGATCCTGTTCGATCGGCTATAGATACCAATAAATATATAATTGTTATCCCAAGGCACATTTAGACCAAGTGATTGGGATAGATCGGTAGTATGCCGAGACAGTATAAACCACTTGCATCTAAAAGCACATTAGAGTAATAATTATATATATTCATAACTTAGTCGATGTCGCAGATCTAATGTAAATCGGCTAGTACTCCGATATATTTTATAAAAAATATTAATCTGAACTAAATGCGCTAAACCAAGATCAATCGGCTGTTGGTGTGAACAAACATATTGATGCCGAGCTTAGCACATTTAAGTAGATTGAGATCTTAATATAAAAGGCAATTCTAATCCATCCAGCAGTAATAATACATAAAAAAATGATTAGAACAGGTAAGACCGGCTGAAACCCTGGTACTATCTCTAATAATAAACATTAAGCCGAATAGATCTACATAATTCTAAAGGTGACTTAATAGGTCGATTAGATGCAGCATTAAGTACCGAAAGAAAAACGAGATCTATTTAGGCAAATGAGAACTCTTCGAGATGGTAAACAGATCATATAATCTAAACCAACCTCTAGATCTAGCTCTGTCGGCTGCTGTTTTTAGAGAAACTCTAGCCGATTGCAAGATAGATCTAGACATTGATCTAGATTATATGTCGTGTATGATAACTTAAGCAGTTTATAGCATCGAAATTAGAGTATCATGATGATGTAAGCACTAATCCTGACGATACAATCCACTTACAACAAGAAGTTACCTTGTTCGAAGATCGAAGACGATGCAGCCCGAGGTCAAAGCAAGAACTCGTCGAGAAAAGTAAAAACAAGAAAGTTTGGCGATGCGCCGAAGTTGTATTGATGTGTGTGTTTATTTACAAGGTCTCAGGTCATATTTATACCCGAATATACAATGAGTTCGTAATGGACACGATTCTTATTACAGATTAAATCTCTAAACAAACCGACATTATCTATAAAGGAAACTATACAAAATATCCTAACTTAAAGATACAATTGTCATTGTAGGACCTTATCCGTAGATGGCAACATCTTCGAAACACTTTGGAAACGAAATCCAATAATTATTTCTTAAGCTTTCCTTCAGGATTGGCTCCATCCCTTCCTTCAAATCGGAATCAGCTATCGGCTATCCTAGTCTGACTCGGACTCAGCCGACTGGCTCCGCAGCCGATTCGGACGTAGCCGATGCCGCCTCTGTTTCCCGCAAATCGCGGGTTTCTTCCGATTGCGCTTCAATCTCTGATTCAAACTTAGGGATTTGGTTACCAAAATTGGTTGTTAACAGCGCCCCACGTCGGTCGCTTTTTTGGCTGCCCCCGGCATCCACGCCGCCTTCCCAAGCCTATAGAGAATCCTCGTGCACCGGCAATCGGTTCCCCTCTCTCATTTGCGCATTCTGAGCTCACCCTGTCATCCTGCACCACAAAACCCCCAACCCGCCGCCAGTTGCCGCCTCCGTCCACGCGCCGCCACCGCCCTAGCTATCGCTGCACCCGTCGCTAGCGCCACCGGCTTTGCCACATCAGGGGCTGCCTCAGCCGCCCCTTGCCCACCTCAGAACCCGCCATAGCGCCGTTTCCACCACCAACTCGAGCCGCCGCCGCCGCTCGTGCTGCCTCCGGCCACTCGTCGTTGGCGTTTGGCACCACGTCGGGCCGCACCGCTTCGACCATCGGCTTTGCTAAGTCGAGGAGCTCCTTGGCCACTGCCCAGTCGTCACTCGCCTCCGCCGGAACCTCGTTCGCCTCACAAGGGGATGTCGCCGGTGAAGGATAACACGGAGGCTACGATAATATAAAGCAAAATTTTCTACCGCGCAATCCAGGATAGCTTGCAAGTAAAGGCTTATAGAGTGTTACCGATTGGCGTGTAGTCCAGCGGAAATAGCAAATCAAGAGCTATCCGATCTCGAACAAGTCTTGCCGACCTTTGCCGACCTCGTGGATTTCCCAGCCGACCCCAGGAACACCTTGCCGACCCTGGGAATAGATCAGCCGACCCACCGACCTCGGAACGCTTCGCCCGACCCCGGCAACGAATCTGGTTTGCCTCGACTGACCTCGCCAAGTCCACGCGCGTCGCCCGATCGCCTGGTGGCTGTTAGTGATATGCCCTAGAGGAAACATGGAGATGTTGGATATCATGGTCAATGTTTATGTAGAAATGAATAAAGTGTTATTCAATTCCATGAAATAGATAACTTATATTGATCAATAAGTACGTGACTTATTTATGAGACTCAGTATGTATGAATTTATTTCTAAATGATCCCTGATCATATATCATATTATTGGAACTAATATGACTCTAAGATTGGCATGTTTATTGATTGATGATCATGTCTCATAGATCATGGTATGGAGATACCAAATCAATAAATATGGACACATGTTAGAGAACATGTTGTTTGATAGACCAACCATGAGACACTACAGGAATTAATGTGCCATTAGTTGGTCTCAAGTAGTGCTGGTGCAAAGTCCTTAGACCTTAGATCATCATGGATTCCAACATGTGTAGTAGTCTACTTTGGAACTGCCAAACGCTATTCCGTAACTGGATACTTATAAAAGTAGTTTTCGGGTTTGCTATGAAACATGGAGCGGGATGTGAATGATCAAGGTGGAATTTGCCCCTTCTTTGGAGAGATATCTCTGGGCCCCTCGAGGTAATAGATTATGGAAGTGCATGGCCATGCCGAGTTGATTGAGGAGTCAATCAATAGACAGATAATCCAATACGGTTCGAGTGAATGGTTAAGCTATTGAAGGGATGGCACACATCTTGCCTATAGCTTAATTAGTATCGTGAGTCAAAGGGATTTGTTTACACATTACAGGTTCAGAGCCGATATTATATTCTTGTATATTATGGTGTCAATATATGCTGCTAGGCGTCACTATTGACGGTCGGCTGAGTTGGATTCGAGCCGAAACCAAGTATACCTGAACCTACAGGGTCGCACGCTTAAGGGGATACACAAACATTTGAGTTGGACTCGAATAGGGCTCAATTCAGATAAGATTTGATTTAATTTAAAGTCCTATGGGCGTACGAAGTCCGGCCGGCCAACTCTATGAGATTTGGATAGGATCCGATTCAAAATAGAATCCCGATGGACCTATAGGCCCAGTCGACAACTCTACATAAAGGGGCGAGGGGTGGAGAGTTGTAGTATTGCAATTGAACCGAATCAATCTAATTGCGAGCAATAGATTAGAACACGCGTGGCTTCAGAAGTCGGCGAGTTCAAGATCTCCACGGAAACCCTCCCCACTTCCCCAGCCTTGCATCTTGTGCTAGCACACGGGTGTTAAGGCGTTCTGTCCCTGGATGTGTGGATACCGGTAGAGGCATTGCTACATTGTGGTGCTATTCATCGGTTGCGGCGCATCGGAGCAAGGCAACTGTGGTGGACGGTAGCACGAGCGTGGTTTGGCGAATCGCCAAATCGGCTGCGGCAGATCGGCTGTGGAATCGGCGCATCGGCTGCGGCGAATCAGCTGTCGAGTCGGTGAATCGGCTGTACTCAGGAATCGGCTGTGATCGGCTGGCATTGTTTCGGATCGGATGGCTCCTGATTGGCTATATCCGCTGCACTCTACTCCAATCGGTAACGATCTATCGACCATTACTTGCAAGATTCCTGGTTTGCACGGTATAAATTTTCGTTATTAGCTATCATAGTCTCCGCATAAAACCCTTCAGTGGCGCTTAGGGTTTGCCGATGCCGATCCGATTCGCCCGGCCCTCCTACCTGCCGACGCCGACCCCGAATAGCCGAATTGAATTTGGCTCACTTGAATCTCGAGAGATTCAATGCCGCCGACGAACGCCGCAACGCTGCGATGTCTCTACCGGTATCCACACATCCAAGGAAAGAACTCCATACACCCATGTGGTAGCACGCAATGCACGGCTAGAGTTTTGGCTCGAACATGGGAGGGTTTCCGTGGAGGATCTGTTCGGCTTTGTATGTTGTGCGCACCGAACCCTCCAACCCTCAGCTCCTTATGTAGGGTTGCCGACTAGGCATAAAGGCCCATCAGGACTCCTTGTCCGATTGGATCTCTATCCAATTGAGCTGTATCCGAGTCCAACTTTAATGTCTGTTCTTTCCCATTAAGTGTGCGACCATGTAGGCTCAGGTATACATGGTACCGACCCGAGTCCAACTCAGCCGACCGTCAACAGTGGCCCCTAGCAGAACATACTGACACCAAATATACAAGAGGGTTATTTCGGCTGAACCTGTAATGTGTGCACAAATCCCTTTTCCTCACAATACCAATCAAGCTATAGGCAAGACATGCGCCATCCTATTTAACAGCTTAATCGTTCACTCAATGTTGTATTGGATTATCCTTTTGTTGATTGACTCCTCAATCAACTCGGCATAACCATGCACTTCCATAATCCGTTACTTCGAGGGGCCCAGAGATATCTCTCCCAAAGGAGGGGCAAATTCCATCTTCATCACTCACATCCCACCACATGTTTCATAGCAGACCCAAAAACTACTTTTATAACTACCCAGTTACGGAATAGCGTTAGTAGTCCCTAAGTAAGCAATTACACATGTTCGAATCCATGATGATCTCAGGTCAAAGGACTTTGCACCAACACTACTTGAGACCAACTAATGGCACATTAATTTCCTGTAGTGTCTTAAAGTGGGTCTATCCAACAATGTGTTCTCTAACGCATGTTCACGTTTATTGATTTGGTATCTACATACCAAGATCTATCAGACATGATCATCAATCAATAAATATGCTGATCTTAGAATCATATCTGTTCCATTAATATGATATACGATCAGGGATCATTTAGAAATAGATTCATACATAAAGAGTCTCATAAATAAGTCATATACTTATTGATCAATATGAGTAGTCTATTTCATGGAACCGAATAACACTTTATTCATTAGTACATAAACATTGACTGTGATATCCGACATCTCCATGTTGCCTCTATGACATGTCACTAACAGCCGGCTTTTCCTCTCATCTCCAGCCAATGATTCACACTTCCTCGAGCCACCGCTCCCCCTCCTAACCCCTTTGCCACCATAAAAAGGTCATCCGGTAGCCTCGTTGTTGTTGTTGGGAGCCGTCGAAGCCCCACCGCATCGTCAACCCACGCAATACTGCCGCCATCTCCCCGTCGCGGAGCTCCCTGTGCCGCCGATCGCCGTTGTCAGGCACGGTGGGGACTCCCCTCTACTTCCTCTCCCGTTTGCCCCATCCGCGACCCCTCTTAGTCGCCGCCGCTCGCTGCCGGTGGCCCTCGGGCCCGTGCGCCGTCGCCTCACCGTCGCGTGCTTGGCCGCCCGACGAGCCGACCCCCTCTCACCTCGGCCGTCCGATCACCCCGCTGCGGATCAGGGGTGTCAGTTGGGCACCCGCATAATCGATCGCCTCCATGGACTTGGTCCACGATAGGCCGACTGCTATGGTGCCGCTGAAGCGTGGGGCCCGCCTTTGGTGGACTCGTTCAACACCCGCCCCACTGCTGACGCAATAACCTTTGATTTCCTTTATGAAAATAATTAATAATTGCATAATAAATCAATTTAATTTCTACAAGTAATTTAAATTGTCCAAAACTTCTGAAATTCAAATCTAATACATACGAACTCCAAATTGGGCCATTCAAATTGCAAAATTCATCTAAATTGAGCTCTACATGTTTGTTTACTTTCCATGTACTCTTTACTTGGTTTTTATTAGGGTTTTTCCTTATTTTGCGTGTCAACGTATAGACTTTGCCGTTTTGTAAGTTTGCGCTCGCATAGAGAAGAAGATTGTGCGATGAAGCAAGGAAAGTCACATTCCCCCTTGAAGCATATTGAACCTACTTTATAAATATTTTTTTGTTTGTAAATAAAATTGCATGTTTTTCTAATTACATGGGATGAGGGAACTATGTATCTTCTTGCTTGTGTCATATTTATTTGATATCCATTCTTTGTCAAACTTGGGTGATAATTTGATTGGCTCGCGTCACTCGTGTGACCTTGCTTGAATTATTCATGCTTAGCCATGCTTAATTACACTAGCTCACCTAATGGGCAAACTATACTACTAGCTTATCGTCACATGAAATGATGGTCATGGACCAGTATTACCTTGGAATAAAGATTAAGTAAAATTTGACCAAATGGTGGGCTGTGGGTGCATGGTTTGCTAGTCGCACCCATGGCAATTAAGGACCGGTTCGCGTGAAACCCTAGAAGACATATCATACTTACCACAAGCAAATATGGACAACTGCTGGACTTTTAGTGTAACTTTGCCCTGGTTGACGTACCTAGGCAAGGGTGAGCGTGATGGAGTTCGGATGGACCGAGGAAGGTCTATGCGGCTGTCGGATTCACCAAGGCACCAGGGGTTTCACCAAGACAACTGCTAGTCGAACCCTCAGTGTGGTATATCTTGGTCAGGGGGAGTTATGCGAAGGGTCTTGTCACGATCACTCGCATGGTGACATGTTTGGCATGACACGGTGACATGCGGAGGATTGTGTTTTATGTGTACAGTTGTACACCTCAAGCTAGAGTAAAACTATTCGGATAGCCGTGTTTGCGGTTATGGGCGATCGACTAGATTCACCACAATTAATCCCACCTTTAATAATTTGACATAATGGAACTAGTTTAGTTCAGGTGGGACGGTTGGGCATGTTCAATGTGGTTTAGCATTTTTCAGTGGATAATTAATCTTGACTTAATTAATCAATATTTTCTTCTTTCAAACTAGAAAGTTTTACAACCGCATTTATGCAAATAGCCCAAGCCATTCTTTCTCTCCCCTTGCACGTATGCATCCTCAACATGGCTTGCTGAGTACGGTGTTGTACTCATCCTCACTTTCTCCCCCTTTTCCCAAAAGTCTACTGCTTCTAAGTCGAAGACGGAGTTAGAAGACCAAGGCTCAACCCCAGTTGAGTTTGCCTGTGGAGTGGAGCTAAAGCCCCGCTAGGATCGCCTTTTTCCGATGTTGCTGCTTTCTTTCAAGTGCGAGGACTAAGTGTCTCTCCTGTAAGTATTTTATGCTTTATTTTACTTTTGGATCTGCATATTGATTTGTCATTTTGTGTACCCCTGGTTGATTCCTAGACATGGATTTATACACAAAATAGCCTAGAAATTTGGCTAAATTTCCGAGTGTGACAAGTTTTTTGAATACCTTATTTGCGAAAATCTTTCTCCCCTCCCTCCGGAGCTCTTTGCAAAACAGTTTATCAAATTTCTCCCCTTCCCCCTCCGACTCTCTAGCTTTTAAGCTTGGAGCACAAGTTGAAAGCTTCGTGGAAGTCAAGTCAAGCCCCAAGCTTCAAGCAAGAAGATCGAGGTGAGCAACCCTGTGTCAGCTCTTCTCGAGGATCAAGTGGAGCCTTTCCGGAGCTTACCAAACCTAATCCTTCCCCAAAGTGTAGCATCGGTAGTTCCTAGGTCATGAGTTGTTTGTTGTGTGTAGGGGTATGGTTTACATCAGTGGTGAGAATGTGACCATACTAGGTTGTTTGCCTAATCAACTTGAAGAATAAAAGTCTACCCACATAAGATCAGTAGGTAAATGGATTAAGGTCTTATCTTTAGCAACCCCTCTCTTCCATCTGTTTCGTCTAGGCAGCAGTTGGTTAGTGCCAGAGAAAATGACAACAACCACAACAGTACCAACAACAGTGTGTTGGGGTCAGAAACCATTGAGTCAGATCAGGCCGCAATCTATAGCCTGTGCTGGAAATCCCGCGCTTGTTTAGTTTCTGGTTCACCAAGATCCGGTGAGTGATGCGCAAGCAGTGGATGCAACAGATACAAAGTAAGATACGTAAGACACAGCATTGGTATCAATGGTAGCAAGTGGAAGCTCAGAGTCAAAATCAAGATCAAATCCAATACATTCCAATGCAAGCACCCGGTTACTGTTAGTATATAGCGGTGTCCCCAGCAGACCAACGCATGTAAGCCACCATCAACCTCAGAGGCAACAAGTGTTACCTAAAGTGGTTATGGTGCACCTGGACAACTTTTGCAAAAGTGTTCGACCATGCTCAAAATTTCTATGCCAAGACACTGACTGATGATGAGGTTATAATCATGAGAGGAAAGAAAGCTTTGGATCAACTACTTGGCAATAAATTTTTGGCGCACCGCAGTCCAACTCTACGAAGAGGAAAGTCGCACGTTCCTTGTGTGCGAGAACAAGCCATGTGTGTAAGGACTGTTACCTAAAGTGAACACTAACAAAGACAATGGAAGACAAGTAGTTTCTCAAAGGTAGTCCACTGCAAAAGTATCAACGTCGACAAGTTACCGACGCTGTCTGTCAACGCCCCAACTCCCCAAGTTGCCTCACCCCCAGCACAGAGTGGTCATATCTAGCCCAAGCACACTAGAGAAGCAAGAGATATCAATCGTCACTGGAATGTGAAGTTTCCATCACAACAACTTGTCATTGAGAGCACCAGCAAAGGCTTTATTGTTCCACCAGCAACCACTCCGAAGCTATAGGACCAACACTAGCAGGGCAAGCGGTGCCAGGAAAAACAGTTGTCTAGTCCAACTGCAAAGGACATAGTACAATCCCCCAGCTACACCTGCCAAACGAGGTCTCAAGCAGTTCACCCTGTTGTCGTCAACATCAGCCAGGCACCTCATGTTGTTCCAACTCAACAACCTAGCGAGTAATCACAGGAAAGTGACACCAACAATAGGAAGGTTTGGTCTGCTTCAGCTACTAAGAAGATTGACATTTCACCAAGAAAAATAAATAGTCAAGGCAGTGTTCTTGTGGAACCTTAGTCAGTAAGCAATGGAAGGACATGTCAACCATGTTAGGACCACAAAAGGGAAAGGTCATACCAATTAGAATTTTTACCAACAAAGTCAACAATGGTCCACAAGTCTTTGATGTTCAGGAACCGCTCATGGCACCCAGGAGTTTCATGGAAGTTATGTAATAAGAAGGGAATGTTGAGTAAAGCATGGGTCAACCTATACACAACGATGGGACTAATCAACCAGGTCAGAATCACGAAGGGCAGATTCCCTACTTGCCAACAATTCTGCTAGCAATGGTCAACGACCGTCTATACTTGTTTGGCATTCAAGTACCTTCTTTGTGCACAGAAGTGTCATTTCAGTTATTGTTAACACCTAAACTTGGTAATTGAATCCCTAAGTCCTGGCAAGGGTGAACCAGAATCGGATCGGCCGGTTTGACGGAGAAACAGAGGCCGCATCGGCTGAGAAGCGATCGGCTGCAAGGCCAGTCGGCTAAGGTTGAATCGGACAAGAGCGGCCGATAGTCGATTCTAGGTTCAGAGAAAATAAAACCGTTTCTGGTGCAGATGTTTGAAGATGAATAGAAGATTTGGTTATCAAAGTGCGCGTTAAAAGATATTGCCGTCTATGGATAGAGTCCTGTAACGGCAATTGTATCTGTAAATTAGGAGTTTGTTTAAGCTGTTCATTGTAATGCGGCATGGGTCCTTTCCGGGATATCGTCGTATTTTAAATAGTAGTTTAGATAGAGTCCAGGGTTTGTACAGATAATGTTATCTTGGGTATAAATAGGACCCGGGACCTCCTGTAAAATATATTAAAACACAATCAATCAAACAACCTTCGGTGCATCGCCAACCTTTTTCTTCAAACAAGCAATTGATTTGGCTACAGGCTGCATCATTTCAATCCCCAAATCCAGGTAAATGCTTGTCATTAGTGGTATGATCTACTGTTTCTAGTGCTTCCATCGTAATGACACATTAGATTCAGGGGTTTATACTGCGCTGTTTACCATATATCGTATATAAACTAGAGCAATGTTTAGATCTATCCTACCATTGGCCAGTTCTATCAAGAACCCGCAGCCAATGAGGCTAGATCTAAAGGTTGGCTGGTTTATATGCGGTATCCACCGTCTGGAGAGGTATAAATCAGCTACAACAGATCAGGTTGTTCTTTTTATACTTAATGCTGCATCAACGTTGAGCTATTAAGTCATTTTTAGAACTTCCAGTGATTTGTTCGATTAGATTTATATGTTTAAGAGACTGTGCCGGGGTTTCAGCCGGCCCTATCTGCCCTAATATATTTCTTTTAATATATTTATTATTAGATTTATGTCAGGACCGCCTCTTATGTTAAGATCTTATTCTTTTTGGACATCATAAGCCGAAATCGACCTGCCATCAACAGCCGACGGCCGATTTCTGGGCTAAGCATCTGGTTCAAGGATGATATCTTTTCATAAGAATCATCGGAGTACTAGCCGATCCATTGTTAGCTTTCCAGTATCGGCTAGGTTATCATTACATATATTTATTATCCTTTACCGTATTTGGGTTAAGCGGCTAATGTTGTCTCGGTATAGCCGATCCATTCCAGTCGCTTGGCTTAAATATATTTTAGGATAGCAAATATATGCTCATGGATTCCCTCAGCCGATCCAGTGGGGATCTAACCTAACACTTAACGCATATTTCCTATTTTTTCTTGTTGGTTAACAGATCAAACCAACTGGCACACCTGCACAGCATAGGCAGCCGAGAAGGACCTGCATTGGAGTTAAGCAGATCTCCCAGGTCAGCGTGTGAGAGAAATTTCTCATCAACACGCTTCTTGCCATGCCCGGTGGGACTTTCTCTGTCGGCTCAGCTAGGACGCATCGACTCAGCCGGCAAGATGGTCGACTCCAAGAGCCCCAATGTTTCTCAGGACAACATCATGCCTGTGAAGATGGAGCAGTTATCAGCTGAGCAACAAGCCGATTACAAGAAAATGGTGGAAGAGCTCCAGGCTAACCACTTACAATCTTTCACCAAAACGAGATCTGGGGCTATACATCAAAAATATAAATTCAGCATGGACGAGCTCAAGGCATCCTCCTCTGGTGGGTCAAAAGGCAAACAAAAGATGGAGGAGCCGATTCAGGAACAAGACGATTCGGCCCTGCATACCCTGCAAGATCGAATTGATTCGGCTGTTCACCACGCGCTAGTCAACCAAAGTAGCATCCTGGTCAACACTCTCAACAACATGATCGCTACCGTGGTCGACGCCAAGATAGCCGACCAGCTACAACGGGGGCCGACGTACTTCACAGACGACCAGTTTCCTAGGTACAGGACGTTGGTCACCCAGAATCGGCAGATCCCACCACCAACACAACCAGGGCCGCCAGGAGGGGTCCTCGGCCAGCAGAATCCAACTGAACCGGCTACAAGGCCAGCGATTACCATGCTGAACCAACAGCAACCGCTGCCCCCAGATCAGATTGCTAACATGTTCAACGATAATCGGCAGTCAGAGCCGATTGCCCAGATTAACATGGACAGATGATACAACGCCGATGGCCGACAGCTGTTCCCGGGACCACCAACGCACCACCGGTGCATCGACCGCCTCCCGCTGATCATCACTACCAGTATCAAGGAGGCCGCCAAGACCATCACTATAGGCCTCAGACGCCACCACCACTGTATCAGCAAGCACCCGTGCCATATGACCCATACGAGCCGATACAGTAGGACAACCGGACTTGGGCCGATCTGATTGCAGATGTCATGCGCGATCAATTCAGCCTCAAGCCAAAGGACTCAGGGAACATGTATCGGTATCCCTATCCGAACATTTCGAGCGGATCCGTTGCCCAACGATACAAGATTCCAGATTTCTCAAAGTTCTCGGGGCAAGATAACATATCAACCTACGAGCATGTTAGCCGATTCTTGGCACAGTGCGGTGAAGCATTGGCTACAGACGCCGTGAGAGTCCGATTGTTTCTCCGTCTCTTTTAGGATCGGTTTTTCTTGGTTCTCTTCATTGCCTTACAACTCAATCCGTGAGCGGGCCGATCTCGAAAAGCAATTCCACAGCCACTTTTACTCCGGCAACCATGAAATCAAGTTGTCGGACCTCACCAGTATCAGGCAAAAGCACAACGAATCGGTTCAGGAATACATCCAACGCTTCTGGGAGATGAGGAACCGATGCTACAGCCTGGTGCTATCGGACGCCTAGTTGGCCGATTTGGCCTTTCACGGCCTGATCGCGCCGATCCAAGAGCGGTTCTCTACGCAGGACTTCGACAGCCAGCCCACTTGGCGCAGAAGGTGACGGCCCACGAGCAGCGATTCCAAGACACCAGGAAGGCCGTCAAAAACATGACTCAGGTCGTCATCGAATCAGACTACAATTCCAATGACGATGACGCAGAGGTGGCGGCAGCCGAATGGGCCAAGAACAAAAAGGCTATCGTCTGCCAATGGTTGCTGAAGACGGCCAAAGAATAAAGATATGAATTCGACATCACTAAGGCCGAAAGGATCTTTGACCTGCTGCTCAAGGAGAAACAGATCCAGCTCCCTGAAAACCACGTAATCCCATCGGCCGAAGAACTAAAGAAGAAGAAATATTGCAAGTGGCACAACTCCACATCTCATGCCACTAATGATTGCGAAGTCTTTAGGCAGCAAATCCTGTCGGCAATTGAAGCCGGGAAGTCAAAGTTTGCCGATTCGAATTGGCCGATGAAGGTAGACGGTAACCCTTTCCCGGTCAACACAGTTCAAGCCGACCCTAGGCAAGCTGATCGACAGAATAGAATGGCGCACGGCTTAGTCAACGAATCAACCGGGGCCAAGGCAGAAGACGAGCCGACTGGACATCACACCGTGCCCCGTTATCAGATCGGCTGACCGACGGGGCCGATCTATAAAGACAGCTGACACCGTCCTCAGCACCAGTCTTGGCGGGAAGCATCTCACGATGAAGCACCTCGTCGGCGCGAGCCGAAGACCCAAAGCCGCCGATATAAGGTAAGCTGCAACAGTGCCGATCCGCATTGGCATTGTGATTTTTCAGGTATTGTTGGGAATCTGGCATGAGGCTGCCGATACTGGACGACTGCCCAGCATGCAACGATCGTCGCCACGATCAGCACAGGAACTCATCGGTGCAAGCCCAGCCCGGTTCATCCCTAGAGCCATTCAGCTAAACCAGAGGCGGCAGTCCGTCCATGATCGGCTCGGCCCGATCCATCAGGACTTCTTCGTCGATGAGGACGGCAACGACAACAACCGCGGCGACGAAGAGGCCGACGATGAGGAATTAGCCAATCCCCAATGGTGCCCATCCGATCTCTTCACAAAGACGCAGAAAAAAAGAATTCAAAGCCTCAAGCGTGAAGGGAGGGAAGATGAAGTTGGGCAAATGACCCAAGAACAGCACCGTCGGCTAGGCAAGATCAAATGGCAATGGGTTCCTAAGAAAGTTCAGCCGATCAAGCCAGGAGGGTAGCCAAAGGGAAAGGCAAAGTTTCTGCATCGGTTAACATGGTGTTCATACTACCAGCCGAATTTAGTGCTCCTGAAGCTGATGCAGACACCATTGAAGACGACTTGATGAATCTAGCAATCTCACCGGACCAAGCTATTTTCGACAAACCCGAGGGGACCAGAAATCGACACCTGAAGCTGTTGTACGTTAAAGGATTCATCAACGGCAAGCCGATCTCCAAGATGCTAGTCGATGGGGGGGCTGCAGTCAACCTCATGCCTTACGCAACGTTCAGAAAACTAGGCAAAGGAGCTGAAGACTTGATAAAGACCAACATGGTGCTCAAAGATTTCGGTGGCAACCCATCAGAAACCAAGGGCGTCCTGAACATCAAACTGATCATTGGCAATAAGACCGTGACCACAACATTCTTTGTCATCGACGGGAAGGGGTCTTACAGCCTGCTGCTCGGAAGGGACTGGATACACGCTAATTGCTACGTTCCTTCTACAATGCATCAGAGCCTGATCCAATGGGACGGCGACAAGGTTGAGATCGTACCAGCTGACAGGTCAGTTAGCGTCGTCAGTGCCGATTTGTCGCTTTGGGAAATCGAAGGCATCGATTGTTTGTCTGGGAAAATCTGGCAAGCCAATTTTCTAAATGTGTCCAATTCCACAATACAGCCGATTGGAGATGACGAGCCGCAGCTGCTGCTTTGAACAAGACATGGTGGAGGGCTCAAGCGTCTTCGGCATGGACATCGCAGACGAAGACGATGGCAAGCTCGGGCAAGGTTTCACGTCAGCCGACGAACTAGAAGAAATTGACATCGGCTCTGGTGACAAGCGGAGGCCGACATATATTTGCAAAAATCTCTCTCCTCATTGTAGGTCCCAGCTTATTGATTTGCTAAAAAAATATAAAGATTGTTTTGTTTGGGAGTACTTCGAGATGCCCGGTCTTAGCCGATCAATAGTGGTCCATCAACTGCCGACTAAGGCAGGCTATCGGCCGTTCAAACAGCCTCCCAGGAGGTTTAAGGCTGATATGTACGATGCAATCAAAGCCGAAATCACTCGGCTATACGATGCGGGATTCATTCGGCCCTGCCGATACGCCGAGTGGGTCTCAAACATTGTTCCAGTGTTGAAGAAAAAGGTAAACTTAGGGTGTGCATCGATTTCAGAGATCTAAACAAGGTCACCCCTAAGGACGAATACCCAATGCCGATAGTCGATTTGCTTGTCGATGCTGCTTCGGGCCACAAAGTTATTAGTCTCATGGACGGCAATGCAGGTTATAATCAGATATTTATGGCTGACGAAGACATCCACAAGACTGCCTTTTGTTGTCCTGGCGCAATCGGCTTATACGAATAGGTGGTAATGGCGTTCGGCTTGAAGAATGCTGGGGCAACATATCAACGGGCCATGAACTACATTTTACATGACATGATCGCCTCACTAGTAGCATTCTACATTGACGACGTGGTTGTCAAGTCCACGGAGATAGAGGGCCATATAGCCGATCTGAGACAAGTGTTATAGCGAACGAGGAAATACGGCCTAAAGATGAATCCACTCAAATGCGCGTTCGGCGTATCAGCCGGGCAGTTCTTGGGATTTCTTGTTCATGAAAGAGGGATTGAGGTTACACCAAGGGTCATAAATGCTATCAAGACAATTCAGCCTCCGAAGGACAAGAAACAACTCCAATCTTTGATCGGCAAAATCAATTTCATCAGGCGGTTCATAGCTAATCTCTCAGAAAAGATGGAGCCGTTCACACCATTGCTTCGGCTGAAAGCCGATCAGGCATTCACATGGGGCGCAGTGCAACCAAAGGCTTTGGAAAACATCAAAAATTATTTAAGTTCCCCTCCATTTCTAGTGCGCCCACAAAAAGGGATACCGTTTAAGCTGTACCTATCAGCTGATGACAAGTCAATCGGCTCCGTTTTAATCCAAGAGGTTGAGGGCAAAGAAAAAGCCATCTTCTATCTCAGCCGACGGTTGCTAGACGCGGAAACAAGGTATTCACCTTTGGAGAAGCTATGCCTATGCCTCTATTTTTCATGTACAAAGTTAAGGCATTATCTGCTATCGAACGAGTGCACAATAATTTGTAAAGCCGATGTGATTAAGTACATGCTATCGGCTCCAGTGTTAAAAGGAAGAATTGGGAAGTGGATTTTTGCGCTAACAGAATTTGATCTGAGGTATCAGGCACCCAGGGCAGTCAAAGGACAAGCAATAGCCGATTTCATTGTGGAGCACAGAAATGATTCAATCGGCTCAGTAGAAATTATGCCTTGGACTTTGACATTTGACGGCTCGGTTTGCACCAACGGCTGCGGCATCGGCTTAGTCATTATTTCACCCAGGGGACAAGTTTTGAATTTGCCTTCACTATCAACCCCCACGCTACAAACAACCAAGCTGAATACGAAGCCATCCTTAAAGGATTACATCTACTCAAGGAAGTTGAAGCCGACGCCATCGAAGTAATGGAAGATTCATTGTTGGTCATCAGCCAATTATCAGGAGAATACGACTGCAAAAACGATGCGCTGATGGTCTATTATCAGCAATGCTGCGAATGAATGGACGGTTTTCGGCTAGTTACTTTGAAACATATTCCCAGAAAGCAGAACACAGAGGCCAATGATTTAGCTCAAGGGGCATCGGGCTATCGGCCGATGTTGAAAGAAATTGACATAGAAGTTGCCGCCATTACAGCCGATGATTGGAGGTTTGAAGTTTACAGCTATCTCAAAAACCCCTCTCAATCGGCTACAAGGAAATTACGATACAAGGCGCTGAGATATGTTTTGCTCAATGAAGATCTGTACTATCGGACGATTGATGGTGTGCTCCTCAAGTGTTTGGGAGCCGATCAGGCCAATGTGGCCATCCGAGAAGTGCATGAATGAATATGTGGCACACATCAATCAGCCCACAAAATGAAGTGGCTGCTTCGCTGAGCAGGATATTTCTGGCCGACCATGCTGGAAGATTGTTTCAAATATTACAAGGGTTGCCAGGATTGTCAGAAATTTGGCGCCATACAACGAGCACCAGCGTCGGCTATGAACCCAATTATTAAGCATTGGCCGTTCAGAGGATGGGGCATCGACATGATCGGTCAGATCAATCCACCTTCAAGTAATGGGCATAAATTTATTCTGGTGGCGATAGATTATTTCACAAAATGGGTGGAGGTAGTTCCTCTGAAAAAAGTGGATTCTAAGGACGCAATCGAGTTTGTCAAAGAACATATTATCTACTGATTTGGCGTTCCACAAACGATAACAACAGACCAGGGATCTATCTTCGTATTGGATGAGTTTGTTCAGTTCACCGACGGCATGGGGATAAAGCTACTCAATTCTTCGCCGTACTACGCACAGGCCAACGGGCAAGCCAAAGCTTCAAATAAAAGTTTGATTAAATTGATTAAAAGAAAGATCTCTGAGTACCCCAAACAATGGCACAGCCGATTAGCCGAACCACTGTGGGCGTATCGGATGGCATGCCACGGATCAATTCAAGTCCCTCCGTACAAGCTGGTCTACGGGCATGAGGCAGTGCTACCATGGGAAAGCGTCGTCGGCTCAGGCGCATTCAACTACAGGATCAACTCACAGTTGATGATTATTATCACTTGATGGTGGACGAATCAGAAGACCTAGTTTTATCCAGGATGAGGGCCTTGGAAAAAGTTACAAGGGATAAAGAACGAGTAGCCAGACATTACAATAAAAAAGTGGTGCCTAAATCTTTCGAGGAAGGCAAACTCGTTTGGAAATTAACACTGCCGATCGGATCTAGGGATAACAAATTTGGCAAGTTGTCACCAAATTGGGAAGGGCCTTTCAAGATCCACAAATGCGTCTCTAAAGGAGCTTACATGCTAGAAGGGCTGGATGGAGAAGTATTTGGAAGGGCTCTTAATGGAAAATACCAAAAGAAATACTACCAAGCGTATGGATCAACTCATGATTCGGCTCTGGTTGCTTAGCCGATTTATGACAACCGATGTCTTGCTTCACTAAGGCATCGCCTTTAAGCATTTTTATGCAACATTTTTCCCTAAGTTTTCTACGGTCGACTAACGATTGGCCGATAGCGATAGCGGTGATGCGCAAATGGCTCGGATTCACAATTTCGTCGACACCGAACCTATCAACGAAATTTGGGGGGCATATACGTACACAAGCCGATTACAAAATTGGGTGCCAGGAAATGAAATTCTAAATTTTTTAAGCTTTGTAATCGTCAGTCAATATAAAAGTGTTTCAAGTGATTGGGATCGACAGCCGTAATTCAAGTGTTAAGATCGACGGTTGTGGTATGGTTTCGGGATCGGCAAACGTCATGTGACACAGGTGGCTAGGGCCGATTTCAACGTAAGCAATTAAGAGATAACGGTTATACCAATACACTACATATGGCCGGAGCCGATCTCAGCCACAAGCACAATAGCAAAGGATTGACAAACTATATTACACACGAGCCTAAGCCGGTTACAAAATTAGAGCAGTTGTATCATTTAAAGCACATTACAAAAGTTTGATGAATATGTTACATGAAGCAGTAGCCAATTTCGGAACGCTAAAATATTACAAAGTTCATTGTTTCAAGAAATCGGCTATAGCCGATAGCGCCGTCCGCCTGTCCTGATCCACCTCCTCGATGGCCTTGACGTCATCAGCCTCAGACCCAGCCATTGGCTGGATGCCTTTCACCAGATCCTGGAGATGCGCCATGGCCGCCTTGATACTTTTTTGTTGAGCATCGATCTCGGCTAGCAGCCCGGCCATGTACTCCTTGTGGACATCGATCTCATTCGTGACTTGAACGAGATCGGCCATCAGCTGATCTTGGCGTGAGAGGAGCTGCTCGATCTTGGCCACTAGCTCAGTTTTCAGGCGGTCGAAGGCGGCCTTCTGGCTCTCGATGGCTTCCTTGGTCGACTGGAGGGTGGCCAACCACATCTGGTTCTCACGATGGTCGGCTATCCGCTACCGTGCCCGCTCATATTTGAGTTGGTGGGCTTCCAAGAAGGTGGCCGGCACGATGGCGTCGGCTAGAGCTTCCGGCAGCTGGCCTTGGGTTTCCTTGAAGCGTGCGTGGATTGAGCCGCTGTCGACCACCAGCGCATCCAGCAAGGTCTCCAGTCGGTTGCCGATGTCAGCTAGGGTGGTCCTTAGGTCCTCGGCCGACGTCACCAAAGCCTCCTCGTCGATCTCGCCAGACTCCTCGAACTCCGACAAGTCGAAATTGAGGAGGTCGGCTATGTTCGCAAAGAGGAAGATGATTAGAGAATGTTGACTTGGCAAAGCCGGTCACAGAATTCAGTCGGCGTACCGTAGGCACCGGAGTCGGAGCGGATGGCTCGGCTAGTGCGCCGCCTACAGCCGTCGGGGCCTCTTCATCAGCACCGTTGCCGCCGCCCGCGGCAGTCACAACGTGCTCGCTGGACACCTGGGGGGCAGCCGACGGAGATCATGGGGGCTGCAAAAGAAAGGGTTAGCGACCAAGTCGGCTAAGTTCTACAAATCAAGTTGCAAAAGACGGTTACCAATGGCACGTGACATGGAGTGTGGCCGGCCAATTTCTTGACCTGAGAAGAATTGTTTGGTTAGATGCAAGTGATATCATCATAAGGCCGAATTTGATGAGGTGAGTGGTTACCGGTCGATTTTTCGTAGGGGGACTTGGAACTGGCGGGACGTCGGCTGGAGCATTGACAGATTCATGGCTGGAGCTCTCGGGTTCAGCCACCGTCCCAATAGCCGTCGCATCTCCTCGCCGCGACGGCGTCAAGGAACTGCACGATGCTCGAGTCCAAGGGGGAGGCTATCGGCTGGCGCGGCCGGTTTCTTCTCTTTCAGCCTCTTGGGGGCAGGCACGGCCGATGGCTGTATAGGAGGCGTGGCCCTTTTCTTGTGGGCGATTGGCTCACGCACTTGCCCACGTAGTAGCGATGCCAATTTCGGCGTGTTCCAGCCGATCGTCGATGGAGCAAGGCCGCCCCCATCCAGAACACCTAGACGGTATTCGATGGGGATCCCGGAGTCGCTCATCGTCGGCCGCTCCATCTCGGTCTCCTGCAAGTCAGAGAGTAAATGTTAATCGGCTACATCGGCCGATGTTAAAAAGGGAAAAACTATTTGGAGTTTAAAGCGTACCGAAGGGATCTCTTCGGGCAGAAGCAGATCGACGTAATGAGATGACCGTTGGTGGAAGATGTGTCGTTTGATTTTGGCCAACCATTGATCGTAGGCCGCGCTTTTCTTGAGCGCCAGGGTCATCTCGCCGATGCTGCCGAGGGGAGGGCCGGCTATATTCAGCAGCCGATGCATTATCAAATCCTGGCTCACCACTCCCCTCATCTTGATCTTGTCGGTGTAATAGAAGCCTACGGGCAGTTGCCCATGACCAAACTGTCTCGCAGCTGACACCGGGTAGTAAAATTCATAACTTTTGGCCACTGATCGGCCCTGGTTGATCCTGGTCGACAGGATGCAAGGGGACAGAGCAGTGATGAACAACTCCCTGCACTGTGGGTTGTCGGCTGAGTTGATGTCTCCCCAATTGAAGTCGGCCAACAACTCAAACAGTGACCGATCCCGGTAAAAGTACCACGCGCAGTTCTCGCGTGATAGCTCGTCGTACAGGGCAATGAACCATTCGGCCAACAAGTCGGCCGATTGCCTTGAGCCCGCATGAGCAGCCGCTGCTTCTCCATAGCTCATGCATCTGGTGGTGGTGATCTGGTTGCCGTCTTCGTCTTCGATCGGCTCCAATCTTGGAAAAACAGCCTCTGTCAGAGGGAGCGGACCGGCTATTCTGGTCGCCGGGTAAGAACCACCAGGGGCCTCCGGTGTTGACTGGGGCGTTGGCGGCTATATTTGCAGCAGCCTGATGCAGCATCTGATATAAGTAGCCGAGGAGGTATTTCCCCAGCGCAAGGTTTCCCCCATCGACCAGGAGTTCAGCCATGACCTGCCAGTTGGCGGTCGGTCCGCAGCTCAATCCACAGAATAAGAATTTCTCAAGCCACATCATCAGAAATGCGGCGTGCTCGCTCTGGCCGACTGATCCGTCCTTCATGTTCTGAGTGATGAAGCCGCTCCACCCGCTGATGGCTTTGGTTTTGAATTGGTGCTTTGCCCTTTCGGTTCGGGTTCGGGTTAGCCGACGCCGGGATGTTCAGCCCGGTCGTCATGTACACGTCGCCATTGTGATTGTCATCGGCCCTTGCCGGAATATGAAGGCGTTGAAGTTGTCATTCGAGAAGTATGTTGCAACCGACAAGAGCGGCTCATCTTTCTCCATGCCGGCGATGGACAGGGCCAAGCACTGGGTAATCCTGGTTTCCTCCCACTGAGTGTATTTGGCCGATCGCACCCTCTTATACCATTCAACCCAGGCTGCGTCGGTGGTCGGCCACGACTTGAAGGTCCCGTTCCAGTGGGCTAGGGATGGCTTGTTAGTGTTGTAAGGGATCCGGTTGGTTTCGGCTATAATCACATCGGCTGGGTCAGTGTTGCCGATGGGGCCAAGAAAATACCTTTTTCTTGGGTCAAACGGGGGTGATCACTTGATGTGACAAATGCTACAGTTTGAAAGAAGAAAAGTACTAATCAAGAACGGCTAAAAGCAGGATGAATGCAACAAGGCTGGAAACATGGCTGGAGAAGTAAATCCAAAGAAAAGGAGTTCTGGAACGACAGGTGTACCTCAGGGAACTCGACGACGGTGGTGGTCGGTGCGGCGGTGACGGCTGGTGCGGCGGCGGTGGCCGATGCGATGGAAGCGCTCGATGCGGCGGCGGTATTGGAAGCCATCAGTGTTGTCGAAGATAAGAATGGGTCCTGATCTGCGAAGGGCGCTGGAATCTGATGAAGGACGTCGGTGAATCACCGGAGAGGAGAGAGGAAGCGAAAGCTTGTTTGCGAACTGTTTGAGTGGGTTTTGAAAGCATAATCGTTTCGGTCGAAGCGAAGGGCTATTTAAAGGGCACTACGGGCAGCCAAAGCGGTTTAGGTCAGAAAAGAGCGGGAATTTGAACAGGCAACAAATCCATTACACTTCGTATCACGGACTTGGGGGGCATGTGTTAACACCTAAATTTGGTAATTGAATCCCTAAGTCCTGGCAAGGGTGAAACAAATCAGATCGGCCGGTTTGACGGAGAAACAGAGGCCGCATCGGCTGAAAAGCGATCGGCTGCGACGCCAGTCAGCTAAGGTTGAATCGGACAAGAGCGCTCAATAGCCGATTCTAGGTTCAGAGAAGATAAAAGCATTTCTGGTGCAAATGTTTGAAGATGAATAGAAGATTCGGTTATCAGAGTGCGCGTTAAAAGATATTGCCATCTATGAATAGAGTCCTGTAACGGCAATTGTATCTGTAAATTAGGAGTTTGTTTAAGCTGTTCATTGTAATGCGGTGTGGGTCCTTTCCGGGATATCGTCGTATTTTAAATAATAGTTTAGATAGAGTCCAGGGTTTATACAGATAATGTTATCTTGGGTATAAATAGGACCCGAGACCTCCTGTAAAATATAATAAAACACAATCAATCAAACAACCTTCGGTGCATCGCCAACCTTTTTCTTCAGACGAGCAATTGATTTGGCTATGGGCTGCATCGTTTTGATCCCCAAATCTAGGTAAATGCTTGTCATTAGTGGTATGATCTGCTGTTTCTAGTAATTCCATCGTAATGACACATTAGATTCAGGGGTTTATACTGCGTTGTTTACCATATATCGTATATAAACTAGAGCAATGTTTAGATCTATCCTACCATTGGCCAGTTCTATCAAGAACCCGCAGCCAATGAGGCTAGATCTAAAGGTTGGTTGGTTTATATGCGGTATCCACCGTCTCGAGAGGTATAAATCAGCTACAACAGATCAGGTTGTTCTTTTTATACTTAATGATGCATCAACGTTGAACTATTAAGTCATTTTTAGAACTTCCAGTGATCTGTTTGGTTAGATTTATATGTTTAAGAGACAGTGTTGGGGTTTCAGCCGGCCCTATATGCCCTAATATATTTATTATTAGATTTATGTTAGGACCGCCTCTTATGTTAAGATCTCATTCTTGTCGGACATCATAAGCCAAAATCAGCCTGCCATCAACAGCCAACAGTCAATTTCTGGGCTAAGCATCTGGTTCAAGGATGATATCTTTTCATAAGAATCATCGGAGTACTAGCCGATCCGTTGTTAGCTTTGTAGTTTTGGCTAGGTTATCAATATATATATTTATTATCCTTTACCGTATTTGGGTTAAGCGGCTAATCCTGTCTCGGTATAGCCGATCCATTCCAGTCGCTTGGCTTAAATATATTTTAGGATAGCAAATATATGCTCATGGATTCCCTCAGCCGATCTAGTGGGGATCTAAGCTAACACTTAACGCATATTTCCTATTTTTTCTTGTTGGTTAATAGATCAAACCAACTGGCACGCCTACACAGCACAGGTAGCTGAGAAGGACCTGCACTGGAGTTAAGCAGATCTCCCAGGCCAGCACATGAGAGAAATTTCTCATCAACAGTTATATACTTGAAAGGGGAATTTGAATAAGAGTACGAGATGGATGATTTTTCTTCTCTCATGGTTCATACTGATTAGTCAAAAGGTGGACTGACTTGTGTGTCTGACAATGTCATGAGAAACCTATAGTTTCTGTGTCAGGTCATTGCAATTTCGTCAAGACCAAAAATCCAATTGCCAACAAAGAAAACAATAGGTCAATCAGTGAAGTGAGAATGGTTAGACTGCAACGACACTCGACATGGCGAGATCTCTTTGGAGGATGACATAAGCGGTACCTCATGAGAACAAAAATAGTAATGAAATGGTTGAAAGCAACATCATAAAAGGATTACCAGAATAGTAAGTGGTAACTGAACCCTAGTGGTAAGCATGGAGTAATAATGATTTTTTTATTTCAAGACCACTGTTACAGTCTCTGGAAAACAACCTCGGTGTTTCCTGTGAAGACAATGACGGAATTGCTTCATCACCCCTGCCTGGAGTAAAGGGATGTAGATGTTAAGCCATAAAATATTGCCCGCAGAGCATGCGACAGAGAATCATCCTTTGAGAATCAGTTCTACTCAAGGCAGTTTTCAGCAGGCGTACGGATTCTAGTATTTGTGGGGAAAGCAACCGTAGAACTTATAGCCTATTGACCCAGAGGAGTCAGTAAAGGATAAACGAGAAAGTGAAATGTTATATCATGGGAATAACCTTTTGAGCTTCATCCATTAGGTGATCAATGTTTGTTTCAAGAAAAGAATATCAACTACATAATATGTTTAGGCAGATGGCACTAAAGTTCGGGCAGAAGCAGAATAATCATGCCAGCAGTTACAGCCAATGGAAAAGTTAATCAGGAGTCAGTATGTTTAAGAGTTGCATGAGGGTCATTCTTATGGGGGATTCTCGTCCTTGTTTGAATGTCGAGTTCCAAGAGTCCCTGGAATGGAAGTGCACTGTCATTGCTTCATTTCAATCGACCGATGGAGTATCTGGTTTTCAAAGACAAGATTCTTTGTAAAAGAAGGAACTGTCAGATAATCTCAAAGATAGCAGTGAAATTGTTCACGGTCAGGCGAAAGATTAACTGCTTGTTTTAAAAGTGAGCTTGAAGATGAGTTTTATTATACCTTGTAACTGTTTCCTCGGGGGTTCAACCGAGTGAAGCAGATTGGGTTGTACTCAAAGAGGTCGATTGCAAATTGTCAGAAAGGTCTCATAGATCTCAAGTCAACAAGATGAGTTTCGAGTTACACCCGAGTTTCCTATCAATAGTTTGCCTAGAAAAGCAGCAAATGGAAACTGTCACGGTTCAAATGAAAGGCGCATTAAATAGCTTCTTGAAATACATATCGTTCAGGTCAAGAGCAAATCTAGGAAATTCCTAGTCTGTGGGTTCACCAAAGTCAGACACAACATGTCAGAGATAGTTCTACCAACTACTCAGCAGAGTGAGTTCTCTCGGCTTACCAAATCTGTCAACCTAAATTGTGTAGTCCGAGGAAAAGTAAGTTCTAGGAACACCTGTAATCCCTATATGCGTCAGCTTGAGCATAACCAACTACTGTAGTTTTTGGAAAGCAGCATAACGTCAGGGTTGAGGTAAGCCAGTTCAGTTACACAGGTTTGGTTGGTCAAACAGTGTTGGTCAGCAAGAAACTGTAGAAGTCAGCCGACCCAACACGACCCTTCTAGACCCGAATCTCGGGACGAGATTCCTATAAGAGGGTAGGTTTGTCACACCCCGATTTTGTAAGGGGTAGGATTGTCACGCCCGATTTTTGTTTCGGGAATAAAAATCATTAAATAATGCATTTTCCGAAATTATATTAAAAATAAAAGTAAATTAATCAAGTGAATTTAATGAGAAAATTAAATCCTTTGAAATCATGGCTAGAAATATTTTGAAAATATTCTCCATATCCTAAAATACTCTCCGAAATTTTTCGTGAAATTTTGGAGCTTCAGAAATAATTTTAATAATAGAAAAAGCATTTGAGTGATTATTTAAATGAATAATTTAATCACTAAATGATCGGGCTATATTTTTTATAAAATACTATGAGTGTCCATCTAATTTAATAATTTTTATTGGAATTATTTGAGCATTGGAAGTATTTATGAAAATACAAAGATCATTTATGCGGTTAATTAAAAAGAAAAAAACCGAATTAAATTCCTCTCCTATGCTTGGGCCGTTTTCGGCCCAACTTCGGAAAGTCTAGTTTTCCTCCTCGTGGCTACCCTTTCCTCTCTCCTCCTCACGGCCCGGCCTGCTGGCGCTGCCCCTTGAAGTCCGTTTTGCCTCCCCGCCTCGGGCTCTCTCCCTGTCACCGACAAGTGGGATCGGGGCCCCACCTGTCAGCCCTTTCTTCTACCTCAGGCCATCCCAGGCCAACAGCCGCCGCCCGCCGCTCCTGCGCTACGCCGGCCGCCCACTCCGTTGGACCGTTAGACCGCGCCCATGATGCCGCCATTCCCGGTCGCGCCTCCTCCACCACTCCTCGCAAAACCGACGCCGAATCGTCGCCACTCCCCCGCTTCCTCCGCGCCCCACGTCGGTCTTTTTTCCGGTCGCCCACGGCCTCCACGCCGCCTTCCCAAGCCTATAAAGCATCCCCATGCAACAGCAATCGGTTCCCTCTCTCATTTGCGCATTCCGAGCTCGCCCGTCATCCCGCACCGCAAAACCCCCAACCCGCCGCCGTTGCCACCTCCCGCCATGCACCGCCACCGCCCTAGCCGCCGCCGCACCCCGCCGCTAGTGCCACCGGCTTCACTACATTAGGGGCTGCCTCGGCCGCCCTTGCCCGCCTCAAAACCCCATTGTAGCATTGTTTCCGCCGCCAACCCGAGTCGTCGCCGCCCGTGCTGCCTCCAGCCGCTCTCCGCTGCGTTTGGAGCCACGTCGGGCCGCGCTGCTTCGACCATCGGCTTCGCTAGGTCGAGGAGCTCCTCGGTCACTGCCCGGTCGTCACCCGCGTCCGCCAGAACCCCGTTCGCCTTGCAAGGGGAGGTAGTCGGCTTTTCCTTTCGTCTCCGGCCGGTGATTCACACTGCCTCGAGCCACCACTCCCCCTCCTAACCCCTCTGCTGCCTTCCCCAAGTCATCTCGTAGCTCGGCTGCCTCGCTATCATCACCGGGAGCCGCCGAAGCCCCACCACGTCATTGACCCGTGTAATGCCGCCGCCATCTCCATGCCACGGAGCTCCCTGTGCGCCGCTCACCGCAGTCAGATTCACCAAGGCACCAGGGGGGCTGTCTACCCTGGATTTAGGGGGAGGGGCAAAACCTCAGTGTGGTATCACTTGGTCAGGGGGAGTTATGCAAAGGATCTTATCACAATCACTTGCATGGTAACGTGTCAGGCATGGCACGGTGACATACGATGGATTGTGTTTAGTGGGTACAGTTGTACACCTCTAGCCAGAGTAAAACTATTCGGATAGTTATGCCCGGGGTTATGGGCGACCGACCAGATTCACCATCATTAGTCCCACCTTCAATAATTTGACATAATGGAACTGCTTTAGTTTAGGTGGCACAGTTGGGCATGTTCAACGTGGTTTAGTGTTGTTCAGTGGATAATTAATCTTGACTTAATTAATCAACATTTTCTCGTTTCAAACTAGAAAGGTTTTACAACCGCATTTATGCAAATAGCCCAAGCCACTCTTTCTCTCCCCTTGCACGTATGCATCCTCGAAATGGCTTGCTGAGTGCGGTGGTTGTACTCAGCCTTGCTTTTTCCCTCTTTTCCTTGAAGTGTAGTGCCTCTGAGTCAAAGACAGAGTTAGAGGACCAAGGCTCAACCCCAGTTGAGTTTTGTCATGCCCAGAAATTTAGACCCAAAATTCCGAAGCTATATGTGTATTAAAATCTCTGTCTAGGACCAGCCAGAGTACACATACGGCAATTGTTGATATTACAATTCTGCGTCTTAGAAACATTACAAAAAGATTACAAAAGAGCAGCGAAAAAAGGGAAAAGGGGCCTAATCCTAAGCTTGACGCCGGCCACGTGGCTTCAACCCTTACACAGGCATCTTCCAGAGTGTAGGACAAAGCCTACTCAACTTCGTCTTCTTCTTCAGCTTCTTGCTCAGGTTCTGGTGAAGAGGCAAGGATGAGTACTTCCACGTACTCAGCAAGTCACACCGGAAAGGGGAGAGAATGAATGCAGGGAAGACAAGGGTTTGGTTAAGGTTTGCTTTTGTGCAAACAGCAAGGGCTTTCCAAACAATAAGAATTTTGAACACAATCAAAACAATAGTAATTTAAGTAATTAAGGCATTTTGAATCCCACACTGTCCAACGTTATCCCACGTTGCGACAGGCCCAACCCATCCACCTATACTAGTCATGTCCATTAATCAGGGTTTAATAGTGTGAGACTAATCACGGTGAGCTTGGTTGATCGCCTCATTACCGCGAGCACGGCTATTCGAATAGTTTTACTCTGATCAGAGGGGTGCAACTGTACCCACAAGACACAGCCCCACGACATGGTCCCCCGTGCGCCAGAATACCACCATGGTACCCCAGAAAGGAAACTGTGATAGGACCTTTCGTATACCCCCCCGCTAACCAAGCGAACCCCACCAAGGTTTTGCCCCTACTCCTGGACCCTGGGACGTGGGCAGCCCCCCGAGTGCCTCGGTGAATCCGGCAGCCCAGCAACCCTTATACCGGGGCTGACTGAAACTCCATCCCGCTCACCCTTGCCGATGGGTTCGTCAGCTAGGAGAGGCTACATTACGGGACCTACCTTACCCATTTTGGCTTGTGATTTGCACGGTCATTCTCCCAAGGGTTCCCGTGAACCGGTCCTTAATTGCCATGGACGCCACTAACCAAAACCTTAGCGCCCACAGCCCACCATTTGTCATATTTTAGTTATTAATCCGGTTCACCAAGTTCTCCAATTACTAATCTTCCAAACAGATGTCCAGGAGAGACATTAAGTGAGAATGACCCAATTAGTGAGCTGGTGAGTCTGTCTCAGGCTAAGCACAACCTAGTCCTAAATCTAATCATATTGTTTTCCCATGTTTAATCAAAGGGTTTGGAGTGTCAAACCTAAGGCATAAACTAAATATATGGTGTACTATTTCCCATGAAATGACATTATAAAATACATGCAATTTAATAGAGTAAAACATGTGTTTTAGCAAAATGGGAGCAATATGATCAATAATATAGCATGACTTGCCTTGATCTTCAACTTTGGGAACTTCTGCAACAACTTCGAAGTAAACCGGGACGGCGGAACTACCGAGATCTACACGACAAACAAGTAATTCAACAAAACAGGCTAAGAAGCTACTGGAACAAAGAACAAAACTATTTTTAATGGATTCTTGGCATTTTTATGAATTCAATGAAATTTGAATGGGCTAAAACGGAGGTCGGATTGAAAAGATATGATTTTTAGAAATTTTCTGGCATTTTTACTAAAACAGAAAAATCCTTAATTGATTTATTGCACAATAAAGCCCTGGGGAGGTGTCAGCGGCAAGGGCTAACGTCAGCAGTCGAGGGCTGACGTCAGCGGTCCGCGGGAGCACCGGTCCACGGTGGACCGAGTCCACGGGCCGGATGGGGCAATGCACCACGTGGCACACATGTGGCACCGAGGGGGCGGCCATGTTGCGGGCCACGCGGCCACGTGCCGATTGGCCGAAGCTGATCGGACGGCCGAGAGAAAGGGGCACGGGGCACGGTCGGCCGGCGACGGCGGCCGGAGGCCGGAGGCCGGCCGGCGCCATCCGGGCGGCGGCGTGGGGCCGCAGAGTGTCGCGGCGCACGCGCGAGCGGAGCCACGCACACCCGTAAACAGCGATGCAGGCTCGGACTGAGAGGGTGGGAAGGGAGCTCACCGCGGGTGCCGCCGGAGGTGGGGAAGATGACGACGGCGATGGCGAAAACGGCAACGGGAGAGCGCGGGGGAGGGCGGCAGAGGGAGCTCAGGCGCCAGGGATGGAGATGGAGACGGCGGCGAGGTCCGGGGCGGCTCGGAACGACAGGAAAACACGACCGACGATCAGCGACAAGCTCGGGAGCTTGGGCGCATGGTGCCGGGGCAAACGAGAGCGAGGAAAGCTTGAATGAGAGCGTGGGGAACTTGGGGAGGGTGAGGGGGTGCTTATATAGGTCGCGAGGAGGTCGGGGGTGGCCGGATAAGCGAGTAATAACTCATAGGAGTTAAGAGAGAGAGAGGAAAGGGGAATTGATGGCCGACGATCAATTCCGGCCATTATGGGACGTAGGAGAGGCGGCTGGGGGCTTTAAATGTTGGCGGGCACGAGGGGAGTAACGGCGGCGGGATCCCGAGGCACGGGGGAGGCGGGCATGCGAGATCCGTGCGGGCGGGGCCGCGGAAATGGCACCAGGCGATCGGCTGGAGGTGGACGACGGGCCTGACAGTTGGGCCCCACCTGTCGGCGTCCCGGGGTAAAGGGGAGGGAAACCGGACTTATTTGCGAGCGCGCGGCTTAAACGGGCCGTGGCCTTTGGTCGGCCCGCGAGTAAGGAGAGAGGGGCGCGCGTCGGCTGGGGATAGCCCGGTCGGCTGGGCCGATCGGCTAGGGGGATTGGGCCATCGGCTCAGGCCGGCGGACCACAGCCGATTGGGCGGGAAAAGGACGGAGGATAGAGAAGCCGATTTTTCCCAGGATTTATTAATTCTGACTTTGATTTTTTGGTTAAAAATTATTTCTAGTGCTCTGAAAATTCTGCTAAAAATCCTGTTAGTGTATTTTGACATGTAGAATTTAAGAAAAATCCTACCATGCCATTTCCATTTAGAATTTCGTGTTTTAACATTCTTTGTTCTCTCCAGTTTATTCCAACAATTTTCTTTTATGATTTTCTTTTGGATTTTTTTAAAAGGGGAAAACACCTCGGGTGTTACAAGTTTGCTTGTGGAGTGAAGCTGAAGCCCCGCTAGGATCGCCTTTTTTCGGTGCTACTGCTTTTTTCAAGTGCGAGGACTAAGTGCCTCTCCTGTAAGTATTTTATGCTTTATTTTACGTTTGGATCTATTTATTGATTTGTCATTTTGTGTGCCCTGGTTGATTCCTGGACAGGGATTTATACACAAAATAGCCTGGATATTTGGCTAAATTTCCGGGCGTGACTAATCTCTAGGTCCTTCTAATACGGCAAGTACTTGAAGAAGATTGAGTGCTTCTTGAAAGGCAACGTATTTTCCTCCCCTGATTTCTTCCTCTTGCCTTCCTTCTTCTTTCCCTTCCTAAACACGACCTTAATAGACTTTGCCATGTTGAAGACAACGGTACTACTTCGTGTTGCAGGGGCAATCTCGTTCTCTACTGTCTTGTCAAAAAATTTGGCCACTTTATGGTACTTATGTTTCTGGGGTAAGAACCTATGATGCCTCATGTAAACTATCTTGCTTGATAATGTCAGATATTTGTACGACATGTTGTCAAGATAGAGAAGACATCCAATCTTTCCTTTGATCTGTCCTGAGATGGAAAAGTTTGTGGGTAGGTCGTTGATGGTCACGAATATGACAACACATAGAGTAAAGTACTCTCGTCGGTATTCATCCCACACTAGTAGCCCTTCTTTCCATAGATCTTCCATATCCTCCATCAATGGTTCAAGAAATACATCTATGTCGATGCCACTTTGTTTCAACCCTTGTATTAGGATAGTCAACATAATGTACTTTCCCTTCTGACAAATCCATGTAGGAAGGCTATACATGGTGAGCAGAACTGGCCATGTGCTATGTGAGTTGCTTACATCACTAAAATGGGTTTATTTTGTCTGTGCTCAATGCAAACCTTACATTTCTTGGATCCTTAGAAAATTTTGGATGAAGGTCTTGCACTGGCAAGCATCGACGAGGTATCGAATCATACCATCTATCTTCCAATTTTCCTGATGCCATCTCATCAACATGGTGTCATTAGGGTTAGGGTCTGACAATAGGAGCTTCATGCGATCTTTCACAGACAAGTACCACATCACCTAGCCAGAATATTTTTCTTTGTATGCACTAACGAATGTGGGTCGACAACCTCACTATCAAATATCAAAGGACCCGTTACCCATTTTGTATTGACTTGTCCCATAGGTTGGGCAACTATCCAAGTCAGCATAATCCTTGCGATACAGTACATAGTGATTTACACATGCACGAATCTTTTGAACACATAAAGATAATGAACACATGAGTTTCTTTGCTTCATATGTGTTTGATAGCAACAAGTTAGGCTTAGGAAGCAAAACTCTCAGAGACCCATCAAGTCATTGAAGTTGCTATCCGACCATCCGTGCCTAGCCTTCAATCTAAGAAGATCAAGCACTGAATGCAACACCATATAATCCTTGGATACCCTTGGATTCATTGTAAAGAAGATCCTTCACTGATTTATGTACGCCTCCCAATTGTCTAACCCTCTTGTTGTACCCATTAGCACCTCGGGTCGCAGCATGGCGCAATATATCCTCCAGATCAAAATCAGCCTCTAAATCAATACATCACTACCAGAGCAACCAAATTCGTCTGTCATATGAAGGGTCATGTGTAACATCCCGAAAATCGAAGAAAATAAAATCGGAACGTAAAAATCGAAACTTACAAAACTTTTGCTTGTTGCCTCTCTCTCGAGTTTGTTGCTTCTTATTTGCCAGCTCAGTTGCATAAATTTGGCTGTGAATAATTTCTCTCGATGTTTCTGAATGGTTTGGATTTTGTTAGGAAGAAAATTTCGAAATACGGGATTAGGAATTTTTAAAATAAAATCGGAAAAGGGATGCGGATTTATGAAAATATGTATTTGAGAAATAAAATATTAATTGGTGATTATGGAAGATTAATTAGGGTATAAAATAGGCAATAAAAATATTTAGGGGATTTACAAGAAATCTAGGAAATTTTTGGAATTTAAAAATAGGGAATTATGAAATTAGGAAAAAGGAATTGAATAAATATGAAAAATATATTTGGAAAAATAAAAAGTGGGGAAAAAGTTGGAAATATAGTATTAAAATTATTGTGGGAATATTAGAATTTATTTTGAATTTTTAGAGTGGAAGAAAATAGAAATTAGAAATTTGGAATTTAAAATCCGGAAATTATAAAACGACACTATTCATCATGCGCCGGTGTTCGACGCCGTACGCCCGTACCGCGCCTCGCCCGCACGCGCGACACGCGCTCGCCCGCGCCCGGCCCCTGCCCTCGCGCGCGCGTGCGTCCGCCCCTACCCCGCGCACGCCACACGCCGCGCGCGCCTCCCGCGCCCGCCCGGCCCCGCGCAAGCGCCGCGTTCGCCGAACGGCCCCATCCGCGCCCGCGCTCGCGCGCCACGCGCTCGCCGCTGCACGCCCCGCCCGTGCCGTGCGCCATCGCCGCCATCCGTCGCCCGCCCGCGCGGACTCCTGCAGCCGCTATCGCCAAGTGCCGCCACGCCCAAACCCGCCCCATGCGCGCTCGCTCCGCGCCCGCCCCCGCCCCGCGCCGCGCGTGTGGCAGCCCGTCGCGCCGGCCCCACCTCTCCGTTCCTCCATCTCCAGCCACGCCTATAAATAGGCCGAAGCCCCTCCACCTTCTCCCACACCGCCGCCGCCTCTCTCTTCCCTTTCCCGAGCGATGTCGCCGCCCTAACCGCCGAGCGCCGCCGTCGCCGCGAAAACCGAGAGCCGTCGCCGTCGCCGCCGTGCGCCGAAGCCGCCCGAGCCTCGCCGTACTTCCCCAAGAGCCTCTGTCGCCGGTAAGCCCCGCGCCGCTGCCCTTTTTCCCTCGCGCTAGCGCCGACCGCCGCCCCTGTTTTCCCCGAGCGCCGGTCGAGAACCTTGTGGGCAATGGATAGTGCGCAGAGAAAAGAAAAAGAAAAAAAGGAAAAATGAAAAAAATAGAGAAAAATTAGGAAAAATTATGGAAAATTTGGAAAAAATTTTGAGGAGACTTGAGTAAAATTTTGGGCAAAAATAAATTATTTTCTTGTATGTTTTCTTGGTGAAAAATTTGAAAATCAAAATCGGACTTTTTTCGAAATTTCGTTTCGCGTCGTTTTCAAATCCGAATTTCGTTTAATTCTTCCTCGCCTTTCAAATATGCTTCCCCTTTGTGCTCAAACCTTCAAAACCTCGAGCACAAATTCCTCCGCTGGTATTTCCAAATCTATTTTCTCAAATAATTACGATCGTCGTCTTTGCGAAAACCCTAGGGCATCGACTCGATTCCAAAACTCGGATTTTTCCTAGCAACCCTTGTCCTAACTCAAGTAGAATTTTTGGCTAAACATTTAGAATCGTTTTCTTGGCTTTTATGGTTCTTTTCGATCTTTCGGTGCTTTATTGAATTCTAATTGAATTCAATTGATCTTTCGCACGTACGGATAGCACCTGAAGAAGCAGGCATCGACTCCGTTGAAGACCCCACTCAACAAGCGTGCGAGCAAGGCAAGTCATCACACTCTTTGAACATATTGATCCCAATTGCGAAATGAGGTTAATTTAGACTTTAAACATGCATGCTATACATAGAGAATTACCTATACTTGTGATGCCATACCTTATTATTGATTACCTTTAGAATTATTCCTTGTAACCCTCGATGTGATACAAATAACCAGAGAATAACTTCGGTAAACTGCTTAGCCATGCTATACTTAGATTCATGCATACTCATGACTTTATGAAAAGCTTTGTGTTTGGGCAACTACCTTAGGGAAGGTGGTTGAGATACGGCATGTGGAGACATGAGCGCCACATTGCGATGAGAATGATGAAATGAGTTTTATTGAAAACGAAAGTACTAAACAAATGTTTTAGACTGGGGCGGCTGGATGATTTGGGTGGATTCTGGAAAAGGCAAGTGCCGACCCTGGTCAATTAAGGACCGAGCCATGAGATAGCCGGGAAACGAGCTAATACAACCGTACTTCTCGAATGGGTATAGACCTAGCGGAGTAGATAGCCGAGCGGAGGCGGTACCCTTGCATAGTGGTTCTTATGGATGAGATGAGATTTGAAAGGGATGGTGGTAAATTGAAATTTATTATAACTTGATGAATGAAATCTTCCCTTACCCAGTGCGCGAGAACTCCTCTCACCGCTAGAAAATGACGGCTAGAGTGCATGAGGGCTTAAGTTCATGGAGCTGGTACCTGCCAAAGTGAGGTTATTGAAAGGCTGTGCCGTGACCGTCTCATGTGTTGGGACGTAGGCTCATTTGTTGGGCTGTCGCGGAGTATGGGTAAAGTGTACATCCACTGCAGTGTGAATGAATCAATCTATTCGAATAGCCGTGCTCGCGGATATTGAGCATCGTGACAAGACTTTCGCTTGGCTAGACTCTAAACTTTAAAATGATGGGATGGGTTTGCATGATGATTCTTTGTCACTGGTGGATCAACTTCTCGAGATGCGAGAAGGGGTGGACTCCCCAAAAAAACCATGATGAACCGGAGGCGGGAAGCCATCCTTGGGATCACGATGGATGGTAGACAGAACCGTCGCTGATTTAATGAACTGTGGAACTAAATATTGACTTGGCTAGTTGTTAGGCTTGTGAAAAGATTTGTGAAAATTGGCTTTATGCAAAAGAACATCAGCCATTCCTTGAATGACCCTATCATATGCATCACTTCCGTGTTGGCTTGCTGAGTACGGTTGGTACTCACCCTTGCTATACGCACAAACCTTCAGATGGAGGTAATGAAGACTTGGAGGATCCATATGCCTACTACCAGGAGGGCGAAGAAGCTGATGGCGCTTGCTAGGTCTTAGTCCCCGGTCGTTGCCTGTGGCAATTGGCAAGCCGCTGCCTTTATTCCGCTGCCGTATCTAATTTCTACTTTTGGGTTGTATCCGGACCATGAGGTCCTATGTGTTGGACATTGCCTTCGGGCCTTCTATTGTAATAATTTCGATGTAAGACTATTCGTGCATGTGCACCTGATTATTCAGTATTGTATTTCGTGGGTACCAAACTACTCGATCCAGGGAAGTGGTACTAAGAACACAAAAGATTCCCGTTCCAAAAACGGGGGTCCACAGAGCTGGTATCAGAACCATGCGACTGTAGGATAAGGCCAACTGGCGCCCTACCCCTGACTAGTCGGCTAAAGGGAAGTATCCCTACGTAGGATCATTTCGCAAACTATTATTTTTGAAAAGCCAAACATATTTTTTCTATACCTTTCTCCCCATTTCTTTTACCCAAATGGTTTTTATATTATCTCTCTCTCTTTCTGACCTTAAGTTGCTTTCAAAAGCAGATGTCGGACCATGTCGGAGTTTGGGAAATCACCATTCCACGGGATGAAGGATTCGTGGCGCAACTCCAGTCATTGTTGTGGTGTCTAAGGTACCCAGAGGCACCCACTTACCAGATCAGGAGGCATGGCACCGAAGGATATCCGGTATGGGAAGCGGCAGTTTCAGTTGAGGCCCGCATAGTGAGTGAGACACCTTATTGCTTCCACACCCGTTACCACCGAGATCTAGTAGAAGTAGCTATTCAAGATGCGGCCCGTGAAGCGTTCCTCCGCCTCAACGCTATTCACCGTGCTGAGCTCACCGTGACTGAGTTTGTACACCACCCCTACCGCGAGGAAGGCAATCCGGTTTGCACCGTGGAAGCCACCCCCTGCTGCTACAATCCTATGGTCACCCGTCTATCCCGCTGGGCAGAAACAGCGGATGACTGCTATGAGGAAGCTTTGCTCGAGATCGACGACCCGCAGCGACGCCTCAATGATCGGTCGAGGAACACCAGAGCTGCGGGGATCGATCAACTTGCGGCACCAGCTACGTGCCAACGGTACCCAGCACGAGCAACTCTTTGACTGTTACATGGCCCGTGGAGAAGCCCGGTGGAGCTGGAAGAACAGCTCAGGAAGAGCAAACAACAGGTCAACCAGCTGGAAGAACAACTTCGCTCCCACCCTGTCCCTGCTGTAGGTACTTCTACCGAAGTTGTACCAACACCTCCTGCCCCGGTGCCCGACCACTACTACCTCATGACTCCAGCATGCCTGAACACTTTTCAAGCCATGATGGAGCAGGCCTTTATGTTGAGTACAGAGTCGGCACCATACCTGATAGACCCCACTGCTGCTACCTCAATGGAACCTACCTCGAACTCCATGGCTGTACCGTCTGAGCCTGGTTCGGGAGAAGAGAACCCCATCCAGATCAGTACTGACTCCGAGTCCGAGATAGAGCCTATGGAAATCAAGTGGGAGTCCAGTGATACTGATCCAGCGAAGGAGGCAGCTCCTATTCATCGCCTGACTCACACCGGAGGTCCCCTCACCCGCAAGACTGCTCGGAAGAGTACCCGACCACCAAGCAGGAAGATCAAGCATGACTCCGAGGCCACTACCTCTGAACCTTGGGAGCTTTGATTTGCTTCAGCTAGGGATCACCCCCTTCCTACACCTGGTTCCTACGGTTGGTTGGATGACTAGGCGAGAGGACCGCCTCAACTTGACCTTGCCTGGATGGTTCTTTTGGCAGCAAGGATCACACCCTTCCCTCGTAGCCAATGGCAGTAGTACGATGTAGCTTTCGCATTATGTCATGTGGGACTGCGTATGTGCAGTCCATTCTATCCCCATTAATGGAAACGCTATGGACCCATATTTTATGATATGTTGTTAATGAGTTTGTTCCACCATGCTTGCTCTGTTCAAAGATCATTTAAAAAAACAACTTGAAGAGAAATCACCTAGAAACCATGACCTTAGTGGGTCCAACCTGTTAACTTATCTATCTCCTTCAGATGGCGCATCGTCGCAGAGCTGCAGCATCCAACGAGAACCTAATCCCTCCACCCTGGCGGAGGTTATGGCTTGCAAACCCAGTTGCTTCAAGCTATCGCCAACAACCAAGGGAATCGCGGAGGATCAAGCTTGGGAGAATTTATGCGAGCCAAGCCGCCTACGTTTTCCATGGCCGACGAACCAATGGATGCCGAAGACTGGTTAAGAATAATAGAGAAGAAGCTGACCCTCGTCAGGGTACGAGAAACCGACAGAGTCATTTTTGCCACCAATCAATTGGAAGGCCCCGCAAGTGATTGGTGGGACACCTACAAGGAGACAAGGGCAGAAGACGCCGAAGAACCAACCTGGGAAGAGTTCACAGCCGCCTTTCACGAAAATTTTGTACCAGCCGCTGTCATGAGAATGAAGAAGAACGAATTCCGAAGGTTGCGTCAAGGCAACACCACCGTGCAGGAATACCTGAACAAGTTCACACAACTCGCTCGATATGCCACCGGTGACTTGGCAAACGAAGAGGAGAAAATCGATAAATTTATCGAAGGATTGAGCGATGAGCTGAGGGGGCCAATGATTGGCCAAGATCACATCAGCTTCCAAAGCCTTATCAACAAGGTGGTACGGTTGGAACATGACCAGAAGATGGTAGAAAACAACCGCAAGAGGAGGCTTGCTATGGCCCGCCCACTTCAGGGAGCGCCTCAGCGTCCCAAGGGAGCCACCCCGTCCGGATGGAAGCCAACCGTCATGGCAACCGTCGTCCCCGCACCCGACCACGTCGGCGGCCGACGCACCCATTCCGTACCCCGACACCAACTTTAGCCGCTCCGGGAGAAGGAATATGAATTGCTTCAACTGTGGAGAATTTGGGCACTACTCCAACAGCTGCCCCAAGCCACGCAACACTCCCATGCGTACCGGCGCCAATGCAACGGCTGTGCGAGGAACCACTGCTCCTGCTGTGGGACGCGGTCTGTTTAGGACTACGCAACCCAATGAGACTGCCACCGGATTCCGGCGCGGACAAGTGAATCATGTGCGTGCTGAAGAAGCGCAGGAGGATCAGAACGTACTGATGGGTATGTTCTCTATCAACTCTACCCCAGTTAAAGTCTTATTTGATTCCAGAGCATCGCATTCATTCATATCTTCACAAGTAAGCAAACAACACCACCTACACCAGGTAGAACTTAAGAAACCCATGTTGGTATACTCGCCTGGGGGAAACATAACCATACCCCATGCTTGCATCAATGTGCCCATACGGATTAGAGACGTGATATTCCTTTCAAACTTTATGGTACTATCACCCCAAACTATTGATATCATACTTGGAATGGATTGGTTGACTAAGAACAATGGAGTCATAGGCTGTAGTCGAAGGGAAGTCACAGTATCCACCCCATGGGGATCACCAATGAAAATAACCATGGACCAAAACCCGATGCTATGCGAGCAAGCTGCGGGAGTATTCACCATGCTACCTTTGAGCGGGTTGCCAGTAGTGCAGGAATACCCGGACGTATTCCCTAAGGAATTGCCCGGAATGCCTCCTGATCGTGACATAGAATTTATCATCGACCTAATGCCTGGTACTGCCCCCATATCTAAGAGACCTTACCGAATGCCGGCTAACGAACTAGAAGAACTCAAGAAGGAAATCAGAGAGCTACAGGAAAAAAGATTTGTACGCCCTAGTTCTTCTCCCTGGGGAGCCCCAGTACTCTTCGTCAAAAAGAAGGATGGGAGTATGAGAATGTGTGTAGATTACCGATCGTTGAATGAAGTGACCATCAAAAACAAGTACCCACTACCTCGAATCGATGACTTATTCGATCAAGTTAAGGGTGCACAAGTGTTCTCAAAGATTGATCTTCGGTCAGGATACCATCAGTTAAAGATTAGAGCCGGAGATATTCCCGAAACAGCATTCGCTACGCGTTATGGCTTGTATGAGTTCACAGTAATGTCTTTTGGATTGACCAATGCCCCGGCGTATTTCATGAATCTGATGAACAAAGTATTCATGGAGTATCTGGATAAATTCGTGGTGGTGTTTATCGACGATATACTTATCTACTCCAAAGACGATGAGGAACATGCAGAGCACCTACGACTGGTACTGGAGAAGCTGCGAGAGCACCAGCTGTATGCGAAATTTAGTAAATGCGAGTTCTGGCTTAAGGAAGTCGCTTTTCTTGGCCATGTAGTCTCAGCCGGTGGAGTAGCGGTGGACCCTGCCAAGGTCGAAGCTGTTACGGAATGGAAGGCACCCAAGTCAGTAACAGAGGTTCGGAGTTTCTTGGGATTGGCCGGATATTACCGGAGGTTCATCGAAGGGTTCTCCACAATAGCCCGACCCATGACTCAACTTCTGAAGAAGGAGAAGAAATTCGTATGGAACGAGAAGTGTCAGGAAGCCTTTGACCAACTAAAAGAAAAGTTAACCACTGCCCCAATCTTAACCCTACCTGACAATCGGAAGGATTTCGTAATGTACCGTGATGCGTCTCGACAAGGACTAGGAGGCGTATTAATGCAGGATGGAAAGGTCGTAGCATATGCCTCGAGACAGTTACGACCCCACGAGGAAAACTACCCCGCACACGACTTGGAATTAGTAGCAGTTGTTCATGCATTAAAAATCTGGAGGCACTATCTGATCGGGAACCACTGTGGTGTATATACTGATTACAAGAGCCTAAAATACTTCTTTACTCAATCCGGTCTCAATTTGCGTTAGAGACGGTGGTTGGAATTAATCAAGGACTACGATCTAGGACTCCATTACCACCCCGGTAAGGCGAATGTTGTGGCCGATGCGCTAAGCCGTAAAGCCCAATGCAACCATATGAGACTGGAAGGCATGGCCAGCGAGCTCAAAGAAGAGATGGCTCGACTTAACCTGCACTGATTCCTCACGGAGAAGTGAACTCCCTGGAAATCCAACCCCTTCTGAGGACTCAAATAGAAGAAGCTCAAAAGGGTAATGAAGAAACACAAGCAATCAAAGAGCGCATGGCCGCTGGGCGCGCTAAGGAATTCTCGATAGATGACAAGGGAACCGTGTGGTATAAGAAAAGAATCTGCGTGCCTGGACAAGGTGGTTTGAGAGGATTGATTCTAAAAGAAGCACACGAATCAGCCTATTCGTTACATCCGGGAAGCACGAAGATGTACCAGGATTTGAAAGGGGAGTACTGGTGGCCCAATATGAAGAGAGACGTAGCGGAATACGTGGTCGTATACGACGTATGCCAAAGGGTAAAACCCAAGCATCAACGATCGGCAGGGTTGTTACAGCCACTTAAGATTCCCGAGTGGAAATGGGATGAAATAGGCATGGATTTCATTGTTGGACTACCCAAAACGGCAGCCGGATATGATTCCATTTCGGTAATAGTAGATCGGCTCACCAAGACCGCCAGATTTATCCCCGTAAAGACTAACTACAATAGCGCCAAGCTAGCAGAGCTATACATGAGTAGGATTGTGTGTCTTCACGGTGTACCAAAAAGAATTATATCGGATCGCGATACCCAATTCACGTCCCATTTCTGGAGCAAAGTTCATGAGGCACTCGGAAGTCACCTTGCCTTTAGTACCGCTTATCACCCACAGACCGACGGGAAGACCGAAAGGACAAATCAAGTGCTTGAGGATATGTTGAGAGCCTGTGCGTTGGATTTCACCAAGGATTGGGAGAAATGTTTACCGTACGCCGAGTTCTCCTACAACAACAGCTACCAAGCCAGTCTGAAGATGTCACCAAACGAAGCCCTATTTGGTCGCCGATGCCGAACCCCATTGATGTGGTCAGAAACCGGTGAACGAGCCGTGTTTGGGCCTGACATAATCAAAGAGGCCGAGGAAAAGGTCCGTCTAATCCGGGACCGATTACAAGCTGCCCAATCTTGACAGAAAAGCTACGCGGATACTCGTCGGAGGGACTTAGAGTTCAATATAGGCGACTATGTGTATCTAAAGGTCTCACCACTACAAGGGACTCAGAGGTTCAAGGTCAAAGGGAAACTTGCGCCAAGATATGTGGGCCCATTCCTGATAAGCGCTAGAAGAGGTGAAGTGGCCTACCAGCTAGAGTTACCCGAGAACATCTCCGATGTCCACCCAGTGTTCCATGTGTCACAGTTGAAGAAATGCTTGCGGGTGCCAGAAGAGCAAGCTCCTTTGGAAACCATCCATATCAACAGTGATCTCACATACCCGGAACATCCGATAAAGATACTAGACGAGGCAGAAAAGAGGACACGAACCAAATCATGGCGCATGTACAAAGTGCAATGAAGCAATCACAACCGAAGAAGAGGCCACGGGAAAGCGACGATTTTTTGAAGGCGAATACCCACACCTACTCAACAACGGTAAGAAATCTCAAGGACGAGATTTATTGTTAGGGGGTAGGTTTGTAACATCCTGAAAATCAAAGAAAATAAAATCGGAACGTAAAAATTGGAACTTACAAAAACTTTTGCTTGTTGCCTCTCTCTCGAGTTTGTTGCTTCTTATTTGCCAGCTCAGTTACATAAATTTGGCTGTGAATAATTTCTCTCGATGTTTGTGAATGGTTTGGATTTTGTTAGGAAGAAAATTTCGAAATATGGGATTAGGAATTTTTAAAATAAAATCGGAAAAGGGATGCGGATTAATGAAAATATGTATTTGAGAAATAAAATATTAATTGGTGATTATGGAAGATTAATTAGGTATAAAATAGACAATAAAAATATTTAGGGGATTTACAAGAAATCTAGGAAATTTTTGGAATTTAAAAATAGGGAATTATGAAATTAGGAAAAAGGGAATTGAATAATTATGAAATATATATTTGGAAAAATAAAAAGTGGGGAAAAAGTTGGTGTCGAAACTTGGTTTCGGCAATATAATTTCTGGGGTCGCAGTCAAGATCGCCAAGCACAATGGGTTTGTAGGAAAAGAAGATTTAGACAGGTTCAGGCCCTCTCGTGAGGTAATACCCTACTCCTGTTTCGGTGGATTCGATCCGCCGAGTGTCTTTATTGATCTCGTGATCTAAAGCTGAAGGCTAAAAGCTGATCTCCTATTGGAATCTCTGATCTAGCATATGATGATATCCCTCAAGGGACGCCCCTTACCCCCCTTATATAGTCTTGGGAGGAGGGCCTACAGATCGAAAACCCTATCTTACTCTAAGTCGGTTTCCTCAATCTTACCAAACCATGACTATAGGCCGATTGCCTTATCTCTATCGGCAATCGTAACACCCAAGTCATGTTCGGTTTACAGATATGGCAGGCACAATCTATCACTACCTCCAGTTGGATAAGCTTGCCATGTAGATACCCGATTGCCATAATCTCCACAGTAGCCCTCGAGTCCTTTTCAGTCGACGAGACAGCTCAACTTCAAACCAAAACAGCACACAGCCAAAAATCTCTTTGACCGAGTGCTTTTGGCGCCGAGTGATTCCATCATCTCTGCCTGAATCTTCCCGAGTGGCTCCAAAGACTGTGAAGGGCTGGAAAATATCTAAAAAATTCTCAAAAATAAATATCTAGGTGCATCTCCTGATGCACCTAATTAGGTGTAGCCCCCGACTATGTGATTAGTCAAAAACAGACTAAACATATAGTCAAGAACTATAAAAAATCATTCCCATGTAGATGCTTAGCTCATGCTAAAGCAACCTCATTACTCGGCAAGCTCGTGCTTCATCCGAGTGAATTTCCCGAATCATCTCGGAACAAATAACCCAATCATCCCTCATGGGTGTAAAGCACTCGGTAAGCTTATGCTTATCCGAGTGGATCTCGCCGAGTCATCCGGAACAAATATTTTAATCGTCCCTCATGGGAAAACGAGTTCTTTCAATCATATGAAAAATATGACCAAGTTATTAAATAGCTTTTGCCATAATACTGGTCTCAATCTATAAAGATCTTCACCAAGGTGGAAAACTAGCATCGATATAATCACTTAATCAAATGCTAAAAAACCAAACAGCCCTTGTCATCAAGGCAGCCATAAAAAGCTTCTTGTTGGTCACCTTCCAGGTTGCATCATGCCGCTTCTCATGAAGTCAAGCAAACCGCGGTATGAAAGGATTTTCAAAGGTACGGGGCATTCGGACACGTGCATATTGCCGGGGCAAAGCGCTTAAGCTCATCCGCTTAAGTCCCTAAGGACACGCGTCGGGCCACACCTTAACCGGGCCGCAGATTCTCTCATGGGCTCGGCCCAATCACAAGAAAACCTAGCGCAACCCTCAAATCTTTCTATAAAGGCTCGAGGTCATCCCCGCCTCTTCATCTTCCAAAAGATTCCTCTTTTCGTAGCACCGTTCACCGTTCCCTGCGAAGAACCCTAGACTCGCGCGCTCCCAAATCCATCCATCCAAAAGCTCGCTTCTTGCCACAACCAGCTTCCGACCAATCTTCCAAGATCTCTTTCTCAAATCGCCATCCTTTCCGACCAGATCCACTTCCCATCCACACCACACTCATGGCGGAGGAAAAGAGAATCCCATTTGACCAATGGGCCACATCGGATGTGAGGGAATCTACCCTCAAGGAGATGGTGAAGCACGGCGTGCTTCCCCCAAAGGAGATCGTGGGCTGGCGCCCAACGACGGGTGAGGACTTCCCAACCCCGAACACCGGTGAGCTCATTGTATTCACCTCTTTCTTCTATTGTGGGTTCAGCCTTCCCACCTCCGAGTTCTTCCGGGGGCTTTTAGATTACTTTGGTCTCCAGCTCTACCATCTGAAACCCAACTCCATGCTTCACATCCCCCTCTTCATTCATGTATGCGAAGCATTCCTTGGCATCCTCCCCCACTTCCAACTGTTCCGCCGCATGTTTTATCTTAAACCACATCCGAATAAAGACCACCCATGCGTCGTTGGCGGGGGCGGTTTCCAACTCCGCGGATCTCTCCGCAAGGAGTACTTTTCTCTTCCCTTAAAATCTTCCAATAAGAGATGGCACGCGGGCTGGTTCTATATTAGCAACCTCGAACCCAGCCTGCCAGCTTTCGTCGGCCTTCCCCCTGTCCCCAGGCCAACTTGGAGCACCATTCCAGTGGCCCAAGATTGGGACGAGGCCAACAAACTGCTTGCAAAGATCCTGGCAATGAAACAAAAGGGTCTTCGCGGCGAGCGATCACTCGGCACTTCATTCGGTGTCGGCGGCTCCAATCAAAGAGAGGTCAAAGCCAGCCTTTGAATACGAAGGCGGGAAGGACCCCAATCGGGAAGATCAAGATCCACTCGGCTACGAGATCCCGAAGATCCGGATGTACAAGATCTTATCGACCGGAATTGCGGTTGAGCATGCCCTCATTCTGTCGGTTCTCCCCTTCAGCATCCACCGGCCTCCTCCTCCGGTAAGCCGACTGGCTGCTTCATAATGTCTTGCAATCTTGATATCTTGTCTCTTAGTGTTGTGCGAACTTCTCTTGCAGGAAAATGCTTCTGTTACTTCAAAGCCGTACAAGGTGCCCCACGATGACGCGCCGCGTCCCGCCAAGAAGCGGCGGGGATCAAGATCCAAAGTGATCCAGGTTGGAAAGCGGGCGGCCCTGAGTGAGGACACAAACAAGCGGGCGAACAAAAGGAGGCTCATCATTGAGGATTTGGACGATGATGTCCCGGCTCCTCCAGTCGAGACTCCTCCTCCAAGGCGATAGCCAAGGATGGCGCCGAAGATCCACCGGTCGTCCAGGTATGCTTTATGACTGAAGTCCGAACTTTTTCGTTGAAAGCTTTCTTTGTCTTCACCCCAGCTGTAATCATTATCGCAGGAGGCCCCGGGACATAGATCTTGCCGGGAAGGGTGAGGGGCCGACCCCCGCCGCTGCTCCCGAGGCGCCAAAGCCTGCAGAGCCGAAGCCTCGGAGCCCGCATTCGAGCGAGAGCGCTTCGGGCAAAAAACCTTCGCCTCCGAAGAAAGATGCCCCAAGGAAGGAGCCCCCGACCGCCAGCCGGGACGTCCCGACTGGAAGCCAGTCGACGGCCGGGAAACCTCAGGCCATGGCTCGGCCAGCCCCGACTAAGGGTCACTCGGCGAAGAGCCAGAGGAAGGAGGCCAGCCGGGCTGTTCCACCCAAGTGCGCAGCCACTGAAGCCGGTGAGTCTTGTATCGAATCTTGTCTTTGCTCTTTTAGTTTGAATCTTTCATGTCTTCATTTGTTCTTCCTATGCGCCCACAGTGGAGGAAATCCCAGGTTGCGTCTTCGAAACTGGATTCCCCCAATCAGGATCGAGTGGCGGGAATCGGAAGGCCAAAGGCGGGCATCGTCCTGGACCAGCGGTGAAAGGGAAGAAAGGGATGCCCTTGTCGAAAGCTTAAACGAAGCGACTCGGCTACTCAACGTGAGCCTTAGTCTTTTTCTTTTATTGTGTTATCATCCTTTTCGATCGGTCACTCTTTAGATTTTATGCGCGAAGGAGTATTGTCGTACCATGGCAAAGTCCGAGGTGCTGGAAAAACTTGTTCCTCACCTGAGCTCCTTAGAGGACGTCCAACGAAAGCTGAAAACTACTCAGGAGGAAGCCGCGTCGAGGGAGGCGGCTTTAAGGAGGGAGATCGCGGAGCTTCAGGAGGCGAACCTCGACCTCCGAGGATCAGTCGGGAGTAAGCTCGTCTCCCCAAGTTTATTTATGATTCTCATGTTGGCCCCGGTTGCTGATGATCTTCTTTACTTGTAGAAAATTCATCGGAGGTCCATTCGCTCCAAGTCCAGCTGGAGGCAGTCAGCCTCGACAAAGCCGAACTGGAGGCCGAGTTTGAAGGTAAGCCTCTTTGAAGTAAAATCCTTGGCGCTGCTTTATTTCCGAGTGCTTTGCATGATCAGATTCTTCTGGCAGCTTACAAGGTTAAGACCCGAGCTCAATACGACGTCTTGCTCGAGCGAGTCAAACGAGCCGGAGAGGTCCGGGAAGAGGACGCCAATGCTGCTGCGCCAATCTTGCTGTCCTTGTTTCACCATGGAGTCGGGACCAGCTCATGGACCCGGTTGAAGTCCTCGACAAGCTCAGGCTAGCCCCGACCGATGTTGGCCAACATCACCGAAGCCGCCAACATGGGGGCTGGCCTGGCTCTTGCGCAGACCAAGTCTCTCTACCCCCGAGTGGATATCGACTCGGTCGGAGAGGGCTTCGCTGATGGGACCACGGACGAGCAGGCCCTGGACATGGTGAGTGAAGCGTAGGAGTCGGCGAAGAAGATTTCCGTTGATGTAGTGAATAACTTCTAGATCTGATTTGTCTTGCGAACATTGTTCTGTAAATATTGTATGATTGTGATGCTCTGATACGGACTTGTGATATATTTAGTTTATTTATGTTAATGCCTTGATCCGAGTTTTTGTGTGAAATTTTTTAAGTAATTTTCGTTTGACTGTCACCAAGCCTAGGCTCGATTAGGTCGTTAGAAAACTCTCAGTCCTTAAACACTGAACTCGAATCAAGGAACATTAAACAATGATAAACCAAATCATGCACAGAGGTTGATGAGGAAAACTTATGCTTTATTGACATGTGTATAGCCCCCGACTGCTAACTCAAGAAGTCATCTTGCTTGAGGTTGGCAGTCAAGGAAAACATGAAACCTTAGTCAAATTAAGCATAAAATCGTCGAAGATGCTCGATGTTCGAGGAGTTCTCAACCATAGATCCGTCTTCACGCTTTAGTCGGTATGCACCGGGCCGAGTCACCTCAGCGATTATATATGGTCCTTCCCATAAGGGGGATAACTTGTGACGGCCTTTGGTGGTTTGAATCTTGCGTAGAACCAGGTCACCAACGATGAAAGCTCGTGCTCGAACGTTGCGACTGTGGTATCTTCTGAGCCCTTGAAGGTATTTGGCCGACTGGATGAGGGCTGCCTCACGGGCCTCTTCCAATCGGGTGAGGTCATCCACTCGGTCGGGGTCGTAGCGTTCATCGTTGAAGCTACGGACTCGGAGGGATTCGTACTCCATCTCGTTTGGCAACATGGCTTCTGCACCGTAGACCAAAAAGAAGGGAGTTTGGCCGGTAGCCCGACTGGGTGTGGTCCGCAGAGACCATAGGACCGAGGGAAGCTCTTGGACCCACTTGCCTGCGTAAGGGTTTAGGCGATCAAAAACGCGGGCCTTGATGCCTTGGAGGACCATGCCGTTGGCTCGTTCGACTTGTCCATTGCTTTTGGGATGGGCAACTGATGCGTAGCAAATCTTGATTCCGAAGTCCTCGGAAAATTCCTTGAAGATGCCTCCCGTGAATTGAGTCCCGTTGTCAGTTATGATTCTATTTGGGACGCCGAAGCGGTGCACGATGTTGAGGAAAAAGTCACGTGCCTTGTCAGCAGTAATTGTGGTGACCGGCTTGGCTTCAATCCACTTGGAGAACTTGTCGATTGCGACGAAGAGGTGTGTGAATCCTCCTGGAGCTTTCTTGAAGGGGCCGACCATGTCAAAGCCCCATACCGCGAACGGCCAGGATAGCGGGATTGTTTGTAGCTCCTGGGCCGGGACATGGCTCTGTCGGGCGAAAAATTGGCAGCCTTCGCAGGTTCGTACGACTTTGTCCGCGTCAGAGACCGCAGTAAGCCAAAAGAAACCTTGCCTGTATGCTTTGCCGACCAGAGTGCGTGCTGCCGCGTGGCTTCCGCATATGCCCGAGTGGATGTCTTGAAGTAGCTGCCTCCCTTCCTCAGGGTGTGATGCATCTCATTAGGATTCCGGAGGGGCTTCTCTTGTATAAGTCGGAGTCAACCATGACATATGCTTGGCAACGATGCCGGACGCGTTACGCTTCATCCCGGTCTTCCGCGGCTCTTGCTTGGGTTAAGAATTTGATGAGCGGCGTCCTCCAATCGGCGTCGATCATGGCGACTTCGTTCGCAGCTTGCTCGTTGGAAGTTGTCTTCACCGTGATGGTTGGTTCATAGAGGTGCTCGACAAAGACGTCTGTTGGGGCAGCTTCGCGCTTGGACCCGAACTATGCCAACTCATCGGCTGCTTCGTTGTTATGCCTCAAGACGTGTGAGAGTTCGAGCCCGTCAAACTTGTCTTCAAGTTTGCGGACCTCTTGCCGGTAGGCCTCCATGGTGTCGTTTAGACAGGACCAGTCCTTCATTACCTGATTGACGACCAGCTGGGAGTCGCCTTTCACGATGAGCCGACGTATTCCGAGTGAAACTGCGAGACGCAGTCCATGTAGCAGAGCTTCGTACTCGGCAACGTTGTGTGAGGCGGAGAAGTGGAGGTGAAGGACGTATCTTAGCCTTTCCCCGGTCGGGGAGATCAGCACAACTCCTGCTCCCAAGCCGGTGATCCTCTTGGATCCGTCGAAGTGCATGGTCCAGTGTTGGAGGTCTTCCCGAGGTACGTTCTCTTGTTGCTCAGTCCACTCGGCCAGGAAATCCGCCAAGGCTTGTGACTTTATGGATGTCCTCGCCTTAAAAGTCAAGTCCAACGGCATTAGCTCTAAAGCCCACTTGGCGATGCGTCCGGTCGCCTCCCGGTTGTGGATGACATCGCCGAGTGGGAAAGAAGTGACGACGGTGACCGAGTGACCCTGAAAATAGTGTGTCAATTTCCTCGCGGTTATTAGAACACCATAGAGTAATTTTTGTACCCGAGGGTAGCGAATTTTGGCTCCTGCCAACACTTCGCTAACAAAGTAGATCGGCCTCTGAATCTTCTGAGCCCGTCCTTCTTCTTCGCGTTTGACCACGAGGACCGTACTAACCACTTGGTGAGTGGCTAAAACGTACAACAGCAAAGGTTCCTAGGGCTGAGGCGAGGCCAGGACGGGCGGCGTTGTAAGGAACTCTTTGAAATCTTCAAAGGCCTTTTTGGCTTCCGCGGTCCACTGGAAGTCGTCTGTCTTCTTTAGCAATCTGAAGAAGGGCATGCCTCGTTCGCCGAGTCGAGAGATGAAGCGGCTTAGTGCCGCCATGCAGCCAGTGAGCTTCTGGACGTCTTTCTGGTTACTCGGGGGCTTAATGCTCAAGATGGCGTTGATCTTCTCTTGATTGGCTTCAATGCCGCGACGTGACATCATGAAGCCGAGTAGTTTGCCTGATGGAACACCGAAGGTGCACTTCTCCGGGTTCAACTTCATTCTGAAGGCTCGGATGTTTGCAAAAGTTTCTTCTAGGTCAGCGATCAGGTCTTCTTTCTGCTTGGTCTTGATGACAACGTCGTCGACATAAGCTTCTACGTTTTTGCCGATCTGCATCTGGAAGCATCTTTGGATCATGCGTTGGTATGTGGCGCCGGCGTTCTTCAGGCCGAAAGGCATGGTGATGTAGCAGTAGGCCCCAAAACGGCGTGATGAACGATGTCTTCAGGCAGTCGGATTCTTTCAACCGATCCGGTGATAGCCCGAGTAACAATCCAAGAAACTCGGGAGTTGGCGGCATGTTGAGTCAACGACTTGGTCGATGCGAGGCGATCCGAACGGATCTTTGGGACAGGCTTTGTTGAGGTCGGTGTAGTCAACGCACATGCGCCATTGCCCCGTCTTCTTGCGAACCGGACTGGGTTGGCTAACCGGTCGGGATGAAGGACTTCTTTGATGAAGCCGGCGGCCAGGAGCTTTGTGAGCTCTTCCTTGATAGCATCTTTTCGGTCTGCGCGAATCTGCGTAATCGTTGTTTTATCGGTTTGGCGTCATCTTTGACGTGCAAAGAGTGCTCGATCACCTCCCTAGGAATTCCAGGCATATCAGATGGTTTCCAAGCAAAAATATCTTTATTATTTTGGAGGAAGGTGACGAGCGTGCTTTCCTATTTGGGATCTAGGTCAGCGCCGATTACAGCAGTTTTTGAGGGATCCGACGGATCAAGGGAGATCTTCTTGGTCTTGGCATCGCCGGATCCCGATTTGGCTATCTTCTTCGTGAGGACTTCGCCCTCTGCCGAAGTTGATGCAGCCAATCGGACTTCTTGTTGGCCACGTAATCTCTCACGAGATTGGGCCATGTCGCAGCTCTCCTTATCGCAGGTGAAGGCTTGCTTCACATCGCTGCGAAGAGTGATGACGCCGTTGGGACCCGGCATCTTCATGCGAGGTAGGTGTAATGTGGGATCGCCATAAATTTGGCAAGCGCGGGCCTTCCGATGATGGCGTGATATGCTGTTTCGAAGTCGGCCACCTCAAAAGTGACGTTCTCCATTCGGAAGTTCTCTCGAGCCCCGAAGGTGACAGGGAGGGAGATGTGCCCGAGTGGTGTAGACGATAGCCTCGGGATGACTCCGTGGAAGGGGGCTGAGCTTGCCTTCAATTCTGCCCTCGGGATCTGCATCTCATCCATGGTCTTGGCGAACAGGATGTTAAGGGTGCTGCCCCCATCGATGAGGACGCGCTTGAGCCTGATGTTGCGGACCACTGGATCTAGGACGAGTGGATAGCGCCCCGGATGAACCACTCAGTCAGGGTGATCCGAGCGGTCAAAAGTGATGGCCACCTCCGACCATCGCAGGTACTGAGGGACTTCGGGTTGAGCCGCGTTGACCTCTCGGTCGGTTAGCTTCTGTTTCCTCTTGGATTCATAGGCTAGCGCCCCCCCGAAGATGTGATTGAGCTCTCCCACAGGGTCTTGAAAAGGTTCGGCGTTCTCAGCCGCGTCGTTTTTCTTGGCGCCCAACGGACCAGCTTCATCAGTCGGCTTCTTGTTGAGCTGCGCCGCGTACTGCTCGGCGAACTATTTGTAGATGAAGCAGTCCTTCGCTGCGTGCTTATGATTGGGATGATGAGTGCACTGGGCGTTCATGATGGCGTCGGCGGCGGCGACTCGGGGGCGGCGTTGAGAGTTGGAGGTTGCAGCCACTAGGTCCTCAGATCGGCGTTTGCGATCCTTTTGGGCCTGGTTGTTGCTATTGCCGTTATCCTTCTTAGGATTTCGGCTTCCTCCTGCATGCTTGTCTACCCTTCTGTTGGGCCGGTCTTGACGGGCGGCCTTGTTGGCGTCGTTGGATTTGGCGTATGAATTCTGTTAGTGATATGCCATAGAGGCAACATGGAGATGTTGGATATCACGTCAATGTTTATGTATTTATGAATAAAGTGTTTTTCAGTTCCATGAAATAGACATCTTGTATTGATCAATAAGTACGTGACTTATTTATGAGACTCGATATGTATGAATCTATTTCTAAATGATCCCTGATCATATATCATATTATTGGAACAAATATGATTCTAAGATCAGCATGTCTATTGATTGATGATCATGTCTCATAGATCATGGGTATGGAGATACCAAATCAATAAACATGGACATATGTGTTGGAGAACACATTGTTGGATAGACCCACGATGAGACACTACAGAATTAATGTGCCATTAGTTGGTCTCGGTAGTGTTGGTACAAAGTCCTTAGACCGAGATCACCATGGATTCCAACATATGTAGTAGCCTACTTTGGGACTACCAAACGCTATTCCGTAACTGGGTAGTTATAAAGGTAGTTCTCGGGTTTGTTAGGAAACATGGAGTGGGATGTGAGTGATCAAGATGGAATTTGCCCCTCCTTTGGAGAGATATCTATGGGCCCCTCGAGGTAATGGATTATGGAAATGCATGGCCATGCTAAGTTGATTGAGGAGTCAATCAACAGACAGATAATCCAATACGGTTCGAGTGAATGGTTAAGCTGTTGAAGGGATGGCACACATCTTGCCTATAGCTTAACTGGTATCATGAGTCAAAGGGATTTGTGTACACATTACAGGTTCGAGCCGATATTATATTCTTGTATACTATGGTGTCAATATGTGCTTGCTAGGCGTCGTCGATGTGGTCGGTGAGTTGGACTCGAGCCGACGATCGGCTAAGTAGGACTATAGCCGAAACCGAGTATACCTGATCCTACAGGGTCGCACGCTTAAGGGGATAAGAACAGGACTTCGAGTTGGACTCGGATATGGCTTGATCGGATAGGGATCCGATCGGATAGAGTCCTGTGGGCTTACGACGTATGGGCGCCGACTCTATGAGATTCAGATAGGATCCGATTTGAAATAGAGTCCTGATCGGCCACGAGAACCAGTCGGCCAACTCTATATAAAGGAGGGAGGGGTGGAGAGCGGCGGCATGTCAATTGCATCACGTGCAACAGAAGTCGCCGAGATCAATCTCCACGGAAACCCTCCCCACTTTCGAGCCAAACCCTAGCCTTGCATCGCGTGCTAGCACACGGGTGTTCGGCGTTTTGTCCCCGAACGTGTGGATACCGGTAGAGACGCTGCTACGTTGCGCGCTGTTGATCGACTTCGGATCGGCTGCGGTCGGGCGCATCGGAGCAAGGCGCAAGAACGTGACCGACGACTCCGCGAATCGGCTGGTTGGCGAATCGGTTGTCCCCGGCATCGGCTGTCGGCTTGCAGGAATCGGCTACACTGTTCCGGATCGGATAGCCCTGATTGGTTGTTTCCGCTGCGCACTCCAATCGGTAACGATCTATCGGCCCTTACTTGCAAGTGTTCCTGGTTTGCGCGGTTAAAAAAGTTTTTGTTTTCGGCTAGCGTAGCCTCCGCGTAACCCTTCAAATTCGCTGTCTCAAACATCTGTTTCACCGTCTTCGGTGGTTTGCGCCCGAACTTCCCGATTAGCAGCTCATCACGGACTCCCTTCTGGAAGGCGGCAATGATGATGTCATCGGTGATGTTGGGGATCTTGTTGCGCTTTTCGGAGAAACGACGGATGTAATCCTTCAGAGGCTGGTCCAGCTTCTGGATGATGTTGTATAGATTGAAGTGTGTACGGGCCTTTCGAAGGTTCCACGGAAGTTGGCGATGAAGTGGTCCTGCTCGCTCCACGAGCCGATTGAACCTCTTGGGAGGCTCGTGAGCCAGTTTCTGGCTGAGTTAGCGAGGGCCACAGGCAGGTAATTGGCCATGGCCTTGTTGTCACCGCCTGCTGCGCGGATGGCGAGGGTGTAGACGGTAAGCCATGACTCAGGGTCGGTCTTGCCGTCGTACCTTTCAATTCCTGTGGGCTTGAATCCACTCGGCCAGTGCACTCGGCAAAGCTCCCGAGTGAAAGCCGGCACTCCGTCGTCGCCGCTATCGGGTGATCCCCTCCGATCCTCCCGAGTGCCTCGGTCCCGCTCCTGGTAGCGGCGCAGATAACTCGGCGGGGTCTTCGGTTGGCTGGTTGGGTAGATGGAGCTGTTGTTGCGGCGGACGCGGTGGTGGACGGGTGGACGTCCGTGTCGTTTGTCGCGGGAGTCGGCCGTTTGCTCCCGGTACTTCTGCGTGGACTCGCGGGGTGGGCCTCTTGGCCTTGTTGTAGACCGATCGCTCGGGCCTCTTATAGTCTCCGACTTTAGAGGCGGGAGTCGGCTTTTGTCGGGCGTTTCGCCACGATTAGTCGGTCTTCGTGCCGAGGTGGTCGGGTGGCCGTTGGCTGTGGCTGCGACGATGGTCTTGATCTTGTTGAGTATCGGAGCCACATTGGCGGGTGCCGTCTCCATGACGGTGTCCAAGAGCGTGAGCGCGGCAACAGCATTCTGCTGTGGCGTCTGGAAGATGTTGGTGTTGCGAACCTGTGTCTGGAGGATGGCCTCCTGGGCGGATCGTCCGGCTGTGCGTAGATCCTGCTTCCTCTTGTTAGCCTCGTCCTTGCGTTGCTTCTCCTCTTCGGCCGTCTTGCGCTCGTGCTCAATCTTGGCTCGCTCTTCTTCAGCAAGCCTCGTAGCCATGGCTGAGTCGGACTCGTCCGGCTCGGCCATGAGGACATCAAAGCACTTTGGCTCATAGTCCTTGCGGCAGTCGGAGTCGTCGGCTTCGTCAGAGGGGATGCCATAGAGGTCGTCGAAGCCGGCGGAGCTGAGGTATTCATTGAGCTCCGAAGATGAGCAGGAGCCGAATGACGGGAGGATGACGGCGACCTCCCTTGATCCTGGGTAGCCCGGGTCTGGATCGTTCCAGTCCGAGTCAGAGCTTGGGGATGCGGGCACCTCCGAGTGGGTCGCCCGACTCGGGGAGAGAAGTTTGCTGTAGATCTCGGCGGCGTTTGGTAACCCAAACGGCACCGAGAGGTCTTCGTCCGAGTAGATCGTCTCCGTCGGGGAGGCGAGAAGATTGGCGCAGATTTCGGCGATATTCGGTAATCCGAATGGTGCCGAGCGAAGTCCTTCGTTGGAGAGAGTAGATTGCATCTTGGTCTTCAAGACGTCGTTGTAGATCTTGGCGCTGTTCGGGAGTCCGAACGGCGTCGAGTGGATTTCTCCTTCCGACTGGTCTGAATCCGAGTTGAAGGAGGAATCGTCGACGAAGTAGGCGACAAAGTCGCCGAATCTTGAAGGAGATCCCATCACGCTTGTCGGCGAGATTATTGAAGAAGTCTCGACGCGCGGCCCCCAACCTGGCGCGCCAACTGTCAAAACTTGGTTTCGGCAATATAATTTCTGGGGTCGCAGTCAAGATCGCCAAGCACAATGGGTTAGTAGGAAAAGAAGATTTAGACAGGTTCAGGCCCTCTCGTGAGGTAATACCCTACTCCTGTTTCGGTGGATTCGATCCGCCGAGTGTCTTTATTGATCTCGTGATCTAAAGCTGAAGGCTAAAAGCTGATCTCCTATTGGAATCTCTGATCTAGCATATGATGATATCCCTCAAGGGAGGCCCCTTACCCCCCTTATATAGTCTTGGGAGGAGGGCTTACAGATCGGAAACCCTATCTTACTCTAAGTCGGTTTCCTCAATCTTACCAAACCATGACTATAGGCCGATTGCCTTATCTCTATCGGCAATCGTAACACCCAACTCATGTTGGGTTTACAGATATGGCGGCGCAATCTATCCCTACCTCCAATCGGATAAGCTTGCCATGTAGATACCCGATTGCCATAATCTCCACAGTTGGAAATATAATATTAAAAATTATTCGGGAATATTAGAATTTATTTTGAATTTTTAGAGTGGAAGAAAATAGAAATTAGAAATTTGGAATTTAAAATCGGAAATTATAAAACGACACTATTCATCATGCGCCAGGTGTTCGACGCCGTACCCGGCCGTCCGCGCCCGCCCGCACGCGTGACACCCGCAGCACCACGCTCGCTCGCGCCCAGCCCCGCCTTGCGCGCGTGCACGCGTGTTCGGCCCCCACCCCGCGCACGCCACGCGCCGCGCGCCGCTCCGCGCCCGCCGGCCCCGCGCAAGCGCCCGCGTTCGCCGAACGGCCCCACCCACGCCCGCTCCCACGTCGCCACGCGCTCGCCGTCGTACCAGCCCCGCCCGTGCCGTGCGCCATCGTCGCCATCGCCGTCCGCCTGCGCGACCCGCCGCGCTCGCCAAGTGCCGCGTGCCCAAACCCGGCCCCATGCACGCCGCGTCGCGCGCCGGCCCCGGCCCCCGCGCCGCCGCGTGGCAGCCGCCGCGCCGGCCCCCTCTCCGTTCCTCCCTCTCCGGTCGCGCCTATAAATAGGCCGAAGCCCCTACACCTTGTCCCACACCGCCGCCGCCTCTCTCTTCCCTTTCCCGAGCGACGTCGCCGCCCTAACCGCCGAGCGCCGCCATCGCCGCCGTGCGCCGAAGCCGCCCGAGCCTCGCCGTACTTCCCCAAGAGCCTCCGTCGCCGGTAAGCCCCACGCCGCCGCCCTTTTTCCCTCGCGCTAGCGCCGGCCGCCGCCCCTGTTTTCCTCGAGCGCCGGTCGAGCACCTTGTGGGCAATGAATAGTGCGCAGAGAAAAGAAAAAGAAAAAAAGGAAAAAGGAAAAAAATAGAGAAAAATTAGGAAAAATTATGGAAAATTTGGAAAAATATTTTGAGAAGACTTGAGTAAAATTTTGGGCAAAAATAAATTATTTTCTTGTATGTTTTCTCGGTGAAAAATTTGAAAATCAAAATGGCACTTTTTCCGAAATTTCGTTCCGCGTCGTTTTCAAATCCGGATTTCGTTTAATTCTTCCTCGCCATTTAAATATGCTTCTCCTTTGTGCTCAAACCTTCAAAACCTCGAGCACAAATTCCTCCGCTGGTATTTCCAAATCTATTTTCTCAAATAATTACGATCGTCGTCTTTGCGAAAACCCTAGGGCATCGACTCGATTCCAAAACTCGGATTTTTCCTAGCAACCCTTGTCCTAACTCAAGTAGAATTTTTGGCTAAACATTTGGAATCGTTTTCTTGGCTTTTATGGTTCTATTCGATCTTTCGGTGCTTTATTGAATTCTAATTGAATTCAATTGATCTTTCGCATGTACGGATAGCACCTGAAGAAGCCGGCATCGACTCAGTTGAAGACCCCACTCAACAAGCGTGCGAGCAAGGCAAGTCATCACACTCTTTGAACATATTGATCCCAATTGCGAAATGAGGTTATTTTAGACTTTAAACATGCATGCTATACATAGAGAATTACCTATACTTGTGATGCCATACCTTGTTATTAATTACCTTTAGAATTATTCCTTGTAACCCTCGATGTGATACAAACAACCGGAGAATAACTTCGGTAAACTGCTTAGCCATGCTATACTTAGATTCATGCATACTCATGACTTTATGAAAAGCTTTGTGTTTGGGCAACTACCTTAGGGAAGGTGGTTTGAGATACGGCATGTGGAGACATGAGCGCCACATTGCCATGAGAATGATGAAATGAGTTTTGTTGAAAATTGAAAGTACTAAAGAAATGTTTTAGACTGGGGCGGCTGGATGATTTGGGTGGATTCTGGAAAAGGCAAGTGCCGACCCTGGTTAATTAAGGACCGAGCCATGAGATAGCCGGGAAACGAGCCAGTACAACCGTACTTCTCGAATGGGTATAGACCTAGTGGAGTAGATAGCCGAGCGGAGGCGGTACCCTTGCATAGTGGTTCTTATGGATGAGATGAGATTTGAAAAGGATGGTGGTAAATTGAAATTTATTATAACTTGATGAATGAAATCTTCCCTTACCCCGGGTGTGCCAGAACTCCTCTCACTGCTAGAAAATGACGGCTAGAGTGCATGAGGGTTTAAGTTCATGGAGCGGGTACTGCCAAAGTGAGGTTATCGAAAGGCTTTGCCGTGACCGTCTCATGTGTTTGGACGTAGGCTCATTTGTTGGGCTGTCGCGGAGTACGGGTAAAGTGTACATCCACTGCAGTGTGACTGAATCAATCTATTCAAATAGCTGTGCTCGCGGATATTGAGCATCGTGACAAGACTTTCGCTTGGCTAGACTCTAAACTTTAAAATGATGGGATGGGTTTGCATGATGATTCTTAGTCACTGGTGGATCAACTTCTCGAGATGCGAGAAGGGGTGGACTCCCCAGAAAAACCATGATGAACCGGAGGCGGGAAGCCATCCTTGGGATCACGATGGATGGTAGACAGAACCGTCGCCGATTTAATGAACTGTGGAACTAAAAATTGACTTGGCTAGTTTTTAGGCTTGTGAAAAGATTTGTGAAAATTGGCTTTATGCAAAAGAACATCAGCCATTCCTTGAATGACCCTATCATATGCATCACTTCCGTGTTGGCTTGCTGAGTACGGTTGGTACTCACCCTTGCTATACGCACAAACCTTCAGATGGAGGTAATGAAGACTTGGAGGATCCATATGCCTACTACCAGGAGCGCGAAGAAGCTGATGGCGCTTGCTAGGTCTTAGTCCCCGGTCGTTGCCTGTGGCAATTGGCAAGCCGCTGCCTTTATTCCGCTGCCGTATCTAATTTTTACTTTTGGGTTGTATCAGGACCATGAGGTCCTATGTGTTGGACATTGCCTTCGGGCCTTCTATTGTAATAATTTCGATGTAAGACTATTCGTGCATGTGCACCTGATTATTCAGTACTGTATTTCGTGGGTACCAAACTACTCGATCCAGGGAAATGGTACTAAGAACACGAAAGATTCCCGTTCCAAAAACGGGGGTCCACATCATGTCCTCAATTGTAAAATTTCCTGTCGCATCTAATGGAAAACAAGCATCTTCAGGAACGGTGATTTCCCCATTATAGGTCCAAACCTTATAATCATCGATAAATCCATGCTCCACTATGTGCCCCAAAATTTTAGTGGGATCTTTCAATAATTTCTGATCTTGCAATCAAAGCATAAACAATAAATGTCCCTCCTATTCTCCCTCAAAGCATGTGCCTTAGCCTGATTAACAAATTTTGATGCTTCCTTCATGAATGCAGGATGAGTTCTCTGTGTCTCATACATCCATGCCCGATCCATCTATACATAATTACAGAACGAATAAAATTTGAGTGCAAGTGTTTTCTACAAAACATGAAAAAATATCTCCTAAAAATTAAAACAACATTACATTGAAGTAGTATTCACTAGTGATTACAATAAAAATTTGGTCATCTAAACATTATATTTGAGATAAAATTTGCAAAAAATAATAGCTAAAAATGTCCATTTCCAAAACTACAAAATTCGTCGCATTGCACCTATCGATGGGCTATACGCCGACAACGGTATTTGTATAGTATGGGGATTGTTGGAACCAGGGTATACGCGAGATTGAGGTAAATGAGATGGGAGACAAGGATTTTTATACAGGTTCGGGCCCCTTGACTGAGAAGTAATAGCCCTACTCCTGTTAGCTAAAGCCGGTGTTGCCTTTATATATCAGAATCACACTAGTATAATATTTGGGATGATCTAATCTAGTCGACGTCGGCTTGGCGGCATGGAGCTCGACCATGTAGTGGACGGCTAGCGTACTCTTCTTCTTCATATATGAACTCGGTGAGATTGGAGGTAGCTCTACATCCCTCTTTGGCTTCGTGGCTCCGTATTGGCTTTATCTAGATCTATCTTCGTGTTTTGGCTTCTGTTGGCTTTTTCCCCTCCACTAGGGGGTCTTGTATTTATACCCTCGGATGTTCCCTTGTTCAAGTAGAACTAGAGAGACAAGTATGGATACAATCCCAGTAGTCCTTGTTGTGTCTGAGTAGGACTCCACTTCTCCTTCCTTAATCGGAACACCTTCTATTTTAGGAAGATAATTTCCTTCTTTATCTGCCGTATTTCCATAATTAAAGGATACCTTATCGCATACCATTAGGTATATGGAATCGTCATATTCTTGACATTGAGAGTAGCCCCTGACTTATCCTTGGCGCTGACAGTAGCCCTCGACTTCAATGCAAATGAACTAATCGATGTTCTCGACCGAAAACCTTAGAACAATTGTTATCAAACTCACCTAACCATTCTCGGATGGCCGAGAAGGTATGGAGTATGCGACTAAGTTCTTTGCCTAGCCTTGATTGAGAACATGACCATCGGTTGAATTGGATTGAAGTCAAAAACTCAAACTGCCATAAACAAATTCGTAAAAATTTCATCGTCGATTTCTCTTTCTCTTTATGTAAGTTCTTAGATCCATACAAGATATGCGACTATGCTATAGCGTTGTCATTTTGAGTTTCTTGTAGTCGGCAAATAGTGTGACCACAAGACAACTTATCAACGTTGCTTTGTCACGGGACCTCTTCTTGTATGTACTAATCCGGTGTCTATCTAGTCGAAATAAATTCCTTACTACCGTGCCTTGGAACCATTATATATCTTTTGCTCTATTATCTGACCTACCTGAAACCAGTTTCACAGAACAAATTGTTAGATAAAAAGCCCCCAAACGAACACTCTAGAGTAATATGATATGAACTGGAATTATTGAAAATAAATTATAAATGTGTGACAATAAACGAGTACTCTCTTAAGTGTCGTATTCATCAAAATGGAGTTAGATACCCTTCCTAGCCCCTAGCTGTTCTTATGGAAGAGGCTTCCACAAAAGCAACTTAAATCTTATAATAGAACTATGCTCGAGCTGTGAATTCCTAGCCCTAGTCATGAAGTTGAGAAAACAAGTTCCCGATTACGCAGCTAGTTAATACGTTACGGTGGGTACTCTGACTTGACCGTCCTGACGTGGTCATTGACCCTTAGAATCTAACTAATCCAATTGTACCAAGCGTCCTCAGCTAAGGTCTATGAGACCTGAATAGTCAGGATTAACGTAAGAGGACAATAAGAAACGACTTTGATATGTAGTGATATAAGAACAGGGGATCAACGGAAAATATTCCACATTTGACATGTATAAACACTTACCGAGATTAATGCATGGGATGGTGAGATCGCAACCATGCTAGTCTAGGACCATGTGTGTAGTCGTATCTCGACCACTCATAGAGGCGGTGGGAGGATCTCTACAACCACTGGCTCAGAGGTAGTGGCCTCGGAGTCATGTCCGATCCTCCTGCTTGGTGGCCTGGTGATCTTACGGGCAGTCCTATGGGTGATAGGACCTCCTGTGAGTGTCATGCGGTGGGTAGGAGCTTCCTCCTCTGATTGATCTGTGTCACTGAGCTCCCACTTGACCTCCATGGGTTCTGACTTGTATTCAGAGTCAGTGTTGATCTGAATGGGGTTATCCACTCCCGAGCCAGTCTCGGATGGTGCAGCCGTTGAAATCGGTGTGGACTCCGATGGGGTAGCAGCAGTAGGGTCGACCAGGTATGGTCCTGACTCAGTGCTTAGCATGAAGGCCTGCTCCATCATGGCACGAAAGGTGGCCAAGCATGTTGGAGTCATGAAATAGTAGTGGTCGGGCACAGGAGCAGGGGTGTTGGTGTAGCTGAAGTAGAAGTGCCAGCGGCGGGGATAGGGATGAAGCGAAGTTGTTCCTCCAGTTGGCCAACCTGTCGCTGGCTTCTCCGAAGCTGCTCCTCCAACTCAACCAAAGCCTCTCCACGAGCCATATAACGATCAGAGAGCTGTTCGTATTGGGCGTCGTTAGCTTGCAGCTGGGTCTTCAGAGAGTCGATCTGGTTTCCACAATTATGGTGTTCCTCCTCCAGATCATTCATGCGTCGCTGCTGCTCGTCTATCTCGAGTAATGCCTCTTCATAACAATCATCATCTATTTCCGCCCAGCGGGACAAACAGGTCACCATGGGGTTATAGCAGCAAGGGGTGGCCTCCACGGTGCAGACTGAGTCGCGTTCCTCCCGGTAGGGATGGTGTATGAACTCAGTTACTATAAGCTCGGTACGGTGGATGGCATTGAGGCGTAGGAATGCCTCGCGGGCTGTGCCCTGAAGGGTTGCCTCCATCAAATCTCGGTAGTAACGTGTATGGAAGCAATAGGGTGACTCGCTCCCAATACGGGCCTCAATTGAAACCGTAGCTTCCCATACTGGGTGTTCTTCAGTGCCATGTCTTCTGCTCCGGTAGGTGGGTGCGTCCGGGTATCTTAGGCACCATAGCAACTGCTGAAGTTGTGACACGTATCCTTCCTCCCGCGGGACCTTGATCTCCCATGCTCCAACATGGTATGACATCTGTTTTGAAGATAACTTAGGGTCAGAGAGAGGTAATACAGAAACAATTTTAGTAGAGAAATGGGGGACAAGAGTATAAGGGGAACCATATTTGTTTTGTGAAATAGTCTGTATTTTCAAAATAATCCTATGTAGGGATATTTCCCTTTAACCAGCTATTGGGGGGGTACGACGCCAGTTGGTCTTATCCTACAGTTGCACTGCTCTGATACCAGCTCTGTGGACCCCCGTTTTTGGAACGGGAATCATTCGTGTTCATAGTACCATTTCCCTGGATCGAGTAGTTTGGTACCCACGAATACAGTACTGAATTATGAGGTGCAAAGTGCACGGATAGTCTTACACCCAAAAGTATTACAATAATAGGCCCGAAGGCAATAACATTACATGCAGGACCTACAGGTCCGGATACAACCAAAAGCAGAGATTAGATGAGATAGCAGTTGGAAGGTAGCGGCATGTCGATTGCCACAGGCAACGACCGGGGACTAAGACCTAGTAGACGCCTTCTCCTTCTTCGCCCACCTGGCAGTAAGCATAGGGGTTCTCTAGTTCTTCGTTTCCACCATCTGAAGGTTTGTGCGTATAGCAAGTGTGAGTACCCAGCGTACTCAGTAGGCCAACACGGAATGATGCACATGATAGGGTCATTCAAAGGATGGCTATGGTTTATTTGCGCAAAGCAAATTTTCACAAATCATTTCACAAACCTAACATCTAGCCTGGTCAAGTTTTAGTTTCATAGTATATTAAGTCGGCGACGGTTCTGTCGACCATCCATCATGATTCCAAGGATGGCTTCGCACCTCTGGATTGTCAAGGTTTTCTGGGGAGTCCCCCCTTCTCGCGGTTCGAGAAGTTGAGTCCACCAGCACACAAAATCATTATGCATTCCAACCCATCATTTTAAAATTTATGAGTCTAGCCACGGGAGAAACTTGTCGCGCCGGTCATTATCCGCGAGCACGGCTATTCGAATAGATTGATTTACTCACACTGTAGTGGATGTACACTTTACCCGTACTCCGCAACTGCTCGTTGAATGATTTTTCATCCCTTCATATGGGATGGTCACGGCAAAGCCTTTCGATAACCTCACTTTGGCAGTACCCTCTCCATGAACTTAAATCCTCTTGCACTCTAGCCGTCCTTTCCTAGTAGTGAGAGGAGTTCTGGCGCTCCCGGGGTAAGGGGAAACTAACCAAATTCTCATTCATTACTCAACACGTAGGCCGCAGCCTTATCTCGATAACAAGAACCACATCTCCTCCCAAGAACCACTATGCAGGGATACTGCCTCCGCTCGGCTATCTACTCCGCTAGGTCTATACCCATTCGAGAAGTACGGTTGTACTGGCTCGTTTCAGGTTATAAGCCTCATGGCTCGGTCCTTAATCGACCAGGGACGGTACTTGCCTTTACCGGAATCCACCCAAATCCATCCATCCGCCCCAGTCTAAAAACATTGGTTTTGTACTTTCATTTTTCCATCAAAACTATTTTCTTTTTGATCGAGGCAATGTGGCGCTCATGTCTCCACATGTCGTATCTCAACTACATTCCCTAAGGTATTGCCCAAGCATATAGCTTTTTGTAAAAACATGAGTATGCAAGTTTCTAGTATAAGCATGGCTAAGCATTTTACCGAAGATATTCTCCGGTTATATCACATCGAGGTTACAAAGAATATTCCTAAGGGTAATCAATATCAAGGCATGGTATATCAAGCATAGGTATTCAATCGTGTGTAGCATGCATATTGGGAGTTTACATCAACATCATTTCGCAAAATAGGATCAACATGTTCAAAAGGGAAGTGTTGAATTGCCTTGCTCGCACGCTTGTTGGACGGGGTCTTCACTGTAGTGAGTGCCTGCTTCCTCGGTTGCTATTTGTACATGCGAAAAATCAATTGAATTCGATCAAAATTCAATAAAATTATCAAGAGATCAAAAAGAACCATAAAAATGACTCCAAATATTTAGCCCAAGATTTTAATTGAGTTTGGGTGTGAGTTTTGGGGTAAAAACCGAATCAAAACACGAGTTGCAGAAATTAGGGTTTTTGCGATACACCGATTTAATTTACTAAGGTGATAAAATTCCAAATTGAGGTTGTCTCAAAAAGATTCGAACATTAAATTTTAGAAGATCCAAATGATTAAAATGATATTTAATGGCGAGCTAAGGGTAAATAAACTCCTAGATGAATAAATTTCATGGCGATGAAATATCCCCGGATTCCTATTTTGAAATCCAAGTTCGATTTGAGAATATATATTTTTTTCTAGAAATCTTCCCAAGTATTTTTCCAAAAACTTTTCCTAAATTTTCTAAAAAGTTTTCTAAACTTTTCCCTATTTTTCTTTTCCTTTCTTTTTTTCTTCTCTACCCCTCTACCCAGGACCTGTGCTTTCTCTCTCCTCGCCGTCTATTCCGTCTACCCCCCTTCTTCTCCCTCGCATCCAGCTGCGGCCGGACGGCGGCGAGGCGGCGGGGCGGCGGCGGCTTGGCTGCGCGAGGAGGGAAAAAAGGGGACCAGTGGTGGCTTACCGAGCGGCGGCGATGGCGGCGGCACGGCAATGGTGCGGCGGCGACACACGGCAACGGCGTGGTGGCGGTTGCGGCGAACTCGACGGCGAGCGGTAGGAAAGAGGGAAAACGGGAGAGGCGAGGGCGTTGGAGATGGGGGAAAACGGGAGGCCTATCGCCCTTATATAGAGCTCCGGCGAGGGAGAGAGAGGAGTGGGGGCTCGGAACGGCTGGGCGGGCGGCGGGGCCGGCGTGGCAAGCGCGGAGCGGACGGCGACGTGCGCGTGGAGTGCGAAGCGCGGGCGGCACGCGGCGTGCGGGGCGACGCACGCGCGGGTGGGGTTCGGGGCGTGGCGCGGTGCGGCGCGATGCGTGTTGCGGGCGCGGGGCGGGCGGCAATGGGGCCTGGTACGACGGTACGGTGTCGAATACCTACCGTACGATGAACAGTGTGATTTTCCTATTTTCCCGAATTAATTTCCTATTTCCCATTTCTTTCTCCTTTCACCTCTAAAATTAAAATAAAATCTAGCACACCCAAAAATTAAGTTGTAAAATATGTTTTCAACCCATTTTACCCACTTTTTATTATTTTAAAATATATTTTACATATTTTATTTAATCCTTTTCCTAAATCCAAGAAAATATGACTTTGATTCAAAATAATTTTCTAACCACTATAGGCTCCATATATATCCTTCAAAAATATTTTATTACTCATTTTGCTCACTTGAATATTATTACTCCATCACAAAATAATGTTTTGATCCGAAGTATATTTTTATAAATCCTCAGCCCATCCTACTTATATTCTTTTTGTTTAAAATTTCCAAATCTTTTCTTTGAAATTTTCTCCCTTTGGGATTCCAATCATTTGGCTTTTCACAAACATCAAGATGAATCACTCCCATTATAAACTCCAGGCAACAAAGCCGGCAAATAAGAAACACTAAAGACGATGAGAAGCAATAAGCCAAAAGTTTTTATAAGTTCCGATTTTTAATTCCCGGTTTTAAATTTTTTAATTTTCAGGGTGTTACAAACCTACCCCCCTAAGAATAAATCTCGTCCCCGAGATTTCTTACTGTTCGTGGAATAGGTTCGGGTACTCGAGTCTTCAAAAAGTCTTCTTTCTCCCGGGTGGCTTCTTCCTCGGTGTGGTTGCTCCATTGCACCTTATACATTCGCCACGTCTTGGTCCTAGTCTTTTTCTCTGCTTCGTCCGAAATCTTCACGGGGTGTTCAGGGTATGTGAGGTCTTCGTTGACAATAATATCTTTTGAGGGAATTTGTTCTTTCGGCACTCGCAAACATTTCTTCAGTTGTGATACGTGAAAGACAGGGTGCACATCAGAAAGGTTTTCCGGTAGGTCCAGTTGATAGGCCACTTCGCCTTTTCTGGCGCTTATTGGGAATGGTCCAACATATCTTGGCGCCAGCTTTCTTTTGACCTTGAACCTCTTGGTTCCTCTTGGCGGTGAAACTTTTAGGTACACAAAGTCGCCTATATTGAATTTCAACTCTCTCCGGCGAGTGTCCGCATAGCTCTTTTGCCGGGACTGGGCTACCTTAAGCCGATCTCTTATCAGACGAACTTTCTCTTCGGCTTCCCTAATGATGTCCGGTCCAAATATGGCTCACTCACCAGTCTCTGACCACATCAACGGGGTTCGGCATCTTCGTCCAAACAAAGCCTCGTTTGGCGACATCTTCAGACTAGCCTGGTAGCTGTTGTTATAGGAGAACTCTGCATAGGGCAGGCATTTCTCCCAGTCCTTAGTAAAATCCAATGCACAGGCTCTTAGCATATCCTCAAGGACTTGGTTTGTCCTCTCGGTTTGTCCATCAGTCTGAGGGTGATAAGCAGTACTGAAGGCGAGGTGAGTTCCCAACGCCTTGTGAAACTTATCCCAGAAGTGAGATGTGAATTGAGTACCACGATCCGACACAATTCTCTTGGGTACTCCATGCAGGCACACAATTTTGGATATGTACAGTTCTGCCAATTTAGCGCTGCTATACTGAGTCTTGACCGGGATAAATCGGGCAGTCTTGGTAAGTTTATCCACGATCACCCAAATGGAATCGTATCCTGTAGCAGTTTTGGGTAGTCCCACTATAAAGTCTATGCCTATTTCATCTCATTTCCACTCAGGGATCTTGAGAGGTTGTAGCAATCCTGCCGGTCTCTGATGCTCAGCCTTCACTCGTTGACACACATCGCAAATGGCTGCATATTCCGCCACGTCTCTTTTCATGTTGGGCCACAAGTATTCTGTTTTCAAATCCTGGTACATCTTGGTGCTTCCTGGGTGTAGCGAGTATGCTGACTCATTGGCTTCCTTGAGGATCAGTCCTCTCAATCCTCCTTTCTCTGGTACGTAAATCCTTTTACGATACCACAGGGTTCCATCGTTGTCGACTGTGAATTCCTTGGCCAGTCCTTTGGTCATGCGTTCCTTGATCAGTTGGATTTCCTCACAATCCTTATGGGCTTCCTTAATCTGACTTTGTAGGAGAGGTTGTACCTCCAACAAATGCAGTTATCCATGTGGAATCAACTGTAGGTTAAGCCGAGCCATTTCTTCTTGAAGCTCGTTTGCCATACATTCTAGCTTCAGGTAATTGCATTGGGTCTTGCGGCTCAAAGTGTCGGCTACAACATTGGCCTTGACAGGGTGGTAATGGATTCCTAGGTCATAATCCTTGATTAGCTCCAGCCACCTTCTCTGGCGTAGGTTAAGATCTGTTTGGGTAAAGAAATATTTCAAGCTCTTGTGGTCCGTGTATATATCACAGTGGTTTCCGATCAGGTAGTGCCTCCAAATCTTCAAGGCATGCACCACTGCGGCCAATTCTAAGTCATGGGTGGGATAATTCTCCTCATGCGGTCACAGTTGTCGCAAGGCATAAGGCATAATTTTTCCATCTTGCATCAACACACCTCCTAGTACTTGTCGGGATGCATCACAGTATATGACAAAGTCTTTCCAGTTGTCCGGTAGGACTAAGATCGAGGCGGTGGTTATCTTTTCTTTAAGTAGATCAAAGGCTTTTTGACACTGCTTAGTGTAGGATCGAATGCCCAACTAAAAAGCCAACCAGAGGGGGGATGAATGGTTGAGTACCCCAAAAACAAAGTTTTAGTAGAAATAAAACTTAACCTCTGTTTTCTAACGCCGGTCGACCGCAGTGTCGCACCGGTCCGACCGTGCGCTTCGCCGGCCCCGGCCCCACCGAAGGCCTTCGGCCCGACCGCCGTAGCCGATCGCCTCGCCCGATTTGCCGCAGTAGCCGATGCCGATGAAGACCAATGCCCGCCGGTCTGACCACCAATGTACTCGCGGTCTAACCGGGAAGAAGACGCGGTCTGACCGCCGTAGTGTCTGCGGTCTGACCGGTTAGCAGATCCGAAATACGCCGCCACACCGAGGAAGAAGAAGACACTAAGAATTCTCAAGAAAATTGATCTTTATTGAAACTCTCTGTGTTACAAAGCACTCCTCACAAAATCTCAATCTAAACTTGAAACCCTAACTTGAGAAACTCTAAAACTCGAACTCAAAATCGATCCCGAGAGGCCACGCCTCTCCTCACTATTTATACCCAAGATCCGCAGCCAAGAGCCACGAATACTACTCATACAAGAAGCCCTAATCCACTAGGAAACCTTCCCGTACAAGAAACAAACTATACATAAACCAACCGTAACAATCCCGGTTTTTCTAAAACCGAAATTCCGCTTTCCATACGCAACAATATCTCCATTGTATGCCATATGGAAACTTTCCAATCATGTGCACTAATCTCTACCCTTCAGCATCCCGCATGATCCCCATCTCGAACGTCACCTTATCTCCAAGTTGACTCCGACTCGATCACGGCAACACTTTCCCGAGGCGTAAAGAATACCCGCACACAATTAAATAAAGAATACCATATCCGAGCACAAGCTATCCAAACTTGACTCATTGTTAGCATAAACAACAGACACGTGCATAGGAACACAAAACTTCCATGTATGTATAAGGAACAAATCGAAACCAAAACCGAAACGAAACCGGCAACCGCCGGATCGGCTCGCCGGCTCGACCGCAGCAACCGCCCGGCTCGACCGCTGAAACACCTCCGGTCGACCGACAACACGCCCGGTCAGACCGGCTGTGGCAGCCGACTGAACACTGTTCATCGTCCGAAAATTTAACTCTTTCAAAATCAAAACACTGAAATCAATAAATCCCAAATAACCAATTGAATAAATCCCAAATAACCAATTGTTCATCATCCAAAGAAGAATCAAACACACACTTTGATTTTACAATCTCTCCCTTGATGAACACATTGGCAAATAAAATAAAAGAGTTGTTTTGGTGTTTGAAAAGTTAAAAACAAAAAATGGTAAAAAGCATTTGAGAGCTCAAAAATCAAAGAAAATTTCTCCCCCTCTTGAAAATAAAGAAAATCCTTTGACCCCAATAAAACTTGCACTTTTTGCACTTTGTATGAAAATGTTTTCTCCCAAACAACATTATGTTCTTCCCCTTTTGACAATGAATTCATCAAGCATAGGAATTATGTTTATTTGATTGTCAAGAGCTTAGCACCATACGTAAAGCAAGTCAAGTCATGTGTTGCAATAATAAGAAGATAAATTTATCAATTAGATAGCAAATATGCATTGAAGTATAATCATGAATCAAATATTTTATAATTAAGAGCAATAACACAATAAGAATTCATGAATTTCAATGATTTTATAATGCAACATCTTTACAAGCACATAGGTTGAAAGATAAACCCAAATATATATACCTATTGCAATCTTTATTCTTTCTCAAATATACCTTTTTGCACATATAATTCAAGAGAAAAACTTTTGCATATTGATTTGAGCCATATTTGCTCATATTTTTTCTCTCAATTATTCCGAGTACGTCCTTGTCGTCAAGACTGTTTTCAAGGATTCAGTACTCATTATTTTTGCTCACATCGAATACGTCCTTGTCGTCAAGACTGTTTCCAAGGATTCGGTATTCATTTTTTCTCTCATAGATAATATTTTATCTCTTTTCACAAAAAGCAATTTTAAGTAATTTTAGGAATATTAAAGCAACATAATATATATAAGCATTTAAAATCCAACACAAGTACGAGTATCAACATTGCATATTTCTTTAATTCAAGTATTGTGTTAAAGTGTCATGCATTATTTCTCTTAAATATAAAATCTAGATCACATAAAAATACTAGAATACATATAAGCTATGCTAGTGACAAATAAATCTTCATAATATTGCTAGCATGCACATGATCAACAATATGTATGGATAAAGCTCTCTTTTTTAAATTTATTTCAATCATGTAGCTTGATAAATCAAAGAGCATAAAAACTCCCCTCAAAACATGCCAAAAGGATGAATGATTCCCAATTCCCTCGAAGAAAAGCAAAGCGAGAAGAATCCAATGGTTTTGTAAAAATATCAGCAAGTTGCAATTTTGTATCCAAAATTTCAATTCAACATCTTTCTTCTCAAGATGATCTCGCAAGAAGTGAAAACGAATATCAATGTGTTTGGTGCGTGAGTGTTGAACAGGATTCTTAGCAATGTTTATGCCACTTGTATTATCACAATAAAGAGGGACATTTTCAAAAACAAGTCCATAATCTTTTAAAGTAGAAATCAGCCAAAGAATCGTGAACAACAACTAGCAAAGAAAGAACATATTCAGATTCAGCGGTGGATTGAGCTACACTAGATTGTTTCCTAGAAGACCATGCAATCAATGAAGTTCCAAGAAAATGACATGTTCCACTAGTACTTTTTCTATCAATTCTACAACCCGCAAAATCAGTATCCGAATAACCACTTAAGCAAAGAGAAGATGAAGTTGAATACCAAATACCAAACTCAAGTGTATGACTCAAATACCTCATAATGCGCTTGACCGCTTGACGATGAGACGCACGTGGAGAAGCTTGAAAGCACGCACACAAACACACAGCAAATTATATGTCTGGTCTAGAAGCAGTTAGATACAACAAAGATCCAATCATGCTTCTATACTCCTTTTGATCCACACTTCACCATCTTACTCGGGATCAAGAACAGCAAGTAGATCCAATGGGTGTAGAGATTGGCTTGCAACTCTCCATCTTGAACTCGCGCAAAAGATCTTTGGTGTACTTTGTTTGATGAATGAACGTACCTTGAGGTGTTTGCTTGATTTGTAAACCCAAGAAGTACGACACTCACCCATCATACTCATCTCAAATTCCCTATGCATAGTCTCAAAGCAAATTCTACAACCAAAGAGTGAGTTGAACAACCAAAGATGATATCATCAACATATATCGAACGAAAAGTTGATTTTCACCATGCTTAAGAACAAAAAGCATTTTATCAAATTTTCCCATTTGAAAACCTTTTTCAAGCAAAAAGTTCTTAAGTCTGTCATACCATGCTCTAGGTGCTTGTTTCAAACCATATAAAGCTTTTGAAAGTTTAAAAACATGGTTGGGAAATTCAGGATTTTCAAAACCCGGTGGTTGTTTAACATAAACTTCCTCCTGAATAAAGCCATTTAAAAGCACTTTTAACATCCATTTGAAACAATTTAAAACCTTTGGAAGAAGCAAAAGCTAGCAAAAGCCTAATTGCCTCAATCCTAGCAACAGGAGCAAAAGTTTCATCAAAATCCAAACCCTCCACCTGAGTATAACCCTGAGCAACTAATCTAGCCTTATTGCAAACAATCAAACCATCCTCATTTTGTTTATTTTTGAAAACCCACTTGGTTCCAATAACATTATGTCTAGAAGGAGGTTCAACTAAAGACCAAACTTTATTTCTTTCAAAATTTTCAAGTTCTTCATGCATGGCGTTAATCCACGATTCATCAGTTAATGCATGAGTAACATCTTTGGGTTCAAAAGAAGCAACAAAAGCAGAATTCGCAGAGTCATGCGCAGTTACCTTAGATCTCGTTGTCCACTCATTTAAATTACCTATTATTTGTACCGGCGGATGTAGTCGCTGAATGTGCAAGGGTGCAGTGATCTCAGAAGTTGATTCACATTCTGGTTCTGTACTGGTCGTGGTCCCCGAAGAATCCTCTTGATTGGAATCGACGGAGTCCGAAGAAGTCGGTCCCTGCCGGTCTGACCGGGTCTCTGGTCGGTCTGACCGGGCAGCCTCCTCCGGTCTGACCGACGGCACCTGGCCGGTCTGACCGGGCAGGTCGACCTCATCGTCGTCGTCGTCGCTTTCGTCTTCAAAGATTCGACCAAACTCCCCCGATCCCGTGGCTGTGTACCGAAAAATCTGGTCTAGTACGGGACTAGCTTCATCAAAAGTGACTTCGCAAGTCTCGACAATTTTGTTAGTCTCCAAAAGAAGTACACGATAGCCACGAGTGTGTGCGGGATAACCAAGAAATAAACCATAAATTGAACGAGATTCAAACTTATCCAAATTTCTAGATTTTAACACAAAGCACTTGCAACCAAAAACACGCAAATGTGAAACTTTGGGCTGACGACCAAAACGAAGCTCATAAGGAGTTTTGCCAAGTTTAGAACGCAAGAAAATGCGATTAGAAACATAGCAAGCAGTGTTAATAGCTTCGGCCCAAAATTTTCTAGGTGTGTGATATTCATCTAGCATGGTCCTAGCCATTTCAACCAAAGAACGATTTTTCCTTTCGATAACACCATTTTGTTGATGAACACGTGGAGAAGAAAATTGATGTTCAATTCCTTTTTCAACACAAAAATGTTCAAAAGATGCATTTTTAAATTCACCACCATTATCACTTCTAATTGTTTTCAAAGAGTTGGGAATTTCACAATTCAAGCGAAGAAAAAGACTTCGAAAGTGTCCAAAGGCCTCGTCCTTAGTTGCCATGAAGAAAATCCAAGAATATCGAGAAAAATCATGAACAATAACTAACACATACCATTTTCCTCCAACAGATTGCACTCTAGCTGGACCAATAGTGTCCATGTGTAAAAGCTATCCCGGTGCATCCGTTATCATAGAAAGAATTGGTGTGTGAGAAGAAGCAACCATTTTACCATGACGACATGGTGCACAAACCAAATCAAGATCCTTTTTGAGTTTTGGCAAACCACGAACAAGATCCAAACCACTTAAACGAGTCAAATGATCAAATCCAACATGACCAAGTCTACGATGCCAGAACATCAAATCTTTGTTGAATTTTGCAACTGAACAAGTAACAATAGGAGAAACAGGGTTTTCAAAATCAGCTTTAAAAACTCTCCCATAACGAGAAATGTTCAAAACAGAATCACCACAAGAGTCAAATATTTTACTTCCAGTTTTCTTGAAATGAACTTCAAAGTTTTCATCAACAATTTGTGAAACTGAAAGTAAATTGTATTTTAAATCTTCTACCAAAGCTACCTCTTTTAATTCGAACTTGTCACTTACCTTGACGGATCCGTAGCGATAACGGCACTTGTTGAAGCATCCCCAAAGATTATTGATTCCGTCTTGGATGCCAACTTGAGGGAGGAGAACCACTTCTTATCACCGGTCATGTGCCGCGAACAACCGGACTATGATCCACACGTTCTCCTTCCTCGCCACGAAAGCCTACAAAACAAAGGATGTCGAGGCCTCAGTACTGGGGTTAGTTAACAGAAACTTAGGAATCCAAGATCGAGACACACGACCAGTAGATCCAATAGGCGTAAAACCACGAGAGAAAACAGTTTTGGAATTTTCTAAAATTCCTTTGGGGCCAGTCCGATCGTTGTGGTATCGCTGGTCCGACCGGCGTCATCGCCGGTCCTAACCGAGGCAGTGCGGCGCCGGTCGACCGGGTGCTAGGGCCGGTCTGACCGGTGGACCAACTGCGGTCTGACCGGTCTTCCCGAGAGAAAACCAGATTTTTGCCACTTTGATTTTGCAAAATTATTTTCTCTTTCCTTTTCGTTTCGTGCTAATCTGAAACAAAAACCAACAAGATGACCATCTTTACCGCAAAAAGAGCAAGAAAACTTTTCTTTAGTAACAGATGGTTTTGAAGAATTAGGTTTAGTTTCTTTTAGATAAACAAAAAGAGATGGCAAATTTCAAAGATTTGAAAACTGTTTTCATGGTGTTAGGTTTTGTCAAGATTTCACCGTTTTCAGTTATTCCTAAAACATTTGGAGGATTTTTGGTGAAATAATCATGAGCATCAAAACCTATTCCTTTATTGTCGCTACACACTTTTGATTTGTCCAAAATCATGTTAAGTTGTTTCTTACCATCAGAAAATTTTTGCAAATAACTTTTCAAGTAAGAAACTTCTTTTCCAAGATTAACACAATTTTCACAATCAATCAAAACATCTTTGCCTTTGCGACATCTAGAGCAAGAAGCTACCTCGTCTTGTTTAACTACTTCTTCCATGTGCTTAACACGAGCTAAAGAATCTTTTAGTTTCAATTCATTAGCATCACAAGTTAAACAAGATTTAGAAGCCAAAACTTGAGAATTATTGACATCTCTAATCTTTGAAATTTCTAGCATTAAAACTTCACAATTTTTGTAATTATCATCATTGGGAATAAGAGATTTCAATCTAGCAATTTCAGCATTTAAAGATTCAATTACAAATTCTTGTTTTTTAAACATTTTCTCACATTTTTTATTCTTAGCACTTAAAACAAGAATTGCATCCTCAAGTGAGCTTACCTCAATTTCTTCATGTGAAGAATCTTCATCTCCATGCATCATGAGACAAACGCCGGAGATGTTCTTGCCCTTCTCCTCCTCACTGTCAGAGTCTATGTCACTGAGTGGCTCAAAAGCGGCATAGACTTGACTCAGCACCTTCTTGATCATCTCCTTGGACCGCCTACCCTTGGGTTTGTCATCCTTTGTCTTCTCGGCGCTCTTGTCCTCCTTCTTGCTTCTCCCAAGCTTGGGGCAGTTGGAGCAGATGTGATCCAAGGCGCCGCATTCAAAGCAACGCGTTGGTCCACCTTTCTTCCTTGACCTAACTCTGTTCATAGCTCTGGAAAGTTTGTTAGTAGCAAGAGCCAAGTCCTCCTCCTCGAATTGCTCGAGTTGTTCATCGGACATGGCGTTAATCAAAGCAAGAGCATTTGAAGATGACGAAGAGGCAACATCTGAAGAAGTCGAAGGAGAAATCAAAGCACTTGACTTAGAATCCATTTTACGAGAAAGAATATTCATCTCATGAGTTTTGAGTTTTGTATAAAGCGAATCCAAAGTCAAATTTGCCATGTTAACAGACATGTCAAGACCATTTAAAAAGTGACGAGAAATCTCAGACTGTGGATAATTAGTGTCATAAGAAGAATCAACAGATCTAAGATTGCTCAAGATTTTATTAAACCTACCAAGATAGTCATCCAAAGCTTCAGCAGGTTTCATCTCAAATTTTATATATTCCTTTTTAAAAAGATCTCGACGAAGTTCTTTTATGTTTGTAGTTCCTTGATGAAAGTTTTTCAAAGCGTTCCAAATTTCATTAGCGGTTTGAAGATGAGAAAAACGATCAAAATCAGAACGCGAAATTCCATTCAACAAAATGTTTCAAGCTTTGCAATTGTTATTAAACTCAGTTTTCAAAGCATCAGTATAAATTGCATCGGGTATGGTGTAGGGAAGCGCAACCTTTTGCCACACATCATAGTCTTGAGCCATGATGTAAGATTGCATCTTACTACACCAATACGCAAAATCGGTGCCATCAAAAACATGCGGTTTTGTTGAAAATTTATCCGACATGATGAAAAAACTTTAGATCAAAGAAAATCCAAAGCAGAAAAACGTGGCTCTGATACCACTTGTAGAATCGAATGCCCAACTAAAAAGCCAACCAGAGGGGGGGTGAATGGTTGAGTACAACAAAAACAAAGTTTTAGCGGAAATAAAACTTAACCTCTATTTTCTCGACGTCGGTCGACCGCAGTGTCGCACCGGTCCGACCGTGCCGTTCAGCCGGTCGACACTTTGAAGGCCCTTCTGGCTCCGACCGCCCGTAGCCGATCGCCTCAGCCGATTTGCCTGTAGTAGCCGATGCCGATGAAGACCAATGCCCGCCGGTCTGACCGCCAATGTACTCGCGGTCTAACCGGGAAGAAGACGCGGTCTGACCGCCGTAGTGTCTGCGGTCTGACCGGTTAGCAGATCCGAAATACGCGCCACACCTAGGAAGAAGAAGACACAAAGAATTCTCAAGAAAATTGATCTTTATTGAAACTCTTTGTGTTTACAAAGTGCAAACAAAGCACTCCTCACAAAATCTCAATCTAAACTTGAAACCCTAACTTGAGAAACTCTAAAACTCGAACTCAAAATCGATACCGAGAGGCCACGCCTCCCCTCACTATTTATACCCAAGATCCGTAGCCAAGAGCCACGAATCCTACTCATACAAGAAGCCCTAATCCACTAGGAAACCTTCCCGTACAAGAAACAAACTATACATAAACCAACCGTAACAATCCCGGTTTTCCTAAAACCGAAATTCCGCTTTCCATACGTAACAATATCTCCATTGTATGCCATATGGAAACTTTCCAATCATGTGCACTAATCTCTACCCTTCAGCATCCCGCATGATCCCCATCTCGAACGTCACCTTATCTCCAAGTTGATTCCGACTCGATTGCCGGCAACACTTTCCCGAGGCGTAAAGAATGTCTGCACACAATTAAATAAAAGAATACCATATCCGAGCACAAGCTATCCAAACTTGACTCATTGTTAGCATAAACAACCAGACACGTGCATAGGAACACAAACTTCCATGTATGTATAAGGAAACAAACCGAAACCAAAACCGAAACGAAACCGGCAACCAGTCGGATTGGCTCGGCCGGTCTGACCGCAGGCAACTGCCCGGTCTGACCGCCGAAACACCTCCGCTCAGACCGACAGAACACGCCCGGTCAGACCGGCTGTGGCAGCCGACTGAACACTGTTCATCGTCCGAAAATTCAACTCTTTCAAAATCAATACACTCAAATCAATAAATCCCAAATAACCAATTGTTCATCATCCAAGGAAGAATCAAACACACACTTTGATTTTACACTTAGTCCATGCGAACTTCTTTTCCTTCTTCAACAATTGGGTCATGGGCCGGGCTATTTTAGAAAATCCTTCGATAAATCTTTGGTAATATCCGGCCAATCCCAAGAAACTTCTAACCTCTATCGATCGGGTGCTTTCCACTTGGTAATGCCTTCGACCTTGGCAGGTCTCGCTACACCTCCAATGAGATTACATGTCCAAGGAAAGCTACTTCCTTAAGCCATAATTCACACTTGCTGAATTTGGCATATAGCTGGTGCTCTCGCAACTTTTCTAGTACCAGGCGCAAATGTTCTGCATGTTCTTCATCATCATTAGAGTAGATGAGGATATCATCAATGAACACTACCACAAACTTGTCCAGATATTCCATAAATACCTTGTTCATGAGGTTCATGAAGTAGGCAGGGGCATTAGTTAGTCCAAAAGACATTACTGTGAACTCATACAAGCCGCAGCGTGTAGAGAACGCAGTCTTAGGTATATCCTCAGCCCTGATTTTCAGCATATGGTATCCGGATCGAAGATCGATTTTTCAAAATACTCGGGCTCCCTTGAGCTGATCAAACAAGTTGTCGATCCGAGGTAGCGGCTACTTGTTCTTAATGGTCACTTTGTTCAATGACCGATAGTCTATGCACATTCGCATGCTCTCATCCTTCTTTTTAACAAACAACACTGGGGCTCCCCACGGTGAAGAGCTAGGGCATACAAAGCCTTTCTCTTGCAATTCCCTTATTTGCTTCTTAAGTTCCTCCAATTCGTTTACTGGCATCCGATAGGGTCTCTTAGCTATGAGGACGGTGCCAAGCATGAGGTCAATGATGAACTCTATGTTCGGTCTGGGGCATTCCCGGTAGTTCCTTAGGAAATAGATCCGGGTAATCCTGAATTACTGGCATTCCAACTATGGGTAGCATGGTGAATATTCCCATAGCTCGGTCACAGAGCATAGGGTCTTGGTCCATAGTTACAGTCATCGGTGATCCCCATGGGGTAGATAAGGTGACTTCTCTTCGTCCACAATCTAATACCCCTTGGTTCTTGGTCAACCAATCCGTTCCTAGTATGGTGTCCAGGGTTTGGGTTGGTAAAACTATAAGGTTCGAAAGGAATACCACATCCTTGATCTGAATGGGCACATCGATGCACGCATGGGATATAGTTACATCTCCCCCGGGTATGGGTCTCTTAAGGTCTACCCAGTGCAGGTTGTGCTCTTTGCTTATTCTTGATGATATAAATGAATGCGAAGCTCCAGAATCAAACAGAACCTTAACTGGTGCAGAGTTGATAGAAAACGTACCCATCAGCACGCTTTGGTCCTCTTGAGCTTCCTCAACATGCACATGGTTCACCTGACCACGACGGAATCCGGTTGCAGCTTCCTTTGGTTGGGGCGTTCTGAATAGACTACGTCCAGGTGTCGGGGCAGGGGTTCCTCGTACTGCGATGGCGTTGGCTCCGGTGCGGTTAGGGGTGTTGCATGGCTTGGGGCAGCTGTTGGCGTAATGCCCAAATTCTCTGTAGTTGAAGCAGTTGACATTCCTGGTTCCTGGGGCTGCCAAAGTAGGTGCCGGAGTGCGAGACGGTGTTGCAGGTGGCCTACTGACGTTGCCGGGTGCGGCAGGGCGATTGGTTGCCACTATGGCTGGCTTCCAACCTGACGGGGTTTCTCCTTTGGGTCGCTGGGATGTCCCTTGAATTGGTTGGGTCATTGCAAGTCTTCGTTTCCGATTGTTTTCGATCGTCCTTTGGTCATGTTCCAGTCTCATGTCCTTGTTGATTAGGCTTTGGAAACTAGTGTGGTCTTCTCCGATCATCGGCCCTCATAACCCATCATTCAATCCTTTAACAAACCTGTCTATTTTCTCCTCTTCGTCCGCTAGGTCGCTGGCGGCATATCGGGCCAGTGTGAACTTATTTAGGTACTCTTGTACTGTGGTGTTGCCTTGGCGCAGCCTACGGAACTCGTTCTTCTTCATCCTCATGACTGCAGCAGGGACAAAGTTTTCACGAAAGGCAGCTGTGAATTCTTCCCAAGTTGGTTCACCGGCATCTTCGGCCCGGGTTTCCTTGTAGGTGTTCCACCAGTCATTTGTGGGTCCTTCTAGTTGATTAGTGGCGAATATGACTCTATCCACCTCTCATACTCGGACGAGGGTCAGCTTCTTTTCTATGACTCTTAGCCAATCTTCAACATCCATCGGTTCTTCTGCCGTGGAGAATATCGGTGGCTTGGCTCGCATAAACTCGCCTAGGTTTGATCCTCTGTGTTGTCCTTGGTTGTTGGCAATGGCTTGAAGCAGTTGGGTTTGTAGAGCCATGACTTCCGTTAGGGTAGACGGGTTAGTCTCTGGCGGGTTCTCACTAGCTGCTGGGGCTCTACGACGATGCGCCATCTGAACAACGTGGCTAAGGTAAGAGACTTGATCTGCTAACGTCACGATTCTAAGGAATTTTTCTTTGAGTTGTTTAAGGTGATCTTTCGAAGCAAGCTTGGTGGAATAAACTCTTTTAAGACATAACATGGAACTTCATATCAGTTCATAGATGTTACATCATGGGGATACATTGGACATGTGTAGTCCCATACAACACAAAACCACATCACTAATATCGATCTAGGGTTTTCATACAAAAGGGTAGAGGCATGGTCGTTGTTGTCTTAACTCCATCCAAAGCAAGACCAGAGTTGCTGTCAGTATCCAAACTAGTCATCCAGCCATCCGCATGATCCAGGTGCTGGCAGAGGGTGTTCCTTGGCTGAAGCGAATCGAAGTCCCCATGGCTCAGAGGTAGTGGCCTCGGAGTCATGTCCGATCCTCCTGCTTGGTGACCTGGTGCTCTTACGGGCAGTCCTAAGGGTGATAGGACCTCCTGTGAGTGTCATGCGGCGGGTAGGAGCTTCTTCCTCTGATGGATCTGTGAGGTCCCACTTGACCTCCATGGGTTCTGACTCGTATTCGGAGTCAGTGTTGATCTGAATGGGGTTATCCACTACCAAACCAGGCTCGGATGGTGCAGGCATTGAAATCGGTGTGGGCTCCGATGGGGTAGCAGCAGTAGGGTCGACCAGGTATGGTCCTGACTCAGTGCTTAGCATGAAGGCCTGCTCCATCATGGCACGAAAGGTGGCCAAGCATGCTGGGGTCATGAAATAGTAGTGGTCGGGCACATGAGCAGGGGGTGTTGGTGTAGCTGAAGTAGAAGTGTCGGCGATGGTGACAGGGATGAAGCGAAGTTGTTCCTCCAGTTGGCCAACCTGTCGCTGGCTCCTCCGAAGCTGCTCCTCCAACTCAACCAAACCCTCTCCACGAGCCATATAACAATCAGAGAGTTGTTCATATTGGGCGATGTTACCTTGCAGCTGGGTCTTCAGAGAGTCAATCTGGTTTCCACAATTATGTTGTTCCTCCTCCAGATCATTCATGCGTCGATGCTGCTCGTCTGTCTCGAGTAATGCCTCTTCATAACAATCATCAGCTGTTTTCGCCCAGCGGGACAAACAGGTAACCATGGGGTTATAGCAGCAAGGGGTTGCCTCCACGGTGCAGACTGAGTCCCCTTCCTCCCGGTAGGGATGGTGTACGAACTCGGTTACTGTAAGCTCGGTACGGTGGATGGCAATGAGGCGTAGGAATGCCTCGCGGGCTGCGTCCTGAAGGGCCGCCTCCATCAAATCTCGGTAGTAATGTGTATGGAAGCAATAGGGTGACTTGCTCCCAATACGGGCCTCAATTGAAACCGCAGCCTACCATACTGGGTGTTCTTTAGTGCCATGTCTTCTGCTCCGGTAGGTGGGTGCGTCCGGGTATCTTAGGCACCATAGCAACTGCCAAAGTTGTGACACGTATCCTTCCTCCCGCGGGACCTAGATCTCCCATGCTCCAACATGGTCTGACATCTGTTTTGAAGATAACTTAGGGTCAGAGAGAGGTAATACCAAAACAATTTTAGTATAGAAATGGGGGACAAGAGTATAAGGGAAAACATATTTGTTTTGTGAAGATAGTCTGTATTTTCAAAATAATCCTATGTGGGGATATTTCCCTTTAACCAGCTATCGGGGGGGTAGGGCGCCAGTTGGTCTTATCCTACAGTCGCACTACTCTGATACCACCTCTGTAGACCCCCTTTTTTGGAACAGGAATCATTCGTGTTCATAGTACCATTTCCCTGGATCGAGTAGTTTGTTACCCATGAATACAGTACTGAATTATCAGGTGCAAAGTGCACGGATAGTCTTACACCCAAAAGTATTATAATAATAGGCCCGAAGGCAATAACATTACATGTAGGACCTACAGGTCCGGATACAACCAAAAGCAGAGATTAGATGAGATAGCAGTCGTAAGGCAGCGGCATGTCGATTGCCACAGGCAACGACCGAGGACTAAGACCTAGTAGACGCCTTCTCCTTCTTCGCCCACCTGGCAGTAAGCATAGGGGTTCTCCAGTTCTTCGTTTCCACCATCTGAAGGTTTGTGCGTATAGCAAGTGTGAGTACCCAACGTACTCAGCAGGCCAACACGGAATGATGCACATGATAGGGTCATTCAAAGGATGGCTATGTTTTATTTGCGCAAAGCCAATTTTCACAAATCATTTCACAAACCTAACATCTAGCCGGGTCAAGTTTTAATTCCATAGTATATTAAGTCGGTGACGGTTCTGTCTACCATCCATCGTGATTCCAAGGATGGCTTCCCACCTCCGGATCGTCATGGTTTTAAAATCATTATGCATTCCCACCCATCATTCTAAAATTTATGAGTCTAGCCACGGGAGAAACTTGTCACGCCGCTCATTATCCGCGAGCACGGCTATTCGAATAGATTGATTTACTCACACTACAGTGGATGTACACTTTACCCATACTCCGCAACTGCTCGTTGAATGAGCTTTCATCCCTTCATATGGGATGGTCACGGCAAAGCCTTTCGATAACCTCACTTTGGTAGTACCCGCTCCATGAACATCAATCCTCTTGCACCCTAGCCGTCCTTTCCTAGCAGTGAGAGGAGTTCTGGCGCTCCCGGGGTAAGGGGAAACTCACCAAATTCTCATTCATTACTCAACACGTAGGCCGCAGCCTTATCTCGATAACCAGAACCATATCTCCACCCAAGAACCACTATGCAGGGATACTGCCTCCGCTCGGCTATCTACTCTGCTAGGTCTATACCCATTCGAGAAGTACGGTTGTACTGGCTCGTTTCAGGTTATAAGTCTCATGGCTCGGTCCTTAATTGACCAGGGATGGTACTTGCCTTTATCGGAATCCACCCAAATCCATCCATCCACCCCAGTCTAAAAACATTGGTTTTGTACTTTCATTTTTCCATCAAAACTATTTTCTTTATGATCGAGGCAATGTGGCACTCATGTCTCCACATGTCGTATCTCAACTACCTTCCCTAAGGTAGTTGCCCGGACATATAGCTTTTTGTAAAAACATGAGTATGCAAGTTTCTAGTATAAGCATGGCTAAGCATTTTACCGAAGATATCCTCCGGTTATATCACATCGAGGTTATAAAGAATATTCCTAAGGGTAATCAATATCAAGGCATGGTATATCAAGCATAGGTATTCAATCGTGTGTAGCATGCATATTGGGAGTTTAAATCAACATCATTTCGCAAAATAGGATCAACATGTTCAAAAGGGAAGTGTTGACTTGCCTTGCTCGCACGCTTGTTGGACGGGGTCTTCACCGTAGCGTGCTCGCTTCCTCGGTTGCTATTCGTACGTGCGAAAAATCAATTGAATTCTATCGTATTCACTAAAATTACCAAGAGATCAAAAAGAACCATAAAAACGACTCCAAATATTTAGCCCAAGATTTTAATTGAGTTTGGCTGTGAGTTTTTGGCGTAAAAACCGAATCAAAACGCGAGTTGCAGAAATTAGGGTTTTTGCGATACACCGATTTAATTTACTAAGGCGATCAAATTCCAAATTGAGGTTGTCTCAAAGAGATTCGAACTTTAAATTTTAGAGGATCCAAATGTTTAAAAAATGATATTTAATGGCGAGCTAAGGGTAAATAAACTCCTAGATGAATAAATTCCGTGGCGATGAAATATCCCGGATTTCTATTTTGAAATCCAAATTCGGTTTGAGAAAATATATTTTTTTGTCTAGAAATGTTCCCAAATATTTTTCCAAAAACTTTTCCTAAATTTTCTAAAAAATTTTCTAAACTTTTCCCAATTTTTCTTTTCCGCTCTTTTTTTCTCTACCCTCTACCCGCGCAGCCGTGCTTTCTCTCTCCTCCCCGTCTACCCGACGCACGCGAGGGGCATGGTGGCGATGGGGCCTGGTACAGCGGTACGGCGTCGAACACCTACCGTACGATGAACAATACAATTTTCCTAGTTTCCCGAATTAATTTCCTATTTTCCCATTTCTTTCTCCTTTCACCTCTAAAATTAAAATAAAATCTAGCACACCCAAAAATTAAGTTGTAAAATATGTTTTCAACCCTTTTTACCCACTTTTTATTATTTTAAAATATATTTTACATATTTTATTTAATCCTTTTCCTAAATCCAAGAAAATGTGACTTTGATTCAAAATAATTTTCTAACCGCTCTAGGCTCCATATATATCCTTCAAAATATTTTATCACTCATTTTGCTCACTTGAATATTATTACTCCATCACAAAATAATGTTTTTGTCAGAACTCGGTTTGGGCAATAGAATTTTGGGGGTGCAGTCAAGATCGCCAAGCTCGATGGGTTAGGTGGAAAAACAAGGTTTAGACAGGTTCAGGCCCTCTCATGAGGTAATATCCTACTCCTGTTTCGGGGATTCGATCCGCCGAGTGTATATTAATCTCAAGATCTAAGGCTGAAAGCTAATAGCTCATAAAGCATATCCCTCAAGGGACGCCCCTTACCCCCCTTATATAGTCTTGGGAGGCGGGCTTACAAGTCGAAAACCCTATCTTACTCTAAGTCGGTTTTCTCAATCTTACCAAACCGTGACTATGAGTCGTTGCCTTATCTAATCGGCAACGTAATACCCAAGTCATAGTTGGTTTACATATTTGGCAGGCACAACCTATCCCTATGTCCAGTCGGATAAGCTTGCCATGTGGATATCCGATTGCCATAATCTCCACAGTAGCCCTCGAGTCCTTTGCAGTCAACGCGATAACTCAGCCTCGAACCAAGATAGTACGCAGCCAAACAACTCTTTGGCCGAGTGCTTCTGGCGCCGAGCGATTCCGTCACCTCTGCCTGAATCTTCCGAGTGGCTCCAAAGACTGTGAAGGGCTGGAAAATATCTAAAAAATTCTCAAAAATAAATATCGAGGTGCATCTCCTGATGCACCTAATTAGGTGTAGCCCCCGACTATGTGGTTAGCCAAAAACAGACTAAACATATAGTCAAGAACTATAAAAAAATCATTCTCATGTAGATGCTTAGCTCAAGCTAAAGCAACCATAAAAAATCTCATCACTCGGCAAGCTCATGCTTATCCGAGTAAATTTGCCCGAGTTATGTCAAAACAAATAACTCAATCAACCCTCGTGGGTGAAAAGCACTCGGTAAGCTCATGCTTATCTGAGTGAATCTGCCCGAGTTATCTCGAATCAAATATTTTAATCATCCCTTATGGGTAAACAAGTTTTTCTATCGTCTGAAAAATATAACCAAAGTATTAAATAGCTCTTGCCATAATACTGGTCTCAATCTAAAAAGATCTTCACCAAGGTGGAAAAACAACATTGATTTAATTATTTAATCAAATGCTTAGAAACCAAACAGTCCTTGTCATCAAGGCAGCTATGAAAAGCTTCACTGTTTGTCACCTTTCAAATTGCATCGTGCTAACTTCTCATGAAGTTATGCAAACCGCGGTATGAAAGGATTTCCAAAGGTACGGGGCACTCGGACACGCGCATATTGCCAAAGCAAATCTGCTTAAGTTCATCCACTTAAGTCCCTAAGGACACGTGTCAGGCCACACCTTAGCTAGACCGCAGGTCTTTCATAGGCTCTGCCCAATCGTGAGAAAACCTAGCGCAACCCTCAAATCTTTGTACAAAGCCTCGAGGTCATCCCCGCCACTTCGTCATCCCAGAAAAAATCCCCAATTGCAACACTGTTCACCAGCTTGCAGCGGAGAACCCTAAGCTCTTGCGTGCACCCAATCCACCGATCTAGAAGCTCGTGCTTTACCACCAGCTAGCCTCCGCATCCTCCTGCGCAGGTCCCCATCTCAAATCCCCATCTTCCAGGCCAGATCCACTTCCCCGCAAACCACATTCATGGCGGGAGAGAAGAAGATCCCTTTTGAGCAATGCACTACCTCGGATGTCAGGGAGTCCACCCTCAAGGAGATGGTGAAACACGGAGTCCTTCCTCCTAAGGAAATCGTGGGCTGGCGTCCGGTGGCTGGCGAGGAGTTCCCCACTCCAAACACCGGTGAGCTTGTTGTTTTCACTTCCTTCTTTTATTGCGGTTTCAGCCTCCCCACCTCTGAGTTCTTCAGGGGGCTTCTTGACTACTATGGTCTTCAGCTTTATCATTTGAACCCAAACTCCATGCTCCACATAGCCCTTTTTATCCATGTGTGCGAAGCTTTCCTTGGCATCCTCCCCCACTTTCAACTCTTCCGACGCATGTTCTACCTTAAGCCGCATCGGAATAAGGATCAACCCTGCGTCGTCGGTGGAGCGGGCTTCCAACTCCACGGATCCCTCCGCAAGGAGTATTTTTCTCTCCCCTTGAAATCTTCTAACAAGGGCTGGCACGCGAGCTAGTTCTATATTAACAATCTTGAGCCCAGCTTGCCAAACTTCGTTGGCCTTCCCCCCGTGCCCAGACCTACCTGGAGCACTGTGCCAGTAGCCCAAGACTGGGATGAAGCCAACAAGTTGCTAGCGAAGTTCTTGAAAATGAAGCAAAAGGGTCTTTGGGGCGAGCAAATCACTCGGCACTTCATTAGGAGCCGACTGGCACCGATCAAGGAACGATCCAAGCCAGCCTTTGAATATGAGGGCGAAAGGGACCCCAATCGGGAAGACCGTGACTCCCTCAGCTTCGAGATCTTGAAGATTCGCATGTACAAGGTCTTCTTGACTGGAATTGCAGTTGAACGCAGCCTCATGCTCCTAGTCCTCCCATATAGCCTATATCGCCCTCCTCCTCCGTTAAGCCGACTTAGCTCATTCATTGCCTTTCAATCTTGATGCCACACTTCTTAGTGTTGTAAGAATCTTTCTTGTAGGAAAATGACTCCATCATTTCGAAGCCATATAAAATTCCTCACAACGACGTGCCGACTCGGCCTGTTAAAAAGCCAGCCGGTGGCGTGAAAATCCAAAGTGATCCAGCTGGGAAGAGGGCAGCCCCGAGTGAAGATATCAGTAAGCGAGCGAGCAAGAGGAGGCTAATCATTGATGACTCGGACGATGATGTCCCAGCCCCTCAAGCCGAAGCGACCCATCCAAGGCCATCACCGAAAGCAGTGCCCAAAATCCGCCGATCGACCAGGTACATCTTATGACCAAAATTGATTTCTTTGTTGAAAATTCCTTCATCTTCATCCTGACTGCGCCTGTTGTTCGCTTGGCAGGAGGCCTTTATAGACCCCACCGGGCAGAGTGAGGGACCAACACCAGCTGCAGCAACCGAGGCATCAAAGCCTACGGAGCCAAAACCTCGGAGCCCTCTCCCGAACGAGAGCGCTCCGGGTGGAAGGCCCTCACCCCCCAGCGAAGATACTCCAAGGAAGGAGCCCCCGACCGCCAGTCGGGATACCCTGACTGGAAACAAGTCGGCTGCAGAAGAGTCCCCGGCCATTACTCAAAGGGCCCCGACTGAAGACCAGTCGGGCAAAAGTCAAGAAAGGAAGAGCAGCCTGGCAGTGCCGGTTAAAAATCCAGCCACCGAAACCAGTAAGTCTTGAATCAATCTCTAGCTTTTCAATCTCTAGTCAATTCTTCCCTCAACTTCATTCACTCCTTCTGAACCAATCAGCCAAAGTAGAGGAGATTCCCAGGTTGCAGTCTTCTGAAACCTGGGTTCCTCCGATCAAGATTGAGTGGCGGGAAGGCCAGAGACAAGGCATCATCTTGAATAAACAAGTGGAAAGCGAAGAAAGAGATGCGCTTGTAAGAAGCCTGAATGAAGCGACTCGGCTGCTAAACGTAAGTCCCGATCTTTTTCTGTTGTAGCATCATCATCTCTTTTCAGTTCGACCAACTTCAGATCTTGAGCACAGAGGGAGTACTATCGATCAATGGCCAAGTCCGATGCACTCGAGAAGTTGGTCCCGCATCTGAACTCTCTGGAGAACATCCAGCAAGAACTGAAGACCACTTGAGAGAAAGTTGCATCGAGGGAAGTGGCCCTCAGGAGAGAAATAGCCGAACTCCGGGAGGAGAACCTCGACCTCCGGGGTTCAGTCGGGAGTAAGCTTACCCCTTTTGGTCTCTTTATGACTTTAACTGTATTCTGTGCTGATCTTGGTTGTTAATGACCTTCTTATTGTAGAAAATTCATCGGAGGTCCACTTGCTTCAAACCCAGCTAGAAGCAGTCAGCATCAGCAAGGTCGAGCTGGAGACCAAATTTGAAGGTGAGCCTCTGCAAAACAACGTTCTCTATGTTGCTTCGTTTTTGAATGCTTTGTGTGATCGTAGGCCTTTGGCATCTTACAAGGTCAAGACCCGAGCCCAACACGATGTTTTGATTGAGAGGGTCAAACAAGCTGGAGAAGTCAGGGAGGATGTGGCTAACGCGGCGACGCCGATCCTGCTGTCGCTGTTCCATAACGGAGTCGGGGCCAGCTCGTTGGACGTCGTCGATATCTTTGACAAGCTTAGGCGAGTCCCTGACCAATATTTGGCCAACATTTCCGAGGCGGCCATCATGGGGGCGGGCTTCGCCCTTGGACAGACGAAGTCGCTCTACCCTCGAGTGGACATTGATTCGGTCGGGGAGGGCTTCGCTGATGGCACTTCAGATGAGCAAGCCCTTAAATTGATTAGTGAGGCACAGGAATCGACCAAAAAGGTGGCTGCTGATGTAGTGAACCACTTCCGACCTTGATCGTTTTGTGAACATTGTATGCAACTTTCTGATGTAGACATGTAAATATTTCAGCTTATTTATGTTAATGTCTTGATGTGAGTTTTTATGTAAAATTTCTTAAGTAATTTTCGTCCGACTGTCACCAAGCCTAAGCTTGATTAGGTCATCAAAAAATTCTCAGTCCTTATACATTGAACTCGAATCAAGGAACATTAGACAATGATAAACCAAATATGCACAGGTTGCCGAGAAAACCATGCTTTATTGACATATGTACAGCCCCCGACTGCTAACTAAAGAAGTCATCTTGCTTGAGGTTGGCAGTCAAGAAGAACATGAGACTTAAGGCAATTTAAGCATAGTATCGTCGAAGATGCTCGATGTTCCAGGAGTTCTCCACCATAGATCCGTCTTCATGTTTTAGTCGATATGCACCTGGCCGACTCACCTCAGCGATTATATATGGTCCTTCCCATAAAGGGGATAACTTGTGATGGTCCTTGGTAGTCTGAATCTTGCGTAGAACCAAATCACCAACGATAAAAGCTCGTGATCGAACGTTGCGACTGTGGTATCGTCTTGGATCCTTGAAGATATTTTGCCGACTGAATGAGGGCTGCCTCACGGGCCTCTTCCAGTCGAGTGAGGTCATCCACTCGGTCTGGGTCGTAGCGTTCGTCGTTGAAGCTACGGACTCAGAGGGATTCATACTCTATCTCATTTGGCAACATGGCTTCTGCGCCATAGACCAAAAAGAAAGGAGTTTGGCCGGTAGCCCGACTGGGCGTGGTCCGCAGAGACCATACAAACGAGGGGAGCTCTTGAACCCACTTGCCGGCATATGGACTTGGGTGATCAAACATGTGGGCCTTGATGCCTTGAAGGACCATGCCGTTCGCACGCTCAACTTGTCCATTGCTTTTGGGATGTGCAACCGACGCATAGCAGATTTTGATGCCAAAGTCTTCACAGAATTCCTTGAAGATGCCTCCAGTGAATTGAGTCCCATTGTCGGTTATAATTCTATTTGGGACGCCGAACCGGTGCACGGTGTTGAGGATGAAGTCTCGTGCCTTGTCCGCAGTGATTGTAGCAACCGGCTTAGCCTCCATCCACTTGGAAAATTTGTCAATTGCGACGAATAGGTGTGTGAATCCTCTTGGAGCCCTCTTGAAAGGGCCGACCATGTCTAAGCCCCATATCATAAACGGCCAGGATAATGAAATTGTTTGTAGCTCTTGGGCTGGGACATGGCTCTGCCGGGCGAAGAACTGGAAACCTTCACAAGTTCGTACTACTTTGTCAGCGTCGGAGACCGCCATGAGCCAGAAGAAACTTTGTCTGTAGGCTTTGCCCACTAAGGTGCGCGCTGCCGCGTGGCTTCCGCATATGCCCGAGTGGATGTCTTGGAGTAGCTGTCGTCCTTCCTCAGGTGTGATGCATCTCATCAGGACTCCGGAGGGACTTCTCTTGTATAAATCGGTGTCAACCATGACATAAGCCTGACAACGACGTCGGACACGTTCTGCCTCGTTCCGGTCTTCCGGTAGCTCTTGCTGAGTTAAGAATTTGATGAGTGGTGTCCTCCAGTCGGCGTCGATCATGGCAACTTCGTTTGCAGCTTGCTCTTTATGAGTTGGTTTGGCTGCAACAGTTGGTTCGTAGAGATGCTCTACAAAACGTCTGTTGGAGCGGCTTCTCGCTTGGACCCGAACTGCGCCAACTCGTCAGCTGCCTCGTTATTATGTCTTAGGACATGGGATAGTTCAAGTCTGTCAAACCTGTCTTCAAGTTTGCGAACTTCTTGCCGGTAGGCCTCCATGGTGTCGTTTAGACAGGACCAGTCCTTCATCACTTGGTTCACTACCAGCTGGGAGTCCCCTTTCACGACGAGCCGACGTATCCCGAGTGAAACTGCGAGCCGCAGTCCATGTAGCAGGGCTTCATACTCGACGACGCTGTGTGAGGCAGAGAAGTGAAGATGGAGAACATATCTTAGCCTTTCCCCAGTCGGGGAGATCAGCACGACTCCTGCTCCCAAGCCGGTGATCCTCTTGGATCCGTCGAAGTGACTGGTCCAGTATTGAAGGTCTTCCCGAGGTACGTCTTCTTGTTGTTCGGTCCACTCGGCCAAGAAGTCCGCCAGGGCTTGTGACTTCACAGACGTCATCGCCTTGAAAGTTAAGTCTAGCGGCATCAGTTCCAGGGCCCACTTCGCGATGCGCCCAGTCGCCTCCCGGTTGTGGATGACATCTCCGAGTGGAAAGGAAGTGACGACGGTGACCGAGTGACCCTGAAAATAGTGCGCCAATTTCCTCGCGGTTACCAGAACACCATATAGCAATTTTTGTACCTAAGGGTAGCGAATTTTGGCTCCTGCCAACACTTCGCTAACAAAGTTGATTGGCCTCTGAATTTTCTGGATTCGCCCCTCTTCTTCATGTTCAACCACAAGAACCATACTGACCACTTGGTGAGTGGCTGAGATGTACAGTAGCAGGGGCTCCTGGGGCTGAGGTGAGGCTAGGACGGGTGGCGTTGTGAGAAATTCTTTAAAATCTTCTTAGGCTTTGTGGGCTTCCGGAGTCCACTGGAAGTCGTCCGTTTTCTTTAGCAACCTGAAGAAAGGCATGCCTCTTTCGCCAAGTTGAGAGATGAATTGGCTTAGCGCCGCCATGCAGCCGGTGAGCTTCTAGACATCCTTGTGGTTACTCGGGAGCTTCATGCTCAGGATAGCATTGACTTTTTCTGGATTGGATTCAATGCCACGATGTGACACCATGAAGCTGAGCAGTTTGCCTGACGGGACGCCGAACGTGCACTTCTCCGAGTTCAACTTCATTCTGAAGGCCCGAATGTTTGCGAAGGTTTCTTCTAGGTCGGGAATCAGGTCTTCTTTCTGCTTGGTCTTGATGACAACATTGTCGACATAAGCTTCCACATTCTTCCCAATCTGCGTCTGAAAACATCTCTGGATCATGCGTTGGTACGTGGCCCCGGCGTTCTTCAGGCCGAAAGGCATCGTGATGTAGCAGTAGGCCCCAAACGGCGTGATGAACGATGTTTTCAGGCAGTCGGATTCCTTCAAGTTGATTTGGTGGTAGCCTGAGTAACAGTCCAAAAAGCTTAAGAGTTGGCAGTCGGTTGTTGACTCCACGACTTGGTCGATGCGAGGCAGCCCGAATGGATCTTTGGGGCAGGCTTTGTTGTGGCCGATTACAGCAGTTTTTGAGGGATCCAATGGATCAAGGGAGATCTTCTTAGTTTTGGCGTCGCCTTGTCCCTACTTGGCTATCTTCTTCGCGGAGATTTCACCCTCTGTCGAAGTCGATGCGGCCAATCGGATTTCTTGCTGGCCACGCGATCTCTCACGAGATTGGGCCATGTCGCAGCTTTCCTTATCGCAGGTGAAGGCTTGCTTTACATCGCTGTGCAAGGTGATGATGCCGTTTGGACCCGGCATCTTCATGCAGAGGTAGGTGTAATGGGGTATCGCCATGAATTTGGCGAGTGCAGGCCTTCCGATGATCGCGTGGTAGGCCGTCTCGAAGTCGGCTACCTCAAAGGTGATATTCTCCGTCCGGAAATTCTCTCGGACTCCGAAGGTGACTGGAAGGGTGATGTGCCCGAGTGGCGTAGATGACTGCCCCGGGATAACTCCATGGAAGGGGGCTGAGCTTGCCTTCAGTTCAGCTCTCAGGATCTGCATCTCGTCCAAGGTCTTGGCGAACAAAATATTAAGGGTGCTGCCCCCATCGATGAGGACACACTTGAGTTTGATGTTGCGGACCACCGGATCTAACACCAGTGGATAGCACCCGGGTGAACCACTCGGTCGGGATGATCCGAGCGGTCAAAAGTGATGGCCACCTCCGACCATCGTAGGTACTGTGGCACCTCGGGTTGCGCCGCGTTGACCTCGTGGTCAGTTAGCTTCTGTTTCGTCTTGGATTCATAGGCTTGCGGCCCCCCGAAGATGTGATTCAGCTCGCCCACGGGGTCTTGAAAGGGCTCGGCGTTTCCAGCCGGGTTGTTCTTCTTGGTGCCCGATGGACCGGCTTCATCAGTCGGCTTCTTGTTGAGCTGTGCCGCATATTGCTCGGTGAACTGTTTGTAAATAAAACAGTCCTTGGCCGCGTGCTTGTGATTGGGATGATGCGTGCATTGAGCGTTCATGATAGCGTCGTAGGCCGCGACCCGGGGACGGCGTTGGGAGTTGGACATCGCGGCAACTAGGTCTTCAGGTCGATGCTTGCGGTCCTTCTAGCCCTGGTTGTTGTTGCCGTTATCCTTCTTAGGATGCTGGCTTCCTCCCGATTGCTTGTCATCCCTCCTGTCAGGCCGGTCTCGGCGCGCCGCTTTGATTGCGTCGCTGGACTTGGCGTATGAGTTCGCTGTCTCGAACATCTGCTTCACCGTCTTCGGTGGCTTGCGCCCAAATTTCCCGATCAACAGCTCATCACGGACTCCCTTCTGGAAGGCAGCGATGATGATGTCGTCGGTGATGTTGGGGATCTTGTTGCGCTTTGCGGAGAAGCGTCGGATGTAGTCCTTCAAAGGTTCGTCCGGCTTCTGGAAGACGTTATAAAGGTCGAAGTGGGTTCCAGGTCTCTCGAAGGTACCTTGGAAGTTGGCGATGAAGTGGTCCCTTAAATTACTCCACGAGCCGATCGAGCCTCGTGGCAGGCTCGTGAGCCAGTTCCTGGCCGAGTTAGCAAGGGCAACAGGCAGGTAATTGGCCATGGCCTTAATGTCACCTCCTACCGCACGGATGGCGAGGGTGTACACGGTTAGCGACGACTCAGGGTCGGTCTTGTCGTCGTACTTCTCGATTCCAGTCGGCTTGAAAGCATTCGGCCAATGCACTCGGTGCAGGTCCCGAGTGAAAGTGGGTACTCCATCGTCATTGCTGTCGGGGGAGCCCCTTTGATCTTCGCGGGAACGCCGATCTCGTTCTTGATAGCGTCGGTCGAGGACTTCCCGCAGATCGCTCGGCGGGGTCCTTGGCAAGCTGCTTTGGTAGTCGGAGTTATTGTTGCGGCGGATCTGGTGGTGGACGGGTGGTCATCCATGCCGCTTCCTGCGGGAGTCAGCCGATTGCTCCTGATGCTTGCGCATGGTCTCTTGGCGAAGGTCTCTTGACCTGGTCACCGTCTGGTCTGGCTCGGGCCTCTTGTAATCCCGTGACCTCAGCGGCGGGAGTCGTCTTCTGTCGGGCGTTTCTGCCATGGATTCGGTCGGTCTTCGGGCTGAGGAGGTGGGAGGAGCATTGGCTGTAGCCGCGACGATGGTCTTGATCTTGTCCAAGATTGGCGTTACGTCGGGGGGCACCGTCTCGATCACGGTGTCCAGGAGTGTGAGGGCAGCGACAACGTTCTGCTGTGGCGTCTGAAAGATGTTGGTATTGCGGACCTACGTTTGAAGTATGGCCTCTTGAGCAGATCGTCCGGCTGCCCTCGGATCCTGCTTTCTTCGTCGGCTTCCTCTTTGCGCTTCTTCTCCTCTTCTGCCAGCTTGCGCTCTGGCTCAAGTCTGGCTCGTTCTTCTTCTGCGAGCCTACGGTCCATGGCTGAGTCGGTCTCGGCCACCTCAGCCATGAGGACATCAAAGCACTTCGGCTCGTAGTCCTTGTCGTAGTCGGAGTCATTGGCTTCGTCCGAGGGGATGCCGTAAAGGTTGTCAAAGCCTGAAGAGCTGAGGTACTCGTCGAGCTCCGAGGATGAGCATGACCCGAACGGTTGGAGGATGACCGCGACTTCCCTTGAGCCTGGGTTGTTTGGATCTGGATCGTTCCAGTCCGAGTCGTAGCTTGATGGCATGGACCCCTCCGAGTGGGTCGACCTCGATTCGGGGGAGAGAAGCTTGCAGTAGATCTCAGCAGCGTTTGGTAGTCCGAACGGCGCCGAGAGGATTTCTCCCGAGTAGATCGGTTCCGACGGGGAGGTGAGAAGACCGCTACAGATCTCAGCGGCGTTTGGTAACCCGAACAACGCCGAGTGGATCCCTTCGTCAGAGTAGATGGACTGCATCTTGGAACTCAAGATTTTTTCACAGATTTTGGCGTTGTTCGGCAGCCCGAACGGCGCCGAGTGGGTTTCCCCTCCCGACTGGTCCGAATCCGAGCCAAAGGAGGAGAACTTGTTGAAGTCGTTGGTGGCGAAGTCGCCGAAGCTTGAAGAAGATCCCATCGCACTTGTCGGCGAGATTGTCAAAGAAGTCTTGACGCGCGGGCCCCTACCTAGCGCGCTAACTGTCGAACTCGGTTTCGGCAATACAATTTTGGGGGTGCAGTCAAGATCGCCAAGCTCGATGGGTTAGGTGGAAAAACAAGGTTTAGACAGGTTCAGGCCCTCTCATGAGGTAATACCCTACTCCTGTTTCGGGGATTCGATCCGCCGAGTGTTGTGGAGATTATGGCTATCGGGTATCTACATGGCAAGTTTATCCGACTAGAGGTAGGGATAGATTGCGCCTACTATATCTGTAAACCAAATATGACTTGGGTGTTACGTTGCCGATTGAGATAAGGCAATGGCCCATAGTCACGGTTTGGTAAGATTGAGGAAACCGACTTAGAGTAAGATAGGGTTTCCGATCTGTAAGCCTGTCTCCCAAGACTATATGAGGGGGGTAAGGGGCGTCCCTCGAAGGAGATCAGATGCGATGGCTGATTTCATAAGCAAGAGCTTTAGATACACAAGATCACGAGATCAATAAAGACACTCGGCGGATCGAATCCCCGAAACAGGAGTAGGGTATTACCTCACGAGAGGGCCTGAACCTATCTAAATCCTCTTCTCTAATCTAACCCATTATGCTTGGCAATCTTGACTGCGACCCCAGAAATTCTATTGCCGAAACCAAGTTTCGGCAGTTGGCGCGCCAGGTAGGGGACCGCGCGTCAAGACTTCTTTGACAATCTTGCCGACAAGCGTGATGGGCTCTCCTTCAGGATTCGGCGACTTCGCCGCCAACAACTTCGGCAAGTTCTCCTCTTTCGACTCGGATTCGAACCAGTCGGAAGGAGAGACCCTTTCGGCGCCGTTCGGCCTCCCGAATAGCGCCAAGATCTTCGACGACATCTTGAAGTCCAAGATGCGGTCCATCCTCTCCAACGAAGGAATTCACTCGGCACCATTCGGACTACCGAACGCCGCCGGAATCTACACCGATCTCCTCGTCTCCCCAACAGAGATGATCCACTCGGAAGAAGACCTCTCGGCACCGTTTGGATTACCAAACGCCGCTGAGATCTACGGCAAGCAACTCCTTCCCGAGTCGAGGTCGACCCACTCAGAGGAGCCCGCGTCCTCAAGCTCTGACTCGGACTGGAACGATCCAGATCCGAGCTACCCAGGATCAGGGGAGGTCGCCGTCATCCTCCAGCCGTTCGGCTCTTGCTCATCTTCGGAGCTCAACGAATACCTCAGCTCCGCCGGCTTTGACGACCTCTATGGCATCCCCTCGGACGAAGCCGATGACTCCGACTGCAACAAGGACTACGAGCCGAAGTGCTTCGATGTCCTCATGGCTGAGGTGGCCGAGTCCGACTCAGCCATGGCCCGTAGGCTTGCAGAGGAAGAGTGAGCCAGGATGGAGGAAGAGCGCAAGCTGGCGGAAAAGGAGAAGAAATGCAAAGAAGAAGCCGACAAGAGAAAACAAGATCTACGGGCAGCCGGACGGTCGCTCAGGAGGATATCCTTCAAACGCGGGTCCGCAACACCAATATCTTCCGGACACCACAGCAGAACGCTGTTGCTGCCCTCACACTCTTGGACACCGTCATCGAGACGGCACCCCCCGACGTGACTCCAATACAAGACAAAATCAAGACCATCGTCGCAGCCACAGCCAACGGTCATCCCTCCACCTCGGCGCGAAGGCCGACTGAGTCTGTGGCCAAAACGCCCGACAAAAGCCGGCTCCCGCCACCAAGGTCAGGAGACTACAAGCGGCCCGAGCCTGACCGGTCGACAATTAGGCCAAGAGGCCCATGCCACGAGTCCACACAGAAGCATCTGGAGCAAACGGCCGACTCCCGCGACAAACGACGTGGACGTCCACCCGTCCACCACCGCGTCCGCCGCAACAACAGCTCCAGCTACCCAACCAGCCAACCGAGGACTCCGCCGAGTGATCTGCGGGAAGTCCTCGATCGCCGCTACCAAGAGCGAGACCAACGCACTCGGGAAGATCAGAGGGGATCACCCGACAGCAACGACGATGGAGTGCCAGCTTTCACTCGGGAGCTTCACGGAGTACACTGGCCGAATGGATTCAAGCCAACAGGAATAGAGAAGTATGACGGCAAGACCGACCCCGATTCGTGGCTTACCGTGTACACACTCGCCATCCGCGCAGCAGGCGGCGACAACAAGGCTATGGCCAATTACCTGCCCGTGGCCCTCGCCAACTCAGCCAGGAACTGGCTCACGAGCCTGCCAAGAGGCTTGATCGGCTCGTGGAGCGAGCTGAGGGAACAATTCATTGCCAACTTTCAGGGCACCTTCGAGAGACCCGGCACCCACTTTGACTTATACAACGTCATCCAGAAGCCGGACCAACCTCTGAAGGACTACATCCGGTGCTTCTCCGAGAAGCGCAACAAGATCCCCAACATCACCAATGACATCATCATCGCTGCCTTCCAGAAGGGAGTCCGTGATGAGCTGTTAATCGGGAAGTTCGGGCGCAAGCCACCGAAGACGGTGAAACAGATGTTTGAAACGGCAAACTCTTACGCCAAATCTAACGATGCCATCAAGGCGGCGCGCCAAGACCGCCCCGACAGGAGGGAAGATAAGCAGGCGGGAGGAAGCCGGAATTCTAAGAAGGATAACGGCAACAACAACCAGGGCAAGAAGGACCGCAAGCGCAATCACATCTTTGGGGGGCCGTTAGCCTACGAATCCAGGAGGAAACAGAAGCTAACCGACCGAGAGGTCAAAGCGGCGCAACCCGAAGTCCCTCAGTATCTGCGATGATCGGAGGTGGCCATCACATTTGATCGCTCGGATCACCCCGACCGAGTGGTCCACCCGGGGCGCTATCCACTCGTCCTGGACCTGGTGGTTCGCAACATCAGACTCAAGCGCTTCCTCATTGATGGGGGCAGCGCCCTCAATATTTTGTTCCCCAAGACCGTGGACGAGATGCAGATCCCGAGGGCCGAATTGAAGGCAAGCTCAGCCCCCTTCCACGGAGTCATCCCGGGGCTATCATCTACACCACTCGGGTACATCGCCCTCCCGGTCACCTTCGGAGCTCGAGAGAACTTCCGAACAGAGAACGTCACTTTCGAGGTGGCCGACTTCGAAACGGCCTACCACGCCATCATCGAAAGGCCTGCGCTTGCCAAATTCATGGCGATCCCCCATTACACTTACCTCTGCATGAAGATGCCGGGTCCCAACGGCGTCATCACTCTTCGCAGCGACGTGAAGCAAGCCTTTACCTGCGACAAGGAGAGCTGTGACATGGCCCAATCTCGCGAGAGATTGCGTGGCCAGCAAGAAATTCGATTGGCTGCATCGACTTCAGAGGGTGAAATCCCCGCGAAGAAGATAGCCAAATCAGGATCCGACGACGCCAAGACCAAGAAGATCTCCCTTGATCCATCGGATCCCTCAAAAACTGCTGTAATCGACACTGAACTAGATCCAAAATAGGAAAGCGTGCTCGTCACCTTCCTCCAAAATAATAAAGATGTTTTTGCTTGGAAACCATCTGATATGCCTGGGATTCCTAGGGAGGTGATCGAGCACTCTTGACACGTCAAAGATGACGCCAAACCGATAAAACAACGATTACGTAGATTCGCGCAGGACCGAAAAGATGCCATCAAGGAAGAGCTCACAAAGCTCTCGGCTGCCGGCTTTATCAAAGAAGTCCTACATCCCGACTGGTTAACCAACCCAGGTTCCGGTCCGCAAGAAGACGGGGCAATGGCGCATGTGCGTTGACTATACCGACCTCAACAATGCCTGTCCCAAAGATCCATTCGGCTGCCTTGCATCGACCAAGTCGTAGATTCAACATGCACTGCCAACTCCCGAGCTCGGATTGTTACTCGGGCTATCACCGATCAGTTTGAAAGAATTCGACCGCTGAAGACATCGTTTATCACGTCGTTTGGAGCCTACTGCTACATCACCATGCGTTTCGGCCTAAAGAACGCCGGAGCCACATACCAACGCATTATCCAGAGATGTTTCGAGACGCAGATCGGCAAAAACATGGACGCAGATCGTCATCAAGACCAAGGAGAAAGAAGACCTGATCGCTGACCTAGAAGAAACCTTCACGAATATCCGGGCCTTCAGAATGAAGTTGAACCCGGAGAAGTGCACTTTCGGCGTCCCATTAGGCAAACTGCTCGGCTTCATGGTGTCACATCGTGGCATTGAAGCCAATCCAGAGAAGATCAACGCTATCTTGAGCATGAAGCCCCCGAGTAACCAGAAGGATGTCCGAAGCTCACCGGCCGCATGGCGGCGCTAAGCCGTTTCATCTCTCGACTCGGCGAACGAGGCATGCCCTTCTTCGATTGCTAAAGAAAACGAACGAGTTCCAATGGACCACGGAAGCCCACAAGGCCTTTGAAGATTTTAAGGAATTCCTTACAACACCGCCCGTCCTGGCCTCGCCTCAGCCTCAGGAGCCCCTGCTGCTATACATCTCAGCCACTCACCAAGTGGTTAGTACGGTCCTCGTGGTCGAGCGCGAAGAAGAAGGATGGGCCCAGAAGATTCAGAGACTGATCTACTTTGTTAGCGAAGTATTGGCAGGAGCCAAAATTCGCTACCCTCAGTTACAAAAACTGCTATATGGTGTTCTGATAACCGCGAGAAAATTGGCGCACTATTTTCAGGGTCACTTGGTCACCGTCGTCACCTCCTTTCCACTCGGCGACGTCATCCACAACCGGGACGCAACTGGGCGCATTGGTAAGTGGGCTCTGGAGCTGATGCCACTGGACTTGACTTTTAAGGCGAGGACGTCCATAAAGTCACAAGCCCTGGCGGATTTCCTGGTCGAGTGGACTGAGCAACAAGAAGATGTACCTCGGGAAGACCTCCAACACTGGACCATGCACTTCGACGAATCCAAGAGGATCACCGGCTTGGGAGCAGGAGTTGTGCTGATCTCCCCGACTGGGGAAAGACTAAGATACGTCCTCCACCTCCACTTCTCCGCCTCACATAACGTCGCCGAGTACGAAGCCCTGCTACATGGACTGCGGCTCGTAGTTTCACTCGGGATACGTCGGCTCATCGTGAAAGGGGATTCCCAGCTAGTCGTCAACCATGTAATGAAAGACTGGTCCTGTCTAAATGACACCATGGAGGCCTACCGACAAGAGGTCCGCAAACTTGAAGACAAGTTTGACGGACTCGAGCTATCACATGTCCTAAGACACAACAACGAAGCAGCCGACGAGTTGGCGCAGTTCGGGTCCAAGCGTGAAGCCACCCCAATAGACGTTTTTGTCGAGCACCTCTATTAGCCAACCATCACGACAAAGACAACTTCCAACGAACAAGCTGCAAACAAAGTCACCATGATTGATGCCGACTGGAGGACGCCACTCATCAAATTTTTAACTCAGCAAGAGCTGCCGGAAGACCGGGATGAGGCAGAACGCGTCCGACGTCGCTGCCAAGCATATGTCATAGTTGACTCCGACTTATACAAGAGAAGCCCCTCCGGAATCCTAATGAGATGCATCACACCCGAGGAAGGGAGACAGCTGCTCCAAGACATCCACTCGGGCATATGCGGAAGCCACGCAGCAGCACGCACCTTGGTGGGCAAAGCCTATAGATAGGGTTTTTTTTGGCTTACCGCGGTCTCCGACGCGGACAAAGTCGTACGAACCTGTGAAGGCTGCCAATTTTTCGCCCGACAGAGCCATGTCCCAGCCCAAGAACTACAAACAATCCCATTATCCTGGCCATTTGCGGTGTGGGGCTTAGACATGGTCGGCCCTTTCAACAAGGCTCCACGAGGATTCACACACTTATTCGTCGCTATCGACAAGTTCTCCAAATGGATCGAAGCTAAGCCGGTTGCCACCATCACCGCTGACAAAGCACGGGATTTCTTCCTCAACATCGTGCACCGGTTCGGCATCCCAAACAGGATCATAACCGACAACGGGACTCAATTCACAGGAGGCATCTTCAAGGAATTTTGCGAAGACTTCGAAATCAAGATTTGCTATGCGTCAGTTGCCTACCCCAAAAGCAACGGACAAGTCGAGCGTGCCAACGGCATGGTCCTTCAAGGCATCAAGGCCCGCGTTTTTGACCGCTTAAATCCTTACGCTGGCAAGTGGGTTCAAGAGCTCCCCTCGGTCTTATGGTCTCTGCGGACCACACGCAGTCGGGCTACTGGCCAAACTCCTTTCTTTTTGGTCTACGGCGCAGAAGCCATGTTGCCAAATGAGATAGAGTATGAATCCCTCCGAGTCTGCAGCTTCAACGATGAACGCTACGACCCCGACCGAGTGGACGACATCACCCGACTGGAGGAGGCCCGTGAGGCAGCCCTCATCCAGTCGGCGAAATATCTTCAAGGACTCAGAAGATACCACAGTCGCAACGTTTGAGCACGAGCTTTCGTCGTTGGTGATCTGGTTCTACGCAAGGTTCAGACCACCAAAGACCGTCATAAGTTATCCCCCTTATGGGAAGGACCATATATAATTGCGGAGGTGACTCGGCCAGGTGCATACCGATTAAAGCGTGAAGACGGGTCTATGGTGGAAAACTCCTGGAACATTGAGCATCTCCGAAGATTCTATGCTTAAATTGACTTAAGTCTCATGTTTTTCTTGACTGCCAACCTCAAGCAAGATGACTTCTTGAGTTAGCAGTTGGGGGCTGTACATATCTCAATAAAGCATAGTTTTCCTCATCAACTTTTGCGGATAATTCGGTTTATCATTGTTTAATGCTCCTTGATTCGAGTTCAGTGTCTAAGGACTGAGAATTTTTTGATGACCTAATCGAACTTAGGCTCGGTGACAGTCGGACGAAAATTACTTAAGAAATTTCACATAAAAACTCGAATCAAGACATTAACATAAATAAGCTTAATATTCACAAGTCTACATCAGAATGTTACAAGCATCCAATATTTACAAGACAATGTTTACAAAGCAAGTCAAGGCCGGAAATGGTTTACAACATCAGCAGCCACCTTTTTTGCCGACTCCTCTGCCTCGCTAATCAAATCAAGAGCCTGCTCGTTTGAAGTTCCCTCAGCGAAGCCCTCCCCGACTGAGTCCACGTCCACCCGAGGGTAGAGTGACTTCGTTTGTGCAAGGGCGAACCCCGCTCCCATCACAGCCGCCTCGGAAATGTTGGCCAGATACTGGTCGAGGGCTCGCCTGAGCTTGTCGAAGACTTCAACTGGGTCCAGTAAGCTGGTCCCGACTCCATTGTGGAACAAATACAGCAAGATTGGTGTCGCTGCATTGGCAACCTCTTCCCGGACCTCTCCGGCTCGTTTGACCCTCTCGAGTAAGACGTCATATTGAGCTCGGGTCTTGACTTTATAAGCTGCCAAAAGAACTCGATCACGCAAAGTGCTCAAAAATGAAGCAGCACAAAGGATGTTACTTCAAAGGAGCTCACCTTCGAACTCGGCCTCCAACTCGGTCTTGCCGAGGCTGACTGCCTCCAGCTGGACCTGGAGCAAGTGGACCTCTGATGAATTTTCTACAAATAAAGAAGACGATCAGCGACCAGCACACAACCCACAAAAGAAACTAGGAAGGTTGAGCTTACTCCCGACTGAACCCCGGAGTTTGAGGTTCTCTTCTCGGAGTTTTGCTATCTCCTTCCTCAGGGCCGCCTCCCTTGACGCGGCCTCCTCTCGAGTGGTCTTTAACTTCCGCTAGACGTCCTCCAGGGAGTTCAGATGAGGGACCAACTTTTCCAGCACCTCGGACTTGGCCATGGATCGACAATACTCCTTCTGCATGCAAGATCCGGAGTTAACCGACTGAAAAGAAATGATGATACAACAAAAGATCGATGCTTACGTTGAGTAGCCATGTCGCCTCATTCAGGCTGTTGAATAGGTCATCCCTTTCTTCGCTTTCTGCTTGCTTGTCTAGGATGATGCCCTGCCTTTGGCCTTCCGAGTCCCGCCACTCGATTCTAATCGGGGTACCTGTGTTTAAGACCGTAACTCCGGGATTTCCTCTACGTGGTGCGGATCATGAAGAACAAATGAAGGCATGAAAGATTTGAACGAAGATTAAAGACAAGATTTGAATTCAAGACTTACCAGCTTCGGCTGCTGAACTCTTAACTGGAGCAGCCGGGCTGGTCTTCTCCCTCTGGCTTTTCGTCGACTGGTCTTCAGTCGGGGCTCTCTGAGCTGTAGCCTGGGGCTTCTCCGTAGCCGATTGGCTTCCAGTCGGGACATCCCGGCTGGCAGTCGGGGGCTCCTCCATCGGGATATCCTTCTTTGGAGGCGAGGGCTTTTTGCCCGGAGAGCTCTCGCTCGGGAGAGGGCTCCCGGGTCTTGGTTTCGCAGGCTTGGACGCCTCGGATACGACAGCTGGGGTTGGCTCTTCGTTTCTCCCGGCAGGATCTATGTCCTGGGGCCTCCTGCCAAACCAACAACGCGCTCAGTCGGAATGAAGGCAAATAAATTTTCAACAATGAAGTTCAGGCTTCAGTCATGAGGTGTACCTTGACGACCGGCGGATCTTCGGCGCCGCCTTCGGCGACGGCCTTGGAGGGGGCGTCTCGACTAGAGGAGCCGGGACGTCATCGTCCGAGTCGTCGATGATGAGCCTCCTTTTGCTCGCCCGTTTATTGGTGTCCTCACTCGGCGCTGCTCGTTTCCCGACTGGCTCACTTTGGATTTTCACCACACCAGTCGGCTTCTTGGCAGGGCGAAGAGGCACATCATCATGAGGAACCTTATAAGGTTTCGAAATAATAGAGGCATTTTCCTGCAAGTGAAATTCTCACAATACTAAGAGGCATAACATCAAGATTGCAAGACAATACAAAGAGGTCATTCGGCTTACCGGAGGAGGAGGCCGATAGATGCTGAAGGGAAGAACCGGCAGCACGAGGGCGCGCTCGACTGCAACTCCAGTCGAGAAGATCTTGTATATCCGGATCTTCGGGATCTCGTGAATCGAGGGGATCTTGATCTTCCCGATTGGGGTCCTTCCCGCCTTCATACTCGAAGGCTGGCTTCGACCGCTCTTTGATTGGAGCCAATCAGCACCTGATGAAGTGCCGAGTGATCTGCTCACCGCGAAGACCTTTCTGCTTCATCGCCAGGATCTTCGCTAGCAGTTTGTTGGCTTCGTCCCACTCCTGCGCCACTGGTACGGTGCTCCAAGTATGCTTGGGTACAAGGGGAAGGCCGACAAAGTTTGGCAGGCTGGTTCGAGGTTACTGATGTGGAACCAGCCTGCGTGCCATCCCTTGTTGGAAGATTTCAAAGGGAGAGAGAAATACTCCTTGCGGAGGGATCCGCGAAGTTGGAAACCTGCCCCACCAACAACGCAGGGCTGGTCCTTGTTGGGATGCGGCTTGAGATAGAACATGCGACGAAAGAGTTGGAAGTGGGGGAGGATGGCAAGGAAAGCCTCACATACATGAATAAAGAGAGCGATGTGAAGCATGGAGTTGGGGTTCAGATGATAGAGTTGAAAACCATAATAATCCAGAAGCCCCCTAAAGAACTCGAAAGTGGGGAGGCTAAACCCGCAGTAAAAGAAAGAGGTGAACACAACAAGCTCACCGGTGTTCGAGGTGGGGAAGTCTTCGCCCGCCGCCGGGCGCCAACCCACGATCTCCTTGGGAGGAAGCACGCCGTGCTTCACCGTCTCCTTGAGGGTGGATTCCCTCACATCCGACGTGGCCCATTGGTCAAAGGGGATCTTCTTTTCACCCGTCATGAATGTGGTTTGGGTGGGAAGTGGATCTGGCCGAAAAGGATGGGGATTTGAGCAAGGGATCTTGGAAGCAGGATGCGGAGGTTAGTTTGTGGCAAAGAGCGAGCTCCTGGGTTGATGGATTTGGGTGCGCGCGAGTCTAGGGTTTTCCGCAGGGAGCTGGTGAACAGTGCTACGAAAAGAGGAATTTTTCGGGAAGACGAAGTGGCGGGGATGACCTTGAGGCTTTGTAGAGAGATTTGAGGGTTGCGCTAGGTTTTCTCGTGAGTGGGCTGAGCCCATGAGAGATCTGCGGCCTAGCTAAGGTGTGGCCCGACGGGTGTCCTTAGGGACTTAAGTGGATGAGCTTAAGCAGATTTGCCTTGGCAATATGCACGTGTCCGAATGCCCTATACCTTTGGAAATCCTTTCATGCCGCGGTTTGCTTGACTTCATGAGAAGCTGGCACGATGCAATTTGAAAGGTGACCAACAGCTAAAGCTTTTTATAGCTGCCTTGATGATAAGGGCTATTTGGTTGTTTAGCATTTTATTAAGTGATTATATCAATGCTATTTTTCCACTTTGGTGAAGATCTTTATAGATTGAGACCAGTATTATGGCAAGAGATGTTTATTAATTTGGTCATATTTTTCAGACGACTGAAAAAACTTGTTTACCCATGAGGGATGATTAAAATATTTGTTCCGAGATGACTCGGGCAGATCTATTCGGATAAGCATGAGCTTACTGAGTGCTTTTTTACCCACAAGGGTTGATCGAGTTATTTTTTCTGAGATGACTCGAGCAAATTCACTCGGATGAGCACGAGCTTGCCTGAGAGATGAGATTTTTTATATATGCTTTAACATGAGTTAAACATTTACATGAGTATGATTTTTTACAGTCCTTGCCTGTATGTCTGGTCTGCTTTTGGCTAATCATACAGTCGGGGGCTATACCTAATTGGGTACATCAAGAGATGCACCTAGATATTTATTTTTGAGAATTTTTTAGGTATTTTCCAGCCCTTCACAGTCTTTGGAGCCACTCGAGAGATTCAAGCAGAGATGATGGAATCATTCGGCGCCAGAAGCACTCGGCCAAAGAGGTTTTTGGCTATGTGCTATTTTGGTTTGGAGCTGAGTTGTCTCGTCGACTGAAAAGGACTCGGGGGCTACTGTGGAGATTATGGCAATCGGGTATCTACATGGCAAGTTTATCCGACTAGAGGTAGGGATAGATTGCGCCTGCTATATCTGTAAACCAAATATGACTTGGGTGTTACGTTGCCGATTGAGATAAGGCAATGGCCCATAGTCACGGTTTGGTAAGATTGAGGAAACCGACTTAGAGTAAGATAGGGTTTCCGATCTGTAAGCCCGTCTCCCAAGACTATATAAGGGGGGTAAGGGGCGTCCCTCGAAGGAGATCACATGCGATAGCTGATTTCATAAGCAAGAGCTTTAGATACACAAGATCACGAGATCAATAAAGACACTCGGCGGATCGAATCCCTGAAACAGGAGTAGGGTATTACCTCACGAGAGGGCCTGAACCTGTCTAAATCCTCTTCTCCAATCTAACCCATTGTGCTTGGCGATCTTGACTGCGACCCCAGAAATTCTATTGCCGAAACCAAGTTTCGACAAGTGTATATTGATCTCAAGATCTAAGGCTGAAAGCTAATAGCTCATAAAGCATATCCCTCAAGAGACGCCCCTTACCCCCCTTATATAGTCTTGGGAGGCGGGCTTACAAGTCACAAACCCTATCTTACTCTAAGTCGGTTTCCTCAATCTTACCAAACCGTGACTATGAGCCGTTGCCTTATCTAATCGGCAACGTAATACCCAAGTCATAGTTGGTTTACATATTTGGCAAACACAACCTATCCCTATCTCCAGTCGGATAAGCTTGCCATGTGGATATCCGATTGCCATAATCTCCACAGTTTTGATCCCAAGTATATTTTTATAAATCCTTAGCCCGTCCTACTTATATTCTTTTTGTTTAAAATTTCCAAATCTTTTTCTTTGAAATTTTCTCCCCTTTGGGATTCCAATCATTTGGCTTTTCACAAACATCAAGATGAATCACTCCCATTATAAACTCCATGCAACAAAGCCGGCAAATACGAAGCAATAAACACGATGAGAAGCAATAAGCAAAAAGTTTTTGTAAGTTTCGATTTTTAATTCCTGGTTTTAAATTCTTCAATTTTCAGGGTGTTACACTATACTTCTGAAAGGGGGAAGAATTGCAAGGCTGAGTACAACCAATGTACTCAACAAGCCACACCAAGGAATGCAGAAATGCGAGGAAGATAAGTAGAAGCTTGGGCTATTTTGCATAAAAGCGGTTGAAAAACCTTTATAATTTAAAACGGGAAAACAATTGATTAATTTAAGCAAAGTTTTTATCCTCTGCTGAACAACGCTATAACCACGTTGAACAGGTCCAACCATTCCACCTGAACTACATCAAATTAATAATCCATTTTATTAAGGGTGAGACTAATCATGGTGAATCAGTAGATCACCCATAACCGCGGGCACGACTATTCGAATAGTTTTACTCTAATTAGAGGTGTGCAACTTTACCCACAAAACATGATTCCACACATGTTGCCATGCCCCGAAGTATCACTGCGATACTACAAAGGGGGAAATTGTGACAGACCTTTCACATAACTTCCCCTAACCAATCATACCACACCAAGGTTTCGCCCCCGCCCCTCGAAAGGCCATGGGCAACCCCCCGAGTGCCGCAGGTGAATCCGGAAGCCGATCAACCAGTTTAACCCCAGCCGACCCAAATCCATCACGCCCATCCTTGCATGGGAATGTCAGCTAGAGGAAAGCTACACTATGAGTCCAGCAATTGTTCATTCTTGCTTGTGGTAAGCTTTATAAGTCTTCTAGGGTTTTCCTTGAACCGGTCCTTAATTGCCATGGGTACGACTATCAAAACCATGCACCCACAGCCCACTGTTAGGTCATATTTACTTGGAATAATTATGACCAATAAAACATGGTCGGGTGTTTCCTTCTTGCAGCTCATCAGAGACTAGAGTAAATAGTGTATTATCCCATTTAGTGAGCTAGTGATAATTAAGCATTGCTAAGCATATAATTCTAGAAAAAGTCAACATCAGTAACTAAAGGTAGTCAAATTATCACCCAAGTTTGACAAAGGAATGGATATCAAGTAATATGGCACGAGCAAACAGATAGGTGATTCCATCATCCCATGTAATTAGCAAAACATGTACTTTATTTGCAAACATAAAACATTTATAAAAATAGGTTCAATATCCTTCAAGGGAAGTGTGACTAGCTTTGCTTCTTCAAACAAAACTTCTAAACTCTTTGCCCTGCGAGCGCGAACCTCCGAAACGGTGGAATCTCCATGCTGGCACGCAAAACAAGGAAACCCCCAATAAAAACCAAATAAATAGTACATAAAAAGTAAAACAACATGTATATTTCAATTTTAGATGAATTTTACAATTTGAATGGCCTAATTTAGATTATATATGAATTTTAGAAGTTTTGGACCATTTAACTCAATTCTATAAATTATTTGAATTATTGCTTCAATTTTTAATTATTTTTCAAAGGAAAAAAGAAGCGGGATGATGTCGAGGCGAGGGCTGAGGTCAGTGGTTGAGGGCTGATGACAGCTCGCATTAGCGGCACGGTCCATAGGCCGGTCCATGTGGACAAAGTCCACGGCGATCCATGGGCTGGAGTGCCACGTGGCACACACGTGGCGCCAACGTGGCAGCCATGTGGCATCCACGTGGGCGGCGGACGAACGACCCTAATATGTCAAGCGGCAGATCGACGATCGGGCGGCGGCACCGGCACGGCCGTGACGCGTGCGCAACATGGGCTCTGGTGCGGCGCGAGGAGCGGTGCGGCCACGTGGCGGCGCGGCGACGACACAAGTGACTCGATGGTCGCCGACGACGGCCATCGGCGTGGTGGCATGCATCAGGAAGCGGCGGAGGGAAAACGGGAAGGGAAAAAGGGGCTTTACCCTGCGCACACAGGAGGACGGCGGCGCAGGCGAACGGCGGCGACCGGAGATGGAGGTCGGTGCTCGGGTGCATCGTGGCCGGCGCTCCGGCGGCTCCTAGCAGCGGCAGAGGGTAGGCCGGGGCTCAGCTCGACGATGTGGAGGAGACGAGGAAAGGCGGTGCAGCCCGGGGTGGCACGAGGCGACGGGGAAAGGCGACCGGAGGGCGGTGGTTGCGGTGGTGGCTCGGGTGTATGGCGGCGAGGCATCCCGCTGGTGAGCAGCTGTCGGGAAGAGGCGGCCGGGTTTCGATGCAAAGTGGCGAAGGCGGCGGTGGCTTTGGTGCACGGTGGCGGAGCACAGAGCAGCGGTAGCGCACGGTCGGACAAGGCCAGCGAGCAGTAGCACACGACAGCACGGCGTAGAGGGTGATTTAGGCACAGGAGCGAGAGGAGGAAAAAGGGAAACAGAGGGGAGGGGTGTGGCCGGGCTTTATAGGGCGCGGGAAGGACGGCAATGGCTCGGCATCCGGCGATTCTCGCCGACATGAATGGCATGGGAGTAATGGCCGACGGGATTCAAATTTGAATCCCGCGCCGTTCTCGGTTGGGCACAAGCGGGGGAGCGCGGTGCGAGGCGCGGGTGGCATGAGCGTGACATGTGTGGACCCCCGTTTTCGGAACGGGAATCATTTGTGTTCATAGTACCATTTCCCTGGATCAAATAGTTTGGTACCCACGAAATACAGTACTGAATTATCAGTTGCAAAGTGCACAAATAGTCTTACACCAAAAGTATTACAATAATAGGCCCGAAGGCAATATCATTACATGCAGGATGGACTGGTCCGGATACAACCAAAATCAGAGATTAGATAAGATAGCAGACGGAAGGCAGCGGCATGTCGATCGCCTACAGGCAACGACTGGGGACTAAGACCTATTGCGCTCCATTGTCTTCATTCATCCTGGTAGTATGCGTATGGGTCCTCCAGGTCTTCCACGCCTGCGTCTGTAGGTTTGTGCGTATAGCAAGAATTAGTATCCAACGTACTCAGCAAGCCAATAGAGAATGATGCACATGATAGGGTCATTCAATGATGGTTGTGGTTCTTTTGCAAAAAGCCAATTTTCGTAAATCATTTCACAAACCTAACGTCTAGCCAGTCATGTTTTAATTCCAGAGTATATTAAGTTGGCAACGGTTCTGTCTACCATCCATCGTGATACCAAGGATGGCTTCCCGCCTTCGGATCGTCATGGTTTTCTGGGGAGTCTACCCCTTCTCGCATCTCGAGAAGTTGAGTCCACCAGCACACAAAAATCATTATGCATACCAACCCATCATTTTAAAACTTATGAGTCTAGCCACAAGAGAAACTTGTCACGCTGCTCATTATCCGCGAGCACGGCTATTCGAATAGATTGATTCACTCACACTGGAGTGGATGTACACTTTACCCGTACTCCGCAACTGCCCATTCAATGAACCTACATCCCTCTATATGGGATGGTCACGGCTAAGCCTTTCGATAACCTCACATTGGCTGTACCCGCTGCATGAACTTAAGTCCTTTTGCACTCTAGCCATCATTTCCTAGCAGTGAGAGGAGTTCTGGCATTCCCGGGGTCAGGGAAATCTCACTTCATCTTTAAGTTGTAATTAATTCCAATTTAATTCATCACTCAATACGTGGGCCGCAGCCTTACCTCAGTAATATCATCGACTTCTCAACATAAGAACCACTATGCAGGGATACCGCCTCCGCTCAGCTATTTAATCAGCTAGGTCTATACCCATTCGAGAAGTACGGTTGTACTGGCTCGATACAGGTTGTAAGTCTCATGGCTCGGTCCTTAATTGACCAAGGACAGTACTTGGCTTTGCCGGAATCCACCCAGTCTAAAAATGTTGGTTTTATACTTTCATTTTTCCATACAAATATTTTCATCATGTTTAAGGCAATGTGGCGCTCATGTCTCCACATGCCGCATTCCAACTACCTTCCCCAAGGTAGTTACCCAAGCATATAGCATTTTATTGAAATATGAACATCCAAGATTCTATTGTAAGCATGGCTAAGCATTTTACCGAAGAAAGTCTCCGGTTATGTCACATCGAGGTTTACAAAGATTATAACTAAAGGTAATAAATATCAAGGCATGGTATATCAAGCATAGGTGTTTTGTGTATAGAATGCATGTTTGAAGTTTAAATCAACATCATTTCGAAAAATAGGATCAAGATGCTCAATGGAAAGTGTTGACTTGCCTTGCTCGTGACCTTGTTGGCTTGAGTCTTGAATGTTCTCAACGGCTCCCTCGGACTCTACCGTACGTACAAGAAATCCAATTAAATTCGATTAGTATTCAAATAAAATCCAATGAAAGCCAAATAAATTGCAAAAGTGGCTTCTAACACTAGGTTATGATTTTACGTAAGTTTAGGTTCGAGTTTTGGCAAAATCCGAGTTAGAATGAGCGAGTTACAAAGATTTTAAGTTTCATATTAAACCGATTAATTACTATGATGTGGTATTATTTTAAGTAAATATATTCAAAGTTTGAGAAATATTATGGTTGATGATTCAAAATATAATAAATAAAAGGAAAGGGTTAACTTTAAATATTATCAAAAAAAATTTTATTGGGCCGACAAGCCCTAGGGTTAATAATAGTTGATCCTAAAAATAATCTCGAAATTGAACACTATACTAAATAATCTAGGTTTTAAGTCTAGAATATATATATATATCAAAAATAATATTTGAAGACAAGCTAAGATATAAATAATTTCCTACAGTGGTAATGCGAGGATCAAATACTTTGAAAATCATATTTAATAATCGGTCCCGAATTATTTTTGAAATCCAAATTTGTTTCCGAGAAAATATGTAATTTTGCCTAGAGATTTTCCCAAAATATTTTCCAAAAACTTTTTATAATTTTTCCCAAAATTTTCTCCTTTTCTTTTCCTTCTTTCTCTTTTCTTTTCTTTTCTTTTCTTTTTTTTTCTCTCTTCTCTTCTCTTTCTTCTCCCTCCCTTCTACTTCTTCTTCTCCTCTGTTCTGCCCCTCTTCCTCCTCTCCGGTTCCTCTCTCCTCTCGGCCGGGCGGCACCCTAGGGTGGCGGCTACGGGACGGCGGGGGAGAGGGGGCTTACTGGCAGCGGCGACGGGCGGTGACGCAGAGCAGCGTCGGCGGCAGTGCGGCATCAAAGGCAGCGGAGGGGCGGCGGCGAGCTTTCAGCGTGGGAAAGAAAGGGGAGAAAGAGGAGAGTGGTGGAGGGAGATGTGGGGAAGAGGAGGGGAGGGTTGGGCTCTTCTATAGGCACGGGAGGGGAGAGAGACGGCGAGGGTGACGGCCGGCGATGCGGACCGCAAGCGCGCGCGCGCACGAGGCGGTGATGCGATGGGTGGCACGGCGACGTGACGCTAGCACGGTGCGGGCGTGCAAAGGGGTGGCGCGGGCGCGAGGGATGCCAGCGGCAACGGGACGGCGCGCGGGCGAGCGGCGACGCGACGCGCAGGGGCACGGGGCTCGGGGCACGGCGCGGTGACGGGATGGCGGCGATGCCGATGCGCGCAGCACGACCGGAGGCGCGCGGGCTCGGCACGCGCGGCGGCGACGGCGACGGAACGCGCGCGGCGTGGCGACGCGGTGCGGGGCGCGAGGACGCGGGCGCGCGTGGCGCGTGGGGCGCGAGGCGACGGGACCGGCGTGAACACCAGAGCCACATTAAACAGTGCATTTTCCGAATTTCCTTATTTTCTCTGATTTCCTTTTTCTTTTTGTTGCCAATTCCTTTGTATTTCTTCCTCAAATAAAGTTTTGGCCCAATGCAACTTAATTAATTATATTTTTGTTTTGCTACTTTAATTTATATATATACATATATATGTATATATTTACTCATATGTATATTTTCCCTCCATAATTATAACTTAGCCATTTTTTGGTATTCTTCCTTAAAATTCAATATTGGTCCCTAAAAACAAGTTTTATTAAATCATTACTTTCCTTGATTCATATTTCTAGAATTTTATTTCAAATATTTTATTTGCAATTTCACTTTTTCCTACTTAGGGTTTTTGAAATTGCTATCAACCTTTCTTTTTCAAAACAATTATTTATTTATTCTAACTTGGCATTTTGAAGACTTGCAAATAAGAGGCAAATAAATACGACAAGATGCAATCAACCAAAAGATTTTTGCAAGTTCTGATTTTTATGTTTCAATTTTTAAAACTTCGGATTTTCAGGGTGTTACAAACCTACCCCCTAACAATAAATCTCGTCCCCGAGATTTCTTACCATTCGTGGAATAGGTTTGGGTACTCGGTCTTCAGGAGGTCTTCACTCTCCCACGTGGCTTCTTCTTCAGTGTGGTTGCTCCATAGCACCTTGTACATTCGCCATGTCTTCTTCTCTGCTTCGTCCAAGATCTTTACAGGGCGTTTGGGGTAAGTGAGGTCTTCGTTGATAAGAATGTCTTTCGAGGGGACTTGTTCTTTCGGCACTCGCAAACATTTCTTCAGTTGTGATACGTGAAAGACAGGGTGCACATCGGAAAGGTTTTCCGATAGGTCCAGTTGATAGGCCACTTCGCCTCTTCTGGCGCTTATTAGGAAGGATCCAACATACCTCGGCGCCAGTTTTCCTTTGACCTTGAACCACTTAGTCCCTTGGAGTGACGAAACTTTCAGGTACAGAAAATCGCCTATATTGAATCCCAAATCTCTCCGGCGAGTGTCCGCATAGCTCTTCTACCGGGACTGGGCTACCTTAAGCCGATCTCTTATCAGATGAACTTTCCCTTCGGCTTCCTTAATGATGTTTGGTCCAAATATGGCTCGCTCACCGGTCTCCGACCACATCAATGGGGTTCGGCACCTTTGTCCAAATAAAGCCTCGTTCGACGACATCTTCAGACTAGCCCTGTAGCTATTGTTATAGGATAACTCTGCATAGGGCAGGCATTTCTCCCAGTCCTTAGTAAAATCCAAGGCACAGGCTCTTAGCATGTCCTCAAGGACTTGGTTTGTCCTCTCGGTTTGTCCATCAGTCTGAGGGTGATAAGCAGTATTGAAGGCGAGGTGAGTTCCCAACGCCTCGTGAAACTTATCCCAGAAGTGAGATGTAAATTGAGTACCATGATCCGACACAATTCTCTTGGGTACTCCGTGCAGGCACACAACTTTGGACATGTATAGTTCTGCCAACTTAGCGCTGCTATACCGAGTCTTGACCAGGATAAATCGGGCAGTCTTGGTAAGTCTATCCACGATCACCCAAATGGAATCGTATCCTCTAGCAGTTTTGCGTAGTCCAACTATAAAGTCCATGCCTATTTCATCCTATTTCCACTCAGGGATCTTGAGTGGCTGTAGTAATCCTACCGATCTCTGATGCTCAGCCTTGACTCGTTGACACACATCACAAATGGCTACATATTCTGCTATGTCTCTTTTCATGTTGGGCCACCAGTATTCTGTTTTCAAATCCTGGTACATCTTGGTGCTTCCTGGATGTAGCGAGTATGCTGACTCATGGGCTTCCTTGAGGATCAATCCTCTCAATCCTCCTTTCTCTGGTACGTAAATCCTTTTACGATACCACAAGGTTCCATCGTTGTCGGCTGTGAATTCCTTGGCCAGTCATTCGGTCATGCGTTCCTTGATCAGTTGGATTTCCTCGCAATCCTTCTGGGCTTCCTTAATCTGATTTTGTAGGAGAGGTTGTATCTCTAGCGAATGCAGTTGTCCATGAGGAATCAACTGTAGGTTAAGCCGAGCCATTTCTTTTCGAAGCTCGTTGGCCTTACATTCCAGCTTTAGGTCATTGCATTGGGTCTTGCGGCTCAAAGCGTCGGCTACAACATTGGTCTTACCAGGGTGGATTCCTAGGTCATAATCCTTGATTAGCTCTAGCCATCTTCTCTGGCGTAAGTTAAGATCTGTTTGGGTAAAGAAATATTTCAAGCTCTTGTGGTCCGTGTATATATCACCGTGGTTTCCGATCAGGTAGTGCCTCCATATCTTCAAGGCATGCACCACAGCCGCCAATTCTATATCATGGGTGGGATAATTCTCCTCATGCGGTTGCAGTTGTATCGAGGCATAAGCCACAACTTTTCCATCTTGCATTAACACTCCTTCTAGTCCTTGTCGGGATGCATCACAGTATATGACGAAGTCTTTCTGGTTGTCCGGTAGGACTAAGATCGGAGCGGTGGTTAACTTTTCTTTGAGTAGATCAAAGGCTTTTTGACACTGCTCAGTCCATGCGAACTTCTCCTTCTTCAACAGTTGGGTCATGGGTCGGGCTATCTTAGGAAATCCTTCGATAAATCTCCGATAATATCCGGCCAACCCCAAGAAACATCTAACCTCCGTTACTGATTGGGGTGCCTTCCACTTGGTAATGGCTTCGACCTTGGCAGGGTCTACTGCTATGCCTCCAGCTAAGATTACATGTCTAAGGAAGGCTACTTCCTTAAGCCAGAATTCACACTTGCTGAATTGGGCATATAGCTGGTGCTCTCGCAACTTTTCTAGTACCAAGCACAAATGTTCCGCATGTTTTTCATCGTCCTTAGAGTATATGAGAATATCATCAATGAACACTACCACACTCCAGATATTCAATAAATACTTTGTTCATGAGGTTCATGAAGTAGGCCGGGGCATTGGTAAGTCCAAAGGACATCACTGTGAACTCATACAAGCCGTAGCGCGTAGAGAACGCAGTCTTGGGTATATCCTCGGCTCTAATCTTTAGCTGATGGTACCCAGATCAAAGATCGATCTTTGAAAATACTCGGGATCCCTTGAGCTGATCAAACAAGTCGTCGATCCGAGGTAGCGGGTATTTGTTATTAATGGTCACCTCGTTCAATGACCGATAGTCTATGAACATTCTCATGCTTCAATCCTTCTTTTTAACAAACAGCACTGGGCCCCCCACGGTGAAGAACTAGGGCGTACAAAGCCTTTCTCTTGTAGTTCCCTTATTTGCTTCTTAAGTTCCTCTAATTCGTTTACTGGCATGAGATCAATGATGAACTCTATGTCTCGGTCTGGGGGCATTCCAGGTAGTGAGGAAATACATCCGGGTAATCCTGAATTGCTGGCATTCCAACTATGGATAGCATGGTCAATATTCCCGTAGCTCGGTCACAGAGCATAGGGTCTTGGTCCATGGCTACAATCATCGGCGATCCCCATGGGGTATACCCCTTGGTTCTTGGTCAACCAATCCATTCCTAGTATGATGTCCAGGGTTTGGGGTGGTAAAACCATAAGGTTTGAATGAAATACCACGTCCTTGATCTGAATAGGCACATCGATACACGCATGGGGTATAGTTATATCTCCTCCGGGTGAATGCACTACCATTGGTCTCTTAAGGTCTATCCGGTGCAGGTTGTGCTCTTTGCTTATTCTTGATGATATAAATGAATGCGAAGCTCCAGAATCAAACAAAACCTTAACTGGTGTAGAGTGGATAGAAAACATACCCATCAGCACGCTTTGGTCCTCTTGAGCTTCTTCAGCACGCACATGGTTCACCTGACCACGACGAAATCCGGTTGCAGCTTCCTTTGGTTGGGGCGTTTTGAACAGACTGCGTCTAGGTGTCGGGGCAGGGGCTCCTCGTACTGCGATGGCGTTGGCTCCGGTGCGGTTAGGGGTGTTGCGCGGCTTCGGGCAACTGTTGGCGTAATGCCGAAATTCTCCGCAGTTGAAACAGTTGACATTCCTGGTCCCTGGAGCTGCCAAAGTAGGTGCCGGGGTGCGAGATGGTGTTGCAGGTGGCCTGCTGATGTTGCCGGGTGCGGCAGGACGATTGGTTGCCACCAGGGCTGGCTTCCAACCTGACGGGGTTGCTCCTTTGGGTTGCTGGGATGTCCCTTGAATTGGACGGGTCATTGCAAGTCTTCTTTTTTGATTGTTTTCTACCATCCTGTGGTCATGTTCTAGTCTCACGACCTTGTTGATTAGGCTTTGGAAACTAGTGTGGTCTTGTCCGATCATCGGCCCTCGTAACCCATCATTCAATCCTTCAACAAACTCGTCTATTTTCTCCTCTTCGTCTGCTAGGTCGCTGGCAACATAGCGGGCCAATTGTGTGAACTTATTTAGGTACTCCTGTATTGTGGTGTTGCCTTGGCGCAACATCCTAAATTCATTCTTCTTCATTCTCATTACCGCGGCGGGTACAAAATTTTCATGGAAGGCAGCCGTGAATTCCTCCCTTGTCGGTTCTCCGGCATCTTCAGCCCGAGTCTCTTTGTAGGTGTCCCACCAGTCACTTGCGGCACATTCCAGCTGATTGGTGGCGAAGATGACTCTGTCAGCTTCCCGTACTCTGACGAGAGTCAACTTCTTCTCTATTACCCTCAACCAATCTTCAGCATCCATTGGTTCCTCTACCGTGGAGAATGTTGGCGGCTTGGCTCGCATAAACTCGCCTAGGTTTGATCCTCCGCGTTGTCCTTTGTTGTTGGCAATGGCTTGAAGCAGTTGGGTTTGTAGAGCCATGACTTCCGCTAGGGTGGAGTGGTTAGGCTCAGGCTGCTGAGGCTCTGTGACGATGCGCCATCTGAACAACGTGGATAAGGTAAGAGACTTGATCTACTAACGTCACGATTATAAGGAATTTTTCTTCAAGTTGTTTAAGGTGATCTTTCGAAGCAAGCTTGGTGGAATAAACTCATTTAAGACATAACATGGAACTTCATATCAGTTCATAGATGTTACATCATGGGGATACATTGGGCATGTGTAGTCCCATACAACACAATACAACATCACTAATATCGATCTAGGGTTCTCATACCTAAGGGTAGGGGCATGGTTGTTGCTGTCTTAACTCCATCCAAAGCAAGACCAGGGCTGCTGCAGGTATCCAAACTAGTCATCCAGCCATCCGCATGATCCAGGTGCAGGCAGAGGGTGATCCTTGGCTGAAACGAATTGAAGTCCCCATGGCTCAGAGGTAGTGGCCTCGGAGTCATGTCCGATCCTCCTGCTTGGTGGCCTGGTGCTCTTACGGGCAGTCCTAAGGGTGATAGGACCTCCTATGAGTGTCATGCGGCGGGTAGGAGCTTCATCCTCTGATGGATCTGTGTCACTGAGCTCCCACTTGACCTCCATGGGTTCTGACTCGTATTCGGAGTCTGTGTTGATCTGGATGGGGTTATCCACTCTCGAACCAGGCTCAGATGGTGCAACCATGGAAATCGGTGTGGGCTTCGATGGTGTAGCAGCAGTAGGGTTGACCAGGTATGGTCCTGACTCAGTGCTTAGCATGAAGGCTTGCTCCATCATGGCACGAAAGGTGGCCAAGCATGCTAGAGTCATGAAATAGTAGTGGTCGGGCACAGGAGCAGGGGGTGATGGTGTAGATGAAGTAGAAGTGCCAGCAGCGAGGACAGGGATGGAGCGAAGTTGTTCCTCCAGTTGGCCAATCTGTCTCTGGCTCCTCCGAAGCTGCTCTTCTAAAGTAACCAAAGCCTCTCCACGAGCCATATAATGATGAGAGAGCTGATCGTATTGGGCGTTGTTAGCTTGCAGCTGGGTCTTCAAAGAGTCGATCTGGTTTCCACAATTATGGTGTTCCTCCTCCAGATCATCCATGCATCGCTGCTGCTCGTCTATCTCGAGTAATGCCTCTTCATAGCAATCATCAGATGTTTCCGCCCAGCGGGACAAACGGGTAACCATGGGGTTATAGCAGCAAGGGGTGGCCTCCACGGTGCAGACTGAGTCGCCTTCCTCCCGGTAGGGATGGTGTACGAACTCGGTCACTGTAAGCTCGGTACGGTGGATGGCATTGACGCGTAGGAATGCCTCGCGGGCTGCGTCCTGAAGGGCCGCCTCCATAAAATCTCGGTAGTAACGGGTATGGAAGCAATAGGGTGACTCGCTCCCAATACGGACCTCAATTGAAACCGCAGCTTCCCATTCTGGGTGTGCTTCAATGCCATGTCTTCTGCTCCGGTAGGTGGGTGCATCCGGGTATCTTTGGCAACATAGCAACTGCTGGAGTTGTGACACATATCCTTCCTTCCGCGGGACCTTGATCTCCCATGCTCAGCCATAGTCTGACATCTGTTTTGAAGATAACTTAGGGTTAGGGGAAAGGTAGTGGCAAGATCAAATGTTGAGAAATGAGGTCAAGATTGTACAGGAAAAACATATTTGTTTTGTTGACATGGTCTGTATTTTTAAAATAATCCAATGTAGGGATATTTCCCTTTAACCAGCTATACAGGGGTAGGGCGCCAGTTGGTCTTATCCTACAGTCGCGCTGCTCTGATACCAGCTCTGTGGACCCCCGTTTTCGGAACGGGAATCATTTGTGTTTATAGTACCATTTCCCTGGATCGAGTAGTTTGGTACCCACGAAATACAGTACTGAATTATCAGGTGCAAAGTGCACGAATAGTCTTACACCAAAAGTATTACAATAATAGGCCCGAAGGCAATATCATTACATGCAGGACGGACTAGTCCGGATACAACCAAAATCAGAGATTAGATAAGATAGCAGACGGAAGGCAGCGACCTGTCGATCGCCTACAGGCAACGACTGGGGACTAAGACCTATTGCGCTCCATTGTCTTCATTCATCCTTGTAGTATGCGTATGGGTCCTCCAGGTCTTCCACGCCTGCGTCTGTAGGTTTGTGCGTATAGCAAGAATGAGTACCCAACGTACTCAGCAAGCCAACACGGAGTGATGCGCATGATAGGGTCATTCAAAGGATGGCTGTGGTTCTTTTGCATAAAGCCAATTTTCATAAATCATTTCACAAACCTAACGTCCAGCCAGTCAAGTTTTAATTCCAGAGTATATTAAGTCGGTGATGGTTCTGTCTACCATCCATCGTGATACCAAGGATGGCTTTCCGCCTCCGAATCGTCATGGTTTTCTGGGGAGTCTACCCCTTCTTGCATCTCGATAAGTTGAGTCCACAAGCACACAAAAATCATTATGCATACCAACCCATCATTTTAAAACTTATGAGTCTAGCCACAAGAGAAACTTGTCATGTCGCTCATTATCCGTGAACATGGCTATTCGAATAGATTGATTCACTCACACTGCAGTGGATGTACACTTTACCCGTACTCCGCAACTGCCCATTCAATGAGCCTACATCCCTCTATATGGGACGGTCACGGCAAAGCCTTTCGATAATCTCACATTGGCGGTACCCGCTCCATGAACTTAAGTCCTCTTGCACTCTAGCCGTCATTTCCTAGCAGTGAGAGGAGTTCTGGTGTTCCCAAGGTCAGGGAAATCTCAGTTCATCTTTAAGTTGTAATTAATTCCAATTTAATTCATCACTCAATACATGGGCCGTAGCCTCACCTCAATAGTATCATCCACTTCTCAACATAAGAACCACTATGCAGGGATACCGCCTCCGCTCGGCTATTTAATTAGCTAGGTCTATACCCATTCGAGAAGTACGGTTGTACTGGCTCGTTCCAGGTTGTAAGTCTCATGGCTCAGTCGTTAATTGACCAGGGACGGTACTTGCCTTTGCCGGAATTCACCCAAATCCATCCAGCCGCCCCAGTCTAAAAATGTTGGTTTTATACTTTCATTTTTCCATACAAATATTTTCATCATGTTTAAGGCAATGTGGTGCTCATGTCTCCACATGCCGCATTCCAACTACCTTCCCCATGGTAGTTGCCAATCATATAGCATTTTATAGAAATATGAACATGCAAGATTCTATTATAAGCATGGCTAAGCATTTTACCGAAGAAAGTCTCCGGTTATGTCACATCGAGGTTTACAAAGATTATAACTAAAGGTAATCAATATCAAGGCATGGCATATCAAGCATAGGTGTTTTGTGTATAGCATGCATGTTTGAAGTTTAAATCAACATCATTTCGCTAAATAGGATCAAGATGCTCAAAGGAAAGTGTTGACTTGCCTTGCTCGTGACCTTGTTTGCTTGAGTCTTCAATGTTCTGAACGGCTCTCTCGGACTCTACCGTACGTGCAAGAAATCCAATTGAATTTGATTAGAATTCAAATAAAATCCAATGAAAGCCAAATAAATTACAAAAGCGGCTTCTAACACTAGGTTATGATTTTACGTAAGTTTAGGTTCGAGTTTTGGCAAAATCCGAGTTAGAATGAGCGAGTTACAAAGATTTGAAGTTTCATATTAAACCGATTTAATTACTATGATGTGGTATTATTTTAAGTGAATATATTCAAAGTTTGAGAAATATTATGGTTGATGATTCAAAATATAATAAATAAAAGGAAAGGGTTAACTTTAAATTTTATGAAATTTTTTTATAGGGCCGACAAGCCCTAGGGTTAATAATAGATGATCCTAAAAATTATCTCGAAACTAAACACTATACTAAATAATCTAGGTTTTAAGTCTAGAAAATATATATATATATATCAAAAATAATATTTGAAGACAAGCTAAGATATAAATAATTTCCTAGAGTGGTAAACGCGAGGATCAAATACTTTTAAAATCATGTTTAATAATCTGTCCCGAATTATTTTTGAAATCCAATTTTTTTCTGAGAAAATATGTAATTTTGCCAATAGATTTTCCCAAATATTTTCCAAAAACTTTTTCTAATTTTTCCCAATTTTTTCCCAAATTTTTCTCCTTTTATAGGCACGGGAGGGGAGAGAGACGGCGAGGGTGACGGTGCATTTTCTGAATTTCTTGATTTTCTCTGATTTCCTTTTTCTTTGTGTTGCCAATTCCTTTGTATTTCTTCCTCAAATAAAGTTTTGGCCTAATGCAACTTAATTAATTATTTTTTGTTTTGCTACTTTAATATATATATATATGTATATATTTACTCACAAGTATATTTTCCCTCCTTATTTATAACTTAGCCATTTTTTTGGTATTCTTCCCAAAAATTCATTGGTCCCTAAAAACAAGTTTTATTAAATCATAGCTTTCCTTGATTCATATTTCTAGAATTTTATTTCAAATATTTTATTTGCAATTTCTCTTTTTCCTACTTAGGGTTTTTGAAATTGTTATCAACCTTTCTTTTTTCAAAACAATTATTTATCTATTCTAACTTGGCATTTTGAAGACTTGCAAATAAGAGGCAAATAAATACGACAAGATGCAATCAACCAAAAGATTTTTTCAAGTTCTATTCTAATTTTTATGTTTCGATTTTTAAAACTTCGGATTTTCAGGGTGTTACAACATGTAGGCATGAAGATGGCACGGGAAGCGGCACGAAACGGCGGCACAGGCGGCCAGGAGAAACGGCGATGCAGGCGCGACAAGGGAGAAGTGCCCGAGAGGTGGGCCCCACCTGTCGGCGACCGGAAGAGGGAGAGGGAACTATCTCGGACTTTGATCGGGCACGTGCTAGTGAGTGGGTCGTGGCCACTTGGTCGGCCAACGGGGAGAGAGAGAGCACGCGGTGTGCCGGATAGACGGAGAAGCATGCAGGGACAGAGGGAGGCAAAACAGACTTTTGCGGAATGGGCTGAAAGTGGCCCGAGAACATGGAAGGGATTTTTAATTGGTTTCCATTTAAATTAATTAGTTAAATGATCTTGGAATTTTCATAAATACTTTCAATGCTCAAATAATTCCAAGAAAAATCCTGAAAACATATGAACACTCAAAGTATTTAATAAAAATATCACCACATCATTTAATGATTAAATTATTTATTTAAATAATTACTAAAATGCTCTTTGTATTATTAAAATTATTTCTGGAGCTCAAAAATCTCACAGAAAATTTCAGAGAATACTGTAGATCATGGAGAATATTTCAAAAATATTTCCACCCATGATTTTTAAAGTAAATTTTTATTTCCTTGATAATTTTAGTTGATAATTTATTTTTGTCTTTTTATTTAATTTCTAGAAAATAATTTATTAAATGATTTTTAATCCCGAACGAAAATCTGGGCGAAAGCTTTAGTTGGTTATTACATGTGCATCTCATGTGGCCAGCATGACTCACATACCCAACTTATAAGAATATCGAACGTCCATTCACAATCATGTTGGGTGATCAAGCTGACAAAGTTCGTGAGGAGATTGTACGTAGCAACCTTTTCACAAATAGACCAGGTAGTGACCGGTACTAGACGTGAGATAGCTTGTCGGTCTTTGTTGGTAGGTTTAGTCCGACAACTCCTCGTTTGTTCCAGAACGTTCTCGATAATGGGGTGTACTTAACCTCCGCCTACTAGGGTACTCGGTGTCCAAGCGTACGCTGGACTACTTATTTTTCTAGAAGACAAGATATAGAGCAGACAATATCATATACGTACTCGAAAAATTGTATAAATCTTTTAGTATTTTTAGGATATAATGAGTAGATTTAAATTAAATGTCGGATACTATATTTATCGTAAACAAGCATAGTTTATTTAAAAGAAACAAGGCGAGCCCCCAGTATTAGACCGTAGGCGGCCTAACATAGGAAACGCTCGCACAACAGATATTGTATAAAAACATGCTCTAGGCAACCATAATAAATTATGGATTTGGAAATATGTACGATAAAATATTGCGTACCTTTTTTGATAAATGTTGGATATATCTACGGAATTAGTATATTAATTTGAAAATCAGTCTACTAAATACCTTGATTGGAGGGTTGTTGCTTAATTCTGGCGGTGAAAGGGGAGCTGTTCGAGATCATTGTCATAATGGGCCGTTGTCTTGAAGAGAAGGTTGTTGGGGAGCATTTTTATCTTGTTTTGCGACAAGAACCTCCGACTGTACCTTTCCCTGTCCTCCTTTCTTGCAACTGGATTTCTGACTTGGTTCCAGGTTGTCCCTTTTGGCTGGTTGATTCTCTTCCACCACTTTCCCTTTCCCCTCATTCCTTCGGATGGTGTTAACGACCAAATTTGGTAAGCCAATCCCTGGGTTTTGATCTATAATCGAAGTGGAATTGGAGGAGCGAGTGATTCTCGGAAATATAGTGCACGTCGGCTGAGTCTGAATCGGCTAAGGGGTAAATCAGTTGAGACCAAATCAGATAAGGGTATCTGACATAGCCGATTCTGATTAGGGTAAGAGATATGACCGATCCCGGTGGGAAAGCGTGAAAATAATTATTTTATTTGGTTTCAAGTGCTTCATGAGGATTGCCATACATGGATAGAGTCCAGGAAAGGCAATTGTATCTGTTAATTAGGATGTTTTAGGTAGTTTCCTTATAGATAATGTCGGTGAAAGTTTCTTTTAGGCATATCTCATAATTTGAGTAGTATTAGAGATAAGAGTCGTGTCCAATAAGGATTATGTTTTGTAATTGGGTATAAATATGACCCAAGACCTTGTAATTATTAATCGACAATCAGATCAATACAATTTTCGGCGCATCGCCACCTTTTCCTTTAGTTTACTTTCGACGAGTTCTTGCTTCACGTTGGGCTGCATCGGGTTTCGGTCTCCGACAAGAGGTAAATCTTGTTACAAGCGGTTTGTGCTCTCGGAATTAGTGCTTCCATCTTCATGATACTCTAATCCTGTCTTCGTAATTCGCTTAAGTTATCATATGCATTATATAATCTAGATCAATGTTGTCATCTAATCTCCATCGACTTGCATCTGTTGCTAGATAATAGCCGGTGAGATTAGATGTTAAGGTTTATTTAGATTATATAATGTATCTACAATCTCGAAAGGCTGTCATCAACTTGTTTAGATCTTATGCTTTTTTTATACTTAATGCTGCATCGGTTAAGTCTGAACTATTAAGTCGTTCTTAGAATTATAATGATCTATCCTGTTTATGGTTGTTACTAGAGATAGTATCGGGGTTTTAGCCGATCTTATCTGATTTAACCTATATTGTTTATTTTGTTCTGACTTGATATGTTAAATCTGCCCTTTATATTTAGATCTCATCATGTTAAATATGTTAAGCTTGTTATCAATCTGTTAAAGAATCTTAAAATTTGATTGTTACTTGTTTGACATATTTAGTTTATTATGATATCTGAGTATACAGTAGTATCGGAGTACTAGCCGATACATGTTAGATTAATCTCTTCGGCTCTGCTGTAAACAAGTATAATCCTTGTCTTATAGTATTTTTAGATCTATGTGATTCATACAGTCTCGGTACACTACCGATCTATCCCAGTCGCTTGGTTTAAAAGTGTTTCAAGACTTGGATTACATTCTATTAACATCTACAGCCGATCGGACGAATCTAGTTGTTGCCGATTCAATGCATATTGCATCGGCACAATATCAAACGATATATCATTGGCCACCAGCCGATAAGCTATCGATCTGACAATGTTTTCTCTTTTCACTTTCTTGTTGGTTGCAGGAACAAACCAACTGGCACGCCTACGAACCTCAAGTAGCAGATTTGGACCTGCACTAGAGTAAAGCAAATCTCTCAAGCTTTTGGCACTCCCAGTGGGACTCCAGATCACAAACCAGACGCAATGGTGAACATCAAGACCTCTGAGATCGACTAGGAAAACATCATCCCGGTCACGATGGACAAGTAGACACCTGAGCAAAAGGCTGAACATCAGGAGATGATGGACAAGTTACAAAGTCAGTATCTCCATTCTTTTGTCCAAACCAAGTCAAGAACAATTGTTGAGAGATACAAGGTGAAAATGCCAGGTGATGAGGAGCCTGAGACAAGCTCCGGCAAGGGCAAAGATCCACGCACCAAGCAGGAATAGGGCCCAGAGCTAAACAATTTCCAAGATAGGATCGATTACGTTGTCCATCAGGCATTGATCAACTAGTCTGGCATCCTAGTCAATACTCTTAACAATATCATCAGCTCTATTGTCAACTCCAGGATTGCGGAGCACCAAGCCAAGGGCCCAATTTTCCTTCCTGATGGCAAATTTCCACCGTACATGACCTTAGTAACAGATGGGTTGCCGCCTCCTTCGAGCATTCCCCACAACAGCCGATGGCACCAGGATCGGGTCCCTTGAAGCCATTTATACCACCATCGACACAAAAGTAGCTAGAATTTAACCCAAGGATTCTGACTCCTCAGTATGCAGGCTACGAGATTCCTCAAGTTTCTCCGGAGCAGGTTGCGGCCATGTTCAACGTGAATCGACCACCTCCACAGCCGATTCCAAAAGTACCGGTAGGGTCATACACGCCAGACCCCGCAACAACACCCTATTGGTCCTTGGCATGTTCATGATCAACAACCTCATATAGTGCATCAATCCCCTCAGCATCACATGGGGGCAATTTTAATCATCTATATCAGCCTCATTCACCCCAGATGCAGTATCGCCCGAGACCAGTCCCGCATCCTCAATACCTGCCTCAAGGAAATCAGTTCGAGCCGATATTGCAGCACGTGCAACAGAAACCTTGGGCATACATGATTGCCGATGTAATGAGGGAACAATTTGGCCTCAAGCCCAAGGGCACTGGCAATATGTATCAGTATCCTTATCCTGAATATTTTGAGAGGGTTCCATTGCCGAATCGATACAAAGTGCCAGACTTCTCTAAATTCTCAGGGCAAGACAGTGTCTCTACGTACGAACACGTCAGCCGATTCCCAGCTCAATGCGGTGAGGCATCGGCTATGGACGCTCTGAGGGTTAGACTTTTTCCTCTCTCCCTCTCCGGATCGACTTTCAGCTGGTTTTCTTCGCTCCCATGCAACTCCGTGCAAAGTTGGGCCGATTTGGAGAAACAGTTTCATCGGTACTTCTATACTGGTGTCCATGAGATGAAATTGTCTGACTTAACGGCTATCAGGCAGAAGCACGATGAATCGCTCCAAGACTACATCCAAAGGTTTTGAGACATGAGGAACAGGTGCTACAGCCTGGTGTTATCAGATTCACAATTAGCCGATCTTGCCTTAGGTTTGCTAACGCCTATCAGGGAGAGATTTTTGGCTCAAGATTTTGAGAGCTTAGCCCACTTGGCCCAAGAAATTACTGCCCACAAACAGCGATCCCAAGAGGCCAAGAAAGCTTTCAAGAAGGATGGCCACGTTGCTTATGCTTCTGACTCTGATTCCGATGACAGCAAAACTGAGGTAGCAGCAGCCGATTGGACCAAAAACAAGAAAGTGATCACTTGTCAGTGGGTAAAGAATTCAGCTAAAGAAGAAAAATATGACTTTGACATCACCAAAGCCAATAAAATATTTGATCTGCTGCTTCGAGAGAAATAGATTCAACTTCCAGCTAGCCACGTTATCCCATCGTCTGAAGAGCTAAAGGAAAGGAAGTACTGCAAGTGGCACAACACCGGGTCTCATGGCACAAACGACTGCAAAGTATTCTGACAACAGATTCAATTGGCTATAGAGGTAGGAAAGATCAAATTCGAAGACCCAAAGAAGCCGATGAAAGTTGACGGAAATCCTTTTCCTGTTAACGTGGTCCGTGCCAGTCGTAGGCCAGCCGACAATGAGCCCTGGGAGATGGATAGCTTAATCAAATTCATGAAGGATTTCTTAGAAAAAGAAGCATCGTCTTCTGCCAAAGTTGTCAAAAAACATCGGTAGAAGGAGAACAGGTGGGAAGAAGAGTATCACGAGGCAGGCAACAGCTTCGATCCCCATTGGAGTTGTGAATTTTTCAGGTCTTGTTGGAACGAGGGGATGAGGCTGCCATCATTGCGAGATTGCCCAGCGTGCGGCGATTATAACAGACAACACGCTGCTTGGCACACGACAAGTTCAAGCCGATCAGCGCCCGGAGAAAATCGACTGAAGCAAAAGAGACTCCGTGTTCACCAAAGGTTGGGTCCGATTCATCAAGACTTTTTCCAAGATGATGATAATGATAATGAGGAGGAAACTGCCAACCCACAATGGTGCCCCTCCGACACTTTTACAAAGACCTAGAAACAGAAGGTGCAACGGATGAAGAGCAAGGGTCAGCTGCAAGAGGTTCAAGCGAAAATTGACTATCGGCTAAGAAAGAAAAAGGAGCAAGAGTGCTCGAGGAAAGAGTGGCGTGCGAAGAGCAAGACCGTGCCAGCCGATGAACCTCAAGCTGAACAAGCAAGGTGACTAGCCAAAGGAAAGGCTATGGCCCCTGCATCGGTCAACATGGTCTTTATGTTGCCAACTGAGTATGACGCAGATCATGTCGATGCAGACGTAATTGAGGAGTCCATGGCCAAGTTAGTTTTATCCCCGAAGTAGGCAATCTTCGAAAAACCAGAGGGGACAGGGCATCGGCATCTCAAATCACTCTATGTCAAGGGGTTTGTTAACGGCAAGCCAATATCCAAAATGTTGGTCGATGGGGGTGCGGCTATAAACTTGATGCCCTATGCCACTTTCAGAGAGCTAGGAAAAAATTTGGACGACCTCCTCAAGACCAACATGATTTTGAAGGACTTTGGAGGGAACCCATCTGAGACCAAAGGGGTTCTAAACGTGGAGCTGACAATTGGTAGCAAAACAGTGCCTACAACTTTCTTTGTCATCGATGGAAAGGGATCATACAACTTGTTGCTGGGAAGGGATTGGATCCATGCTAATTGCTGCATCCCTTCTACCATGCCTCAGAGCTTAATTTAATGGCAAGGCCAAATGGTTGAGATCGTGCCAGCCGACAGGTCAGTAAACGTTGCCAATGCTGATTTAACCCTTTGGGAGATGGATGGTATCGATTGCTTATCTGGCAAAGTCTGGAAAGCCGGTTATCTCAAGGTGTCTGATTCTAACATACAGCCAGTTGGAGATGAAGAGCCCCAATTGCTGCTTTGAGGGCATTGTGGAGGGATCAAGCTCCTACACCGAGGACACCATAGAAGATCTCGATGGCAAGATAGGACAAGGCTTCATGTCGACCGACGATTTGGAAGAGGTTGATATAGGTCCAGGAGATAGGCCTAGGCCGACATATATTAGTAAAAATTTGTCATCTCATTTTAGAACCAATCCTATTGAGATGTTAAAGGAATATAAAGATTACTTTGCTTGTTAGTATTTTGAGATGCCAGGTCTTAGCCGATCAATTGTTGAGCATCGGCTCCCTATTAGCTAAGCTATCGACAGTACAAACAACCTCCCAGCAGGTTTAGAGCCAATATGTATGATGCAATTAAGGTCAAAATCACTCGATTATATGATGTCGGTTTTATTCGGTGGTGCCAATACACTGAATGGGTTTCAAACATAGTTCCAGTTATCAAGAAAAACGGCAAGCTTAGGGTGTGCATCGACTTTCGAGACCTAAACAAAGCTACCCTAAGGACGAGTACTCCATGCCGATTGCCGATTTATTGGTGGATGCTGCTTCAGGGCATAAGATTATAAGTTTTATGGATGGAAATGCTGGACACAATCAAATTTTTATGGCCGAGGAAGATATCCATAAAACTGGTTTTCGGTGTCCTGGTGTAATCGGCTTATATGAGTGGCTTGTCATGACATTCGGATTAAAAAATGCTGGAGCAATGTATCAGTGAGCCATGAATTATATTTTTCATGACCTGATCGGCTTCTTGGTTGAGATCTACATTGATGATGTTGTGGTAAAATCCAAGGAAGTAGAAGATCACATAGCCTATTTGAGGAAGGTTTTAGAAAGAACAAGGAAATATGGCTTGAAGATAAACCCTACCAAATGTGCTTTTGGCGTATCGGCTGGACAGTTTTTGGGATTTCTTATTCATGAGAGGGAGATTGAAGTCACACAAAGGAGTATCAATGCAATCAAGAACATTCAACCTCCACAGGACAAGAAGCAGCTACAGTCTCTGATCGGCAAGGTAAATTTCATCAGGAGTTTTATTGCTAATTTATCTATGAAGATGGAGCCATTTACGCCTTTTCTGAGGCTAAAAGCCAATCAAGAGTTTACTTGGGGGGTGGAGCAGCAGAAGGCTTTGGACAGTATCAAGGATTATTTGAGCTCCCCTCCCGTCTTGATTTCTCCATGGAAAGGAGTGACTTTTAAGCTATTTTGTCAGCAAATGAGAAGTTGATCAGTTCGGTTTTAATCCAGGAATTCGACGGCAAGGAAAAGGCAATATTTTATCTAAGCGAAGGCTTTTGGATGCAGAAATAAGATGCCCTCATGTGGAAAAGTTGTCCTTGTGCTTGTATTTTTCCTGCACCAAGTTGAGGCATTATTTACTATCCAATGAATGCACGGTAGTCTGCAAAGCCGATGTAGTTAAATATATGCTATCGGCTCCAGTGCTGAAAGGAAGAGTTAGTAAGTGGATCTATGCTTTAACAGATTTTGATCTGAGATATCAAGCACCCAAGGCAGTTAAGGGACAAGCCATAGCCGATTTCATTATCGAACACCGGGATGATTCAATTGGCTCAGTCGACATAGTCCCTTAGACGTTATTTTTCGATGGTTCAGTTTATAGACATGGTTGTGGAATCGGCTTAGTCATAATATCGCCTAGGGGGGCAAGTTTTCAATTTGCTTACACTATCGCACCTTATGCAACTAATAACCAAGCTGAGTATGAGGCCGTCCTCAAGGGGTTGCAACTTCTGAAAGAGGTCGAAACCAATGTTATTGAAATCATGGGTGATTCGTTGTTGGTCATCAATCAACTAGCAGGGGAATATGAATGCAAGAACGACATGTTGATGATCTACAATCAGAAGTGTTGACAATTGGTTGATGGTTTTTGGCTAGTAACTTTCAAACATATCCCTCGAGAGCAGAATATTGAAGCTAATGATTTAGCTCAAGGGGCAACAGGATACAAGCCGATGTTGAAAGATGTTGAAGTTGAAATCGCAACAATCATAGCCGATGATTGGCGGTATGATGTTTTCAATTATTTAAAGAATCCTTCTCAATAGGCTTCAAGGAAATTGCGCTATAAGGCTTTGAGATACATTTTGCTTGATGATGATCTATATTATAGGACCGTTGATGGAATATTACTCAAATGTCTGAGTGTCGATCAAGCAAAAGTCGTGATGGGAGAAGTGCACGAAGGCATTTGCAGTACTCATCAATCGCCTCGCAGGATGAAATGGTTACTTTAGAGAGCGGGGTATTTTTGGCCGATGATGCTGGAAGATTGTTTCAAAGGGTGTAAGGATTGTCAAAGGTTTGAAGCAATTCAAAGGGCACCATGTCAGTTATGAATCCTATTATCAAGCCATGGTTGTTCGAAGGATGGGGAATTGACATGATCGGCCAGATTAATCCACCCTCGAGTAAAGGACACAAGTTTATATTGGTGGCGACCGATTATTTTACAAAGTGGGTGGAAACAATTCTTTTTAAAAAAGTTGATTCTGAGGATGCAATTCAGGTTGTCAAAGAGCGTATTATTTACCGATTCGGCGTCCCTCAAACAGTAACAACCGATCAGGGATCTATCTTTCTTTTAGATGAATTTGTCCAATTTGCAGAGATCATGGGGATCAAATTGCTGAATTCTTCACCATATTATGCACAGGCAAATGGGCAAGCAGAAGCATCCAACAAGAGTTTGATTAAATTGATAAAGAGGAATATCTCTGATTATCCAAAGCAGTGGCATAGTCGATTGGCCGAAGCATTATGGTCCTATTGGATGGCCTGTCATGGATCAATTCAAATACCTTCTTACAAGTTGGTCTATGGACATGAGTTGTATTGCCATGGGAGACTGTCGTTAGCTCAAGAAGGATTGAACTACAAGACCAGTTGACTGCCAATGATTATTACAATCTTATGGTAGACGAATTAGAGGACTTGGTTTTGTTCAGGATGCATGCTTTAGAAAAGGTGACTAGGGATAAAGAGAGAATTGCTCGTCATTATAACAAGAAAGTTGTGCCCAAGTCATTTTTAGAAGGCGAGTTGGTCTGGAAACTGATATTGCCGATTGGCACAAGAGATAAGAAATTTGGCAAGTGGTCACCTAATAGGGAATGGCCTTTTAACATCCACAAATACGTTTCCAAGGAAGTTTACATGCTAGAAGGCCACGATGGAGAGGTATTTGGAAGGGCTTTAAATGGAAAGTACTTGAAGAAATATTATTCCAGCATATGGATCAACTCATGATTCAGTTGTATTGAGTCGATACACGGTAGCCGATGTATTTACATCACCTTTAGATGGCCGATATGACTCATATCGTCCTTAGTCTTATTTTTATTATCATAATCGGTTGTGCTTTGCCGATATGTGATGGCCGATATAAGTTATATCACCCTTAGTTATTTTATTCTTATCATAATCGGTTATGATTTAACGTATACGTGACGGCCGATTTTGTGTGTTGTCCTTGAGCTATAATTTTATCAATGATCGGTTGACATTGTAAAATTAGGGGGGCATATATACATACGCAAGTAAAATCAAGTGGACTTCAAAATTTTTCAAGGAAAAGTTTTTCAAGGCCAGATGGATTGCAGAAACCAGTAGAGATTATATTACAAGACAAAAAGACTAAAGTTTACAAGTTGGCCGATACAAAAGAACATGATCATACTACAAGTGATTCGAGTTCACAGAGTGCTAGCCCTATTATAAATTGTTCTATTGTCGGTCAGCTCGTTGATGGCTGATATTGCCCATTGCCTGATCTGCTCGATTTCGTCAATAGTTTTGGCATCGGATGCATCAGTTCCTGGGATGGTTTTCAGTGACTTTCTGAGGTCTGCCAAGTATTGGATGGAATATTTCAGTTTGGACTTCTGCTCTTCGATAGCTCTAGGGAGATCGGCAAGCCTTTGTTTTTCTGAGTCTAAGTCAGCTCTGCACTTCTCCAACTCGGCTACGAGTTTAGCTTCTCGCTTCTCCAGCCGATGGATGCTTGCTTCAATGGACGATGGCCCTAGATTCATGTCATCGAGCTAGGCTTTCTCAACATTGATAGATTATCGACTGGTTTCAACCATAGCTTCAAGGCTTTTTCTTTCCTTCTGATCGGCAATACATTGTTTAACCCTTTCCAGTTTATGCCGATGTTGATCTAGGTAAATGGCTTGAGAGATGACGTCGGCTATCTGATCAGGAAGTTGTGTCTTGGATCTCTTCGAATCAGCTCCTGATTGGCCCACAGTTGGTGACCAAGTAATCTAAAGATCCTTCTAGCCGACGGGCTATGTCTAGAAGTTTTTCTTTAAGCTCATCGGCTATGGGAGCTGGAGCCTTGCTAATAGTTTCCTCCTCATCATCCAAGAACTGCCTAATGTCGAACAAGAACATATCGGCTAAGCCCTGTAGAGGAAGGAAGATCAAAATTGTTAAGTGTTAGAAAGCATAGGGACAACTGATATGGTTTTGAGAAGTTGCTTACAGGGATGGTGGGAGCAGTTGTTTCTTCTAGTATAACATGATGGCTGCCCCTGGCCGATGGTGTACAATCGCTGGAGTCATGGGGGCAACCGATGGAGAACGAGGAGGCTGCACGAAAAAAGACAAGTGTTAGTTGAAATCGGCAGGCTAGCAAAAAGAGAAGAGATTGAGTTCTGAAGTTACTGGTGAAGCTGGGTGTGGTTGCCGATTGGCCAGTTTTTCGCACTGCAAGCAAAGGAGTTTGGTTAAGGACAAGAGGGAGATAATTTAAATTAGTCAAACTTCAAGAAAAAAGGGATGCATACTAGTTGAGGGCGAGGAGGACGCCTTTGGGAAGACAGTGTTTTTTGAGCTTGTTCGTCAGCTGATGGCGTTTGTGCATATTTGCTTGAATGGCTTGATTCAGCTGCAGCCTCGTTGATGAATTGATGAATTTCTTCGTCCATGATCACTTGATCAATGACATCTTGTTTATTTTGTTCTGATTTGATATGTTAAATCTGCCCTTTATATTTAGATCTCATCATGTTAAATATGTTAAGCTTGTTATCAATCTGTTAAAGAATCTTAAAATTTGACTGTTACTTGTTTGACGTATTTAGTTTATTATGATATCTGAGTATACAGCAGTATCGGAGTACTAGCCGATACATGTTGGATTAATCTCTTCGGCTATGTTGTAAACAAGTATAATCCTTGTCTTATAGTATTTTTAGATCTAAGTGATTCATACTGTCTTGGTACACTACCGATCTATCCCAGTCGCTTGGTTTAAAAGTGTTTCAAGACTTGGATTACATTCTGTTAACATCTACAACCAAACGGACGAATCTAGTTGCTGCCGATTCAATGCATAATGCATCGGCACAATATCAAGCGATATGTCATTGGCCACCAGCCGATTGGCTATCGATCTAACAATGTTTTCTCTTTTCAGTTTCTTGTTGGTTGCAGGAACAAACCAACTGGCGTGCCTATGAACCTCAAGTAACAGATTTGGACCTGCACTAGAGTAAAGCAAATCTCTCAGACCAGTGCGTGGGAAATTTTCTCATCAACAGATGGCTTCATCTTGATTAGAGGTTGTTGGGGGCTATTGAAATTTGGAATAAATGGAGGCAAATGAAAGAGAAAATCAAGTATGTAACCTTCTATATGAAGCTCAAGCAAAGATTTCAAGTTGAAAACCTCCCCTATTTGTTGCTTCATTTTGGAGAGAAACGTTGGGTTCAAATGGTTGCAACTCGGGCTTCGGGAGGGATATATGGTCGATCATCACATGTGGGCCTCTTAATGGGCTGCATGCGGTCGCCTAAGACGCCCGCATGCGATACTGGCCATATTATCACAAGTGAGCCTGTTAAGGGCCCACATGCATTATCGCATGCGGGGCCTTAAGAGACCCTCCTATGATAATATGGTCATTATCGCATGTAGTCCATCAACCGGCCTCCGGAGGACCGGTTTTTATAGGTGTGGGCACTTATGGCCCTCCTACAACCTACTGGGGTTCTCGTCTGGAAAAAAAAATTTGTAGTAGTGCCATGGAAAACGAGGGAGTGGAGGTTAGCAACCACAACAAACGAACTCAGCCTTAAAGTACTCTAAACATTTCTTATATTGCACAAATATCTTTAAGAGAGAAGAGTTAAACAAATTTAAAAAGTTAACGACACTATCTCTACTACTTTAGAACACTGTGGTCCTCATCCCTCTCCTAGCGCACGCAGCATGCATAAAAACTGGATCGATCCCGTACTCCAGATCCATCAATCCCTTTACAATGTATGGGTGCAGTTTATAGTGAAAAACAGATGATCGAAGTACCTGACCAAGTTCTCCCACTACTAGAGAACTGATTTTTCGTCGATCGACTCAAAACACAAATATCTTGGATGTAATAAGAACCAGTAGTAAAGATGATTTTTACTACTATTCTCCGTCATAGTGTCTTTAGTCCCGATTGGTAACACCAACCTGGACTAAAAAGATTTTTAATATCGGTTAAGCGATGTCAGCTTTGTCAGGCCCCACCGGTCGGCACGGGAGATCTTTAGTACCGGATGGTGACTCCAACCGGTACTAAAGATCAATACTTTAGTATCAATTTGTGTCATCAACCGATACTAAAAATGTTGAACACATTAGTACCAGCTAGAGACACCAACGGTACCAGTATTGATCTTTAGTACCGATGGTCCGCTAACATATGCTCCAATTTCGTGACCTCCTTTTTACTTTCGTAGTCTTTCTTTCCATCACACAACATTTGACCAAGATCGTCTGCACTGTCATTTTCTGCAACATCTTCATCCGCCTCACCTGTTGTACTATATACAAATCCATCGTATTGAGCCCGGTCCGGAATGTTGTCGTCTTCTTCATCTTCTTCCATTGCAACACCTAACTCCCTGTGCGAGGTCCAACAATTATAGCTAGGCAAGAATCTCGATTGCAACAAGTGGATATGAAGAATTCTTGTTGTAGAATATTGTTTCTAGTTTTTGCACATTTTGCATGGACAACATATAAAACCCTTAGGCTTGTGGGCATCTGCCATACTCAAAAAATAATGCACACCATCAATAAACTCATTTGATCGTCGATCCACGGTGTACTTCCATTGCCGGTTCATCTACATCAAATAAATAAATTTAATGGAAGTCCACGAAAGTGAAAATAATTAAATAAGCATTTAATAATTTAAAACATCATAATTAATCTCAAAAGTTGAGTGGATGAAGATTATGTCTAAGCACAGTTAGATTTCATTTCTTTTTTACTATCATCCTAGTTTTTTTACCTATTTTACATATAATGCCACACACTAAGTTTTCTATTTTCTATTATCTATTGTTTTTCCTTCATTTTTCCATTTTTTTCCCTAGTTTTCTATTATTTTTCCTTCATTTTATATAATTTTCCTTTTTTGCCTCTTTTCTTTACATTTTTATCCAATGTCTCTAAAATTATGTAGTGCTCTTATTTTCTCTAATATTTTATTCTCTCTCATCTTATTCCATATAGTTTTTTAGAGAGAATGATGTATAGAAACATGCCTGGAAATGTAATATGTTAACCATACATCAATAGAGGATGAAGTTGCTAACCTTTTAAACTCCTTTGATTTGTGTAAAATCACCAAAATACTTTCACAAAAAATTTTGTTAGCACCTCTCTTAGCTTCATACTCTTCGCAGCAATGGCTTAGGCTGGAGGAGGAAGAAAGACTAAAAATGCATGGATTGTCTTTAGTACCGATTGGAGTCACCAAAACGTCCTAGTCCCCATATTACGAATAGGGGCACAAAAAGTTGGGTACCACGCTGAAATTCTTGCAATGAAAGTTAAAAAATGGGGTGACAGACAAGGCATTTGGTGAGTTATTGAAACTCGTAAAGAATATTATTTCGGAGGGAAACAAATTGCCCGAAACAACATATGAAGCTAAAAAGGTAGTATGCCCTCTAGGACTGGAAATCCAAAAGATACACGCATCTCCGAACGATTACATCCTCTATCGTGGTGAGGAGTACGATAACCTGGAAGCATGCCAGTTTGTAATGCATTATGATACAAGATTAGACGAGATGATGTTATGCCTAGAAATTTATCCCAAATTTCCAAACTATTTTGTGTATTAAATCCCTGTCCAGGAATCAACTAGGGTACACAAAATGACAAATAAATACACATATCCAAACATAAAATAAAGCGTTGTAAAATACTTATAGAATAGACACTAAGTCCTCCCACCCAAAAGAAAGCAGCAGCAGCGGAAGAAGGTGATCCTAGCGGGGCTTCAGCTCCACTCCATAGGCAAACTCAACTGGGGTCTGAGCCTTGGTCCTCTAACACCGCCTTCAGCTTAGGAGTACTAGACTTCTGGAAAGGGGGAAAATAGCAAGATTGAGTACAACCACCGTACTCAACAAAGCCACACCAATGAGTGTAGACGTGCAAGGAAGAGAAAGGGAGGCTTGTGGCTATTATGAAGAAAAGCGGTTGCAAACACCTTTTTTGTTTAAAAATAGTAAAACAATTGTTTAATTAGGTCAAGATTAAATCTCCATTGAACAACGCTACAATCACATTGAACATGCCCAACCATTCCACCTAAACTAAACCATTTCATTAGGTCAAATTATTAAAGGTAAGACTACTCATGGTGAATCTGGTCAATCGCCCATGACCGCGGGCACGACTATTCGAATAGTTTTACTTTGATCAGAGGTGAGCAAATGTACCCACAAGATACAATTCCACAAATGTTGTCATGCCCCGATGTATCGCCCCGATACTGCAAAGGGGGAAATCGTGACAAGACTGTTCGCATAACTCCTCCTAACCAAGCGCACCACACCTTAGGTTTCGCCCCCACCCCAAAAAAGGCAATGGGCAGCCCTCCTCGTGCCGCGATGAATCCGGCAGCCGATCAACCGGATGCCCCGGCCAACCCAACTCCATCATGCCCACCCTCCCTTGGGAACGTCAGCTAAAGAAGAGCTACACTACAAGTCTAGCAGTTGCTCATACTTGCTTGCGGTAAGCATTGTTAGTCTTCCAGGGTTTCCCATGAACCGGTCCTTAGTTGTCATGGGTGCAACAATCCAAACCATGCACCCATAGTCCATCATTAAGTCATATTTCAGATGGGTAATTACGAACGCCAAATATGGTTAGGTGTCTTGAGCGAAAAGCCCATTAGAAGTTAAATGCATATAGTGTAATTATTCCATTAAATGAGCCAGTGGTAATTAAGCATGGCTAAGTGTGTATAATTATAGCAAAAGTTAACATAAGTGACACAAGCTAGTCAAATTAATCATCCAAGGTTAACAAAGGTCGGATAACAATTAGGTATGGCTCAAGCGAACAGATAGGTAAACCCTGTGTTGGCACCTTTTTTGGCAAAGGCACGAGCACGATCGATTCACCTAAACGCCTTGCAGTGATGTGGAGTCGCCAACCACCTCGATCTAGCAAAGAACTAGGGTAAGATGGGTTTTATAGATTAAACTGGCTAACGGAGCCTATTTAGGTAAAACAATAGATAAACACCCGTCTCGTGGGCAAACGGAAAGTTTTCAAGACAAACTTACAAAGAAATGTCGCACTCTCGCAGCAGCGGCGGACGATTTACAGCGCAAATCGACAAAGATGGACAAAACTAGGGTAAAGTAGAAAACATGGTGAAAAATAAAAGTAAAAGAACGATACAATTGGCTAGATTAGATTGATTGTGTATGTGTTGAACGTCTTTCCAATTGAACCGGCCTTGGCCCTTAAATAGGGGTTGGTCTTGCCCTCCACAAGCCCTTCTTGTAACGCCCTGAAAATCGGAGAATTTAAAACCGGGAATTAAAAATCAGAACTTACAAAAGCCTTTTGATTGTTGCTTCTTGATCGAGTTTTCGCTTCTTATTTGCCAGCTTGGTTGCATAAATTATACGTGAGCGATTCATCTCGGTGTTTGTGAAAAACAAAACGATTTGAATTTTCGCCGGGAGAAAATTTTCGGAGTTTAGAATTGGGAGCAAAACATTATTTAGGTGATTGAGTAATATTTATTAGTGAGGAAAATGAGTAATAAAATATTTTAGGGTATATATATGAAATCTAGAAATTAATTTGAATCAAAATCACATTTTTTGCAATTGAGGAAAAGAATTAAATTAATTATGTAAAATATATTTTTAAAATAACAAAAGTGGGTGAAAAGGTTGAAAATATATTTTACAACCTATTTTTGGGTGTGTTATATTTTATTTTTAATTTTAGAGGTGAAAGAAAATAAAATTGGGAAATTAGTAAATTTATTTCGGGAAAATGCGAAAGGTCACTATTCATTGCGCGCCAAGTGTTCGGCGCCGTACCCCGGACCGCCTCGCCACCGCGCGCGCGCGTCGCGCCCGCAGCACCGCGCCCCACGCCGCCGTACCGTGCCCACGCCGTGCCGTACCACGCCATCGCGTCGGCCGCACTGTGCCCGCGCCGCGCCGCCGTCAGCCACGCCGCGCCCATGCCGCCACTCGCCCGCCGTGGCGTCGCGCGTGTCCCCGCGGCAACACCGCCGCACTGTGCCCGCGCCAAGCTGATGCTAGCCACACCACGCTGTACTGTCGTGCCCATGCCGCCATCGTCACGCGCGCTGTAGCCGTGCCCACCGCACGTCAGCCTCCTCCCCTTTCCGCGCGTGCCCGCTATCCCCGTGCGGCACCGCCATTGCCGCCGGCCGCCTATAAATTGAGAACCCTGGACCAAACTTCCGATACAACATTTCTTCCTCATCTCTCCCTCCATCTTTCCCTTAAGTTTTCCCCAAATTCAATACACCGCATCACTCAAATTTTAAAAAAAAACAAAGAGGAGTCGAAGAACCCTAAGTCGAACCGCACGCGCAATTCTTCAAAATTCGCCACATTCGACTGAATTCCCTTCAAATTGAAGGTATGTCTACATTCTATACACCTAGAGCTTCCATTCCCCTAACTTTCCCGAGCCTGTTAGCCGACGGAATTCGCAGGCGATGAGCGCCGCCGAGCTTCCCTGCCTCGGCTGCCGCCGTTCGCACGTCGCCAGGCCGTCTCAGCTCCTTTCCGACCAAATCGACCCTGTAGTTAGCATCCCCGTGCCCCGTAGGTACTCTGGGAACACTTGGTTTGCCCGGAATGCCGTCGCATTCCACCGGCACCGTGCGCCACTGCCGCTGTGGAAAGGCCGCCGTCGCCGGCTCGTTCCGCCGCCTCCTCGGTTCGGTTATTCCTCGGGGAGAGTTCCTTATGTCGCCTAGAGGGAGTAGGATCGATTAGATGCCGAGCTCCAGTTTCCCTCGCTGTTGTTCGGCTGTGCCGCGCCGTCGGCCTCGCGCGGAAGAAGAAGAACAGTGGAGAAACGAATAAAAGAAAAAGAGAGGAAAGAAGGAGAGAAGGCTGTGTAGCGCGGTGGAAAAGAACGAGGTAGAGGAGAGAGAGGTCGCGGGTTCAAATCCCTCCCCGCGCCATTTTATTTTCTTTTTCTCTTCTTCTTTCCTTTTGCCAGGGAAGACAGGAAAGAAGCAGAAAATAAAAGAAAGGGTTTTAATGGAGGGCTACATTGCTTTGATCATGATGAAAATGGTTTTGATGGAAAAACAAAAAAAATATGAAACCAACATTTTTAGACCGGGCGGATGGATGGATTTGGGTGGATTCCGGGAATGGCTAGTATCGTCCCTGGTCAGTTAAGGACCGAGCCATGAAACTACAACTTAGAACGAGCCAGTACAACCGTACTTCTCGAATGGGTATAGACCTAGCTGATTAAATATCTGAGCGGAGGCAGTATCCTTGCTTAGTAGGTTAGGGTGTTGGCGTTGAGGTAAGGGCTTGCCGGTGGGGGTGTACCACTGGTGGGTGCCTGGACGAAGTTAAGGGCCTACCGGCAGGGGGTGTACCGCTGGTTGGTACCTGGGCAGAGATCGGGCATGCGATCAACATGAAGAAATGAAGACATGAAGAAAAGGACATGAAGATGGAAAGTTCAAGGATAGAGCAATTCTTTCTCTTACCCCGGGAACGCCAGAACTCCTCTCACTGCTAGGAAATGACGGCTAGAGTACATGAGGGCTTAAGTCCATGGAGCGGGTACTGCCAAAGTGAGGTTATCGAAAAGCTTTGCCGTGACCGTCCCATATAGAGGGATGTAAGCTCATTCAATGAGTAGTTGCGGAGTACGGGTAAAGTGTACATCCACTGCAGTGTGAGTCAATCAATCTATTCGAATAGCCGTGCTCGTGGTTAAGAACGACGTGACAAGTTTCTTTCGTGGCTAGACTCATAAATTTTAAAATGATGGGTGGGATTGCATAATGACTTTATGTGCTGGGGAAACCAACTTCTCTATCTGAGAGAAGGGGGAAGACACCCCTAGAAAACCATGACAAATCGAAGGCGGGAAGCTATCCTTGGGATCACAATGGATGGTGGACAGAACCGTCGCCGACTTAATATACTATCGACCTAAAACTTGACCTGGCTAGATGTTAGGTTTGTGAAATGATTTGTGAAAATTGGCTTTGCGCAAATAAACCATAGCCATCCTTCGAATGACCCTATCATGTGCATCATTCCGTGTTGGCTTGCTGAGTACGTTGGGTACTCACCCTTGCTATACGCACAAACCTCCAGATGAAGGAGATGAGGAAGACCCGTACACATACTACTAGGAGGAATGAAGACAATGGAGAGCAACAGGTCTTAGTCCCCAGTCGTTGCCTGTGGCAATCGGCATGCTGCTGCCTTCCGTCTGCTATCTTATCTAATTTCTGTTTTCGGTTGTATCCGGACCGGTAGGTCCTATATGTATTGGATATTGCCTTCGGGCCTATTATTGTAATAATTTTGGTGTAAGACTATTCGTGCACTTTGCACCTGGTAATTCAGAACTGTATTCGTGGGTACCAAACTACTCGATCCAGGGATAAGGTACTATGAACACGAATGATTCCCGTCCTCAAAAACGGGGTCTACAGAGCGGTATCGAGCAAAGGCGACCGTAGGATAAGACCAGCGGCGCCCCACCCCTTTATAGCTGGTCAAAGGAAATATCCCTACATATGATTATTTTTGGAAATACAAACTATTTTCACAAGACAAACATATTTTTCTCTCTCACCCCAATTTCTCTACAAACATTTGGTTTTACCTTTCTCTAAACCCTAAACTATCTTCAAAAATAGATATAGGACTGTGACCCTGTTAAAGCTTGAGAGATTGTTTATTCCACCCGCTAAAGCAATAAGAGTACACAGGAATAAGGTCCCAACCAGAGCTTAACCTTTCTTCTGATTTCTTTCTCTCTCTGACAACAGATGGGAAGGAACAAGGGCAGGAAATCAAGATCTCAGCAATCTCATGGATCAACCCAGAGCGACCCTATGGACATTCTACCCTCTTTCCCTATGAATCCGACCTTAGCCCAGATAATGGCTAGCCAGACACAATTGATGATCATGATGGTGCAGCAAATGCAACGACACCTTCAAGTATTGGGTTCGTGTCCAGAGCAACGTCGGTACATTCCGACTCAAGCCCTGATGACTCCTACGAATATACTGTCAAGCCCACAGTGAGCAGTAATGCCAAAACCCACCATTAGGAGGGAAGGAAACACTTGACCTCCGCTACGGCTTCATGGAACAAGGATATGGAATACGGAACAGTGCAGGGGAAAAACACACCGGAACTCCGATCGAGGGAGAGATACAGTGAGGAAGGAAGGACAAGGAATTCAATCCAACGATCGGCCAAGGGCTCAAATCGCCATCCAACTCCAGGAAGAGGAAGTCACCAAAATGGACCACAGGTGGTACTGGCAGGATGATCATCACGAGCACAGTGTGTACCCCTGAAGATGCCGAGGAGATTCCCCGACGACTAAAGAGGAATGTGCATTGCTTCAACTATGGAGAGTTAGGGCACTATGCCAATGACTGCCCTAGGACAACTACCGCACCGTTTCGCACTCCAACACCTATCCTGGCAGCCCCAAGGAAAAGGAATGTGACTTGCTTCAACTGTGAAGAATTTGGGCACTATGCCAACCAATGCCCCAAGCCACACAGCACCCCTCCTCTTATCGGTGCCAATGCAACAGCCATAGGTGGCATCCCCAGATCGGGCGACAGCTCAAACAACTAGACAAGGAGCCTGCATCAACTCTGGTCTTGCTTTGGATGGAGTCAAGACAGCAATGACCGTACCCTTTCCCCTTTATATATGAAGATCCTAGACCGATGTTGTTGTCATTGTATTATGTTGTGTGGGACTGTGCATGGCAGTCCGATGTACCCCTCCTATGATGTAACGTTTATGAACTAATATAAAGTTCTATGTTATATCTTAAACGAGTTTATATCACCATGCTTGTTGTGTGCAAAAGATCACTTAAGAACAACTTGAAGATCACTGAAAAATCGATTAGAACCATGACATTAGTCGATCCAATCATTTACCTCATCCATATTCCTCAGATGGTGCACCGTCGCAGAGCCTCAGCAGCTACGGAGAACCCGCCGAAGCCTAACCCCTCCACCCTAGCGGAAGTCATGGCTTCACAAACCCAACTGCTTCAAGCCATTGCCAACAACCAAGGACACCGCGGAGGATCAAGCCTAGGCGAGTTTATGCGAGCCAAACCACCAACGTTCTCCATGGCAGAGGAACCAATGGATGCTGAAGATTGGTTGAGGGTAATAGAGAAGAATTTGACTCTTGTCCGAGTACGGGAAGCTGACAGAGTCATCTTCGCCACTAATCAGCTGGAAGGTCCCGCAAGTGACTGGTGGGACACCTACAAAGAGACTCGGGCTGAAGATGTCGGAGAACCGAGATGGGAAGAATTCACGGCTGCTTAACGTGAAAATTTTGTACCAGCCGCAGTTATGAGGATGAAGAAAAATGAGTTCCGCAGGCTACGCCAAGGAAACACCACGGTACAAGAGTATCTTAACAAGTTCTCGCAGTTTGCCCGTTACGCCACAAGCGATCTGGCAGATGAAGAGGAAAAGATGGACAAGTTTATTGAAGGACTGACGATGAGTTAAGAGACCGATGATCGGTCAGGACCACGCTAGCTTTGAGAGCCTCATCAACAAGGTCGTAAGGCTTGAGCATGACCAAAGGACGGTTGAAAACAACCGAAAGAGAAGACTTGCTCTAGCCTGCCCGATTCAAGGAACGCCCCAGCGACCCGAAGGAGCAACACCAATAGGTTGGAAGCCAGCCGTCACAATGACCAATCGCCCCGTTGCACCCGGCAACGCCAGCAGGCCACCTGCCACCCCTTTCCACTCTCTGGCACCTACCTGGGCAACCCCAAGACTTAAGAACGTGAACTGCTTCAACTGTAGGGAATATGGACATTTCGCCAATCACTGCCCTAAGCCACATAACACCCCCGTCCGTACTAGAGCCAACGCCATTGCTGTAGGAGGGACCCCTGCCCCGGTACCTGGACGTAGACTATTCGGGACACCCCAGCCGAAGGAGGCCACCACAGGAATCCGCCATGGCCAAGTGAACCATGTGCGTGCTGAAGAGGCCCAGGAGGACCAGAACGTGCTAATGGGTACGTTCTCTATCCATTCTGCACTGAGTTAAAGTTTTGTTTGGTTTCAAAACTTCGCATTCTTTCATAACCTCAGAAACAAGCACTGAACATAACCTATGTCAGGTAAACCCTAGGAAACCCATAATAGTGTATTCAACGGGAAGAGATATAGCTGTACCCCACACCGGCACTAATATAGGCCTTACTCTAAAAAGCCAAGCTTGAACTTATTTTTAGGGGGGTAGAGTGACATAACCCCGGACCCTCGGATTGGACACTATGTTAAAGCTAGGTAGAACCGAACCTTCTCTAGATAACCTCTTGTCGCCCACCAAAATCACACGACTGCAATCCTACCAGCATCACCACCCGTCTGCAGCTAAAGGTTCCAACAGTTTAGAGTAGCAAGTCTATTATAATACTTAAGGAAATTAGAGACCTATGGAATCCTGCATGCTTGAAGGATGCCCCAAGGATTAAGAGCTGACAACATCATGTTATCTGAAACAAAGAATCGAAGTGCACCACCCTTAGGAACTCATTGATAGATTCCTACGACACTCGGAGCAGCCAACCGGTTCACCAACCTGCTGAGGAGGAGTCCTAATGGATCCATCCCATATGTTTATGCCGACCGACTCCCGATCGCGACCTGACACAAATCTCGGGGACGAGATTTATTATTAGGGGGGTAGGTTTGTAACGCCCTGAAAATCGAAGAATTTAAAACCGGGAATTAAAAATCAGAACTTACAAAAACCTTTTGATTGTTGCTTCTTGATCGAGTTTTCGCTTCTTATTTACTAGCTTGGTTGCATAAATTATACGCGAGCGATTCATCTCGGTGTTCGTGAAAAACCAAACGATTTGAATTTTCGCTGGGAGAAAATTTTTGGAGTTTAGAATTGGGAGCAAAACATTATTTAGGTGATTGAGTAATATTTATTAGGTAGAAAAAATGAGTAATAAAATATTTTAGGGTATATATATGAAATCTAGAAATTAATTTGAATCAAAATCACATTTTACGGAATTGAGGAAAAGAATTAAATTAATTATGTAAAATATATTTTTAAAATAACAAAAGTGGGTGAAAAGGTTGAAAATATATTTTAAACCTTATTTTTGGGTGTGTTATATTTTATTTTGAATTTTAGAGGTGAAAGGAAATAAAATTGGGAAATTAGGAAATTTAATTCGGAAAAATGCGAAAGGTCACTATTCATTGTACGCCAAGTGTTCGACGATGTACGCCGGACCCGGACCGCCTCGCCACCGCGCGCCGCGCGTCGCGCCCGCAGCACCGCGCCCCACGCCGCCGCACCGTGCCCATGCCGTACCGTACCACGCCATCGCGTCGGCCGCACTGTGCCCGCGCCGCGCCGCCATCAGCCACGCCGCGCCCATGCCGCCACTCGCCCGCCGTGGCGTCGCGCGTGTCCCCGCGTCAACACCGCCGCACTGTGCCCGCGCCAAGCCGACGCCAGCCATGCCGCGCTGTACCGCCGTGCCCATGCCGCCATCGTCACGCGCGCTGTAGCCGTGCCCACCGCGCGTCAGCCTCCTCCCCTTTCCGCGCGTGCCCGCTATCCCCGTGCCGCACCGCCATTGCCGCCGGCCGCCTATAAATTGAGCACCCCGGACCAAACTTCCTATACAACATTTCTTCCTCATCTCTCCCTCCATCTTTTCCTTAAGTTTTCCCTAAATTCTATACACCGCATCGCTCAAATTTTTTTAAAAAAATGAAGAGGAGCCGAAGAACCCTAAGTCAAACCGCACGGGCAATTCTTCAAAATTTGCCACATTCGGCTGAATTCCCTTCAAATTGAAGGTACGTCTACATTCTATACACCTAGAGCTTCCATTCCCCTAACTTTCCCCAGCCTGTTAGCCGACGGAACTCGCAGGCGACGAGCGCCGCCGAGCTCCCCTGCCTCGGCTGCTGCCGTGCGCACGTCGCTAGGCCGTCTCGGCTCCTTTCCGACCAAATCGACCCTGTAGATAGCATCCCGTGCCCCGTAGGTACTCTGGGAACACTTGGTTTGCCCGGAATGCCATCGCATTCCATCGGCACCGTGCGCCACCGCCGCTGCGGCAAGGCCGCCGTCGTCGGCTCGTTCCGCCGCCTCCTCGGTTCGGTTATGCCTCGGGGAGAGTTCCTTATGTCGCCTAGAGGGAGTAGGATCGATTAGATGCCGAGCTCCGATTTCCCTCGCCGTTGTTCGGCTTTGCCGCACCGTCGGCCTCACGCGGAAGAAGAAGAACAGTGGAGAAACGAATAAAATAAACAGAGAGGAAAGAAGGAGAGAAAGGCTGTGTAGCGCGGTGGAAAAGAACGAGGTAGAGGAGAGAGAGGTTGCGGGATTTTATTTTCTTTTTCTCTTCTTCTTTCCTTTTTCCAGGGAAGAGAGGAAAGAAGCAGAAAATAAAAGAAAGGGGAAAGAAAAATGAGAACGGGCCACTTGCCCAGTGGAAAGAGCGCTGGGCAGAGAGTGTGAGGTCGCTAGTTCGATCCCCGGCTTGGGCAAAATTTTTTGAAAAATTTTCTTTAATTTTTCTATGGGGATTTAAAAGCAAGGATAAGCCTAGTAAAACCATAAACAAATTATATTTACTTTCCTAAACATTATTTACAATGAAATAAGTTTACATCTTTTCAAGAGATTATTATTTATTCTTTTCCAAAATTTCTTTTGCAGATAATTATAACTTATAGTCAAACTTCTTAACATATTCCCTCTCCAAAGAAAATTCCTATCTTTTGTGAAACCCATTATTCACCTAAATATTATTATATATATATATATTTATATAGATACGTGGAGTTTCTAAACTCAAAAATCCATGTTAGTTATTTGGCATCTAAGCTTCAAGGTTTATCAAATATTTTGAGATCCGGTTATTATTAACCCTAGGACATCTCGACCCGAGAAATAACTTGATGAAATTGAAAGGTAATCACTTCTTTTTTTATTTAATCATCAACTCTAGTATTTCTCAAACTTTAAGCATATTAAAATAAATATCACATCCTTCTTAACAAAATCGGATTCAATACAAAACTTCAAATCCTTATAACCCTTTCGCTCTAACCCGGATTTCGTCGAAACTCGAGCCTAGGTTCGCGTAGAGTCATAGCCTAGTGTTAGGAGCCGCTATTGCGATTTACTTGGCCTTTATTGGATCTTATTGGATTTTATTTGAATTCTAATTGAATTCAACTTTGATTTCTCGCACGTACGGATAGCGTCCAAAGAAGCAAGCACTGACTACGCGGAAGACCCCATTCAACAAATGTGCGAGCAAGGCAAGTAATCACACTCTTTGAACATATTGATCCCAATTGCGAAATGGTGTTGTTTTAAACTTTAAACATGCATGCTATACACAAAGAATTACCTATACTTGTTATGCCATGCCTTGTTATTGATTACTTTTAGAATTATTCCTTGTAACCCTGGATATGATACATACAACCGGAGAATATGTTCGGTAAAATGCTTAGCCATGCTATTCTTAGATTCATGCATACTCATGATTTTGCAAAGAGCTTTATGCTTGGGCAACTACCTTAGGGAAGGTAGTTGAGCTACGGCATGTGAAGACATGAGCGCCACATTGCTTTGATCATGATGAAAATGGTTTTGATGGAAAAACAAAAAAAATATGAAACCAATGTTTTTAGACCGGGGCGGATGGATGGATTTGGGTGGATTCCGGGAAAGGCTAGTACCGTCCCTGGTCAGTTAAGGACCGAGCCATGAGACTACAACTTAGAACGAGCCAGTACAACCGTACTTCTCGAATGGGTATAGAACTAGCTGATTAAATATTCGAGCGGAGGCAGTATCCTTGCATAGTAGGTTCAGGTGTTGGCGTTGAGGTAAGGGCTTGCCGGTGGGGGTGTACCACTGGTGGGTGCCTGGACGAAGTTAAGGGCCTACCGGCAGGGGGTGTACCGCTAGTTGGTACCTGTGCAGAGATCGGGCATGAAGAAATGAAGACATGAAGAAATGAAGACATGAAGAAAAGGACATGTAGATGGATAGTTCAAGGATAGAGCAATTCTTTCTCTTACCCCAGGAACGCCAGAACTCCTCTCACTGCTAGGAAATGACGGCTAGAGTGCATGAGGGCTTAAGTCCATGGAGCGGGTACTGCCAAAGTGAGGTTATCGAAAGGCTTTGCCGTGACCGTCCCATATAGAGGGATGTAAGCTCATTCAATGAGTAGTTGCGGAGTACGGGTAAAGTGTACATCCACTGCAGTGTGAGTCAATCATCTATTCGAATAGCCGTGCTCACGGTTAATGAGCGACGTGACAAGTTTCTTCCATGGCTAGACTCATAAATTTTAAAATGATGGGTGGGATTGCATAATGACTTTATGTGCTGGGGAAACCAACTTCTCTATCTGAGAGAAGGGGGAAGACACCCGCAGAAAACCATGATGAATCGGAGGCAGGAAGCTATCCTTGGGATCACAATGGATGGTGGATAGAACCGTCACCGAGTTAATATACTATGGACCTAAAACTTGACCTGGCTAGATGTTAGGTTTGTGAAATGATTTGTGCAAATTGGCTTTGCGCAAATAAACCATAGCCATCCTTTGAATGACCCTATCATGTGCATCATTCCGTGTTGGCTTGCTGAGTACGTTGGTCACCCTTGCTATACGCACAAACCTCCAGATGAAGGAGATGAGGAAGACCCGTACACATACTACTAGGAGGAATGAAGACAATGGAGCGCAACAGGTCATAGTCCCCAGTCGTTGCCTGTGGCAATCGGCATGCTGTTGCCTTCCGCCTGCTATCTTATCTAATTTCTGTTTTTGGTTGTATCCGGACCGGTAGGTCCTATATGTATTGGATATTGCCTTCGGCCCTATTGTTGTAACAATTTCGGTGTAAGACTATTCGTGCACTTTGCACCTGGTAATTCAGAACTGTATTCGTGGGTACCAAACTACTCGATCCAGGGATAAGGTACTATGAACACGAATGATTCCCGTCCTCAAAAATGGGGGTCTACACTTCTCCACGTCCAATTCGGGGTAGACACCTTTGGAAACCCGAGACATACCGTATGGAGGAAGGAAACCCGAGTACCGATGAATTCGGCTAGGTTTCGGACTCTGTCGGTCAGACCGGCCACATGCCACCGGTCTGACCGGCCCCACTGCCCTGTCTGACCGGCCTATACACGGCGGTCAGACCAGCCTCTCTGAAGGAAACTAGCAGATTTCCAAATATTGGCAATTTTTCTTGTTTCAATCACTAGATGCCAATTTTGGGTGTAAACACATGCCCCCTGCCTTTTATGACGAACATCGTGAATCTAAAAGCATAGAACATGTTTATCTCAGAGTGATAATCTAATTACCGGCCATAAGACTTCCTAAGCATCTTGCCAAATGCTTGAGAAGTATTTCTTCAAGTATCTTCTTGAAATGATACCGCTTTCACCCTTTTGTTGTAAGCCTTATCCACACTCTTCTTCTCTTCCAAAGCCTTCAAACGCTTGTCGATCACCCCATCAAGATTGTTTCCCATCAAGGTCTCGTAATCTTTAACCGACAAATCATTTTGCTTTATATATCGAAGAGATCCAAGATTCACCTCTACCGGCAAAACGGCTTCTTGTGCATAGACGATCTCAAAAGGAGTAACCTTGGTAGCACCATGTGTAGATATTCTGTGAGCCCATAACACTTCAGAAAACACCTCATGCCACCACTTCAGATGTTCTTCGATCTTCTTTTTCCGTCTCTAGGCACAAATGTCCGAATTTACAATTCATTCGGCCTCTGAATCAAGTGTATCGTGCCCCCAGCTTCCTGTTCAAACCCGACCTGACCGGCCACATAATGTCGGTCACACCTCTACCTCTCACCGGTCAAACCGGCCACACAAAGCCGGTCAGATCGTTGGCCACCTGTGGTCAGACCGATAGTGATGCGCCAGTCAGACCGCCCGCAGTATGTGACTTCGCCAATTTTTCCCTAAGAATTAAAATCAAGCACCGGCTTTCCTAGTATTAAAAATACTCCTTTTTTGATATTATAGCCACATGCTTGGTATATTAAATTATTGGACCAAAATTCCTTCTTTCTAGACATATGAAAATTATAACATGTAATTAATATGCCTAGATGAATACTAATCCAAGTGGCTTTTGAAACAATAATCATCAAGGCAAAAAACACTTAGCCACTTGAAGTATGATCAATAATGAATCACCAAAGTCATATGTCGAAACTTGGTTTCGGCAATATAATTTCTGGGATCGCAGTCAAGATCGCCAAGCACAATGGGTTAGAAAAAGAAGAGGATTTAGACAGGTTCAGGCCCTCTCGTGAGGTAATACCCTACTCTGTTTCGGGATTCGATCCGCCGAGTGTCTTTATTGATCTCAAGATCTAAGGCTGAAAGCTAAAAGCTGATCTAACTTCTCATGAAGCATATGATCTAAAGCCGATATCGCATATCCCTCAAGGGACGCCCCTTACCCCCCTTATATAGTCTTGGGAGGTGGGCTTACAGATCGGAAACCCTATCTTACTCTAAGTCGGTTTCCTCAATCTTACCAAACCGTGACTATGAGCCGTTGCTTTATATAATCGGCAACGTAATACCCAAGTCGTAGTTGGTTTACATATTTGATAGGCACAACCTATCCCTATCTCTAGTCGGATAAGCTTGCCATGTGGATACCCGATTGCCATAATCTCCACAGTAGCCCCCGAGTCCTTTGCAGTCGACGAGATAACTCAGCCTCGAACCAAGACAGTACACAACCAAACAACTCTTTGGCCGAATGCTTCTGGCGCCGATTGATTCCATCATCTCTGCCTGAATCTTCCCGAGTGGCTCCAAAGACTGTGAAGGGCTGGATAACATCTAAAAAATTCTCAAAAATAAATATCTAGGTGCATCTCCTGATGCACCTAATTAGGTGTAGCCCCGACTGTGTGATTAGCCAAAAATAGACAAAACACACAATCTAGAACTATAAAAAATCATTCTTATGTAGATGCTTAGCTCAAGCTAAAGCAACCTCATCACTCGGCAAGCTCATGCTCGTCCGAGTGAATTTGCCCGAGTCATCCCAGAGCAAATAACTCAATTAACCCTAGTAGGCGAAAAGCACTCGGTAGGCTCATGTCTATCCGAGTGGATCTGCCCGAGTCATGTCGGAACAAATATTTCAATCATCCCTTATGGGTAAGAAATCAATTCGCTCGGTAAACTCATGCTTATCCGAGCTGATCTTCCCGAGTCATCCCGAAAATTTGCCCGAGTCATCCCGGAACAAATAATTCTCATATAAAAGCTTAGCTCAAGCTAAAGCAATCATAAAAAATCACATCACTCGGCAAGCTCATGCTTATCCAAGTAGTTCGCCCGAGTCGTCTCAGAACAAACAATTTAATCAACCCTTATAGGTAAGAAATTAATTCACTCGGCAAACTCATGCTTATCCAAGTTGATTTGCCCGAGTCATCTCGGAACAAATAGCTTAATTGACCCTCGTGGGCAAAAAACACTTGGCAAGCTTATGCTTATCCAAGTAAACTTGTCCGAGTCATCTCGGGACAAATAATCTAATCAACCCTCGTGGGTAAAAAACACTCGGCAAGCTCATGCTCATCCGAGTTAACTTGCCCGAGTCATCTCAGGACAAATAATTTAGTCAACCCTCATGGGTAAACAAATTTTTCAGTCATCTGAAAAATACGACCAAAATATTAAATAGCTCCTGCCATAATATTGGTCTTAATCTAAAAAAGATCTTCACCAAGGTGGAAAAAATAGCATTGATATAATCATTTAGTCAAATGCTTTAAAACCAAATAGTTCCTGTCATCAGGACAGCCATGAAAAGCTTAACTATTTGTCACCTTTCAAATTGCATCGTGCCAACTTCTCATGAAGTTATGCAAACCGCGGTATGAAAGGATTTTAATGGCATTGGGCTATGTGACACGTGCATATTGCCATGGCAAATCTACTTAAGTACATCCACTTAAGTCCCTAAGGACACGTGTCAAGCCACACCTTAGCTGGGCTGCAAGTCTCTCATGGGCTCGGCCCAATCGCGAGATAACTTGGCAAAAACCCTCAAGTCTTTTTACGAAGCCTCGAGGTCATCCTCGAAACTTCATCTTCCCCAAAAATTTACTCTTTCGCAGCGCTGTTCACCAGCTCTCCGTGGAGAACCCTAAACTCGTGTGCGTGCAAATCCATCCATCTAGGAACTCTTGTTCCATCACAAGCCATCTTCCGCATCCAGCCTCCAAGATTCCCTTGTTGTCCGAGGTTCAGTCGGGAGTAAGTTTAATCATCTTGGTCTCTTTATGCCTTCGATGTGAACTTGTAGGTATCTAGCTTATTTATGTTAATGTCTTGACCCGAGTCTTCATAGAAAATTTCTTAAGTAATTTTCGTCCGACTGTCACCAAGCCTAAGCTTGGTTAGGTCATCAAAAAATTCTCAGTCCTTATCTATTAAACTCAAATCAAGAAACATTAAACAATGATAAACCAAATATAAACAAGTTGTCGAAGAAAACCATGCTTTATTGACACGTATGCAGCCCCCGACTGTCAACTCAAGAAGTCATCTTGCTTGAGATTGGCAGTCAAGAATAACATGAAACTTACGGCAATTTAAGCATAGTATCGTCGAAGATGTTCAATATCCCAGAGTTCTTCACCATAGATCCATCTTCGCGCTTTAGTCGAAATGCTCTTGGCCGAGTCACCTCGGCGATTATGTATGGTCCTTCCCATAGTGGAGATAATTTGTGATGGTCCTTGATGGTCTGGATCTTGCGTAGAACCAAATCATCAACAATGAAAGCTCGCGCCCGAACATTGCGACTATGGTATCTTCTAAGTCCTTGAAGATATCTTGCCGATTGGATCAAGGAAGATTTTCTTTGTTTTGGCGTCGCCTTGTCCCGACTTGGCGATCCTCTTTGTAGAAATTTCACCCTCTTCAGATGTTGATGTAGCCAGTCGGATTTCTTCCTGGCCACGTGATCTCTCACAAGATTGGGCCATATCGCAGCTTTTTTCGTCGCAGGTGAAGGCTTGTTTGACGTCGCTGCGCAGGGTGATGATGCCGTTAGGGCTAGGCGTCTTCATGTAGAGGTAAGTGTAGTGTGGTATCGCCATGAATTTGGCGAGTGCAGGCCTTCCGATGATCGCGTGGTAGGCCGTCTTTGAAGTCGACCACCCCGAAGGTGGTATTCTCCGTTCGGAAATTCTCGCGAACTCCGGAGGTGACTGGAAGGGCGATGTGCCCGAGTGGTGTGGGCGACAGCCCCGGGATCACTCCGTGGAAGGGGGCTGAGCTTGCCTTCAACTCAGTTCTCAGGATTTGTATCTCATCCAGGGTCTTGACGAACAGGAGATTGAGGACGCTGCCCCATCGATGAGGACGCGCTTGCTTGATGTTCGAACCACCGGGTCAAGTACCAAGGATACGCCTGGGTGAACCACTCGGTCGGGATGATCGAGCGATTAAACGTGATGGCCACCTCCGACCATCGTAGATGTTGTGGGACTTCGGGTTGTGCCGCGTTGACCTCACGGTCCATCAGCTTTTGCTTCCTCTTGGACTCATAAGTCTGTGGCCCCCGAAGATGTGATTCAGCTCGCCCATGTGGTTTTGAAAAGGCTCCGAATTTCTAGTCGGGTTGTTCTTCTTGGTTCCCGATGGACCGGTTTCATTAGTCGGCTTCTTGTTTAACCGTGCCGCATATTGCTCGCGAATTGCTTGTAGATGATGCATGCACCGAGCGTTCACGATCGTTCATGATCACGTCGTAAGCCGCAACTCGGCGACGGTGTTGAGAATCGGACGTTGTGGCAACCAGGTCTTTGTGCGGCGCTTGCGATCTTTGGGCCGATTGCGCTGCCGTTATCCTTCCTCGGATGCAGGCTTCCTTTCGAGTGCTTGTCATCCCTTTTGTCAGGCCGGTCTTGGCGTACCACCTTGATTGCACCGTTGGACTTGGCGTAGAGGTTCGCCGTCTCGAACATTTGCTTCACCGTCTTCGGTGGCTTGCGCCCAAACTTTCCAATTAACAGCTCATCACGGACTCCCTTCTGGAAGGCGGCGATGATGATGTCGTCGGTGATGTTGGGAATCTTGTTGCGCTTTTCGGAGAAGCGCTGAATGTAATCCTTCAGAGGCTCGTCCGGCTTCTGGATGACGTTGTATAAGTCGAAGTGTGTGCTGGGCCTCTCGAAGGTGCCCTGGAAGTTGGCGATGAAGTGGTCCCTCAGCTCGCTCCACGAGCCGATTGAGCCTCTTGGCAGGCTCGTGAGCCAGTTCCTGGCTGAGTTGGCGAGGGCCACGGGCAAATAATTGGCCATAGCCTTGTTGTCACCGCCTGCTGCGTGGATGGCGAGAGTATACACGGTAAGCCACGACTCGGGTCGGTCTTGCCGTCATATTTCTCTATTCCTGTTGGCTTAAAACTATTCGGCCAATGCACTCGGCGAAGCTCCCGAGTGAAAGCCGGCACTCCGTCGTCGCCGCTATCGGGTGATCCCCTCCGATCTTCCCGAGTGCGTCGGTCTCGCTCCTGGTAGCGGCGATCGAGGACTTCCCGCAGATCACTCAGCGGGGTCTTCGGTTGGCTGGTTGGGTAGCTGGAGCTGTTGTTGCGGCGGACGCGGTGGTGGACGGGTGGACGTCCATGTCGTTTGTCGTGGGAGTCGGCTGTTTGCTCCTGGTACTTCTGTGTGGACTCGTGGCGTGGGCCTCTTGGCCTGGTTGTCGACCGGTCTGGCTCGGGCCTCTTGTAATCCCTTAACCTTAGCAGCGGGAGCCAGCTTCTGTCGGGTGTTTCAGCCATAGACTCAGTCGGCCTTCGTGCTGAGGTGGAGGGATGACCGTTGGCTATGGCTGAAACGATGGTCTTGATCTTGTCTAGTATTGGAGTCACGTCGGGGGGCGTCGTCTCGATGACGGTGTCCAGGAGTATGAGGGCAGCAACAGCGTTCTGCTGTGGCGTCTGAAAGATATTGGTGTTGCGGACCCGCGTCTGAAATATAGCCTCCTGAGCGGATCGTCCGGCTGCGCTCAGATCCTGCTTCCTTCTGTCGGCATCTTCCCTGCGTTTCTTCTCTTCTTCAGCCATCTTACGCTCTTGCTCAATCTTGGCTCGCTCTTCCTCAGCAAGCCTGCGGGCCATGGTTGAGTCGGACTCAGCCGGCTCAGCCATGAGGACATCGAAGCACTTCGGCTCGTAGTCCTTATGGCAGTCGGAGTCGTCAGCTTCATCTGAGGGGATGCCATAGAGGTCGTCAAAGCCGGCGGAGCTGAGATATTCGTTGAGCTCCGAAGATGAGCATGAGGCGAACGGCTGGAGGATGACAGCGATCTCCCTTGATCCAGGGTAGCCGGGGTCTGGATCGTTCCAGTCCGAGTTAGAGCTTGGTGATGCAGGCTCCTCCGAGTGGGTCGACCTTGACTCGGGGGAGAGGAGTTTGCCGTAAATCTCGGCGACGTTCGGTAATCCAAACGGCGCCGAGAGGTCTTCTTCCGAGTAGATCGCCTCCGTTGGGGAGACGAGAAGATCGGTGTAGATTTCGGTGGTGTTTGGCAATCCAAACGGTGCCGAGTGAAGTCCTTCGTTGGAGCGAGCAGATTGCATCTTGATCTTGAAGATGTCGTCGAAGATCCCGGTGCTATTGGGGAGCCCGAACGGCGCCGAGTGGGTCTTTCCTTCCGACTGGTTTGAATCCGAGTCGAAGGAGGAGTCGTCGAAGAAGTTGGCGGCGAAGTCGCCGAATCCTGAAGGAGATCCCATCACGCTTGTCGGCGAGGTTGTTGAAGAAGTCTCGACGCGCGGTCCCCTACCTGGCGCGCCAACTGTCGAAACTTGGTTTCGACAATATAATTTCGGGATCGCAGTCAAGATCGCCAAGCACAATGGGTTAGAAAAAGAAGAGGATTTAGACAGGTTCAGGCCCTCTCGTGAGGTAATACCCTACTCCTGTTTCGGGGATTCGATCCGCCGAGTGTCTTTATTGATCTCAAGATCTAAGGCTGAAAGCTAAAAGCTGATCTAACTTCTCATGAAGCATATGATCTAAAGCCGATATCACATATCCCTCAAGGGACGCCCCTTAACCCCCTTATATAGTCTTGGGAGGTGGGCTTACAGATCGGAAACCCTATCTTACTCTAAGTCGGTTTCCTCAATCTTACCAAACCGTGACTATGAGCCGTTGCTTTATCTAATCGGCAACGTAATACCCAAGTCGTAGTTGGTTTACATATTTGATAGGCACAACCTATCCCTATCTCTAGTCGGATAAGCTTGCCATGTGGATACCCGATTGCCATAATCTCCACATCATATGTCTCACATGCATGAATTCCAATAAACTACAAGTGTAAGTAATCGGCTTAAACACGTATGAAAATATTATAACAATGCCAACGTTCCCAAAGAAAACAACTGTAGAACAAATCATCACATTGACATTAGCCGGATTACTAAGAAGGAAAATTTCATGATGCAACACGTATGCATAATATCAATTTGATAAGCAAAACACACATATGCTAGATAGCAAGAAATGTTCTAACATGGCATAGGCATACTATAATGATGAACATGATAAACCCATACCTTGCCTTAGCATCCAACAAACGGCGTCTCAAAGATGTGATGTTGTATCTATCGCCGTTCATCTTTCTTGATTTCTTCATGAGCATACTAATGTCTTGCCCCCCGAGCAGAATCGGCTTTCTTGATTGCACGATTCCGAAGGCAAGATAAACACCGTAGTAGCACCCATAGCAACATGTGGAGGAGAATTTTCTCTAATGACCGAAGATTCTTCTCTCTTCAAATTGGATTTACTACTACTCTGGGAAATCACTGGTCTCTTAAGTTGTTCTTCCTTGGGTCTCCACACTTGCTTGTATGTTGTTCGAGGCTTCAAATTATCACATGTTTCGTTTTCCACATCTTCGGCCTTCTTTTCTTTTTGACCTATAGCTCGAAGACATTGTAGCCTCCTCTTTTGAGAGTGAGATAAGCCGGAAGGTATCCACTTCGGCTGTGGTTATTTTTTTGGAACCAAGCAATGATTTTTTATATTTGTGGTCAAAGTGGAAACTCCTGTGTTGCCCTCAATTTTCTTACTCATCTCATGTGGAGATTATGGCAATCGGATATCCACATGGCAAGCTTATTCGACTGGAGATAGGGATAGGTTGCGACTGCCAAATATGTAAACCAACTATGACTTGGGTATTATGTTGCCGATTAGATAAGGCAACGGCTCATAGTCATGGTTTGGTAAGATTGAGGAAACCGACTTAGAGTAAGATAGGGTTTCCGATTTGTCAGCCCGTCTCCCAAGACTATATAAGGGGGGTAAGGGGAGTCCCTTGAGGGATACCAGAAGTTAGATCAGCTCTAGATGCTTTATGTTTTATGAGCTATTAGCTTTCAGCCTTAGATCTTGAGATCAATATACACTCGGCGGATCAAATCCCCGAAACAGGAGTAGGGTATTACCTCACGAGAGGGCCTGAACCTGTCTAAATCCTTGTTTTTCACCTAACCCATTGTGCTTGGCGATCTTGACTGCACCCCCAATTTTCTATTGCCGAAACCGAGTTTCGACAGTTGGCGCGCCAAGTAGGGGGCTGCGCGTCAAGACTTCTCCAACAATCTCGCCGGCAAGTGCGATGGGATCCTCTTCAGGCATCGGCGACCTCGCCGCCAACAACTTCAACAAGTTATCCTCCTTCGACTCGGATACCGACCAGTCAGGAGGAGAAACCCACTCGGCGCCGTTCGGGCTCCCGAACAACGCCAAGACCTACGACATAATCTTGGATTCCAAGATGCAGTCCATCCACTCTGACGAAAGAACTCACTCGGCGCCGTTCGGGCTACCGAACGCCGCTGAGATCTGCAGTGGTCTTCTCATCTCCCCGTCGGAGCCAATCTACTCGGAAGAAAACCTCTCAGCGCCGTTTGGATTACCAAACGCCATTGAGATCTACTGCAAGATCCTCTCCCCCGAGTCAAGACCGATCCACTCGGAGGGATCCATGTCATCAAGCTCCGACTCGGACTGGAACGATCCAGATCCGAACCACCCGGGCTCAAGGGAAGTCGCGGTCATCCGCCAACCGTTTGGTTCATGCTCATCCTCGGAGCTCGACGAGTACCTCAGCTCCTCAGGTTTTGACAACCTTTATGGCATCCCCTCGGACAAAGCTGACGACTCCGACTGCGACAATGACTACGAGCCGAAGTGCTTTGACGTCCTCATGGCTGAGGTGGCCGAGACCGACTCAGCCATGGCCCGTAGGCTCGCGGAAGAAGAACGAGCCAGACTTGAGCAAGAGCGCAAGCTGGCAGAAGAAGAGAAGAAGCGAAAGGAGGAAGCCGACAGAAGGAAACAGGATCTAAGGGCAGCCAGACGATCTGCTCAAGAGGCCATACTTCAAACGCGGGTCCGCAACACCAAAATCTTTCAGACGCCACAGCAGAACGCTATCGCTGCCCTCACACTCCTGGACACCGTGATCGAGACAGCGCCCCCCGACGTAACGCCAATCTTGGACAAAATCAAGACTATCGTTGCAGCTATGGCCAACGTTCATCCCTCCACCTCAGCTCGAAGACCGACCGAGTCCGTGGCAAAAACACCCGACAGAAGCCGACTCCCGCCGCTGAGGTCAAGGGATTACAAGAGGCCCGAGCCAGACCGGTCGGCGACCAGGTCAAGAGGCCCACGCCACGAGATTGTTAGTGATATGCCCTAGAGGCAACATGGAGATGTTGGATATCATGGTCAATGTTTATGTATTTATAAATAAAGTGTTATTCAGTTCCATGAAATAGACATATTGTATTGATCAATAAGTATGTGACTTATTTATGAGACTCTATATGTATGAATCTATTTCTAAATGATCCCTGATCATATATCATATTATTGGAACTAATATGATTCTAAGATCGGCATGTTTATTGATTGATGATCATGTCTCATAGATCATGGGTATGGAGATACCAAATCAATAAACATGGACATATGTGTTAGAGAACACATTGTTGGATAGACCCACCGTGAGACACTACAGGAATTAATGTGCCATTAGTTGGTCTCAGGTAGTGTTGGTACAAAGTCCTTAGACTTGAGATCACCATGGATTCCAACATGTGTAGTAGCCTACTTTGGGACTACCAAACGCTATTCTGTAATTGGGTAGTTATAAAGGTAGTTTTCGGGTTTGCTATGAAACATGGAGTGGGATGTGAGTGATCAAGATGGAATATGCCCCTCCTTTGGAGAGATATCTCTGGGCCCCTCGAGTAACGGATTATGGAAATGCATGGCCATGCTAAGTTGATTGAGGAGTCAATCAACAGACAGATAATCCAATACGGTTCGAGTGAATGGCTAATCTATTGAAGGGATGGCACACATCTTGCCTATAGCTTAATTGGTATCGTGAGGCAAAGGGGTTTGTGTACACATTACAGGTTCAGAGCCGATATTATATTCTTGTATACTATGGTGTCAATATGTCTGCTAGGCGCCGCGGTGAGTGTCGGCTGAGTTGGACTCGAGCCGACGATCGGCTAAGTTAGACTATAGCCGAAACCGAGTAAACCTGAACCTACAGGGTCGCCCGCTTAAGGGGATAAGAACAGGCATTAGAGTTGGACTCGAATACGGCTCGATCAGATAGGGATCCGATTGGATAGAGTCCTATGGGCTTACGACGTATGGGCGGCCAACTCTATGAGATTCGGACGAGATCCGATTCAAAATAGAGTCCTGATCGGCCACTAGTCCCAGTCGGCCAACTCTATATAAAGGGGCGAGGGGTGGAGAGCTGAGATAGAAAAAGTATGTCAATTGAAGTCAATTGCGCCGAAATCAATCTGATCACACGCGGCTTTAGAAGTCGGCGAGATCAATCTCCACGGAAACCCTCCCACCTTCGAGCCAAACCCTAGCCTTGCATCGCGTGCTAGCACACGGGTGTTCGGCGTTCTGTCCCCGGACGTGTGGATACCGGTAGAGGCGCTGCTACGTTGCGCGCTATAGATCGGCTACGAATCGGCTGTGGTGGAATCGGCTGCGGTCGAGCGCATCGGAGCGAGGCGCGAGAACGCAGTCAGACGACTCGGATCGGCTGCGACATCTGCGAATCGGCTGATTGGTGAATCGGCTGTCTCCAATAATCGGCTGTCGGCTTGTGGGAATCAGCTACACTGTTCCGGATCGGATAGTCCTGATTGGCTATTTCTGCTGCATATTCCAATCGGTAACACTCTATCGGCCCTTACTTGCAAGTGTTCCTGGTTTGCGCGGTAGAAAAGTTTTTGTTTTCGGCTAGCGTAGCTTCCGCGTAACCCTTCAGAGACCATGCACAAGCATCAGGAGCAAACGGCTGACTCCCGCGAGAAGCAACATGGACGTCCGCCCGTCCACCACCGGGTCCGCCGCAACAACAGCTCCAATTACCGAAGCAGCTTGCCGAGGACCCCGTCGAGTGATCTGTGGGAAGTCCTCGATCGTCGCTACCAAGAACGCGATCAACGCACCCGGGAAGATCAAAGGGGATCACCCGACAGTAATGACGACGGAGTACCAGCTTTCACTCGGGAGCTTCGCCGAGTGCATTGGCCGAATGGATTCAAGCCGACTGGAAGAGAGAAGTATGACGGGAAGACCGACCCCGAGTCGTGGCTGACCGTGTACACCCTCGCCATCCGGGCGGCAGGAGGCGATAATAAGGCCATGGTCAATTACCTGCCTATTGCCCTTGCTAACTCGGCCAGGAACTGGCTCACGGGCTTGCCACGAGGCTCGATCGGCTCGTGGAGTGAGTTAAGGGACCACTTCATCGCCAACTTCCAGGGTACCTTTGAGAGACCTGGAACCCACTTCAACCTGTACAACGTCATCCAAAAGCCGGACGAACCTTTGAAGGACTACATTGGGCGCTTCTCCAAAAAGCGCAACAAGATCCCCAACATCACCGACGACATCATCATCGCCGCCTTCCAAAAGGGAGTCCGTGATGAGCTGTTGATCGGAAAGTTTGGGCGCAAGCCACCGAAGACGGTGAAGCAGATGTTTGAGACGGCAAACTCCTACGCCAAATCCAGCGACGCCATCAAAGCGGTGCGCCAAGACTGGCCTGACAGGAGGGACGACAAGCAATCGGGAGGAATCCGGCATCCTAAGAAGGACAACGGCAACAACAACCAGGGCCAGAAGGACCGCAAGCGTCGACCAGAAGACCTAGTTGCCGCGACATCCAACTCCCAACGCCGTCCCCGAGTTGCGGCCTATGACTCCATCATGAACGCTCAGTGCACGCATCATCCCAACCACAAGCACGCGGCCAAGGACTGCTTTATCTATAAACAATTCGCCGAGCAATATGCATCACAGCTCAACAAGAAGCCGACTGATGAAGCCGGTCCATCGGGCGCCAAGAAGAACAACTCGGCTGGAAACGCCGAGCCCTTTCAAGACCCCGTGGGCGAGCTGAATCACATCTTCGGGGGGCCGTTAGCCTATGAATCCAAGAGGAAACAGAAGCTAACTGACCGCAAGGTCAACGCGTCACAACCCGAGGTCCCACAATACCTACGATGGTCGGAGGTGGCGATCACTTTTGACCGCTCGGACCATCCCGAACGAGTGGTTCACCCGGGGCGCTATCCACTCGTCTTGGACCCGGTGGTCCGCAACATCAAGCTCAAGCGCGTCCTCATCGATGGGGGCAGCGCCCTCAATATCTTGTTCGCCAAGACCTTGGACGAGATGTAGATCCCGAGAGCCGAACTGAAGGCAAGCTCAGCCCCCTTCCATGGAGTTATCCCAGGGCTGTCATCTACGCCACTCTGGCACATCGCCCTTCTGGTCACCTTCGGAGTTCGAGAGAATTTCCGGACGGAGAACATTACTTTCGAGGTGGCCGACTTCGAGACGGCTTACCACGCAATCATCGGAAGGCCTGCACTCGCCAAGTTCATGGCGATACCCCATTACACCTACCTCTGCATGAAGATGCCGGGTCCGAACGGTGTCATCACCTTGCGCAGCGACGTAAAGCAAGCCTTTACCTGCGACAATGAGAGCTGCGAGATGGCCCAATCTCGTGAGAGATCCCGTGGCCAACAAGAAATCCGATTGCCCGCATCGACTACGGCGGAGGGTGAAATCCCCGCGAAGAAGATAGCCAAATCGGGAACTGGCGACGCCAAAACCAAGAAGATCTCCCTTGATCCATCGGATCCCTCAAAAACTACTGCAATCGGCGCTGAACTAGATCCTAAATAGGAAAGCACGCTCGTCACCGTCCTCCAAAATAATAAAGATGTTTTTGTTTGAAAACCATCTGATATGCCTGGAATTCCTACGGAGGTGATCAAGCACTCTTTACATGTCAAAGATGACGCAAAACTGATTAAACAACGATTACGCAGGTTCGCGCAGGATCGAAAAGATGCCATCAAGGAAGAGCTCACAAAACTCTTAGCCGCCGGTTTTATCAAAGAAGTTCTACATCCCGACTGGTTGGCCAACCTGGTTCTGGTCCGGAAAAAGACGGGGCAATGGCGCATGTGCGTTGACTACACCGACCTCAACAAAGCCTGCCCCAAAGATCCATTCGGGCCGCCTCGCATCGACCAAGTCGTGGACTCAACAGCCGGCTGCCAGCTCTTAAGCTTTTTGGACTGTTACTCGGGCTACCACTAAATCAGCTTGAAGGAATCCGACTGCCTCAAGACATCGTTCATCACGTCGTTTGGGGCCTAATGCTACATCACAATGCCTTTCGGCCTGAAGAACGTCAGGGCGACATACCAACGCATGATCCAGAGATGCTTTCAGACGCGGATTGGGAAGAACGTGGAAGCTTATGTCGACGATGTCGTCATCAAGACCAAGCAGAAAGAAGACCTGATTGCCGGCCTAGAAGAAACCTTCGCAAATATTCGGGCCTTCAGAATGAAGTTGAACTCGGAGAAGTGCACCTTCGGCGTCCCATCAGGCAAATTGCTTGGCTTCATGGTGTCACATCACGGCATTGAGGCCAATCCAGAAAAAATCAATGCTATACTGAGCATGAAGCCCCCAAGCAACCACAAGGATGTCCAGAAGCTCACTGGCTGCATGGCAGCGCTAAGTCGCTTCATCTCTCGACTCGGCGAACGCGGCATGCCTTTCTTCAAGCTGCTGAAGAAAACCGACGATTTCCAATGGACTACGGAAGCCCACAAAGCCTTTGAAGATTTTAAAGAATTTCTCATGACGCCGCCCGTCCTAGCCTCACCTCAGCCCCAGGAGCCCCTACTACTGTACGTTTCAGCCACTCACCAAGTGGTTAGTATGGTCCTCGTGGTCGAGCACGAAGAAGAAGGACGGGTCCAGAAGATTCAGAGGATGATCTATTTTGTTAGCGAAGTGCTGGCACGAGCCAAAATTCGCTACCCTCAGGTACAAAAATTGCTATATGGTGTTCTGATAACCACGAGGAAATTGGCGCACTATTTTCAGGGTCACTCGGTCACCGTCGTCACTTCCTTTCTACTCGGCGATGTCATCCACAACCGGGAGGCAACTGGGCGCATCGCGAAGTGGGCCCTGGAGCTGATGCCGCTGGACTTAACTTTTAAGGCAAGGACATCTGTAAAGTCACAAGCCCTGGCGGACTTCTTGGCCGAGTGGACCGAACAGCAAGGAGATGTACCTCGAGAAGACCTTCAATACTGGACCATGCACTTCGACGGATCCAAGAGGATCACCGGCTTGGGAGCAGGAGTCGTGCTGATCTCCCCGACTGGGGAAAGACTAAGATATGTCCTCCACCTTCACTTCTCCGCCTCACACAACGTCGCCGAGTACAAAGCCCTACTACATGGACTGCGGCTCGCAGTTTCACTCGGGATACGTCGGGTCATCGTGAAAGGGGATTCCCAGGTGGTTGTGAACCAAGTGATGAAGGACTGGTCCTATCTAAACGACACCATGGAGGCCTACCGGCAGGAAGTTCGCAAACTTGAAGACAAGTTTGACGGATTGGAGCTATCCCATGTCTTGAGGCATAACAACGAGGCAGCTGACGAGTTGGCGCAGTTCGGGTCCAAGCGAAAAGCCGCTCCAACAGATGTTTTCGTAGAACATCTCTACGAACCAACTGTTGCAGCCAAACTAACCCCCAACGAGCAAGCTGCAGCTGAAGTCGCCATGGTCGACGCCGACTGGAGGACACCACTCATCAAATTTTTAACTCAGCAAGAGCTGCCGGAAGACTGGGATGAGGCAGAACGTGTCCGACGTCGTTGTCAAGCATACGTCATGGTTGACTCCGATTTATACAAGAGAAGTCCCTCCGTAGTCCTGATGAGATGCATCACACCTGAGGAAGGACGACAGCTACTCCAAGACATGCACTCGGGCATATACGAAAGCCACGCGGCAGCACGCACCTTGGTGGGCAAAGCCTACAGACAAGGTTTTTTCTGGCTCACGGCGGTCTCCGACGCTGACAAAGTGGTACGAACTTGCGAAGGTTGTCAATTCTTCGCCCGACAGAGCCATGTCCCAGCCCAAGAGCTACAAACAATTCCACTATCCTGGCCGTTTGCGGTATGGGGCTTAGACATGGTCAACCCTTTCAAGAAGGCTCCAGGAGGCTTCACACACCTATTCGTCGCAATCGACAAGTTCTCCAAGTGGATCAAAGCTAAGCCGGTTGCTACAATCACTGCTGACAAGGCACAGGACTTCATCCTCAATATCGTGCACCGGTTCGGCATCCCAAACAGAATTATAACCGACAATGGGACTCAATTCACTGGAGGCATCTTCAAGGAATTTTGCGAAGACTTTGGGATCAAAATCTGCTATGCGTCGGTTGCACATCCCAAAAGCAATGGGCAAGTTAAGCGTGCCAACGGCATGGTTCTTCAAGGCATTAAGGCCCGTGTATTCGATCGCCTAAGTCCTTATGCCGGCAAGTGGGTTCAAGAGCTCCCCTCGGTTCTATGGTCTCTGCGGACCACGCCCAGTCGGGCTACCGGCCAAACTCCTTTCTTTTTGGTCTATGGCGCATAAGCCATGTTGCCAAACGAGATGGAGTACGAATCCCTCCGAGTCCACAGCTTCAACGACGAACGCTACGACCCAGACCGAGTGGATGACCTCACCCGACTGGAAGAGGCCCGTGAGGCAGCCCTCATCTAGTCGACAAAATATCTTAAAGCGCTCAGAAGATATCACAATCACAACGTTCGAGCACGAGCTTTTATCGTTGGCGATCTAGTTCTACGCAAGATTCAGACCACCAAGGACCGTCACAAGCTATCCCACATATGGGAAGGACCGTATATAATTGCTGAGGTGACTCGGCCAGGTGCATACCGATTAAAGCGTGAAGACGGATCTATGGTGGAGAACTCCTTGAACATCGAGCATATTCAACGATACTATGCTTAAATTGCCTTAAGTTTCATGTTCTTCTTGATTGCCAATCTCAAGAAAGATGACTTCTTGAGTTAGCAGTCGGGGGCTGTACATATGTCAATAAAGCATGGTTTTTCCGGCAACCTGGGCATATTTGATTTATCATTGTCTAATGTTCCTTGATTCGAGTTCAATGTTTAAGGACTGAGAACTTTTTGATGACCTAATCAAGCTTAGGCTTGGTGACAGTCGGACGAAAATTACTTAAGAAATTTTACATAAAAACTCGGATAAAGGCATTAACATAAATAAGCTGAATATTTACAAAGTTTACATCAGAAAGTTGCATACAATGTTCCGCAATACAATCAAGGTCAGAAGTGGTTCACTACATCGGCGGCCACCTTTTTGGCCGATTCCTATGTCTCACTAATTAATTCGAGGGCTTGCTCATCTAAAGTGCCATCGGCGAAGCCCTCCCGATGAATCGACGTCCACCCGAGGGTAGAGCGACTTCGTCGCGCAATGGCGATGCTGCTCCCATGATAGCCGCCGGAAATGTTGGCCAAATATTGGTCGGGGCTCGCCTAAGCTTGTCAAAAATCTCAACTGGGTCCAACGAGCTGCCCCTGACTCCGTTATGAAACAGCGACAGCAGGATCGACATCGCCGCGTTAGCCACATCCTCCCTGACCCTTCCAACCTGTCTGACCCTCTCAATCAAAACATCGTGTTGGGCTCGGGTCTTGACCTTGTAAGCTGCCGAATGCGTATGATCACACAGAGCATTCAAAGGTAAAGCGACACAACGAACATGGTTTTGAAGAAGCGCACCTTCAAACTCGGTCTCCAACTCGGCCTTGCTGATGCTGACTACTTCTAGCTTGGTTTGAAGCAAGTGGACCTCCGATGAATTTTCTGCAACAAGAAGGTCGTCGACAACCAAGAGCAGCACAGAATACAATTAAAGGCATAAAAAGACCAAGAGGGATAAGCTTACTCCCGACTGATCCCCGAAGGTCGAGGTTCTCCTCTCGGAGTGTGGCTATCTCTCTTCTCAGAGCCGCTTCCCTTGATGCGGCATCCTCTCGAGTGGTCTTTATCTCCTGCTGGATGTCCTCCAGGGAGTTTAAGTGTGGGACCAGCTTCTCGAGTGCATCGGATTTCGCCATGGATCGGCAGTACTCCCTCTGCACACAAGATCTGAAGTTGGTCAACTGGAAAGAAATAATGAAGCTACAACAGAAAAGGATTAGAGCTCATGTTTAGCAGCCGAGTCGCTTCATTTAGGCTGCTTACAAGCGCATCTCTTTCTTCGCTTTCCATTTGCTTATTCAAGATGATGCCTTGTCTCTGGCCTTCTTAATCCCGCCACTCAATCTTGATCGGAGGAACCCAGGTTTCAGAGGACTGCAACCTGGGAATCTCCTCTACTGCAGCTGAATGGATCAGAAGGAGCAGATGAGGATACAGAAGAATCTGCTAGAGATTGAAAAGTTAAGAGATTGACTCAAGACTCACGGGTTTCGGTGGCTGGGTCTTTGACCGGCACTGCCCGGCTGCTCTTCCTTTCCTGGCTTTGGCCCGACTGGTCTTCAGTCGGGGCCCTTCGAGTAATGGCTGGGGGCTCTTCTGTAGCCGATTGGTTTCCAGTCGGGGTATCTCGGCTGGCAATCGGGGACTCCCTCCTTGGGGTATCTTCGCTGGGAGGTGAGGTCCTTCCACCCGGAGCGCTCTCGCTCGGGAGAGGGCTCTGGGGTTTTGGCTCCAGAGGCCTTGATGCCTCGGTCGCTGCTGCTGACGTTGGTCCATCACTCTCCCCAACTGGGTCTATATCTTGAGGCCTCCTGCCAAACGAACGACAAGCGCAGTCGGGATGAAGATGAAGGAATTTTCAACAAACGACTCGATTTTGGTCATAAGAAGTACCTGGTCAATCGGCGGATTTTGGGCGTTGCCTTCGGTGACGGCCTTGGAGGGGTCGCTTCGGCTTGAGGGGCCGGAACATCGTCGTCCGAGTCATCAATGATCAGCCTCCTCTTGCTCGCCCGTTTACTGATGTCTTCCCTCGGGGCTGCCCTCTTCCCGGCTGGATCGCTCTGGATCTTCATGCCACCGGTTGGTTTCTTGGCAGGCCGAGTCGGCACGTCATCGTGAGGAATTTTGTATGGCTTCGAAATGATGGAGGCATTTTCCTGCAAGAAAGATTCTTACAACACTAAGAAGTGTGACATCAAGATTGCAAGTCAATGAAAGAGTTTAAGTCGGCTTACCGTAGGAGGAGGGCGATACAGGCTGTATGGGAGGACTGGCAGCATGAGGCTGCATTCGACTGCAATTCCAGTCGAGAAGACCTTGTACATGCGGATCTTCAAGATCTCGAAGCTGAGGGAGTCACGGTCTTCCCGATTGGGGTCCCTCTCGCCCTCGTACTCGAAAGCTGGCTTGGATCGTTCCTTGATCGGAGCCAATCGGCTCTTGATAAAGTGCTGAGTGATCTGCTCGCCCCGAAGACCTTTTTGCTTCAACTCCAAGATCTTCGCTAGCAACTTGTTAGCTTCATCCCAGTCTTGGGCTACTGGTACAGTGCTCCAAGTAGGCCTGGGCATGGAGGGAAGGCCAACGAAATTTGGCAGGCTGGGTTCAAGATTGTTGATATAGAACTAGCTCGTGTGCCAGCCCTTGTTAGAAGATTTCAAGGGAAGAGAAAAATACTCCTTGCGGAGGGATCCGCGGAGTTGGAAGCCTGCTCCACCGACGATGCAGGGTTGATCCTTATTCGGATGTGGCTTAAGGTAGAACATGCGTTGGAAGAAGTTGAAAGTGGGGGAGAATGCCAAGGAAAGCTTCACACACATGGATGAAAAGAGCGATGTGAAGCATAGAGTTGGGGTTCAAATGATAGAGCCGAAGGCCATAGTAGTCAAGAAGTCCCCTAAAGAACTCAGAGGTGGGGATACTGAAGCCGTAGTAAAAGAAAGAAGTGAAAATGACGAGCTCACCGGTGTTCGGAGTGGGGAACTCCTCACCGGCCACCGGGCGCGAACCCACGATTTCCTTGGGAGGAAGGACTCCCTGCTTCACCATCTTCTTGAGGGTGGATTCCCTGACATCCGATGTAGCCCACTGCTCGAAAGGGATCTTCTTTTCGCTCGCCATGAATGTGGTTTCGGGGGAAATAGATCTGGCTCGAGGGCTAGGGATTCGAGATGGGGATTTGTGAAGGTGGATGCGGAGGCTGGCTGGTGACGAAGCGTGAAATGACCTCGACGCTTTGTACAAAGATTTGAGGGTTGTGCTAGGTTTTCTCGCGATTGGGCCGAGCTCATGAGAGACCTACGGCCCAGCTAAGGTGTGGCCTGACGCGTGTCCTTAGGGACTTAAGTGGATGAACTTAAGCAGATTTGCTTTGGCAATATGCACGTGTCTGAGTGCCCTGTACCTTTGGAAATCCTTTCATACCGCGGTTTGCTCAACTTCATGAGAAGTTAGCACGATGCAATTTGAAAGGTGACAAACAGTGAAGCTTTTCATAGCTGCCTTGATGACAGGGACTGTTTGATTTTTAAGCAGTTGATTAAATGATTACATCAATGCTATTTTTCCACCTTGGTGAAGATCTTTTTTAGATTGAGACCAATATTATGGCAGGAGCTATTTAATATTTTGGTCGTATTTTTCAGATGACTGAAAAACTTGTTTACCCATGAGGGATGATTAAAATATTTGTTCCGAGATAACTCGGGCAGATCCACTCGGATAAACATGAGCTTACCGAGTGCTTTTCACCCACGAGGGTTGATTGAGTTATTTGTTCTTAGATGACTCGGGCAAATTCACTCGGATAAGCACAAGTTTGCCGAGTGATGTGATTTTTATGGTTACTTTAGCTTGAGCTAAGCATCTACATGAGAATAATTTTTTATAGTTCTTGACTGTATGTTTGGTTTGTTTTTGGCTAACCACACAGTCGGGGGCTACACCTAATTGGGTGCATCGAGAGAAGCACCTAGGTATTTATTTTTTTGATATTTTCCAGTCCCTCACAGTCTTTGGAGCCACACGGGAGAATCAGGCAGAGATGATGGAATCGCTCGGTGCCAGAAGCACTCGGCCAAAGAGTTGTTTGGTCGTGTACTGTCTTGGTTCAAGGCTATGTTATCTCGTTGACTGCAAAGGACTTGGGGGCTACTGTGAAGATTATGGCAATCGGATATCCACATGGCAAGCTTATCCGACTGGAGATAGGGATAGGTTGCGCCTGCCAAATATGTAAACCAACTATGACTTGGGTATTACGTTGCCGATTAGATAAGGCAACGGCTCATAGTCATGGTTTGGTAAGATTGAGGAAACCAACTTAGAGTAAGATAGGGTTTCTGATTTGTAAGCTCGCCTCCCAAGACTATATAAGGGGGGTAAGGGGTGTCCCTTGAGGGATATCATAAGTTAGATCAGCTCTAGATGCTTTATGTTTTATGAGCTATTAGCTTTCAGCCTTAGATCTTGAGATCAATATACACTCGGCGGATCGAATCCCCGAAACAGGAGTAGGGTATTACCTCACGAGAGGGCCTGAACCTGTCTAAATCCTTGTTTTCCACCTAACCCATTGTGCTTGGGCGATCTTGACTGCACCCCCAATTTTCTATTGCCGAAACCAAGTTTCGACATCTCATATGCCCCCGGTCAGACCGGCCTCAGCTTGGTCAGACTGATGCCATACTGTCGGTTAGACCGGCCTAATGGTCCGGTCAGACCGGTAGTAGGCTGGTGCTTAGACCGCTCAACTGCCTCGGTCAGACCACCATTGTTGGCAATCACGATGTCGTCCTCGGTCTTCCCTGCTTGTAGCCCCTTTGTCGCATCTCCAGTAGGTACTTGAACATCTTGAGACCCCTCCTTGATAGTATCAACCTCCGGAGCTTTGACTTCTTTTCTCACCCACACCTTCTTCACCTTGTTTGTCTCTGATCCACCGGACCGATTCTTTTGTGAGAAACGGTCTTGTCTTGAGTTACATGAATGACTTGGTATTGACCTAGGTGATTCCTTCCATTCTTGATGAAACGGCATAGGTGGTTGAGGCATCCATGGCATATAATATATAAAAGGATAACCATATAGTGATATTGGAAATGAATACCATGGCATCACAACTGGAGGTTTGTATGGAGTTGAAAATTTTGATGGTTCCGATTGTTTTGGCGTTTGACCAAATCTCTTTCTAGGAAGCGATCTTGGTCTTTTTGCATCACTAGTACGATTATCAAGTCGTTGACCAGCTAATCCCTTCTTGTATTTAGCCATAAGCATCTAAAAAGTGAGCTTCGGCTTTTTAGTCTTTATAGAACTAGATGACTCACCTTTTATAACCTTACGATCTTCGGCCTTAGCATTATTGATCCTAATTATCTCGGGCCGAGGATCCCTAATAATAACATTTTTCTCTTTTGTAGATTCGGCTTGACTAGACCGAATCAACACTTTCTTGTCGTCAAAATCAATAGGAAAAGTAGGAAGAGAATCATGAATAGTTCCGGTCTTAGCAATAGGTGTAACCGAAATAGTATCACAATTGACGATGAATTATCAATCGGCCTTTGTCCCATCAAGCTCGCATCCTTAAAATAATTATGAAACTCATGCTCCATTTGTGACAATGTAGAAATTGATTTAGGAACTAGTAAACTAAACCATGTAGATGCAAAGTTTGACAAAGAAAGAGGAAACAACTTTAACCTAAGCAAATGATCATTACCGACCTTATCACATCGATCAATAAATTGGCCGATATGCTCCGTTGTTGTTCTAGCATCCTCACCTGTTAATTTTTTGAAGTTGGGCACCTCAAATCCTTGCGGGTATGGGACCGAATCTATATGTTCAGGATACGGCCTTTCACATGTATGCAATATTGCTTTAAGCTCCATTTTATCACTACCCTGCAAGACATTGTCACTATCTTTTTCAACATTCACATGACCAATCTGTGACTCAGTCTTAGGTGACAATACTATTCCACTATTTCCTGTGATACAATCCGAACCGACATTTAGTTCGGATATATTTTCAATGATGCTCTTATCTAAGCTAGCAACACAATCCAAATCAATACTTGGTTCAGCTATACATGCATCATTGTCCAAACTAGAAACACAATCCGAACCATCACTTAGTTCGGCTATGCATGTTATTCCATCATTGTTCAAAGTAGTAACACAATCCGAACCAACGCTTGGTTTGGCTATATTGGTTATTGCATTATCATCCAAACTAGCATTTAAGCTATTATCATCCACTCGGCTTTCCTGAGCCAGAGCTTCATGCAACACATGATCAATATTAAGAAATATCTGGCCATCTAATCTCTCTTTAATTGAATCAAGCAATCCATTATATGCAATGTTGGCCAAATCTTTCCGAGTTATGACAAAAGCAATTATGAAATTGTTGTTCCAATTGAGCCCAAGTGTGAACAGAATTTGCCGGTAAAGAAGTAAATCATCTAAAAGTAGCACCAGACAAAGACAAAGAAAACAAATGCAATTTGAGAACATCATTAGTGCTAGCTTCACCACATTGTGCAAGGAATTGGCCTACGTGTTCCCATGTAGCCCTATTATCCTCACCACTGAATTTAGTGAACTCAGGAACTCTATAACCACGAGGATATGGGATATTATCAAAATATTTAGGATATGGCTTTTGGTAAACCTCAGCACGATCCCTTGGCTCAATTCCAAATGATTCCCTAATGATGTTTCTAATTTGCTCTTCTATATTCTCAGGCCTTGGTTGTGGATTTGGCGGCCTAGGAATAGGTGGTTGTGGCGGCACAATATGATTATACTGGCCATAATGCGTGTTTTGTGCCAATCCATCTACTTGACGATTTTGTACTAGCTCATAGCAACTATTGGCACAAATAGCATGAGCATGTGAAATAACATGACTAACAGTATTAACAGGTGATGAATAATAATTAAAATCAGTACTGCTAGTCATGGTATGAAAACCTGGCGAAACTTCCAGGGAACCGGTCTGACTGGCCAAGCACCCGATCTGACTGGCCCATGGACCGTCTGACCGGTGGTCAGTGGTGCGGTCAGACCAGCCGCAGGAGGTCCGATCTGGCCAAGATAGGACACGGTCTGACCGGCTATGGTAGGCACGGTCTGACCGGTATGGAGTGCGGTCTGACCGGCGTCATGCGTGGTCTGACCGTTGGCTAAATTTTTTGTATAACCGATTCCTGGGGAATCAGCTGTGTAAATGCCCATGGATCCATCCATAGCATTATAGGTATGTTGTATAGATAAAAAACGGGAAGTAGCATTGTATTGTTGATAACTGGCTATTTTAGACCCAACTTTCTTAATAGCCTTATCAAAATTAGTTTTGAAAGCATTTTCTATCATATCATAATTTTTATCAATATAAGCGCTCAAAGATGCATCTACACATTGATCAATATGTTTCTGAATAGCAATAGATTGATCGGACGGATTGGAGGTTACCTCGAATTTAGGAAGAGGTCCAGGCTTGAGAACCACACCTTGATGGGTCATGATTAGCGATCTTGCCAACATCTCCTCCAATGTGATTTCGTTGACCTCGTTCCCGATTGCCATGGTTGACAAAAAAATTTCTTGATTAATTTCGGCCATACAACTCATAACCAAAATTGACCGAATAGATTCATATACGGTCTTAAATTTCCTTTGTATTTCCTTTGTATTTCCTCTGTATGTTACTGTACTTAGCCAATTTTATCAAAAGCTAAACCTTGTTGATTTTCTATTCTTCTCGGTAACCGTGCATGGCAATTAAAGGAGATAAAGTTGCCGCTGCCTATCTCTCGTGTGTGGGTAGCAAAAACTCCAAAAATATTGGTTAGCCGATGTAATCAATGGCTTTGATTTATCTTTTCTTTCGTTAACTGTTCACCACAAATAGGACCGATCAGCTGCTTGCTGCTTACAAGACTTCCTCGATGAGATTGCCAGGACCGATCTACTACTGCCTGTGTCCTGGTAACACAATTATTCCTTTTTCGAATACGTATACAGATCATCGGCTCCTGATCGAATTTCTTTCTCCACCCGTATGCAGCAAGATAGAAGCGCGCTGCTATCAAACCGATCGAGTTGATCGGCCTCAACACAGACAACGGTGACGCCGACTGGCTGCAGCAGATGAAACCGGATAGCGTCGGCCGAGCTACGTAGATCGTTCCGGTTGATGACCGAATAGTGCTGCCGCCAAATAGATTGATCCAATGAGAATACGCAACGGCGGCATATGACCTGTGTAGATTGATTTCGGCCGTATGACGTAGCCGAAAAATTTTTTAACTTCCCCAGTGAAGTCGCCAAAATGGTGTTGACACCTTTTTTGGCAAAAGCACGAGCACGATCGATTCACCTAAACGCCTTGCGGCGATGTGGAGTCACCAACCACCTCGATCTAGCAAAGAACTAGGGCAAGATGGGTTTTATAGATTAAAATGGCTAACGGATCCGATTTAGGTAAAACAATAGATAAACACCCGTCTCGTGGGTAAACGGAAAGTTTTCAAGACAAACTTACAAAGAGATGTCGCACTCTCGCAGCGACGGCGGATGATTTACGATGCAAATCGATAAAGATGGACAAAACTAAGGTAAAGTAGAAAACATGGTGAAAAATAAAAGTAAAAGAACGATACAATTGGCTAGATTAGATTGATTATGTATATGTTGAACGTCTTTCCAATTGAACCGGCCTTGGCCCTTAAATAGGGGTTGGTCTTGCCCTCCACAGGCCCTTCTCCACGTCCAATTCTAGGTAGACACCTTCGGAAACCTGAGACATACCGTATGGAGGAAGGAAACCCGAGTACCGACGAATTTGGCTAGGTTTCGCACTCTGCCGGTCAGACCGGCACATGCCACCGGTCTGACCGGCCCCACTGCGCGGTCTGACCAGCCTATACACGACGGTCAGACCGGCCTCTCCGATGGAAACCGGCAGATTTCTAAATATTGGCAATTTTCCTTGTTTCAATCACTAGATGTCAATTTTGGGTGTAAACACCATGTTCCCATGTAAATATCAAAACATGCACTTTATTTGCAAACGTAAAATATTTCATAAATTAGTTACAACATGCCCAAGGGAGAATGTGTGACTTGCCTTGCTTCTTCAAACGATCTTCCAAACTCTTTTCCTCTCGAGTGCGAACCTCCAAAACGACAGAATCTACACGCTGGCACACAAAATGAGGAAAAACCCGAAGAAAAACCAATTAAACAGTACATGGAAAGTAAACAAACAAGTATAGCTCAATTTTAGATGAATTTTGCAATTTGAATGGCCTAATTTGGAGTTCGTATGAATTAGATATGACTTTTAGAAATTTTGGACCATTTAAATGAATTCTAAAAATTAAATCAACTTATTTTGCAATTATTAATGACTTTTAGAAAGGAAAAAAGAAGGGCTGACGTCAGGCTGAGGCAGCGGCGGCGTGGTCCTCGATGGATTGAGTCCACGCGGGCTGACCCACATGCCCACCACGTGGCTGCCACGCGGCTACCACACGGGACGGGCCAGCCGACGTGGCACCGACGCGACAGCATCGCTGGCAACCACAGTTCCTGCCACGTTGATGGCGTAGATCGCCCCAAAGAGGGATATGGTGGCCACGTAGATCAACGGCCCCAATCGATCTGAGACCGATCCAACGGCCGAGGCAAGGCAGAGCTGCGACGACTGGTCGAGGTGGCGTGGCGACGGCGCGCGCGCCCCATGGCTGCGAGTGACCACCGGCGCGTCGACGAGAGTAAGGAACGGCGGAGGAGAGCGGAGAGGGACAAGAGAGGGCTCATGGAGTGCACGCGAAAGAGAAAGGCAGCGCGGGCGAGCGAAAGCGAGGAAAGAACAACGGCGCTCGGTGGGCGACAAGCTCCGGCGACTCTCGGCAGTGACAGAGGGGAGGCCGAGGCTCAACTCGATGACGCGGAGCCAACTAAGGAGGCGACACGGCCAGGGGAGCGGAGAGGCAGTGGGGAACGATGGCAGGGAAACGGTAACGGTGGAGGTGGCTCGGGCGCACGGTGAATGCCATGTTCTGGCGGTGATCGTGGAGAATGAGGTGGGGGCCAAGGGTCAGCGTGATGCGGCAAAGCCGAGGGCTGCAATGGCGCTGCGATGCGGCGGCTAGGGTAATGGCGGCGCACGGTCGAAGCGCGGCGGCGGCAGCAGAGAGAGGGAGAGGCGCGAGAGAGCGATGACGAACGCCACATGCTTGGGGAAAAATGGGAAACAGACGAGGGGAGTGAGGGGAGGTATCTCAGGGAGTGGGGAGGAGATGCGGCGGAAATAGTGGGCAGAACGGGCACGGTCGGCGTGGTTAGCGACGGCGATAATGGCGTGGTAAAGGTGTGGTAATGGAGCAGTAATGGCACGGGCGTGAGCGCGAGTAGTGTCATGGCATGCACGTGTGGGGACAGGGCGCGGGAGCCAGGGCACGGGTGCGAGCAACAGCGGCGTGGGCGCGGTGGCCGGAGAGCGGGAGGTGAGGGATGATAGGTAGGCCCCACTTGTCATCGACTCAGGAGGAGGGGTAAAACAGACTTGCGTGAGAGGGAGGGAAACAAATGGGCCGGCACTCAGGCGGGCTGGGCCGCTGAGGGAGGTGTCACGCCCCGCTTTTTCCCTTAGTGTAAAAATCACCTGGGGAAATGTGCAATAGAAATCGACCGAAAAATATAAAGGTAGACGAACTCCAAATTTTAAAATCCATTTAATAATTGGAAATGGCTTGGTGGGATTTTTCTTAAATTCCCCATGTCAAAACACACTAATGTAATTTTTATCGAATATTCGAGCATCGGAAACATTTTTAAAAATTGAAATAGGCTAATTGGAATTAATTTCCTTTAGGAAAAAGCCTTTTCCTTTCTTTTTCTTTTTCCTCCCTTTCCTTTTCTTTTTTTCTCCCCCGTGGGCCTCCGGCCCACTCCCTCCCTCTCTCCCTCCCACGCCCCTCTCTGGGCCAGCCCAAGCCGCCCGAGCCGCTGCGCCAAAGTCCATGACGCCTCCCTCTCGGGTTGGGGCAATGACAGGTGGGGCCCACCTGTCATCCCCAACCTCCCGCCGGGAGTTTCGGCCGCCACGCGCAACGCCCCATGCTACTTTACCCGGTTCCCCGCGCACTACCGGCCGCCACACCCCACTCGCCCGCACCCCGTGCATCGGATCCCCACGCTCCCACGCCTCGCACACGTGTGAAATGGCCGCAACGGCCGGATTTCGAAATCCCACGTCGGCCGCCTCATCCGCTCCACGTCGCACCGCGTTCCCGCTTCCTCCGGCCATGTCCGCACCCCCTCACCCCCTATAAAGCATCACTGGGCTCCAGAGCACCGTTTCCTTTTTCTTTCGCCCGCCCCACGCTCTCTCGTGCTCCCGCACCGTGCAACGCTGATCCGCCGCCGCCAAGCTCCGTTTCGGCCACCGTTCTGGCCGAACCACCACGCATCGCACCAAATCGACACCGCCATCACCTTCGCCACCCTCGGGAATGTGTTCCCCCCACCTTTTTCCCCAATTTTTAGCCACCGAGCCACCCCGTCGCTGTCGTCTCCTCCATCTCTGGCCGCCGGTGAGACTCTCTCCTCTCTCCCCCTTTGTTTCTTCCTTTTTCCGGTGATGTCCCGCCCTAGCTTAGCTTTGGCCGCGTCGCGAGCATGCGGGCCATTTTTTCCCCTCGTGCAACGGTGCCATTAGGGCCACCGCCGTTTGGCTCCGCCGTCGGTCGTCGTGGCTCCGCCACTGGCCATGTTGGGTTCCACCCTATCGCAGTCCTATCCCTGCTGTGCCTCCCCGCCACTCCTCTGTCGCCGCCGACGACATCTGGTCCATGTGTCTCCATGAGCCGCCCGCCGGTGCCGTGCCGCCGGCGCAAGGCCCGACCATGCCTCCCTGTGGCCGTCGGATCCATCGTTGGATGGATCCGGACCGTCCCTCCCATGCGCCTCCCCCCAAGGGCCGATGGACTAGGTCCACCATTGCACCCGGTCCGCCTCGTGTCTGCACCGCCATCCCCCCGGCCGTGACGTTAGCCCTAAGGCGCTTGCGCCATAAATCATTTCTTTTTCCTTTTTTCTAATTAGTTGAAGGCTGAACTTGTAAAAATCATAGAAAATTCATCCGAACTCCGTTTGAGTCCGTTCAAGTTGCAGTGGACTCATAAAAATGACTAGAACAATTAAAAATATGTCTGTTTCAGTAGTCTAATAGCCTGTTTTGATGTGCTATGTTTGTCATTGGATTTCATTTCCGAGGACGCTCCCGTGTACTTTGAAGTAGTCGCTGAGGTTCCGTCTGAGCAAGACCAAGGAAAGTCATGTACCATTGATCATGTTGTACCTATTTTATAAATTATTCTTGCTTTATCTGTTAAATTACACTGTTTTATAATGTAATCAGGATGGGACCTATAGTACTCAGCCTAGGTCGTTTACCCTAATTATTTGATTGACTGGGAATTAATATGAATAGTTTCAGGCTTACGACATGCTTATCCCGCTTAGTACCACTAGATCATTAATGGGAGAACTTCTTTACTAGATTTTTTTCACATGAAATGACGGTCTCAGACCAAAAATGCCTTTGGCAAAGGATAATGGTTAATTAAAATATGACTAAATGGTGGGCTGTGGGTGCACGGTTTTGAAAGACACACCCATGGCAGTTAAGGACCGGTTAGCGGGAAACCCTAGAAGAATTATCAGTGCGTACCACAAGCCAGCATGGGCAATGGCAAGGGTGAGCGTGATGGAGTGCGGATGGATCGGGCAAGGTCTATGCGGCTCCCGGATTTACCTAGGCACGAGAGGGGGCTGCCTACCCTAGATTCTTGGGTAGGGGCGAAACCTGAGGTGTGGTGTCGCTTGGTCGGGGAGGGTTATGCAAATTGTCCTGTCACAGACCCCTTTTCGATATGCCGTGGTGGCATGTCGACGCATGGGCACGTGTTGTGGGGCTGTGTCTTGTGGGTACAGACATACACCTCTGGCTAGAGAAAAAAACTATTCGAATAGTCGTGCCCGCGGTCATGGGCGGTCAACCAGATTCACCGTGATTAGTCCCGCTAATGATAATAACCTGATTCAATGGAATTGGGTGGAATGGTTGGATGGATTGGGCCTGACTCAACGTGGTTTAGCATTGAGCAGAGATGATTAATATTGTTCATTTAAATTTAATTACTATTTATAGCTTTTAACTTAACTTTATGAAATGTCTGCTTTGTGCAAAAGTTAACCCCTAGCCTACCCTTGGAATTACCCTGCATCATACCTCGTTTCGGTATGACTTGCTGAGTACTATGGAATGTACTCAGTCTTGCTTCCTTTTCCCCCACCTCAGAGCTGGAAGATGAAGCTGCAGTTGAGTTCGCCGACGAGTAGGCTTGTCACTGCCATCAAGGGATGCCTGTGGAGTGGAGTCGCCGCGCTGCAAGCATCAAAGCTTAGTTCTTTAAGTTTATTTTACCTTTCCGCTACACTGTAAGACTTTTTATATGTTTTTAAGATGTGGATCTGTATATACAATTTATCATTTGTGAATCCCTGGCTGATCCTGGACAGGGTATTTAACACACATTCAGCTTCGGCAATTTCGGTAGGAATTTCTGGGCATGACAAGTTGGTATCAGAGCCGACCTTGACCGTAGGATAAGCCCACTGGAAAACCCTAAGAGCCCTCTGAAACTCATTCATCTGCATGTCCCTCTTGCACTTGGAGTTGTTTCGGGAAAAATTTGGGATTCTCGTTTTGCGGGAAAAACTTTTTACCGTTCTTTCGAATTGGATTTTTTCCAAGTGTGGTCGGTCTAGGGTTTTAGAAAAAATTTTTAGTCAGGGCTGGAGTCAAATCGGATTTTTATTCGACAGTCGTTTGGGAATCGTCAAGGGTATGCACTAAGTTGTCTCTATGACTTTGCGGGATGCGATATTTCATGCTTCTTATTATTATTATGTAATTATTTTGCTCATTAATTAATTGCTTAGTAGGGTCTATAGTATTTATTTTTGATGATGCTAAAATATTTCATGCATAAAGTATGTTTCTTACTTGGTAATTTACTTGAGTCTTTATTGCTTTATTTAATTTGGATCTGAGCATGCATTGATTCCTCCTCCTTTGTCTTCTATAGATGGCAGGCCTTCCCCGACTCACCATGGTCAGGGTCTGGGAGACTTTGTGGCTGAGCTCAGCAAGATGATGATTTTGTTCGGATACCCCAATGACCCGAAGTACACTCAGATTTGCCCCCTCAGCGACGAGTTCCCACACTGTGTCAGCTTGGAGGTGCACGACATCCCCACTGTGTTTCCCAACATGGTGGTGAATGCCTCGGGTTGCACTTTCGAGCACACCTGTCAGGAGGCCGCCTACCTAATTCTGACCAGACTCCGGGAGTGCACGACGTCGACTTCCGCCACACCACCTACCATGACTATGATCGCACCAGCTCCTTTCATTCTACCACAGGGGAGAACGACTCGACGTTCGGGCGGATGTGCACCGTCCTACAGGGCTTGGACACTCTGCACATCGACCTGCACAGGGCGTCCAAGGCCCTCAACGACAGGAAGTGCTGGAGATAGTGCGGCTCAAGGATGAGGTGGCTCACCTCAAGAGGGAGAATGCTATTCTCCAGGGCCGTCCGACACCTAGAGGAGTCAGGATCCTCACCACCCCACGGAAGACGACCATGGCTCCTATGCGCATCCGGCTTGCGCACCGGAACCTGCCACCAGCATGAGAGCCTCTGCCAGTGTTTGTGCCACCACCGCCTCCTCCTTCACCAGCTCAGGCGCCAGGTCTGACCTTCGCTCCAGCGTCCGCAGTAGTGGGCAGCAGTAGGGAAGGTTGGTTGTCTGTGACACCCAGCCCCTCAACCCAGCTCATCAACATCACCAGCAGTAGTAGCTCCAGCTGTAGCAGCAGCTCGGGCAGGAGTGGCAGCAGGTCCATCACGAGGCCTAGCAGTGGCGGGACCTACCTGCAGGACTCTCGCAGCCGCTCAGAGGAGGTTGGAGACGAGCCCGAGTTTGACTTTGACTCCACCGACGGCAGGAGCCATTCCGAGCACTAGGACGTCCCCATAGTTTCTCGTCCTCCTTAGTCGTTTGCTTGGTAGTTGTGTGTTTAGGTGTGTTTGCTTGTGGTTTAGTCGGCGGACCATACCATTGGTTGTGGTATGGCTGCCATTAATTAGGCGTTGAACTGTTTTCCTTTCCATATTGTTTACTTTCAGACTAAAATAATTTATAATAAAGTTTAAGATTATGAGCAGTCTATTTTTCTTCTTGTCTTTCCTTTTCCTTTTGTCCACCTTCTTCAGATGGTGAACACCAGGCCTCTCAATGGGAATGTCAACAACGGCGAGGACCAGAACGCTCCTCCCCCGCCGCCGGAGAACCTAACGCTCGCCCGTGTCCTTGCAACTCGGACTCGGATGATGGATGTCATGATGCAGATGCAAGAAGAAGATCAATAGATGCAGCAACAGATGCTCCAACAACTGCAAGAGCAGCAAGCCTAGCAACCGCAGCAACAGGCAGCTGGTCCACCCCCACCGCTCCAGTCCAAGCTACCTGAGTTCCTCCGCATGCGCCCACCTACCTTCTCGAGCACCACCAACCCCATGGAGGCAATTGACTGGCTCCATGCCATCGAGAAGAAGCTAAACCTCCTGCAGTGCAATGACCAGGAGAAGGTGGCGTTCGCCACTCATCAGCTTTAGGGTCCCACTTCGGCATGGTGGGACAACTACCTAGTGACTCGTCCGGCATGGACGGAGGTTACTTGGGCAGAGTTCTGCCGTAACTTCCAGAAGGCGCAAGTCCCTGATGGTGTTGTGGCCCAGAAGAAGAGGGAGTTCCGATCTCTGGAACAAGGTAACAAAACCGTCACAGAGTACTTCCATGAGTTCAACCGCCTAGCACTCTATGCAGCGGAGGATGTGCGTACTGATTCCGAGAGGCAGGACAAGTTCTTGGTTGGTCTGGATGATGAGTTGACCAACCAGCTGATCTCTGGTGATAATGCCAACTTTGAGAAGTTGGTCAACAAGGCTATTCGCCAGGAAGACCAGAGGAACAAGATGGTCCATAAGAGAAAGGCTACCCAGTTCCGGATGAACAAGGGGAACGTCTAGAGGCCTCGCTTCATGCCACGGCAGCAAGGTGGACCCTCCACCATGGTTGTCCGTCAGCACCGCCCCTTCCACCTGGGGAACTCTAACTCCCACCCCAACCCCAACTTCAACCGTGGCAATAGCAACAACAACGATGGTCAGCCTCACCGAAACCCTGCTCCGCGTCCACTGATGGTACCAGCTCAGCCTGCTCAACCCCGGAAGGACTATGGGGGAAAACCGTTGGTCTGCTACAACTGTAACAAGCACGGGCACTTTGCCAAAAAGTGTGTGAAGCCCAAGCGGAACGCGCCTAGGTTTGTTCAAGCAAGAGTACACCATGCCACAGCAGAAGAAGCTCAGGGTGCACCAGACATCATTCTGGGTATGTTTCCCGTAAACTCAGTCTCTGTTACAGTTTTGTTCGATTCTGGTGAAACTCATTCATTCGTATCAAAGAGATTTGTTGGGGAGCATGGGTTAAGAAAAGAGAAACTTGTCACACCGATGCGGGTTCACACCCTGGGAAATAGTCTGATGTCTGTCAGCTATAGTCCCTCGGTGACAATAGAAATCCAAAGATCATGATTTCTAGCCAATCTCATCCTTCTCGAATCCAAAGACCTAGATGTCATCCTTGGGATGGATTGGTTGACAAGATACAAAGGAGTGATAAACTGCACGATGAGCACCATCACCCTAACCAACTCGGAAGGAGAAGTGGTTACCTTCCAGTCTCCAATGCCTCTAGAGCAAGGAGTCAACCTAAACCAGATTGCCGGTCAGGATGACCCAATGGCAGACAAGGAAGAACCTAAGAAACAGGAGGACATACCTGTAGTCTGAGAGTATCTGGAGGACTTTCCGGAGGACCTCACAACCATGCCACCGAAGAGGGAGATTGAGTTTCGGATCGACTTCGTACCAGGAACCGCTCCGATCTACAAGAGGCCTTACAGAATGGCTGCTAATGAAATGGCTGAAGTCAAGAAGCAGGTTGATGAGCAACTAAAGAAGGGGCACATTCGCCCAAGCACATCGCCTTGGGGTGCTCCGATGATATTCGTGGAGAAGAAAGATAAAACCAAAAGAATGTATCTAGATTATCGCGCACTCAATGAGGTCACTATCAAGAACAAGTACCCGTTACCTCAGATTGATGACTTGTTCGACCAGCTAAAAGGAGCTAAAGTGTTCTCTAAGATAGACCTATGATCAGGTTATCACCAGTTGAGAATCAAGGAAGAAGATATCCCAAAAACGGCCTTCATCACTCGTTACAAGCCGTATGAGTGCACCATCATGTCCTTCGGACTTACAAATGCACCATCCTTCTTCATGAACTTAATGAACTAGGTGTTCATGGATTTCCTAGATAAGTTTGTTGTGGTCTTCATAGACGACATTATTATCTACTCGAAGTATGAGGAAGAGCATGAGCAACACCTCCTCCTAGTGCTTGAAAGGTTAAAGGAACATCAGTTGTACGCCAAATTCAGTATGTGCGACTTTTGGCTTGAGAAAGTTCAGTTTCTTGGTCATGTCATAACCGCTCAAGGAGTGGCAGTTGATCCGTAAAATGTGGAGTGAATTACTAAGTGGACCCCACCGAAGACTGTTTCTCAAATCCAAAGTTTCCTTGGACTCGCGGGTTAATACCGCCGGTTCATCGAGAATTTCTCCCGAATTGCAGGTCCAATGACACGGCTATTAAAGAAAGATAAAAAGTTCAAGTGGTCTGCTGAGTGCAACAAAAGTTTTGAGGAACTTAAAGAAAAATTGGTCACGACACCGGTTCTAACCTTGCCAGATCAGACAAAAGATTTCCAAGTCTACTATGACGCGTCTCGTCATGGGTTGGGATGTGTATTAATGCAAGACGATAGAGTGGTTGCATACGCTTCACGCCAGTTGCGATCTCATGAAAGTAACTATCCGACCCACAACTTGGAACTAGTAGCAGCGGTTCACGCCTTAAAGATTTGCTAGCACTACCTCATCAGTAACCGCTGTGAAGTCTACACTGACCACAAGAGTCTGAAGTACATCTTCACCCAACTAGATCTAAACCTCCGTCAGCGAAGGTGGTTAGAGTTGATTAAAGACTATGATATGGGAATATACTTGTTAGTGATATGCCCTAGAGGCAACATGGAGATGTTGCATATCACGTCAATGTTTATGTATTTATGAATAAAGTGTTATTCAGTTCTATGAAATAGACATCTTGTATTGATCAATAAGTACGTGACTTATTTATGAGACTCTATATGTATGAATCTATTTCTAAATGATCCCTGATCATATATCATATTATTGGAACTAATATGATTCTAAGATCGGCATGTTTATTGATTGATGATCATGTCTCATAGATCATGGGTATAGTGATACCAAATCAATAAACATGGACACATGTGTTGGAGAACACATTGTTGGATAGACCCACCATGAGACACTACAGGAATTAATGTGCCATTAGTTGGTCTCAGGTAGTGTTGGTACAAAGTCCTTAGACCTGAGATCACCATGGATTCCAACATGTGTAGTAGCCTACTTTGGGACTACCAAACGCTATTCCGTAACTGGGTAGTTGTAAAGGTAGTTTTCGGGTTTGCTATGAAACATGGAGTGGGATGTGAGTGATCAAGATGGAATTTGCCCCTCCTTTGGAGAGATAGATCTGGGCCCCTCGAGGTACTGGATTATGGAAATGCATGGCCATGCTGAGTTGATTGAGGAGTCAAAGAACACGACCGACCGAACGACCGACCGACCGACTGAACGATCGTTCATTCGTTCACGTCCGTTCGTTCAGACCCTTAACCCTAACCCTAACCCTAAACTATCGTTCGTTCACGTCCATTCGTTCGGACCCTTAACCCTAACCCTAACCCAAATCCTAGACTATCGTCTGTTCTTTCTATCGTTCGTTCATGTCCATGGGTACAATCGTCTGGAGGAGAGGAGAGAAAGAGAGGAGAATGATGTGAGGGATATAAGGTGGAGAGAGAGGAAGTGGAGAGGAGAGGAGAGGAGAGGAGAGGAGAGAGAGAGAGGACGTTGCATGCCTATGTATGTTGTAACGACCGAACGAACAACCAACCGAACGAACGAATGAACGAACGAACGCACACTCGTTCGTTCGTCCGTCCATCCGTCCGTTCATCCACGTCCATTCGTCCATGAACGAACGAACGAACAAACACTCGTTCGTTCATTCGTCCGTCCGTTCGTCCACATCCGTTCGTTCACGTCCGTTCGTTGATTCTATCGTTCTCGTTCATTCGAAAATACAAAATTCACAAGTCCATTCATGCATTCAAATTTAAATACACATTCAAAATTCAAAATTCACAATCTTCATGCATTCAAATTCAAATAAAAAAGTCCATTTACACATAAAGTCCATTTTTACATAAAGTCCATTTATACATGAAGTCGTCCATACACATTCAAAAATCATACAAGTTGAATCATACAAGTTACAAGTTTACAATTTTAATTCACAATTCACATTAAAAATTCAAAATTCACATTCACATTCAAAATTTAATCAAACCCTAAATTTCACATATTAACAAAATAATCAAACCCTAAATTTCACATTCATATTTTACATAATAACAAATTTAATCAAATATCATCCTTGCATTCAAATCACATATATATTAACAAATTTAATCAAATCGATCACATTCACGGGGCGGCAAAGGGCGGTGGCGGCGTCAAGGGAGGCAAGGGCGGCGGACGGCGACGGCGGGGAGGCGGCGGCGCGGCGGCGCGCGATGGGAGGGTAGTGGCGGCAGCGCGACGGCGGGGAGGCGGGGCCGACGGCGACGACGGAGGGGCGCCGGAAGGGCGCGGTGAAAGGGGAGGAGGCGGCGGCGGCAGCGCGCATGGGGCGGGGAATGGGGTGGCGGCGACCGCGGCGCGACGGCTACAAAGACGGCAACGATGCCCTAATGCGCAGCCGTACAAGAAAGATCGAAGAGACGGCAGCGGAATCGGACCAACCTGCGGCGGCGGCGGAGAAGTAGGCGTCGTCGACGGCGACGGCGAGGTCGGCTCCTCCTTTCCAGCGACGACAACGGCGGCGCTGGCTGGTCAAGAGTTCGGCGACGCTTAGGGTTCAGCGACGAAGACGATGAACTTGTGCGAAAACGGCTAAGTGTTCGGATCCCACTGAGGCCCCTGGTATATATACTCACCGGCTTCTTTTGTCCCGGTTGAAGACATCAACCGGGATAAAAGATACCATAGTCCCGGTTGGAGCCACCAACCGGGACTAAAGATGGCTCGGTAGCCACGTGGCCAGGTAGGTGGGCATCTTTAGTCCCGGTTGGAGCCACCAACTGGGACTAAAGATGGTTTCCCGCCCATCCAAATTCACCTCTAGTCCTGGTTGATTTTAAAAACCGGGATTAATGATTAAAGTGCTCTATTATATTGTATTTTATATTCATATATAATTAACATGTGTTCATATAATCATATAATGTTCATATATTCATATATAATTATAATGTTCATATGTTGATATATTTTATATTCATATATAATTAACATTGTTCATATATTCATATATAATTAACATATGTTCATATAATTAACAAAAAATATTATAAATTGAAATAATAACATATAATTAACATTTATCATATTACAAACTATTTAAAATTTAAATAATAATATATAATTAACATATGGCCTATTTGAAAATATTTTAAATTGAAATAATAACATATAATTAACATTTGTCATGTTTAAAACTATTTTAAATTTAAATAATAATATATAATTAATATATGGCCTATTTGAAAATATTTTAAAATTAAATAATAATATGTTATTAACATTTGCCATATTCAAAACTATTTTAAATTCTAATAATCATATAGAATTAGCATTTGCCTTATCTTCTTTGGGCAGTGATTCTTTTTTCTTGCTCTTCTCCCTTTGCTTCATAATCTTTCTGTCTTGCTCTTTCTTAGATAATCTGACAGCCACCTCATTCCGTGATGGCTCCCCATGATTTAGAGGTGTGCTTCTATGTTTTCAGCAGTAATGTTCAAGTTCTCGTTGCTAATGCAATCATAAGTTGGTAATTGTAGTGGTCGATGTCGGCGGCGGCCGACGCGGTGATCGACAGGTAGCCTGACATGTCCATCTCCTCTTCCCTGATGACAAGATGATCAACCGTACGTTAAAATTCCAGACAATGAATGTGATCAATCCAAACTTCAAGAACGGAGAAGAAATTAATTATGTTGACCTGATAATGAGATCCGTCGTCGTGCAGCCTCCTATTCCGGCCACCGCGCCATGATCATCGGCGGCATGGTGCAAGACGTCGTCATGATCACTACATGTCAATCGTTGTACAAGTTGTGGAAGATAAGGCATGCTAATTTCATTGCCTGGAAATAACTTTCCCTTTAAAAACTTCAAAAATCACCTTTCAACTTTCTTTTGAATTTTTGTATTTATTTGATGTTTCTTTAAAGTTCTTCATTTGATTTATTTTATCAAATACCGATAGATCGTGATGTCGAATTTACAAAAGAAACCGAGCTCGACCTTAGGATCGAAAAACACCCTCGGAGAAGAAAATGTTGAGACCACTAGTCCGAAGGCAATAATTTACAATAAATTCAAATGATATCAATAATATTCAATAATTCAATTTAACTTACATCGTCCGTACATAAATTTAGCTAAGTGACATTTGTCCATATACTTTCTCCGCACAATTGTTCCTTCATTATGATCGTTGCGTAAAGGGTGTCCTCATTTGATAGAAGGATACTCGGGTCAACCGTCACCACGAACGGAGGTTACCCGTCGACTCCCACGATTTTCCTTTTGCCTGGGAGAACCACGTGGCGCTTTGGCTCGTCGGACCCTTTCCCCTTCTTTGGTTTGTTAGCCATGTCCTTGACATAGAAAACTTGCCGTACATCATTGGCAAGGACGAAGGGTTCGTCTGAGTATCCAACCTTGCTCAGGTCGACCGTTGTCATCCCACTTGCATCAATTGTTACGCCGCTACCACTGAGCCTAACCCACTAGCACTGAAACAAAGGGACCTTCAGAGGTCAATAGTCCAGCTCCCATATGTCATCGATGTTGCCGTAATATGTGCTAGCCGTACCATCGTATCCCAAAGATGGTCCCCTCACCAAGAAGGCTAGTTGTTGGTCAAGGCTCACGTTGCCCATGAGACGTTGTCGCAGCCAAGCAGGGAATGCATCGATGTGATGGCGTGTAATCCAGGCACCCGTCTTACCGATGTTTTCGGAGTGAACAATCGCCAAGTGCTCCTCGATGTAAGGAGCCACCAAGGAAGATTGTTGCAATACGGTCCAATGTGTTTTCCTGTACAAGTCATTGTCTATGTTTATTATTGCCTTCCTTCCAAGAGTTCCCTTCCCCCGCAGTCTACATTCATGGCTTGATTCAGGCACCCCGATGGGACGAAGGTCTTCAATAAAGTTGACACAAAACTCAATCACCTCCTCTGTTTCATATCCCTTGGCGATGCTGGCCTCCGGACACGAACGGTTATGGACGTACTTCTTTAGAACACCCATATAACTCTCGAAAGGGAACATGTTGTGTAGGAATATCGGACCAAGGATACGGATCTCTTTGACAAGGTGGCATAGGAGATGCGTCATGATATTGAAGAAGAAAGGCGGAAAGATCATCTCAAAGCTGACAAGACATTGAACCACATCATTTTGAAAGTCTTCTAGTCTGTCTGGATCGATGATCTTCTGTCAAATTACGTTCAGGAAAGCACATAGCTTTGTTATTGTTGCCCAGACATTATCTGGAAGGATACCCCTAATTATAACAGGAAGCAGCTGTGTCATCAGCACGTGGTAGTCATGGGACTTTAGATTTGTGAACTTCTTATCCTTCGTGCATATTATTCCCTTTATATTCGAGGAGTATCCAGACGGTACCTTGATGCTCTCTAGGCATTCAAACATTATTTCCTTCTCTGCCCTGCTCAGAGTGTAACTGGCTGGACTTAGGTATTGGGCTCCTTTCTCCTTTGGTTGCGGGTGAAGGCCGTCGCGTTGTGCCATGTTTCAGATCATTACGTGCCTCAAGTGTATCTTTTGATTTTTCATACACACCTAGGAAGCCAAGTAGGTTTACGCAAAGGTTCTTGATGAGGTGCATCACATCGATTGCGTGGCAGACGTCCAAGACTTCCCAGTAGGGCAACTCCCAAAAAATTGACTTCTTCTTTCACATCGTCGCGTGACCACCTTCACTTGCTATAGGTTGGTTGTCGGGTCCCTTTTCAAATACTACTTTGAGGTCTTTCATCATGGCAAACACGGTCTTTCCGTTGTGATGCTTTGGCTAAGTACGATGGTCTGCCTTTTGATCAAAATGTTTGCCTCTTCTCTGGACAGGGTGGCTTGCAGTAAGAAAGCGACGATGACCCATGTACACTACCTTCTTACAGTGTTTCAGGTACGTACACTCAGTCTCATCCATACAGTGGGTGCAAGCGTTGTACCCCTTGTTGGACTATCCGGATAGGTTGCAAAGTGCAGACCAATCGTTGATGGTAACAAACAGCAACCCTCGTAGGTTAAACTGCTCATGTTTATCCTTATCCTACACGGGAACACCTTCTTTCTTCCACAGCAGTTTTAGATCTTCGATCAGCGGTCTCAGGTACACATCGATATTGTTACCTCTTATTTTATATTCTTTTATTTTGTTAATATGAATTTTAGCTATTTATAGTTGTACTTATGTACGTAATTTTTTTATGTATACTGTTATAATCTAAACCCGCTCTACAGGAGACACTTAATTTTTATATATTTCTCATTTCTTCGATTAGTTTTAGAATTTCTAATATCTGAGAGTGGAGGCTACCTTTTCTACTACTTTGATTAGAGCATCCCAAACAAATCTCATAAAATGATTTTCAAAAAAAGTATATAGGAAATCCTTCAAATATTTAGAGCATGAAATCAAAATTCTATCCGGCAGATTCTCTAGAAGCTTATCTATTTAATAACTAACTAGTCCTACAAACAGATTGGAAAATTCATCATCCATTTTTCTTTCTTTAAAAATCTGGAAATATAATGATTAGGTACCAGAGCATTCATTTTTTATATTATATACATGATACAAAGTGCAATATCTGTAGCCCATGAGATAACATTGCAGGTCCATGTTTATGTCCAGAAACAAAGTGCAGTAACTCAGTCGGGCCCTCCCACTCCGCCGGGCCCGTACGACGCCGCGCAGCCCGTCCAACGCATTGCCGCCGTCTCTTTTCCTCCGCACGGCTACACAGAGATGGCCACGGCTCTGTATATGCCGGCTAGGATGATGAAGAGGCGCCGACTTCATTCATCTCTGCGCGCTAGAAATATTTCGTGGGAGAGTGAATCTGCTTCGTGCGTGAGAGGGCCTGACACAGCTAAAAATGTTAACAGAATATGCGCGCTGGAGTGTTTTGAGAATGGACCTGCTCTTCTCAGTTCTGAGAACGAAAAAGCGATTTTTGAGAACCTCTTTATTTAGGGATCTATACAGAGACTCTGTTGGAACAATTTTTCTAATGAAGATGCTAGATAGGTTCAAAGATATATTATAATCATTTTCAAAGTAAAGCAAACTCTCTTTTTCAAAATTTTACATAGTAATCAACATGTAATTATGATAACCTTTTTCCACCAGGAGGCCGAAATATCAAATGAAGATGTCCCTTAATCCTTATGTCGTTGCCTCTCTTCCTCCTTGCTCAAAACCGAAAAATGACTGTCTATTAGGGAGAGAAAGTAGGAAACAACTTCATCCTGAAGGATTTTTAGAAAAAAAAATGTGTAGTTAATTGATAATTGTTCAGCAGTTTTAATGAGCAAATGATCCCTTACTGAACAGCAGATTGCCACGAGTTTGCAACCAGCAGCAATCGGAGAGTGCGCATTTTTAAATTTACTAACAAAATATCCGTGTGTTGCAACGAAACGACGACGCAGGGAAGAAAACAGCGGAGGGCGAAGGTTCAGCAGCGGCGCGGAGCTCCGATCGGCGACGGGAGGGAGGGGCGCAGACCGCGACGCGGGCGCGGCGTAGATGGGGACGGAAGAGAGGGACACATGAGGTCTTTTTTATCATCCAAGCTTTTGACTGCGGGTTAATTTTATAAAGATTTAAAGGGTTTTCTGCAAAATAACACTTTTTTTTTTTTAACTGGGTTTTTAAATAGCATGTGGACTGCGGGTTAATTTAAAAACTCAAGGGGTTTTCTGCAAAATAGCCAGGCAAAACAAAATTTGGGTGAAAACATTATAGATAGTAAAAACTCAAGGGGTTTTTTGCAAAATAGCTAGCAAAACAAAATTTGAATGGAAACACTAGTTGTTTTATAGATAGTTATATATTATAGATTATAGATATAGATATATTGTTTTAAAAATAAAGCTAAGCATTATCGAGTGCTAATAGCGCTGTTTGCTCGAGGGACATGGGGTACGCAGCCGGCACAAAGCGCCTACTAGGAACCCCGGCAAGTTTCTCGCTCGCTGCGTGCGTGCGCTCTAGCGCTAGGCGAGGGGATCCTATGCATCGGGTTCCACCTCGCAGTCGCACAACTCTACCTTCTTCAACCTCCAGACGATGCCACCTGCTTCAACTCCGATTCGGACACACCGAGACACATGACAGGCTTGGCTTGCATACCAACTCCGAATTGGATCGGAGGCAACGACCAGTTAGACTTCACTATATATACAATCCAGATCGACCGAGATTTCCACGTACCTACGACATGGCGGGCAACGACGAGAACGAGAAAGAGCAAGCCGAGAAGGCTCTCCAGCGCGCGGAGGAGCTCTTCGCCGCCGGCAACGTCCGCGCCGCGCACCTCCAGGCCGGTAGGGCCAAGCGGCTCTGCCCGTCCCTCCCCGGCGTCGTCAGCGCGGGCGCCGCGTACGAGGTCCACGCCGCCGCGCTCTCGGGCAGGGGCAACAACAACAACAACGACAACTGGCGCGCGGTCCTCGGCATACGCTACGGCGACGCCGCCACGCTGGACGCCATCAAGGACCAGTTCCAGCGGCTGTCGCTCCTCCTCCACTCGGACAACAACGACGCCCGCTGCGCCGCCACCGAGGGCGCCGTCTCGCTTCTGCGCCGGGCGTGTGAGGACGCCCTCTCGGCCGTCGCTGCCGGCTCCAGGGAGGACGACGACGACACGAGCCAGCGCCCGTACGCCGCGGCAGCGGCCTACAAGTTGCCTCCGCGGGCGATGCAGTTGCACGTGCGGCGCGAGGCCATCGTCATCTACTGCCCCTCCTGCAAGAGCGAGTTCGCCGGCAAGGTGGGGCGCCTGGAGCAGCAGGTGGGCATGAAGTGCGCCCGGTGCCCCGAGTGGCTGAGCCCGCCGTGGCAGAAGAAGCCGGCGGCGAAGAAGGAGCCTCCCGCCGGGTCAGGGTGTCCGGCGGTGTTCCAGTGCCCGGTGAAGTGCCCGGAGTGCGGGGAGCAGTACACGTCCATGGTGTGCGTCGGACAGTGGTGCCTCCGGTGCAAGGCGTGCTCCAAGGCAGCCATGGTCAATGTTCAAGGACCCGACCAGGCCACTGCCACGATCAAGAGGCGGTGTGCCGCCCCAAGTCCCGAACGTGAGGAACCGTTTTAAGCTAGTAGTAGTAGATGCTACCACTTCCAAAATACTCCTATATGTATGAATTTCTAATGATATCTATACTATGTATATGTGTTATTGTTGGTACATGATTAGAGGACTGGTGGAAAAATATACATTAGTTTGTAACTTTTTTAAGTCTCGGTTAATGAAACCGGTACACATAATCCAAAACTAAAAGAAGGTATTTTTAGTCTTTGCTTAATCAATCGGTTAATCAATCGGTACTAAAGTTAGTTCGCCACGTGGCTAAGGCACACTATATTTAGTACCGGTTGATAACAGATTTTTGCTGTTTTTTCACCGCTCATTGTCTGCTGTTTATATGTGTGTATATATATATATGTGTATATATTGTCTTTATATTTATATTTATATAAATAATTACATACACATATGATTAATATATATTTCTATATAGCATCACGTATATATAATTATTGATATTACTTATGTTCAACGGGAATTAAATACATATTTTTGATATATCTATAATCATTAATTTTTAATGTTATATCATATATTAGAAATATACAAAGCTAAGACAATGTTTCTGGTCAAGGAAGAGGTTGTGTATTATTGTGAAATTCTCCCGACAGACTAACGATCTTGTCCATAACAAATCTCATAAGTTGTTTTTGAACAACCATTATGTAATTCATCGGGGGTTCGTTCTTCATCCAAATAATATGTCGTTTTTTAAAAAATGAACTATGAATATATTAAATCAATGAGAAGAGTGTAATATGAATGATGTTTACACGGCTGAAGAAACCATTTTCGGTTGAAGTACCCAAATCCATAATAGTCCCGGTTTGAATAGTACCCGAGACTAAAAATATTTCTAGTCCCGGTTTAAAAATTTTACGGATTTCTAGGAACATTAGTGTCGATTCGTGAGAACCGGGACTAAAGATCATCTTTAGTCTCGGTTCAAATATTGTGAGAGATTGTCAGAGCGCTGGGCATCTTTAGTCCCGGTTGGTAACATGCCATTTTTTGTCCCACTAGGTGTTACCAACCGAGACTAAAGATACCCGCTCTAACAGTTCGACACCTCGACATCATCTTTAGTCTCGGTTGGTAACACCAAGAACACCAACCGGGACTAAATATGGGGTTCCTTTTTATGCTCCTTCTTCCTCCTCCAGCCCGAGTCAGCTCCACTTGTCTTCAAAAATTTTCTCTAGCTAGAGGGGAGGTGCTACCAGAATTTTTTGTGATTTTGTTTTGGTGATAATACACAAATCTTTGTTTTCTACAAGGTTAGCAACTTCTTCCTCTTATAATCTATGCTTAGCACTTCGCATTTTATGGTTGTTTTCTATACATTTTCATCTATAGATTTTTTTGTAAACATGAGGAGAGAGAAATTTGTTTGGACTAATTATTTTGCTAAGCACATTACATCGTGTTGAGAAAAAGTTAGGGAAAATAAAGAGGAAGAAAAATATGCTTAGCACGTTACATTTGTAGAAATTTAGTCCGTATAATTTTATCTCAAAAATGTTTATGGAAAATGATGAGAGAGAATATTTTGGACAAAAAAGTTATAAAATAGATGACAAAGGACCTTTTAAAATAGATGCAAAATAATTAATTAATTTTATGTTTACCACTTTAAAAGATCTTTTAAAAATAATTCTAATTTTTTAGAACAACACATTACGTATGTTGAATAGTATATAATTATTGTCTGATTACATATATATATAATTATTGTAATAATATCTAAATGGTTTGAATTTCGTGGAATTTTTTTACGATTTTTGTGCATTCCATGTAGATGGATCGTCAATGGATGTACAACGCGATCGACGATCAAGAGAGTTTATTCAAGGCGTGCATTATTTTTTGAGCATGGCCGATGCCAACAAGCAGAAGGGTTTCATACGTTGTCCATGCAAAAAGTGCAAAAACAAGAAGGAGTATTCTATATCAAGAATTATTCATGCCCACTTGTTTCAATCGGGATTCATGCCTCACTACAATTGCTGGACATCGCACGGAGAGGTGGGGGTTGCAATGGAAGAAGATGAAGACGACGATAACATTCCGGACTATGGTCAATACGGTGGGTTTGAACAGAATACTGTTAGTCATATGCCCTAGAGGCAACATGGAGATGTTGGATATCACGTCAATGTTTATGTATAAATGAATAAAGTGTTATTCAGTTCCATGAAATAGACATCTTGTATTGATAAATAAGTACGTGACTTATTTATGAGACTCTATATGTATGAATCTATTTCTAAACGATCCCTGATCATATGTCATATTGTTGGAACAAATATGATTCTAAGATCGGCATGTTTATTGATTGATGATCATGTCTCATAGATCATGGGTATGGAGATACCAAATCAATAAACATGGACATATGTGTTGGAGAACACATTGTTGGATAGACCCACCATAAGACACTACAAGAATTAATGTGCCATTAGTTGGTCTCAGGTAGTGTTGGTACAAAGTCCTTAGACCTGAGATCACCATGGATTCCAACATGTGTAGTAGCCTACTTTGGGACTACCAAACGCTATTCCGTAATCGGGTAGTTATAAAGGTAGTTTTCGGGTTTGCTATGAAACATGGAGTGGGATGTGAGTGATCAAGATGGAATTTGCCCCTCCTTTGGAGAGATATTCTGGGCCCCTCGAGGTAATGGATTATGGAAATGCATGGCCATGCTAAGTTGATTGAGGAGTCAATCAATGCGTGATAATCCAATACGGTTCGAGTGAATGGCTAAGCTATTGAAGGGATGGCACACATCTTGCCTATAGCTTAACCGGTATCGTGAGGCAAAGGGATTTGTGTACACATTGTTCGTGAGCCGATATTATTCTTGTATACTATGGTGTCAATATGTGCCGCTAGGCGCCGTTGCTTGTGTGTCGGCTGAGTTAGACTCGAGCCGACGATCGGCTAAGTTAGACTATAGCCGAAACCGAGTATACCTGAACCTACAGGGTCGCACGCTTAAGGGGATAAGAACAGGCATTCGAGTTGGACTCGGATACGGCTCGATCGGATAGGGATCCGATTGGATAGAGTCCTATGGGCTTACGACGTGTGGGCGGCCAACTCTATGAGATACGGATGAGATCCGATTCAAAATAGAGTCCTAATCGGCCACTAGTCCCAGTCGGCCAACTCTATATAAAGGAGGGAGGGGTGGAGAGCTGCGGCATGTCAATTGCATCACGTGCAACAGAAGTCGTCGAGATCAATCTCCACGGAAACTCTCCCCACTTTCGAGCCAAACCCTAGCCTTGCATCGCGTGCTAGTGTTAGTGATATGCCCTAGAGGCAACATGGAGATGTTGGATATCACGTCATTGTTTATGTATAAATGAATAAAGTGTTATTCAGTTCCATGAAATAGACATCTTGTATTGATCAATAAGTACGTGACTTATTTATGAGACTCTATATGTATGAATCTATTTCTAAACGATCCTCGATCATATGTCATATTGTTGGAACAAATATGATTCTAAGATCGGCATGTTTATTGATTGATGATCATGTCTCATAGATCATGGGTATGGAGATACCAAATCAATAAACATGGACATATGTGTTGGAGAACACATTGTTGGATAGACCCACCATGAGACACTACAGAATTAATGTGCCATTAGTTGGTCTCGGTAGTGTTGGTACAAAGTCCTTAGACCCGAGATCACCATGGATTCCAACATGTGTAGTAGCCTACTTTGGGACTACCAAACGCTATTCCGTAATCGGGTAGTTATAAAGGTAGTTTTCGGGTTTGCTATGAAACATGGAGTGGGATGTGAGTGATCAAGATGGAATTTGCCCCTCCTTTGGAGAGATATCTCTCGGGCCCCTCGAGGTAATGGATTATGGAAATGCATAGCAATGCTAAGTTGATTGAGGAGTCAATCAACAGACAGATAATCCAATACGGTTCGAGTGCATGGCTAAGCTATTGAAGGGATGGTACACATCTTGCCTATAGCTTAACTGGTATCGTGAGGCAAAGGGATTTGTGTACACATTATAGGTTCAGAGCCGATATTATTCTTGTATACTATGGTGTCAATATGTGCTGCTAGGCGCCGCTGTTGGCAGGTCGGCTGTGTTAGACTCGAGCCGACGATCGGCTAAGTTAGACTATAGCCGAAACCGAGTATACCTGAACCTACAGGGTCGCATGCTTAAGGAGATAAGAACAGGCATTCGAGTTGGACTCGGATACGGCTCGATCGGATAGAGATCCGATTGGATAGAGTCCTATGGGCTTACGACGTGTGGGCAGCCAACTCTATGAGATACGGATGAGATCCGATTCAAAATAGAGTCCTAATCGGCCACTAGTCCCAGTCGGCCAACTCTATATAAAGGAGGGAGGGGTGGAGAGCTGCGGCATGTCAATTGCATCACGTGCAACAGAAGTCGTCGAGATCAATCTCCACGGAAACCCTCCCCACTTTCGAGCCAAACCCTAGCCTTGCATCGCGTGCTAGTGTTAGTGATATGCCCTAGAGGCAACATGGAGATGTTGGATATCACGTCAATGTTTATGTATAAATGAATAAAGTGTTATTCAGTTCCATGAAATAGACATCTTGTATTGATCAATAAGTACGTGACTTATTTATGAGACTCTATATGTATGAATCTATTTCTAAACGATCCCTGATCATATGTCATATTGTTGGAACAAATATGATTCTAAGATCGGCATGTTTATTGATTGATGATCATGTCTCATAGATCATGGGTATGGAGATACCAAATCAATAAACATGGACATATGTGTTGGAGAACACATTGTTGGATAGACCCACCATAAGACACTACAAGAATTAATGTGCCATTAGTTGGTCTCAGGTAGTGTTGGTACAAAGTCCTTAGACCTGAGATCACCATGGATTCCAACATGTGTAGTAGCCTACTTTGGGACTACCAAACGCTATTCCGTAATCGGGTAGTTATAAAGGTAGTTTTCGGGTTTGCTATGAAACATGGAGTGGGATGTGAGTGATCAAGATGGAATTTGCCCCTCCTTTGGAGAGATATCTCTGGGCCCCTCGAGGTAATGGATTATGGAAATGCATGGCCATGCTAAGTTGATTGAGGAGTCAATCAACAGACAGATAATCCAATACGGTTCGAGTGAATGGCTAAGCTATTGAAGGGATGGCACACATCTTGCCTATAGCTTAACTGGTATCGTGAGGCAAAGGGATTTGTGTACACATTACAGGTTCAGAGCCGATATTATTCTTGTATACTATGGTGTCAATATGTGCTGCTAGGCGCCGCTGTTGGCAGGTCGGCTGAGTTAGACTCGAGCCGACGATCGGCTAAGTTAGACTATAGCCGAAACCGAGTATACCTGAACCTACAGGGTCGCACGCTTAAGGAGATAAGAACAGGCATTCGAGTTGGACTCGGATACGGCTCGATCGGATAGAGATCCGATTGGATAGAGTCCTATGGGCTTACGACGTGTGGCGGCCAACTCTATGAGATACGGATGAGATCCGATTCAAAATAGAGTCCTAATCAGCCACTAGTCCCAGTCGGCCAACTCTATATAAAGGAGGGAGGGGTGGAGAGCTGCGGCATGTCAATTGCATCACGTGCAACAGAAGTCGTCGAGATCAATCTCCACGGAAACCCTCCCCACTTTCGAGCCAAACCCTAGCCTTGCATCGCGTGCTAGTGTTAGTGATATGCCCTAGAGGCAACATGGAGATGTTGGATATCACGTCATTGTTTATGTATAAATGAATAAAGTGTTATTCAGTTCCATGAAATAGACATCTTGTATTGATCAATAAGTACGTGACTTATTTATGAGACTCTATATGTATGAATCTATTTCTAAACGATCCCTGATCATATGTCATATTGTTGGAACAAATATGATTCTAAGATCGGCATGTTTATTGATTGATGATCATGTCTCATAGATCATGGGTATGGAGATACCAAATCAATAAACATGGACATATGTGTTGGAGAACACATTGTTGGATAGACCCACCATGAGACACTACAGAATTAATGTGCCATTAGTTGGTCTCAGTAGTGTTGGTACAAAGTCCTTAGACCCGAGATCACCATGGATTCCAACATGTGTAGTAGCCTACTTTGGGACTACCAAACGCTATTCCGTAACTGGGTAGTTATAAAGGTAGTTTTCGGGTTTGCTATGAAACATGGAGTGGGATGTGAGTGATCAAGATGGAATTTGCCCCTCCTTTGGAGAGATATCTGGGCCCTCGAGGTAATGGATTATGGAAATGCATGGCCATGCTAAGTTGATTGAGGAGTCAATCAACGTACAGATAATCCAATACGGTTCGAGTGAATGACTAAGCTATTGAAGGGATGGCACACATCTTGCCTATAGCTTAACTGGTATCGTGAGGCAAAGGGATTTGTGTACACATTATAGGTTCAGAGCCGATATTATTCTTGTATACTATGGTGTCAATATGTGCTGCTAGGCGCCGCTGTTGGCAGGTCGGCTGAGTTAGACTCGAGCCGACGATCGGCTAAGTTAGACTATAGCCGAAACCGAGTATACCTGAACCTACAGGGTCGCACGCTTAAGGAGATAAGAACAGGCATTCGAGTTGGACTCGGATACGGCTCGATCGGATAGAGATCCGATTGGATAGAGTCCTATGGGCTTACGACGTGTGGGCGGCCAACTCTATGAGATACGGATGAGATCCGATTCAAAATAGAGTCCTAATCGGCCACTAGTCCCAGTCGGCCAACTCTATATAAAGGAGGGAGGGGTGGAGAGCTGCGGCATGTCAATTGCATCACGTGCAACAGAAGTCGTCGAGATCAATCTCCACGGAAACCCTCCCCACTTTCGAGCCAAACCCTAGCCTTGCATCGCGTGCTAGTGTTAGTGATATGCCCTAGAGGCAACATGGAGATGTTGGATATCACGTCATTGTTTATGTATAAATGAATAAATTGTTATTCAGTTCCATGAAATAGACATCTTGTATTGATCAATAAGTACGTGACTTATTTATGAGACTCTATATGTATGAATCTATTTCTAAACGATCCTCGATCATATGTCATATTGTTGGAACAAATATGATTCTAAGATCGGCATGTTTATTGATTGATGATCATGTCTCATAGATCATGGGTATGGAGATACCAAATCAATAAACATGGACATATGTGTTGGAGAACACATTGTTGGATAGACCCACCATGAGACACTACAGAATTAATGTGCCATTAGTTGGTCTCGGGTAGTGTTGGTACAAAGTCCTTAGACCCGAGATCACCATGGATTCCAACATGTGTAGTACCCTACTTTGGGACTACCAAACGCTATTCCGTAATCGGATAGTTATAAAGGTAGTTTTCGGGTTTGCTATGAAACATGGAGTGGGATGTGAGTGATCAAGATGGAATTTGCCCCTCCTTTGGAGAGATATCTCTGGGCCCTCGAGGTAATGGATTATGGAAATGCATGGCCATGCTAAGTTGATTGAGGAGTCAATCAACGACGATAATCCAATACGGTTCGAGTGAATGGCTAAGCTATTGAAGGGATGGCACACATCTTGCCTATAGCTTAACTGGTATCGTGAGGCAAAGGGATTTGTGTACACATTATAGGTTCGGAGCCGATATTATTCTTGTATACTATGGTGTCAATATGTGCCGCTAGGCGTCGTGTTGGCGTGTCGGCCGAGTTAGACTCGAGCGACGATCGGCTAAGTTAGACTATAGCCGAAACCGAGTATACCGAACCTAGTGGTCGCACGCTTAAGGGGATAAGAACAGCATTCGAGTTGGACTCGGATACGGCTCGATCGGATAGGGATCCGATTGGATAGAGTCCTATGGGCTTACGACGTGTGGGCGGCCAACTCTATGAGATACGGATGAGATCCGATTCAAAATAGTCCTAATCGGCCACTAGTCCCGCTCGGCCAACTCTATATAAAGGAGGGAGGGGTGGAGAGCTGCGGCATGTCAATTGCATCACGTGCAACGTAAGTCGTGAGATCAATCTCCACGGAAACCCTCCCCACTTTCGAGCCAAACCCTAGCCTTGCATCGCGTGCTAGTGTTAGTGATATGCCCTAGAGGCAACATGGAGATGTTGGATATCACGTCATTGTTTATGTATAAATAAAGTGTTATTCAGCCCATGAAATAGACATCTTGTATTGATCAATAAGTACGTGACTTATTTATGAGACTCTATATGTATGAATCTATTTCTAAACGATCCTCGATCATATGTCATATTGTTGGAACAAATATGATTCTAAGATCGGCATGTTTATTGATTGATGATCATGTCTCATAGATCATGGGTATGGAGATACCAAATCAATAAACATGGACACATGTGTTGGAGAACACATTGTTGGATAGACCCACCATGAGACACTACAGAATTAATGTGCCATTAGTTGGTCTCAGGTAGTGTTGGTACAAAGTCCTTAGACCCGAGATCACCATGGATTCCAACATGTGTAGTAGCCTACTTTGGGACTACCAAACGCTATTCCGTAACCGGGTAGTTATAAAGGTAGTTTTCGGGTTTTCTATGAAACATGGAGTGGGATTTGAGTGATCAAGATGGAATTTGCCCCTCCTTTGGAGAGATATCTCTCGGGCCCTCGAGGTAATGGATTATGGAAATGCATGGCCATGCTAAGTTGATTGAGGAGTCAATCAATGCACGGATAATCCAATACGGTTCGAGTGAATGGTTAAGCTATTGAAGGGATGGCACACATCTTGCCTATAGCTTAACCGGTATCGTGAGGCAAAGAGATTTGTGTACACATTACAGTTCGAGCCGATATTATTCTTGTATACTATGGTGTCAATATGTGCCGCTAGGCGCCGTCGTTGATGTGTGCCGAGTTAGACTCGAGCCGACGATCGGCTAAGTTAGACTATAGCCAAAACCGAGTATACCGAACCTACTGTGGTCGCACGCTTAAGGGGATAAGAACAGGCACTCGAGTTGGACTCGGATACGGCTCGATCGGATAGGGATCCGATCGGATAGAGTCCTATAGGCTTACGACGTATGGGCGGCCAACTCTATGAGATACGGATGAGATCCGGTTCAAAAGTAGAGTCCGATCGGCCACTAGTCCTAGTCGGCCAACTCTATATAAAGGAGGGAGGGATGGAGAGCTGCGACACGTCAATTGCATCGCGTGCAACGTAAGTCGCCGAGATCAATCTCCACGGAAATCCTCCCCACTTTCGAGCCAAACCCTAGCCTTGCATCGCGTGCTAGCACACGGGTGTTCGGCGTTCGTCCCCGGACTTGTGGATACCGGTAGAGGCGCTGCTACGTTGCGCGCCGTTGATCGGCTTCCGGACGGCCGCACCGGAGCGATCGACCGTGGTGGAATCGGCCGTGGCCTGGCGCACGGAGCGAGGCGTGAGAACGCGGCCGGACGACTCGAATCGGCTGATTGGCGAATCGGCTGTCTCCGGAATCGGCCACTGTTCGGATCAGATTGCCCCGATTGGCTATTCCGCCGCACTCTACTCCAATCGGTAACGATCTATCGGCCCTTACTTGCAAGTGTTCCTGGTTTGCGCGGCAAAAGTTTTTGTTTTCGGCTAGCGTAGCCTCCGCGTAACCCTTCAGTGGTATCAGAGCTAATCTTGCTTAGTTCGGGTTTTAGATTGATCCGGAACAAGTTTTGTGCACGGGTTGATTAGATCAATCGATTTTACGGGATTTGTTGAGGAGAGTTGATGGTAATTGTGTTCCTTGATAGTGTATCGGAACGGCGTAATGTGATTACGTCGAAGCAATTTCCATATAACTCGGTTTGAGTCGGCTTCGAGATAGCATTCCTTGATAGTGTATCGGAACGGTATAATGTGATTATGCCGAAGCTATCTCGTAGTCCGATCTTGTTAGCTGCCTCGCGCCTACGCAAACCATCTCCCTTGATAGTGTATCGGGACGGCATAATATGATTACGTCGATATGGTTTCCGTAAGCGATTTCATAGATTGGATCATAGGGGCGGCTTCCCCCTCGACCCCCCGCCCGCTAACCGGCTAGCGCGACCGCCGTGTGCGTACCCCCTTTTAGGTCGTCTCGGTGCCGTAACTCTGCGATAGGTAGAAAACGTTTCTACGCCTAACTTGTTTTTGCAGAGAATGCTTTGAGATGGTATGGCCCTATTGTATGTATGAGATGCATGTGATGCATGTAATATTCTTTCATATGTGCAATCCCTGTAATATTCTTTCATACGTGCAATGCTTGTAATATTCTTTCACGACCTGCGAGTCAATGTAATCTTCAATTAGAGCTTCTATAGTAGTAGCTTAGTTTGAAGATATCAAGCATTCGACACTTGGAAGATGGTGCCGAAGATGGAGATCCTCAGCGCCGACATGGAGATGGAGATCACCATGTGAAGGGGGCCATACTATTTCATTATATGCTATTCTTCTTGCTTTCATATGTGATATGTTTGTTTGATAGGATAGCATCCCTCTCAAAATTAAGTAGTAATGATGCCCTTCCAAATGTTGCACCCGTCACCGTTATGCTCGTCAATGGTGGGTCTGCCAAAGCAGAGTGCCATTCTCTATCATAACACGAGGGGGTATATGTCAGACATATACATGCAGGAGCATTTGATTTACTTAACAAGGCTATCAAAACAGTTTTGGGCCTTGGGGCATAGGTTGGCGCCGGGGCATGGAGATGCCACACCAACAACAAGAGTCACATAGAGATGTGATTAGCAAGGTGTTGCTTACCGATGTTACTAATTTTCTAGCAGTGATGCCAAAGCTCACTAGAAAATTAATTAACATGTGGATCTTGACCCAATACGTAATCTAGAGGGAAGGTGGAAAATGCGTAATGGGAGTCTAATGTTAAATTGTTTAATAAAAGACATAGCATAAACATTGTGCTAAACTTTGCTTTTTCTGTTGTAGAATAAATGGCGGCTAATACTACACCCAGTACCTTTAATTTGCGATCTATTCTCGAAAAGGAAAAATTAAATGGAACAAACTTTATGGATTGGTATCCGTAACATCCCGAAAATCGGAGAACCGAAATCGGAACGTAAAAATCGGAACTTTCAAAACCGTGGCTTATTGCTTCTTCTCGGTTTGTTTGCTTCTTATTTGCCACTCGCTTGCATAAATTTAGTCGTGGTCAATTCCCTTTTCGGTGTATTTGGAGGTTTCGGAGTTGTCAAAACGGTGGTGCGAAAGCCGCATCAGGATTTTAAAAAGGAATTTGAGGGAAAGTGCGGATTTGCGAAAACGCGTTTGGGACGTATAAAATAAAATTTTGGTTGGGAGAAGATAAATTAAAACACAAAATAAATAATAAAATTCTGGGAGGCGTACTCGAAATTTGGGAAATGTATTTTTTTATTAAAAATGGGTAAATTATGAAAATTAGGAAAAAGAATTTAAATAAGTATGAAAAATAATTATGGAAAAATGAAAGTCAAGAAAAAGTTTAAAATATAAAGTTAAAAATTATTTTTAGAATATTAGGATTTATTTTGGAATTTTTAGAAGGAAAGAAAATAGAAAATGGGAAAAGAAAATAGAAAATCGGGAAAAAAATGAAAATGCACTGTTCATTGGTCACAAACTGTTCGACACCGTACCGACCCCGGCCCGCGCGCGCCGCGCCGCCTGCACCGCGCGCCACGCGCACGCTGCGCGCCACGCGCCGCGCCGCGCCCAACCGCGCCTCGGCCCCTACCCCGCGCGCCACGCGCCGCGCAAGCGACCGCCCGCGCGGACCCGCGCGCCGCGCCCGCCCGCGATGCGCCCGCCGTACCAGCCGCGCGCCGCGCACCGCGCGCGCGCCACGCGGCCGAGCCACGCCGGCCCCTACACCGCACGCGCACGCCGCGCCGGACCCCGCCCGCGCCGAGCGCTCGGCCGCCGCGTTTCGCCCGCCGTACCCGGCCCTCCCCGTGCGCCGCCGCGTGTCACCGCCCACGCCGCGCCGAGCCGGACCCCTCCTTCCACCCCGCGCCGCGCCAAGCTCCCCTTGGCTGCGCCTATAAAAAGGGCGGTGCCCGCCCGTTTCACCGCACCGCCGCCGTTTTTCCGCCGTTCCCGAGCACCGCCGCCGAGGGCCGCCGCCGTTAGCCGCCGCCGTGCGCAAGTCCATTCCCCGTGCCCCCTTGCTCCTCCCCGAGCCGCCGTCGCCGGTAAGCTCCTTTGCGCCGCCCTTGTCCCTCACCGCCGCCGCCTCGTTTCTCCTCCGGCACCGGCCGAACACCTTGCGGTATTGAAGCAAGCGCAGAGAAAAAGAAAAGAAAAAAAAAAAGAAAAAGAAAAATAGGGAAAAATTAGGAAAAATTTTGGAAAATTTGGAAAATTATTTTGGGATGACTTGAGTAAAATTTTGGGCAAAAATAAATTATTTTCTCGCATATTTTCTCAGTGCAAAGTTTGAAAAATCGGAATCGGACGTTTTCCGAATTCCATTTCGCATCGTTTTTCAATCCGGACCCCGTTTAATTCTTTCCCGCCATCGAAATAGGTTTCGCTTTTGTGCTCAAACCCTCAAATTTCGAGCACGAATTTTCTTCGCTGATATTTTCAAACGTAAATTCCAAATTTAATTGCGATCGCCGACTTTGCGAAAACCCTAGGTCATCGTTCGATTCCAAAACCCGGATTTTCCTCGCAACCCTTGTCCTAACTCGAGTAGAATTTTCGCAAAACTTTTGGAGTTGTTTTCATGGCTTTGGTGGTTCTTTTCGATCTCTCGGTGTTTTGTTGAATTCTAACTGAATTCAATTGATCTCTCGCACGTTCGGGTAGCGCCCGAAGAAACCGGCATCGACACCGCCGAAGATCCCACCCTCAAGTGTGCGAGCAAGGCAAGTCATCACACTCTTTGAACATATTGATCCCAATTGCGAAATGATGTTATTTTAAACTCTAAACATGCATGCTATACGAGTTACCTATACTTGTTATGCCATACCTTGTCATTGATTACCTTTAGAATTATTCCTTGTAACCCTCGATGTGATCAAATAACCAGAGAATAGCTTCGCAAACCGCTTAGCCCCGCTAAACTTAGATTATGCATACTCATGACTTTATGAAAAAGCTTTGTGCTTGGGCAACTACCTTAGGGAAGGTAGTTGAGATTCGGCATGTGGAGACATGAGCGCCACATGGCCATGATGAACTAAGTTTGGTGGAAATTGAAAGTACTATACAAATGTTTTAGACCGGGCGGCCGGATGATTTGGGTGGATTCCGGAAAAAGGCAAGTGCCGACCCTGGTCAATTAAGGACCGAGCCATGAGATAGCCGGAAACGGAGCGCACAACCGTACTTCTCGAATGGGTATAGACCTAGCCGACTAGATAGCCGAGCGGAGGCAGTATCCTTGCATAGATGGTTCTCTGTGATGTGGTTATGGGATGAGAATGAGGCTGCGGCCTTTGTTAAGAATGGTGGGATTAAACTAATGTTAATTAAACTTAAAGATTGGAAAGTCTTCCCTTACCCCGGTGCGCCTGTAACTCCTCTCACCGCTAGAAAAGGACGGCTAGAGTGCATGAGGGCTTAAGTTCATGGAGCGGGTACGCCAAAGCAAGGTTATCGAAAGGCTTTGCCATGACCGTCTCATGTGTTGAGGCGTAGGCTCATTTGTTGGGCGTCGCGGAGTACGGTAAAGTGTACATCCACTGCAAAGTGTGAATGAATCAATCTATTCGAATAGCCGTGCTCGCGGATATTGAGCATCGTGACAAGACTTTCGCTTGGCTAGATTTTTAAACTTAAAACCGCTGGGATGGGTATGCATGATGGTTTCATTCGCTGGTGGATCAACTTCTCGAGAATGCGAGAAGGGGTGGACTCCCCAGAAAATCATGACGAACCGGAGACGGGAAGCCATCCTTGGAATCACGATGGATGGTAGACAGAACCGTCGCCGGATTAATGAACTATGAAATTAAAACTTGATTTGGCTAGTCGGTAGGCTTGTGAAAAGAATTGTGAAAACTGGCTTTACGCAAAAATAACTCTAGCCGTGTTCTTTGAATAACCCTATCATATGCATCAATTCTGTGTTGACTTGCTGAGTACGGTTGGTACTCACCCTTGCTATACGCACAAACCTCCAGCTGATGGAAATGAAGAGCCAGAAGACCCCTACGCGTACTACCCGGAGGGCGAAGGAACTGACGGCGCATACTAGACCTTAGCCCCGGTCGTTGCCTGTGGCAATTGACGAGCCGCTGCCTCTTTCCGCTGCCTTATCTAAATTTTGTTTTATGTTGTATTCGGACCATAAGGTCCTGTGGGATGAACAATGCCTTCGGGCCTATTAATGTAATAATGGTATTGTAAGACTATTCGTGCATGTGCACTTGATTATCCAAGGTTGTATTCGTGGGTACCAACTACTCGATCCAGGAAATGGTACTATGAACACGAAAGATTCCCGTCTCAAAAACGGGGTCCACAGAGCTGGTATCGAGCCATGCGACCGTAGGCTAAGACCAAATGGCGCCCTACCCCTAACTAGATGGCTAAAGGGAAATATCCCTACAGTAGGATCAGTTTTAAACTATTATTTCCGAAAATGCAAATATATCTTTTCTACATCTGTATTTCTTTTTACCAAATGATTATGATAGCTCTCTCCCGCTAACCCTAAGTTGCCTGTAAAAGCAGATGTCAAACCACGACGGAACCTGGGAAGTCACTATTCCGCGAGACGAGGGGTTCGTGGTACAACTTCAGTCCCTACTATGGTGTTTGAGGTACCCGGAACCGCCCACTTATCACACCAAAAGACATGGCTCCGAGATGTATCCAGCCTGGGAGGCAGCCGTATCCATAGAAGCCCGCATGGGGAGTGAGACATCCTACTGCTTCCACACTCGCTACCACCGGGATCTAGCAGAAGCAGCTATTCAGGATGCAGCTCGCGAGGCCTTCCTTCGCCTTAATGCGGAACACCGTGCCGAACTCACAATGACAGAGTTCGTGCATCATCCTTACCGCGAAGAGGGCAACCCGGTCTGCACCGTGGAGGCTACCCCCTGCTGCTACAACCCGATGGTCACGCGTTTATCGCGTTGGGCGGAGACAGCAGACGATCGTTACATGAGGAGGCCCCGCTCGAGATCAACGATCGCAGCCACGCTCAATGATCCGGTCAACAGCCACCAAGGCCGTGGAGACCGATAAGCATGCTGCAGCACTCACCGCAGCAAATGGCGCCAAGACGAGCAACTCTCGGACCGCTACATGGCCCGGGGAAGCTCGTAGAGCTGGAAGAGGCTCAGAAGAGCAAGCAAAGATCAACCACTGAGGAGCAACAGCACACTCATCCCGTCTACGCCGCAGTACTTCCACCGAGCTTGTGCCATCACCTCCCGCCCCGTGCCCGACCATTATTACCTTATGACTCCAGCATGCTTGGATACCTTTCAAGCCATGATGGAGCAAGCTTTTATGTTGAGCACGAGCCCGCACCGTACCTAGTGGACACCACCGCCGCGCGTCCATGGGACCCACCCCGAGCTCCGTACAAGCACCCTCCGAGCCGGGATCGGAGAGGTAACCCCATCCGATCTACACCGACACGGAGTCCGAGGCGAGCCCATGGAGGATCAAATGGGAGTCTAGCGACACCGACCCAATGGAGGAGGAAGCTCCCCTCGTCGCCCGACTCACACGGGAGGCCCCTCACCCGCCGCACCGCTCGCAAGAGTACGCGGCCACCGAGTCGGAAGATTCGGCGTGACTCCGAGGCCACCACCTCCGAGCCGTGGGGACTTCGGTTTGCTTCGGCAGCGGACCACCCACTTCCGGCGCCCGGCTCTTGCGGATGGTTGGATGACTAGGCGGGAGGACCTTCCCGGCTCGGCGGCACGAACCACTCCCTAATCCCCTTAATTAGTTGATGTAGTTGGACGATATAACTATTGTTGCTATCCGGCATGAAGGACTGTGTGTGTACATCCGTGTACCCCTTATGTAATATGATGAACCCGAGCATCGCCTTGCGATGTCTTAATTCGTATGCTTATTATTATTTCACCTTGACTCGTTGATTGAAGATCATTCGAAAGAACTTGAAGAAAAATTCCCGTGAACTATAACCTAAACGAGTCCGATCTCTTGATTCATCTCCCTTCTTCGATGGCACATCGTCGCAGAGCCGCAGCAACCAACGAGAACCCGCCAGAACCTAACCCCTCCACCCTGGCGGAGGTCATGGCTTTGCAGACCCAGCTACTCCAAGCGATTGCTAATAATCAAGGAGGTCGAGGAGGATCGAGTCTGGGAGAATTCATGAGAGCTAAGCCACCCACTTTTTCCACGGCCGAAGAACCTATGGATGCTGAAGATTGGCTAAGAGTGATAGAGAAGAAGCTAACCCTCGTCAGAGTCCGAGAAGCTGATAGAGTTGTCTTCGCTACTAACCAGCTGGAGGGTCCCGCAAGTGACTGGTGGGATACCTACAAGGAAACACGAGCCGAAGACGCCGGCGAACCAACATGGGAGGAATTCACGGCTGCGTTCCGTGAGAATTTCGTGCCAGCTGCAGTTATGAGGATGAAGAAAAACGAGTTCCGCAGACTGCGTCAAGGGAACACCTCAGTACAAGAATATCTGAACAAGTTCACCCAGCTTGCCCGTTACGCCACCAGTGACCTGGCAGACGAAGAAGAAAAGATAGACAAATTCATTGAGGGACTAAATGACGAACTGAGGGGACCAATGATCGGGCAGGATCACACCAGTTTCCAAAGCCTCATCAACAAGGTCGTCCGGCTTGAGCATGACCAAAAGGTGGTAGACAATAACCGCAAGAGGAGGCTCGCTATGGCTCGCCCATTTCAGGGAACGCCACAACGCCCCAAGGGAGCCACCCCGTCTGGATGGAAGCCAAACGTCCCGGCAACCGGACGTTCTCCCGCTTCCGACCATATCAACAGGTCAGCTACACCTCAGCTTCGTACACCCACACCAACCCTAGCCGCTCCAGGAAGAAGGAATGTGAGCTGCTTCAATTGCGGAGAATTCGGGCACTACTCCAATAGCTGCCCAAAACCACGCAACACCCCAAGGCGCACCGGCGCCAATGCAACGCCCGTCCGAGGAACCCCACCCTCGGCGCGGCAGACGAGGTCCGCTCAGACCCCGCTACCCAACGAGGCCGCCACCGGGTTTCGACGTGGCAGGTGAATCATGTGCGGGCTGAAGAAGCTCAGGAGGACCAGAGCGTATTGATGGGTATGTTCTCTATCAACTCTACACCGGTTAAAGTTTTATTCGATTCGGAGCCTCGCATTCATTCATATCTTCCCAAGTAAGCAAACAACACCACCTACACCAAGTAGCACTTAAGAGGCCTATGTTGGTACACTCACCGGGGAGACATAACCGTACCTCATGCCTGCATTAATGTGCCCATACGGATTAGAGACGTGGTGTTTCTCTCAAACCTTATGGTGCTATCACCACAAACCATAGATGTCATACTCGGAATGGATTGGTTGACCAAGAATAATGGAATTATAGACTCAGTCGAAAGGGAAGTCACGTATCCACCCCCTTGGGATCACCGATGAGCATAACTATGGATCAAAACCCAAAGCTATGTGAGCAAGCTGCGGGAGTGTTCACCATGCTACCCTTAGGCGGAATGCCGTAGTACAAGAATACCCGGATGTGTTTCCCGAGGAATTACCCGGAATGCCCCGGATCGCGACATAGAGTTTATCATCGATCTAATGCCCGTACGCCCCCATATCCAAGAGGCCTTATCGAATGCCGGTCAACGAGTTGGAGGAACTCAAGAAGCAAATAAGAGAACTACAAGAGAAGGGATTCGTACGCCCCAGCTCTTCTCCCTGGGAGCCCCAGTACTCTTCGTCAAAAAGAAGGATGGGAGTATGAGAATGTGTGTGGACTACCGATCGCCGAATGAAGTAACTATCAAGAACAAGTACCCGCTGCCCGGATCGATGACTTATTCGATCAACTTAAGGGTGCACAGTGTTCTCAAAGATTGATCTACGGTCGGATACCATCGCTTGAAGATCGAGCCGGAGATATTCCTAAGACGGCGTTCTCTACACGTTACGGCTTATACGAGTTCACAAAGTGATGTCCTTTGGATTGACCAATGCCCCGGCATATTTTATGAACCTAATGAACAAGGTATTCATGGAATACCTGGACAAATTCGTAGTGGTATTCATCGACGATATACTTATCTACTCCAAGAACGATGAGGAACACGCGGAGCATCTACGACTAGTACTGGAAAAGCTACGAGAGCACCGGCTGTATGCAAAGTTCAGCAAATGCGAGTTCTGGCTCAAGGAAGTCGCTTTTCTCGGCCACGTGGTTTCAGCCGGAGGAGTAGCAGTAGACCCCGCCAAGGTCGAAGCCGTTATGGAATGGAAGGCACCCAAGTCAGTGACGGAAGTTCGGAGTTTCTTGGGCTTGGCCGGTTATTACCGACGGTTTATCGAAGGGTTTTCCACTGTAGCCCGACCTATGACTCAACTTCTGAAGAAGGAAAAGAAGTTTGAATGGAATGAGAAGTGCCAAAAAGCCTTCGACCAATTAAAAGAAAAGTTAACCACTGCCCCAATCTTGACCTTACCCGACAACCGGAAGGACTTCGTGATGTACTGTGATGCATCCCGGCAAGGATTGGGAGGAGTGTTGATGCAGGATGGGAAGGTCGTAGCGTATGCCTCTCGGCAGTTACGACCCCACGAAGAGAATTATCCCACACACGACCTGGAATTAGCCGCGGTTGTACACGCATTGAAGATCTGGAGACACTATCGATGCGGGAACCACCGTGATGTGTATACCGATCACAAGAGCTTAAAATATTTCTTTACTCAGCCTGATCTCAATCTACGACAGAGGCGATGGCTGGAGTTGATCAAGGATTACGATCTAGGAATCCACTATCATCCCGGCAAGGCAAATGTAGTGGCCGATGCGCTGAGCCGCAAAGCCCAATGCAACCACATGGGATTGGGAGGTATGGACAGCGAACTCCAAGAAGAAATGGCTAGACTCAATCTGCACCCGATTCCTCACGGAGAAGTGAACTCACTGGAAATCCAACCCCTACCGAGAACTCAAATAGAGGAAGCCCAAAAGGGAATGAGGAAACCAGGAAATCAAGGAACGCATGGCGCTGGACGCGCTAAGGAGTTTTCGTAGATGACAAGGGAATCCCGTGGTACAAGAAAAGAATCGTGTGCCGAACGAGGCGGTTTGCGAGGATTGATCTTAAAGGAAGCCCACGAATCGGCATATTCGTTACATCCCGGAAGCACGAAAATGTACCGGGATTTGAAAGGAAAATACCGGTGGCCTAATATGAAGAGGGATGTAGCCGAATACGTAGCCGTGTGCGATGTGTGCCAAAGGGTGAAAGCCGAACATCAACGCCCACTGGCTTGCTGCAGCCACTCAAGATTCCCGAATGGAAATGGGACGAGATAGGCATGGATTTCATAGTAGGACTACCTAAGACCGCGATCGGTTACGATTCCATTTGGGTAATAGTAGATCGGCTCACCAAGACCGCGCATTTATTCCCGTGAAAACTAACTACAACAGTGCCAAGCTAGCGGAACTATATATGAGTAGGATTGTGTGTCTCCACGGTGTACCAAAGAGGATTATATCGGATCATGGTACCCAATTCACATCTCATTTTTGGAGCAAGGTCCACGAGGCACTCGGCCACCTCGCCTTTAGTACCGCTTACCACCCCGCAGACGACGGGCGAGAGGACGAATCAAGTGCTAGAAGACATGCCGAGAGCTCGTGCGTTGGATTTCACCAAGGATTGGGAGAAATGTTTGCCGTACGCCGAGTTCTCTTACAACAATAGCTATCAAGCCGTCGAAGATGTCGCCAAACGAAGCTTTATTTGGTCGCCGATGTCGAACCCCATTAATGTGGTCGAAACCGGTGAACGAACCGTATTCGGGCCCGACATAATCAAGGAGGCCGAGGAAAAGGTTCGCCGATCCGGGACCGACTACAAGCTGCTCAATCACGACAAAAGAGCTACGCGGATACCCGACGGAGAGAATTGGAATTTAAAGAAGGTGACTACGTGTATCTAAAGGTCTCACCACTACGGGGAACCCGAGATTCAAAGTCAAGGGAAACTCGCACCACGATACGTGGGCCCATTCTTGATAAGCACTAGGAGAGGAGAAGTGGCTTACCAATTGGAACCGCCCGAGAATCTCTCCGATGTCCACCCAATGTTCCACGTGTCACAATTGAAGAAATGTTTGCGGGTACCGAAGAGCAAGCTCCTTTAGAAGCCATCCATGTCCACAAGTGATCTTACTTACCCGGAGCATCCAATCAAGATACTAGACGAGGCGAAAAGAAGACACGGACCAAGTCATGGCGCATGTACAAGGTACAATGGAGCAATCACACGGAAGAAGAGGCTACCTGGGAGAGCGAAGAGTTCCCGAGGACGAATACCCACACCTACTCAAGAATCGGTAAGAAATCTCGGGGACGAGATTTATTGTTAGGGGGTAGGTTTGTAACATCCCGAAAATCGGAGAACCGAAATCGGAACGTAAAAATCGGAACTTTCAAAAACCGTGGCTTATTGCTTCTTCTCGGGTTTGTTGCTTCTTATTTGCCAGCTCGGTTGCATAAATTTAGTCGTGGTCAATTCCCTTTTCGGTGTATTTGGAGGTTTCGGAGTTGTCAAAACGGTGGTGCGAAAGCCGCATCGGATTTTAAAAAGGAATTTGAGGGAAAGTGCGGATTTGCGAAAACGCGTTTGGGACGTATAAAATAAAATTTTGGTTGGGAGAAGATAAATTAAAACACAAAATAAATAATAAAATTCTCGGGAGGCGTACTCGAAATTTGGGAAATGTATTTTTTATTAAAAATGGGTAAATTATGAAAATTAGGAAAAAGAATTTAAATAAGTATGAAAAATAATTATGGAAAAATGAAAGTCAAGAAAAAGTTTAAAATATAAAGTTAAAAATTATTTTTAGAATATTAGGATTTATTTTGGAATTTTTAGAAGGAAAGAAAATAGAAAATGGGAAAAGAAAATAGAAAATGGGAAAAAATGAAAATGCACTGTTCATTGGTCACAAAGCTGTCGACACCGCACCGACCCCGCCGCGCGCGCGCCGCGCGTCGCCCGACCTACGCGCGCCGCGCCACGCACGCGCGCGCCACGCGCCGCGCCGCGCCCAACCGCGCCTCGGCCCTACCCGCGCGCGCCACGCGCCGCGCGGGCACGCGCGCCGCGCCCGCGCGCCACGCGCCGCGCAAGCGACCGCCGCGCCGACCCGCGCGCCGCGCGCCCGCGCCCGCCGCGATGCGCCCGCCCGTACCAGCCGCGCCGCGCACCGCGCGCGCGCGCCACGGCCGAGCCACGCCCGGCCCCTACACCGCGCGCGCACGCCGCGCCGGACCCCGCCCGCGCGAGCGCCGGCCGCCGCGTTTCGCCCGCCGTACCCGGCCCTCCCCGTGCGCCGCCGCGTGTCACCGCCCGCGCCGCGCCGAGCCGGACCCCCTCCTTCCACCCCGCGCCGCGCCAAGCCCCCCTTGGCCGCGCCTATAAAAGGGCGGTGCCCCGCCCGTTTCACCGCACCGCCGCCGTTTTCCGCCGTTCCCGAGCACCGCCGCCGAGGCCGCCGCCGTTAGCCGTCGCCGCCGTGCGCAAGTCCATTCCCCGTGCCCCCTTGCTCCTCCCCGAGCCGCCGTCGCCGGTAAGCGCCCTTGTCCCTCACCGCCGCCTGTTCTCCTCCTCGCACCGGTCGAACACCTTGCGGGTATTGAACAAGGCGCAGAGAAAAAGAAAAAGAAAAAAAGAAAAAGAAAAATAGGGAAAAATTAGGAAAAATTTTGGAAAATTTGGAAAATTATTTTGGGATGACTTGAGTAAAATTTTGGGCAAAAATAAATTATTTTCTCGCATATTTTCTCGGTGCAAAGTTTGAAAAATCGGAATCGGACGTTTTCCGGAATTCCATTTCGCATCGTTTTTCAATCCGGACCCGTTTAATTCTTTCCCGCCATCGAAATAGGTTTCGCTTTTGTGCTCAAACCCTCAAATTTCGAGCACGAATTTTCTTCGCTGATATTTTCAAACGTAAATTCCAAATTTAATTGCGATCGCCGACTTTGCGAAAACCCTAGGTCATCGTTCGATTCCAAAACCCGGATTTTCCTCGCAACCCTTGTCCTAACTCGAGTAGAATTTTCGGCAAGACTTTTGGAGTTGTTTTCATGGCTTTGGTGGTTCTTTTCGATCTCGGTGTTTTGTTGAATTCTAACCGAATTCAATTGATCTCTCGCACGTACGGGTAGCGCCCGAAGAAACCGGCATCGACACCGCCGAAGATCCCACCCTCAAGTGTGCGAGCAAGGCAAGTCATCACACTCTTTGAACATATTGATCCCAATTGCGAAATGATGTTATTTTAAACTCTAAACATGCATGCTATACGAGTTACCTATACTTGTTATGCCATACCTTGTCATTGATTACCTTTAGAATTATTCCTTGTAACCCTCGATGTGATCAAATAACCAGAGAATAGCTTCGCAAACCGCTTAGCCCTGCTAAACTTAGATTATGCATACTCATGACTTTATGAAAAAGCTTTGTGCTTGGGCAACTACCTTAGGGAAGGTAGTTGAGATTCGGCATGTGGAGACATGAGCGCCACATGGCCATGATGAACTAAGTTTGGTGGAAATTGAAAGTACTATACAAATGTTTTAGACTGGGCGGCCGGATGATTTGGGTGGATTCCGGAAAAAGGCAAGTGCCGACCCTGGTCAATTAAGGACCGAGCCATGAGATAGCCGGAAACGGAGCCGCACAACCGTACTTCTCGAATGGGTATAGACCTAGCCGACTAGATAGCCGAGCGGAGGCAATATCCTTGCATAGATGGTTCTCTCGTGATGTGGTTATGGGATGAGAATGAGGCTGCGGCCTTTGTTAAGAATGGTGGGATTAAACTAATGTTAATTAAACTTAAAGATTGGAAAGTCTTCCCTTACCCCGGTGCGCCGAACTCCTCTCACCGCTAGAAAAGGACGGCTAGAGTGCATGAGGGCTTAAGTTCATGGAGCGGGTATGCGCCAAAGCAAGGTTATCGAAAGGCTTTGCCGTGACCGTCTCATGTGTTGAGGCGTAGGCTCATTTGTTGGGCTGTCGCGGAGTACGGGTAAAGTGTACATCCTGCGGTGTGAATGAATCAATCTATTCGAATAGCCGTGCTCGCGGATATTGAGCATCGTGACAAGACTTTCGCTTGGCTAGATTTTTAAACTTAAAACTGCTGGGATGGGTATGCATGATGGTTTCATTCGTGGTGGATCAACTTCTCGAGAATGCGAGAAGGGGTGGACTCCCAGAAAATCATGACGAACCGGAGACGGGAAGCCATCCTTGGAATCACGATGGATGGTAGACGAACCATCGCCGGATTAATGAACTATGAAATTAAAACTTGATTTGGCTAGTCGGTAGGCTTGTGAAAAGAATTGTGAAAACGGCTTTACGCAAAAATAACTCTAGCCGTGTTCTTTGAATAACCCTATCATATGCATCAATTCGTGTTGACTTGCCGAGTACGGTTGGTACTCACCCTTGCTATGCGCACAAACCTCGTGATGGAAATGAAGAGCCGAAGACCCCTACGCGTACTACCCGGAGGGCGAAGGAACCGACGGCGCATACTAGACCTTAGCCCCGGCGTTGCTCGTGGCAATTGACGAGCCGCCGCCTTTTCCTGCCTTATCTAAATTTGTTTTATGTTGTATTCGGACCATAAGGTCCTGTGGGATGAACAATGCCTTCGGGCCTATTAATGTAATAATGGTATTGTAAGACTATTCGTGCATGTGCACTTGATTATCCAATGCGTATTCGTGGGTACCAACTACTCGATCCAGGGAAATGGTACTATGAACACGAAAGATTCCCGTCTCAAAAACGGGGGTCCACAGTATCGCAACTTGAGAATTGTTCTCAAGCAAGAGCGTAAGGAGTATGTTCTTGAAGTACCCTATCCTGAGGATTTGCCTAATAACGCCACTGCAACTGCACGGAGGGCTTATGAGAAGCACACTAATGATGCCCTAGATATAAGTTGTCTCATGCTTGCTACAATGTCCCCTGAGCTTCAGAAGCAATATGAGAGCAGCGATGCTCACACTATTATTCAGGGACTGCGTGGCATGTTTGAGAACCAAGCTCGGGCCGAGAGGTTCAACACCTCAAAGTCCTTGTTTGCGTGCAGGCTTGTTGAGGGGAATCCCGTCAGTCCGCATGTGATAAAGATGATTGGCTATATCGAGAGTCTTGAGAAACTAGGATTCCCTCTTAGCCAAGAGTTGGCTACGACGTGATTCTCCGGCCGCTCCCTCCGAGCTTCGAGCCATTCATATTGAATTATCACATGAACAATATGGATAGGACCTTGGCTGAATTGCATGGGATGCTAAAGACAGTGAGGAGAGTATCCAGAAAACGGTCATCATGTGATGATGATGCGAAGGCTAAGCGTAAACCACTGTCAAGAAGCTTTGCACCAAGAGGAAGTTAACTCCCGATGAGATCGCGAGTGCCTCTAATGCAAAGAAGGGCAAAAGGGGTCGGCGGCATCGATGCCGTTTGCTTCTATTGCAAGGAGACAGCCACTGGAAGAGGAACTGAAAGAAGTACATGGAGGATCTCAAAAGAAGCAAAGTACGACTTACTCGCCGGTATTAATGTTATAGACATTAATCTTGCTACTTCACCTACGACTCTTGGGTATTTGATACCGGATCGTAGCTCATATTTGCAAGTCGTTGTAGGGAATGAGAAGAAGTAGAGGATTGAGAAGGGGCGAGGTGAACTGCGCGTCGGCAATGGAGCAAGCGTTGCTACGCTTGCTGTCGGCACGTACCACTTCATCTACCTTCGGGATTAGTTTTAGAATTGAATAATTGTTATTGTGTTCCAACACTATGTCAAAACGTTATTTCCGCTTCATGTTTGCAAGCGGAAGGATATGATTTTAGATCAATGAACAATGGTTGTTCAATATATCTTAGAGATATGTTCTATTTTCATGCTCCATTGGTGAATGGATTATAGGTTTTGAATCTTGAAGCGTCTCCCATCTATAACATTAATACGAAAGGTAACTCTCTAATGATATAAACCCCACGTTTATCCGGCATTGTCGCTTAGGCCATATAAATAAGAAACGCATGGAGAAGCTCCATAAGGATGGATTGCTTCACTCTTTTGATTTTGAATCATTTGAGACATGTGAGTCTTGTTTACTTGGTAAGATGACAAAGGCACCTTTCACGGGACATAGTGAGAGAGCAAGTGACTTATTGGCACTCGTACATCGATGTATGTGGACCAATGAGCTCAATGGCCGAGGTGGTTATCGTACTTCATTACCTTTACCGATGACTTTAGTAGATATGGTTATATCTACTTAATGAGGCATAAGTCCGAATCCTTTGAAAAGTTCAAAGAATTCCAGAATGAAGTACATAATCATTTAGGGAAAACAATCAAGTTTCTACGATCGATCGTGGAGGAGAATACTTGAGCCAAGAGTTTGGTAATCATCGAAAGATTGTGGAATTGTTCCACGTTGACTCCGCCAGAACTCCACAATGGAATGGGGTGTCCGAACGGAGAAATCGCACCTTGTTGGACATGGTGCGGTCGATGATGAGCCAAAGTGATCTTCCGTTATCCTTCGGGATATGCTCTTGAAACTGCGCTCACACTAAATAGAGTTCCATCTAAGTCGGTTGAAAAGACACCATATGAGATATGGACAGGCAACCCCTAGTTTGTCTTTTCTCAAAATTTGGGGATGTGAGGCTTATGTAAAACGTTCAGTCCGACAAGCTCACACCCAAATCCGACAAGTGCTTCTTTGTGGGATATCCTAAGGAAACTAAGGGATATTACTTTTATAATCGGGAACAAGGCAAAGTGTTTGTCGCCCGACACGGTGTCTTCTTGGAGAAAGAGTTTCTTTCAAGAAGGGTTAGTGGGAGCAGGGTGCATCTTGAAGAAGTTCAAGAAACACCGAAAACGTTTCGCGACCACGAACCACAACGGAGGAGCAAAGTGTTGCGCCACCGGTTGTAGACACACCAGCCCCACGGAGGTCGAAAGATCACGTCGTGCACCCGATGTACACAGTGCGGAACAACGTGATATATTGTTGTTAGACAACGATGAGCCTAAGACCTATGAGGAAGCGATGGTGGGACCCGATTCCAACAAGTGGCTTGGAGCCATGAAATCCGAAATAGAATCCATGTACGACAATCAAGTTTGGAACTTGGTTGATCCACTGATGGTGTCAAAACCATTGAGTGCAAATGGGTTTTTAAGAAAAAGGCCGATATGGATGGAAATGTTCACATCTATAAGGCCGATTGGTGGTGAAAGGTTTTAAACAGATTCAAGGAGTTGATTATGATGAAACCTTCTCGCCCGTCGCAATGCTTAAATCTATTCGGATTATCCTAGCGATTGCTGCATATTTCGATTATGAGATATGGCAGATGGATGTCAAAACGGCTTTCCTGAATGGAAACCTAAGCGAGGATGTATACATGATACAACCTCGGGTTTTGTCGATCCGAGATCGCTGAAAGATATGCAAGCTACGAAATCCATTTATGGATTGAAGCAAGCATCTCGGAGTTGGAATATTCGTTTTGATGAAGTAATCAAAGGGTTTGGTTTCATCAAAAACGAAGAAGAGGCCTGTGTTTACAAAAAGGTCGTGGGAGTGCAATTGTATTTCTAATCTTATATGTGGATGACATATTACCGATTGGAAATGATATCCCTATGCTAGAATCCGTCAAGTCTTCATTGAAAAATAGTTTTTCCATGAAAGACTTAGGGAGGCAACAAACATATTAGTATTCGGATCTATAGAGATAGATCCAAGAGGCTAATTGGATTAAGCCAAAGTACATACATTGACAAAGTGTTGAAAAGGTTCAACATGCATGATTCCAAGAAAGGTTTCTTGCCCATGTCACATGGCATTAATCTTAGCAAGAATCGGTGTCCTCGGACACATGATGAGCGGAATAAGATGGGTATGGTTCCATATGCTTCGGCAATTGGATCCATCATGTATGCCATGCTTTGTACACGCGATGTCTCGTACGCTTTGAGTGCTACGAGCAGATACTCGCTAGATCCAGTGAAGGTCACTGGATGTAGTAAAGAATATCCTTAAGTACTTGAGAAGAACTAAGGATATGTTCCTAGTCTATGGAGGTGAAGAAGAGCTCGTTGTAAGTGGTTACACCGATGCTAGCTTCCAAACGGACAAGGATGATTATAGATCGCAACTGGGTTCGTGTTCGCCCGAACGGAGGCGCGATCTGGAAGAGTTCCAAGCGGGATACCGTTGCTGATTCTACAACGGAGGCCGAGTACATTGCCGCTTCAAGCCTGCAAAGGAGGCTGTTTGGATCAAGAAATTCGTTTCTAAGCTTGGTGTGATGACTAGTGCGACGGTCCAATGTCTCTCTATTGTGACAATAGTGGAGCCATTGCGCAAGCCAAGGAGCCAAGGTCACATCGAAGTCCAAACACATACTTCGGCGATATCATCTCATCCGCGAGATTGTGGATAGAGGTGATGTCAAGATATGAAACCGCACACGGATCTCAACATAGCCGATCCGCCGACAAAACCTCTCCCTCGCCAAAGCATGAGGCGCACACAAGAGCAATGGGTATTAGATACTTACATGATTGACTCTAGTGCAAGTGGGAGATTGTTAGTGATATGCCCTAGAGGCAACATGGAGATGTTGGATATCACGTCATTGTCTATGTATAAATGAATAAAGTGTTATTCGGTTCCATGAAATAGACATCTTGTATTGATCAATAAGTACGTGACTTATTTATGAGACTCTATATGTATGAATCTATTTCTAAACGATCCTCGATCATATGTCATATTGTTGGAACGAATATGATTCTAAGATCGGCATGTTTATTGATTGATGATCATGTCTCATAGATCATGGGTATGGAGATACCAAATCAATAAAAATGGACACATGTGTTGGAGAACACATTGTTGGATAGACCCACCATGAGACACTACAGAATTAATGTGCCATTAGTTGGTCTCGGTAGTGTTGGTACAAAGTCCTTAGACCGAGATCACCATGGATTCCAACATGTGTAGTAGCCTACTTTGGGACTACCAAACGCTATTAAGATCGGGTAGTTATAAAGGTAGTTTTCGGGTTTGCTATGAAACATGGAGTGGGATGTGAGTGATCAAGATGGAATTTGCCCTCCTTTGGAGAGATATCTCGGGCCCTCGAGGTAATGGATTATGGAAATGCATGGCCATGCTAAGTTGATTGAGGAGTCAATCAACGATAGATAATCCAATACGGTTCGAGTGAATGGTTAAGCTATTGGAGGGATGGCACACATCTTGCCTATAGCTTAACCGGTATCGTGAGGCAAAGGGATTTGTGTACACATTACAGTTCGAGCCGATATTATTCTTTATACTATGGTGTCAATATGTGCTGCTAGGCGCCGCTATTGACAGGTCGGCTGAGTTGGACTCGAGCCGACGATCGGCTAAGTTAGACTATAGCCGAAACCGAGTATACCTGAACCTACAGGGTCGCACGCTTAAGGGGATAAGAACAGGCATTCGAGTTGGACTCGGATACGGCTCGATCGGATAGGGATCCGATCGGATAGAGTCCTATAGGCTTACGACGTATGGGCGGCCAACTCTATGAGATACGGATGAGATCCGGTTCAAAAGTAGAGTCCTGATCGGCCACTAGTCCCGTCGGCCAACTCTATATAAAGGAGGGAGGGATGGAGAGCTGCGACACGTCAATTGCATCGCGTGCAACGAAGTCGCCGAGATCAATCTCCACGGAAACCCTCCCCACTTTCGAGCCAAACCCTAGCCTTGCATCGCGTGCTAGCACACGGGTGTTCGGCGTTCGTCCCCGGACGTGTGGATACCGGTGAGAGGCGCGCTACGTTGCGCGCCGTTGATCGGCCGGATCGCCGCAATCGGAGCGATCGACGTGGTGGAATCGGCTGCGGTCGGGCGCATCGGAGCGAGGCGTAAGAACGCGGCCGGACGACTCGAATCGGCTGATTGGCGAATCGGCTGTCTCCGGGAATCGGTTACACTGTTCCGGATCGGATTGCCCTGATTGGCTATTCCGCTGCACTCTACTCCAATCGGTAACGATCTATCGGCCCTTACTTGCAAGTGTTCCTGGTTTGCGCGGCAAAAGTTTTTGTTTTCGGCTAGCGTAGCCTCCGCGTAACCCTTCAAATACAACAGGCGAGACGAGCGGGGATGCTGAAGAAAACGACGGTGCCGATGACCTTGGTCAGATGTTGCGCGACGTACAGGGGGACTGCGAAGGCATAAAGGAGGTGCAAAAATTGGAGCGTATGTTGGTGGACCACAAAAGGTCCTTGTGCCCAGGCTGTGAGCAGGGGCACAAAAAGTTGGGTACCACGCTGGAATTCTTGCAATGGAAGGCCAAAATGGTGTCAGTGACAAGGCATTTGGCGAGTTACTAAAACTCGTGAAGAACATTCTTCCAGAGGGAAACGAATTGTTGGAATCATCATACGAGGCTAAGAAGTTAGTCTGCCCTCTAGGACTGGAGGTACAGAAGATACACGCATGTCCTAACGATTGTATCCTCTACCGCAGTGAGGAGTACGAGAACCTAGAAGCATGTCCGGTTTGTAAAGCACTTCCATACAAGATTAGACGAGATGATCTAGGCGAAGTTGATGGACGGCCTTGAAGAAAAGGGTTCCTGTTAAGGTGATGTGGTATTTTCCTATAATACCACGGTTGAAGCGTCTGCTCAGGAACAAGTAGCATGCAAGGATGATGCGCTGGCACGCGGAAGAACGCCTACAAGATGGCACGCTGAGACATCCCGCCGATGGGTCACAGTGGCGAAATATTGACAGAATATTTAAAGACTTCGGCGAGGATGCAAGAAACCTAAGGTTCAGCTTAAGCACGGACGACATGAATCCTTTTGGAGAGATGAGCAACGGGCATAGCACTTGGCATGTAACGATGTGTATCTACAACCTCCCGCGTTGGCTATGCATGAAGCGGAAGTACATTCAGATGCTGGTTATTATTCAAGGCCTGTTCTTGGACTATCGATCACGTGGAGAGTGCGGCAACGATGAAACAAAACATACAAAAAAACGGATGCATGGGTTATCGCCTTGGAAGGACGAACGAGAAAACATCAGTGGCAACCACGTTGCAGGAACTGTCTCGGTGAAAATTGGACGGCGACGATGAAAACATCTTCAATTTTTATAATAGTATAGAATAGTTGAAATTTTTCAATTTTGATATAGAAAATTTGAGTTGAAAGTTTGAAATATGGGTTGAAATTTTTGAATTTTCATTTGAAAGTTTTTAAAATTTGCGTTCAAAGTTTTAAATTTTGAGTTGACAGGTTGAAATATGGGTTGAAAGGTTTAGAATTTGAGTTGAAAGTTTTGAATTTTGATTTGAAAGATTTTAAATTTTGAGTTGAAAGTTTTGAATTTTGAGAAGGGACCCAGTTTGAGATGCCTAGGGTTGGTGGGACAATAATGGTTTAGAAGGGTAAAAGGTAAATGGACAAAAAATAAAAGTATTAGATTGATTTTCACTACTACAAAAACACGTAAAACATGTATATAGGTATCGGCATAATAGGTACCGATTCAACAAAAACCGATACCTATTAGACGTTCCTCGTCTCTATGATAGGTAATAGGTGCCGATTTGGAGAAAAAATGGAATAGGTGTCAGTTCTTGTTATGAACCGGCACCTATTTGCTTGAAATGGTGTTGACTATAGACTAAAAACCGACACCTATAATATAGATACCGGTTCGTAATAAGAACCAGCACCTATAATATATTATAGGTGTCGGTTTCTAGAAAATCGACACCTATAAAAAACCGAGCTGAGCCGAAGTCCACTCCATCCGGTGCATCCTTATCCATCCGGCGCATCCTTGTCCGGTGCAGGGCAGTGTAGAACCCTCGCAAAACCCTCGTTCTCCCATGCCGTAGTCACCATGAGCGTCGCCACCCCCGACTCCTCCTCCAAGCGCCCCATCGACCCCTCCCTCGCCGACCCGTCGCCGCCGGCGAAGATCCAGCGGTCGTCCCAGCCGGATCCCTCACCACCGACTGAGGCGTAGGGCGACGCCATTAACAGCGGCGGTGAAGTGACAGCGGTGAGAAGCGGGGAGATGGTCGGCGCGCGAAACCCTCGGGTGCAGCGGTACCTAGTCGTATGGAATACATCGGCACCCGGTTCTCTGGCTCCCAGCAGCAGCTCAACCAGCGAACCGTCGTCAGCGTCCTTGAGGTGAAATGCTTCTAATCTGAGATCGGAATGGTGGCCACGATCTAGGTTGTTCCCGATGTTCCTGGTACTAGGTAGCTATCCTGGAACTGGGTAGAGACTGGGGGCAGATTTGCCAATGATGAAGTCCATGAGAATATGACATATGAATTGTTAAATTTACGCGAATGGCCAGTACCACAGGTATATGGTTTGTCCCGAACAATATTTTAGAAATTTTTTAGGCATTGGGAGATTTGACTTGACTGAAAACTGATAAGTAGTACTAGTAATTATTTTAGTCATTGGGAGATTTGACTAGTAATTTTTTTAGGCATTGGGAGATTTGACTTGACTGAAAACTGATAAGTAGTACTAGTACCCAATTCTTACTGCAATACGAGGTTTTGATTTTCAAAGTACATAAAGTGGTAACTAATCATCCGTTGTTACCCGTATGCCTTCCCTTGGGTAAGCCCTTAGATCAAACATGCATTTGGAATGCATAATACTATGTTTATGGAAGTAGAATTTCTCTTTATTATTATTTTGACCTCTTGGGTTTTGAGCTAGCTATTAGCTTATCCACTCACCACCGCCGTTGTCTGTCGCCTCCAACCGCGCTGACCTGCCATCTCCGACCATGCTGACCTGCCGCCTCCAACCACGATGAGTACCGCCCTCAATTTACTGGATGTATGTGAGGAGTTCGTGGGCACATAATCTTTAATTTTTATGTTGTATATGGAAATAAAAATGAACCTACATTGTATGCATATAATTGAAGGAGTCGATAGAAATCAAGTTATGATAAAACTCGAGATCCAAACATGCACAACCCCTTAGTTAACTGCAGTTAACAATGATATACCTGTTGCCTGTACTGTGCCTTAAATAGCTTATTTTTAAGGGAAAAGAATCGCATGGTAACACGAAAACAGGCTAGTTATAGGAAAATTTTGTTTTCATTTTTAAAAACAGATCTACACTGATGGTAAATTTTGATGAAGAAGAAAGTCTTTGTTTTGTCCCAGAGTTCCCTTGATTACGAACATGTTTTTATTCATCATTTGTCAGTTTGGCCAGAAAAATGCCTGTAATTTTCTGCACATGCCAGACCCACTGAAACTGAACCATCAGAAGATTTCCATTCCATTTAGATTTGTCAGTTTGACCAGAAAAATACAAGTCTGGCAGCAGCTGTGCCTGTCGAGTGTGATTCTGAAAATGGGGTTGAGGAGCCTCCTCCTCCTCTTTCTGTGCTTAGCAAGAATCTCACATATATATTATATGTGTATAACTGTATGTACAAATGAACAATGAACAACACTTTATTACATTCAAGATGAAAGTGATCAGTTTTATAGCTGCTTGTTTTATACTTCAGTTTAGTAAAAGAATTTAATGCTAAATATTTTTTTCAGGGGAATAGGTGTCAGTTTTTAATAGGAATCGACACCTATAATACCTAATAGGTGTCGGTTCCTATATTTTTGCCGGCAACTATTAGGCATTACAGGTGTCGGTTTCTATTAAAACCTGACACCTATTAGATCGAATAGGTGTCGGTTTTCTATAAAAACCGGCACCTATTTTTTTGAATAGGTGCCGGTTGAAGAACTGACACCAACGACTTTACCAATAAGTGTCGGGTCTGAAACCAGCACCTATTAGGGGTTTCGAACTGGCGCCTATTAGACTTTCTATACTATTGTTTCTCCATTGGATTGATACCTCATTCAGTTGTGACCCGTTATATTTATAGAGTGGGAAAGTATTACACCTTGTACAACTAGAATTCACAATTAATTCATGAAAAATACAACCTCTTCTTTAGGGCTAGCTAAAACCGGATTATTTGTCTTAGCAAACCAAAGCATCTGGTTTTCTCGAGATATACCCATTTTGGTTGTTAACACATCTAATGGTAGATTATATTAAATAATAGAAGATATTACAGTAGTGCCATTACATGAGATAGTAACAATAGATATGTCAAAAACGAAATGAAAGAGGTTCCACATTTTGGAGAGACATAAGAGATACGACCAGATGAGAACAACATGAAGTTTGATCTGGCACATAAAAGCATACGATCAAATATCGGTCAACCATCTCAAACAAGTCGGTGATCCAGATCACAAAGTCGGTGGCACCGAAGTGATTATTGACGAGCCAACAAACAAGCCTTACTAGGTCTTTGTCAAGAACCTCGTGGACCAAGTAACAACTAACAAACAAAGACATAGATAAGACAAAAGTATCCAAATAACCTAACTCCATGAAATTTAAAGAAGATAAACACTGGATTACCTGACAGAATGTTAAAAGACTTCATTAAGAAACTCTGAAAATTTAAGAAACCGGTGAGAGACGGATCTCCTTTGTCTTTGCACAGAGGAGTATGGAGTACAATATTCGTCAAAACTACTCTTAATAGTGTTATTGTTGGTAAGGGCCTAACCCCACCTTTAGGCTGCCTTCGATCCTACTTTTAGGATTGGCTAAATCTAACTAAACTTCTTCTCACACATGTTGTCAAACTTATTTATTTAGGTTTCCAGCATGTCAAGCCTACTCCATGGTGGAGGCTTTTGCCCACCCATCCTAGCAACATGTTGCTCTCCAAATTAAATATGGTGAATCTTATGCCTATCCTATGTGTTGTCTGTTCAGCTCTCTCGCTTTGCATAGTCCTCCACATTATTCTTTTAGGGGTAGTCCCCCACATTATTGTAACCTAAAAAATACCCACTTTTTGAAAGAAGCACCATATTACCATCAGATGCCTTTTTCGCATAAATCAATTAGAAATATTGTGCACTTTATATCTCGTAAAGATATGTACAAGAAAGAAACATATAATGTCTTTCCTCTCACACCTGCTTCCAAGCTATTACCATTATTCCAAATACCATACTCACTGCATTAGCTCAACTACTGACCATCTCATCATCATTACTCTAGCAATGAAGTACTTATATGAGCATATGGTCGCATTACTACACTTTAGTAATTTTAGGCTGTATTAATGTTATCGTCCCCTCATCCAAATCCTAGTGTTACCTTCTCCACTCATCTCGAGCTAAGGGGTCCTTAGAAGTGAATCCAATAATATTTTTCCCGACCTCTATAACTGAATAAACATTTAGCACTAGTTAAAAAATAACCACTTTACCCAAATAAAAATAAAAAAAATGCTATGTTTACCATCGTGGATTCGTGGCAAACATTCCTATTCGGTTGCATGCTGACTGCCAGCCCACCAACAAGGAGAAGGAGAAGGAAAAAAGTAACCCAATTGTCGACGGTCCTTAAATGTTGAATCTAACCATCAATTCCTACATAAAAGCAAGTGAAATGAAAAACCGAACATAGTAATAGGGTTTATTACTAACCATTTCCACAAGTATTGGTGAAATATTTATATGCGAGTAATTATGTATGAAAACACAACCGCCATGCGAAGAAACACACCTTCAGCCAATTAGACGCGAGCACACGGATTCATGGACCCACCTGTAAGAGAAAAATCAACGTAATTCACCGACCATACACACCAAGTCTCACCGGACAGTGACTCAGACGACGAGAAAGGTGGCAGAGGTGGGTCGGCCGAACCACCAATGTGGCCGATCACCCCCAGCTTTCACGTTTCACCTCCTAATGCCTCCTCAGTGTAGGTTACGCTTGATTTCTCGAAGAATAACCATCATTTGGCACCTATAAAAGGAGGGAGAAGTCTCACTTCATAACACATACTCAAGAAGCAATCTCTCTCCCTCATTTGTATTACACTCTAGATTGGTGGAGTTTAGGCTAAGAGTAGTTTTACTATTTGGTTTTTAAGTCCTCTTGGAGATTCAGGTATGGCTATAGTACTCTTCTCTCTTTGGAAGATTGTCAGCTTATGAGTTAAATTATCTTCTTCATTTATCAGTGTTCATAGTTCATATACTATTTTGTCAATTATATGTCCCTTGATTAGTTTATACTTATTTCATATGCTATATATGTTTAGGCTAATCGATCTATGTCACGACATCAGTCCAATGATCTTAACAGGTTGCGCTTGTTCTTGCTTGTCCATCCGTAGAGTGGGAGTCCTAGGGGAACTAGATGTATTATTTAATAGTGCAAGCATGGTGCTTGGGTTGCTTAAATGCCATTGGATACGGGTGTGTTAACGACCAAATTTGGTAACCAAATCCCCGAGTCTGAAGCGGAATTGAAGCAGAGATTGGAGCGGAATCATGAAGAACACGCAATCTGAGGAAACAGAGGCCGTGTCGGCTAAGTCCGAATCGGCTACGGAGCCAGTCGGCTGAGTCCGAGTCGGAGCAGGATAGCCGACAGCCGATTTTGATTGAAGACCGAAGCAAAGGCCAGTCCGAGAAAGAAAGCTTAAGAGATAGTTATTGGATTCGGTTTCTAAAGTGTGTTAAAGATATTGCCATATATGGATAAGGTCCTATAACAGCAATTGTATTTTTAAGTTAGGATATTTTGTATAGTTTCCTTTTGAGATAATGTCGGTTTGTTTAGAGATTCAATCTGTAATAGGAATCGTGTCCGTTACGGACTCATTGTATATTGGGGTATAAATATGACCCGAGACCTTGTAAAAATATATCAACACACATTAATACAACCTTCGGCGCATCGCCAACCTTTCTGTTTTTACTTTTCTCGACGAGTTCTTGCTCTGTTCTTGGGCAGCATCGATTCCGATCTCCAGGAAAGGTAATTTCTTGTTACAAGCGACTTGTGGTATCGAGGCCAGTGCTTCTATCATTATGATACTCTGATTCTGATGTTGCAAATTGCTTAATTCATCATATGCAATATATAATTTAGATCAATGTCTAGGTCTATCTCTCGATCGGCTAGCATATCTTTCAAGATAACAGCCGACAGAGGTTGATTAGAATTATATAGCGTATCTACCATCTCGAGGAATTCTCATTAGCTTAAATAGATCTCGTTCTTCTTTTGGTACTTAATGTTACATCTAATCGACCTATTAAGTCACCATTAGAATTGTGTAGATCTATTCGGCTTAATGTTTATTATTAGAGATAGAACCAGGGTTTCAGTTGGTCTTATCTGTTCTAATTGAAGGGTTACGCGGAGGCTACGCTAGCCGAAAACAAAAACTTTTTACCGCGCAAACCAGGAACACTTGCAAGTAAGGGTCGATAGATCGTTACCGATTGGAGTGTGCAGCGGAAACAGCCAATCAGGGCAATCCGATCTGGAACAGTGTAGCAGATTCCCGGGGACAACCGATTCACCAATCAGCCGATTCGAGTCGTCCGCGTTCTTACGCCTCGCTCCGATGCGCCCGACTGCAGTCGATTCCACCACAGCCGATCGCTCCGATTGTAGCCAATCCGAAGCAGATCAACAGCGCGCAACGTAGCAGCGCCTCTACCGATATCCACACGTCCGGGGACAGAACGCCGAACACCCGTGTGCTAGCACGCGATGCAAGGCTAGGCTCGAAGGTGGGGAGGGTTTCCGTGGAGATTGATCTCGACGACTTCTAAAGCCGTGTGTGATCAGATCGATTTCGGCGCAATCAATTGACTTGATGTACTTCTCAGCTCTCCACCCTTAACCCCTTTATATAGAGTTGGCCAACTGGGACTCGTGGCCGATCGGGACTCTATTTTGAATTGGATCCTATCCGAATCTCATAGAGTTGGCCGCCCATACGTCGTAAGCCCATAGGACTCTATCCGATCGGATCCCTATCCGATCGAGCCGTATTCGAGTCCAACTCGAATGCCTATTCTTATCCCCTTAAGCGTGCGACCACGTAGGTTTAGGTATACTCGGTTTCAGCTATAGTCTAACTTAGTCGATCGTCGGCTCGAGTCCAACTCAGCCGACTTGTCAATAGCGGCGCCTAGCAAGCACATACCGACACCATAGTATACAAGAATATAATATCGGCTCGAACTCGTAATGTGTACATAAATCCCTTTGCCTCACGATACCGTTAAGCTATAGGCAAGATGTGTGCCATCCCTTCAATAGCTTAACCATTCACTCGAACCGTATTGGATTATCCGTCCGTTGATTGACTCCTCAATCAACTTAGCATGGCCATGCATTTTCATAATCCATTACCTCGAGGGCCCAGAGATATCTCTCCAAAGGAGGGGCAAATTCCATCTTGATCACTCACATCCCACTCCATGTTTCATAGCAAACCCGAAAACTACCTTTATAACTACCCGTTACGAATAGCGTTTGGTAGTCCCAAAGTAGGCTACTACACATGTTGGAATCCATGGTGATCTCAGGTCTAAGGACTTTGTACCAACACTACCCGAGACCAACTAATGGCACATTAATTCTGTAGTGTCTCATGGTGGGTCTATCCAACAATGTGTTCTCCAACACATATGTCCATGTTTATTGATTTGGTATCTCCATACCCATGATCTATGAGACATGATCATCAATCAAACATGCCGATCTTAGAATCATATTTGTTCCAACAATATGACATATGATCGAGGATCATTTAGAAATAGATTCATACATATAGAGTCTTATAAATAAGTCACGTACTTATTGATCAATACAAGATGTCTATTTCATGGAACCGAATAACACTTTATTCATAAATACATAAACATTGACTTGATATCCAACATCTCCATGTTGCCTCTAGGGCATATCACTAACAATCTCCCACTTGCACTAGAGTCAATCATGTAAGTATCTAATACCCATTGCTCTTGTGTGCGCCTCTTGCTTCGTGAGGAGAGGTTTTGTCGTGGATCGGCTATGTTGAGATCCGTGTGCACTTTGCATATCTTGACATCACCTCGTCCACTATCTCGCGGATGAGATGATATCGCCGAAGTATGTGTTTGGACTTCGAGACTAGGAACATATCCTTAGTTCTTCTCAAGTACTTAAGGATATTCTTTCTGGCGATCCAGTGACCTTCACCTGGATCCGATGTATCTACTCGTAGCACTCAAAGCGTACGAGACATCGGGCGTGTACAAAGCATGGCATACATGATGGATCCAATTGCCGAAGCATATGGAAGCATACCCATCTTATTCCGCTCATCATGTGTCCGAGGACACCGATTCTTGCTAAGATTAATGCCATGTGACATGGGCAAGAACCTTTCTTGGAATCATGCATGTTGAACCTTTTCAACACCTTGTCAATGTATATACTTTGGCTTAGTCCAATTAGCCTCTTGGATCTATCTCTATAGATCCGAATGCCCAATATGTATCTTGCCTCCCTAAGTCTTTCATGGAAAAACTATTTTTCAATGAAGACTTGACGGATTCTAGCATAGGGATATCATTTCCAATCAACAATATGTCATCCACATATAAGATTAGAAATACAATTGCGCTCCCACTGACCTTTTTGTAAACACAGGCCTCTTCTTCGTTTTTGATGAAACCAAACCCTTTGGTTACTTCATCAAAATGAATATTCCAACTCCGAGATGCTTGCTTCAATCCATAAATGGATTTCGTAGCTTGCATATCTTTCCAGCGATTCTGGATCGACAAAACCCCGAGGTTGTATCATGTATACATCCTCGCTTAGGTTTCCATTCAGGAAAGCCGTTTTGACATCCATCTGCCATATCTGGTTTCATCATAATCAACTCTTTGAATCTGTTTAAAACCTTTCACCACCAATCGTGCCTTATAGATGTGAACATTTCCATCCATGTCGGCCTTATTCTTAAAAACCCATTTACACTCAATGGTTTTGACACCATCGGGTGGATCAACCAAGTTCCAAACTTGATTGTCGTACATGGATTCTATTTCGGATTTCATGGCTCCAAGCCATTTGTTGGAATCGGGTCCCACCATCGCTTCGTCATAGGTCTTAGGTTCATCGTTGTCCAACAACAATATATCACGTTGTTCCGCACTGTTTGTACACTCGGCGCACGATGTGATCTTTCGACCTCCGTGGGCTGGTGTATCTACAACCGGTGGCGCAACACTTTGCTCCTCTGTTGTGATTCTGTGTCGCTGAAACATTTTCGGTGTTTCTTGAACTTCTTCAAGATACACCCCGCTCCCACTAACCCTTCTTGAAAGAAACTCTTTCTCCAAGAAGACACCGTGTTGGGCGACAAACACTTTGCCTTGTTCCCGATTATAAAAGTAATATCCCTTAGTTTCCTTAGGATATCTCACAAAGAAGCACTTGTCGGATTTGGGTGTGAGCTTGTCGACGTAAACGTTTTACATAAGCTTCGCATCCCCAAATTTTGAGAAAAGACAAACTAGGGGTTGCCCTGTCCATATCTCATATGGTGTCTTTTCAACCGACTTAGATGGAACTCTATTTAGTGTGAGCGCTTGTTTCAAGAGCATATCCCCGAAGGATAACGGAAGATCACTTTGGCTCATCATCGACCGCACCATGTCCAACAAGGTGCGATTTCTTCGCTCGGACACCCCATTTCATTGTGGAGTTCTGGCGGAGTCAAGCGTGGAACAATTCCACAATCTTTCGATGATTACCAAACTCTTGGCTCAAGTATTCTCCTCCAAGATCCGATCGTAGAAACTTTATTGTTTTCCCTAAATGATTCTCGTACTTCATTCTGGAATTCTTTGAACTTTTCAAAGGATTCGGACTTATGCCTCATTAAGTAGATATAACCATATCTACTAAAGTCATCAGTAAAGGTAATGAAGTACCGATAACCACCCTCGGCCGTTGAGCTCATTGGTCCACATACATCGGTATGTACGAGTGCCAATAAGTCACTTTCTCTCTCACTATGTCCCGTGAAAGGTGCCTTTGTCATCTTACCAAGTAAACAAGACTCACATGTCTCAAATGATTCAAAATCAAAAGAGTGAAGCAATCCATCCTTATGGAGCTTCTCCATGCGTTTCTTATTTATATGGCCTAAGCGACAATGCCGGATAAACGTGGGGTTTATATCATTAGAGAGTTGCCTTTCGTATTAATGTTATAGATGGGAGACGCTTCAAGATTCAAAACCTATAATCCATTCACCAATGGAGCATGAAAATAGAACATATCTCTAAGATATATTGAACAACCATTGTTCATTGATCTAAAATCATATCCTTCCGCTTGCAAACATGAAGCGGAAATAACGTTTTGACATAGTGTTGGAACACAATAACAATTATTCAATTCCAAAACTGATCCCGAAGGTAGATGAAGTGGTTGCGCAGCGACAAGCGTAGCAACGCTTGCTCCATTGCCGACGCGCAGTTCACCTCGCCCCTTCTCAATCCTCTACTTCTTCTCATTCCCCGCAACGACTTGCAAATATGAGCTACGATCCGGTATCAAATACCCAAGAGTCGTAGGTGAAGTAGCAAGATTAATGTCTATAACATTAATACCGCGTAAGTCGTACTTTGCTTCTTTTTGAGATCCTCCATGTACTTCTTGCAGTTCCTCTTCCAGTGGCTGTCTCCTTGCAATAGAAGCAAACGGCATCGATGCCGTCGACCCCTTCTTGCCCTTCTTTGCATTGGAGGCGCTCGCGATCTCATCGGGAGTTAACTTCCTCTTGGTGCAAAGTTTCTTGACGTGGTTTGCGCTTAGCCTTCGCATCATCATCACATGATGACCGTTTCTCTGGATACTCTCCTCATGTCTTTAGCATCCCATGCAATTCAGCCAAGGTTCTATCCATATTGTTCATGTGATAATTCAATATGAATAGCTCGAAGCTCGGAGGGAGCGACCGGAGAATCACATCGTAGCCAACTCTTGGCTAAGGGGAAAACCTAGTTTTTCCGGACTCTCAATGTAGCCAATCATTTTTATCACATGCGGACTGGCGGGATTCCCTCAACAAGCTCGCACGCAATCAAGGACTTTGAGGTGTTGAACCTCTTAGCCCGAGCTTGGTTCTCAAACATGCCACGCAGTCCCCGAATAATAGTGTGAGCATCGCTGCTCCTCATATTGCTTCGAAGCTCGGGGACATTATAGCAAGCATGAGACGCTTATATCTAGGGCATCATTAGTGTGCTTCTCATAAGCCCTCCGTGCGTTGCGGTGGCATTATTTGGCAAATCCTCCGGATAAGGTACTTCAAGAACGTACTCCTTGCGCTCTTGCTTGAGAACAATTCTCAAGTTGCGATACCAATCCATAAAGTTTGTTCCATTTAATTTTTCCTTTTCGAGAATAGATCGCAAATTAAAGGTACTTGGGTGTAGTATTAGCCGCCATTTATTCTACAAATGAAAAAGCAAAGTTTAGCACAATGTTTATGCTATGTCTTTTGTTAAACAATTTAACATAAGACTCCCATTACGTATTTTACACCTTCCCTCCGGGTTACGTATTGGGTTAAGATCCACATGTTAGTTAATTTTCTAGTGAGCTTTGGCATCACTGCTAGAAAATTAATAACATCGATAAGCAACTCCTTGCTAATCACATCTCTATTTGACTCTTGTTGTTGGTGTGGCATCTCCATGCCCCGGCCCCAACCTATGCCCCAAGGCTCAAAACTGTTTTGATAGCCTTGTTAAGTAAACCAAATGCTCTTGCATGTATATGTCGACATATACCCCTCGTGTTATGATAGAGAATGGCACTCTGCTTTGGCAGGACCCACCATTGACGAGCATAACGGTGACGGGTGCAACATTTGGAAGGGCATCATTACTACTTAATATTGTGAGGGATGCTATCCTATCAAACAAACATATCACATATGAAAACAGGTAGAATAGCATATAATGAAATAGTGTGGCCCCCTTCACATGGTGATCTCTATCTCCATGCCGGTGTAGAGGATCTCCATCTTCATCACCGTTGTTCCGAGTGCCGAATGCTTGATATCTTCAAACTAAGCTACTACTATAGAAGCTCTAATTGAAGATTACATCGACTCAGGTCGTGAAAGAATATTACAAGCATTGCACGTATGAAAGAATATTACGGGATTGCACATATGAAAGAATATTACATGCATCACATGCATCTCATACATACAATAGGGCCATACAATCTCAAAGCATTCTCTGCAAAAACAAGTTAGGCGTAGAAACGTTTTCTACTTATCACGAGCTACGGCATCGAGACAACCTATAAGGGGGGACGCACACGGCGGATATCTTGAAGCCGACTCAAACCGAGTTCTATGGATATTGCTTCGACGTAATCACATTACGCCGTTCCGATACACTATCAAGGAACGCAATTACCATGAACTCTCCTCAACAAATCCCGTAAAACCGATTGATCTAATCAACCCATGCGCAAAACTTGTTCCAGATCTAATCTAAAACCCGAACTAAGCAAGATTAGCTCGATACCACCGAAGGGTTACGCGGAGGCTACGCTAGCCGAAAACAAAAACTTTTACCGCGCAAACCAGGAACACTTGCAAGTAAGGGCCGATAGATCGTTACCGATTGGAGTGTGCAGCGGAAACAGCCAATCAGGGCAATCCGATCTGGAACAGTGTAGCAGATTCCCGGGGACAGCCGATTCACCAATCAGCCGATTCGAGTCGTCCGGCCGCGTTCTTACGCCTCGCTCCGATGCGCCCGACTGCAGTCGATTCCACCACAGCCGATCGCTCCAATTGCGGCCGATCCGGCAGATCAACGCGCGCAACGTAGCGGCGCCTCTACCAGTATCCACACGTCCGGGGACGACGCCGAACACCCGTGTGCTAGCACGCGATGCAAGGCTAGGCTCGAAGGTGGGGAGGGTTTCCGTGGAGATTGATCTCGACGACTTCTAAAGCCGCGTGTGATCGATCGATTTCGGCGCAATCAATTGACTTGATGTACTTCTCGCTCTCCACCCTTCACCCCTTTATATAGAGTTGGCCGACGGGACTCGTGGCCGATCAGGACTCTATTTTGAATCGGATCCTATCCGAATCTCATAGAGTTGGCCGCCCACACGTCGTAAGCCCATAGGACTCTATCCGATCGGATCTCTATCCGATCGAGCCGATTCGAGTCCAACTCGAATGCCATTCTTATCCCCTTAAGCGTGCGACCCGTAGGTTCGGTATACTCGGTTTCAGCTATAGTCTAACTTAGCCGATCGTCGGCTCGAGTCCAACTCACCGACACAGTCAATAGCGGCGCCTAGCAAGACATACCGACACCATAGTATACAAGAATATAATATCGGCTCGAACCTGTAATGTGTACATAAATCCCTTTGCCTCACGATACCGTTAAGCTATAGGCAAGATGTGTGCCATCCCTTCAATAGCTTAACCATTCACTCGAACCGTATTGGATTATCCGTCCGTTGATTGACTCCTCAATCAACTTAGCATGACCATGCATTTCCATAATCCATTACCTCGAGGGCCTAGAGATATCTCTCCAAAGGAGGGGCAAATTCCATCTTGATCACTCACATCCCACTCCATGTTTCATAGCAAACCCGAAAACTACCTTTATAACTACCCGATTACGGAATAGCGTTTGGTAGTCCCAAAGTAGGCTACTACACATGTTGGAATCCATGGTGATCTCGAGTCTAAGGACTTTGTACCAACACTACCTCGAGACCAACTAATGACACATTAATTCTGTAGTGTCTCATGGTGGGTCTATCCAACAATGTGTTCTCCAACACATATGTCCATGTTTATTGATTTGGTATCTCCATACCCATGATCTATGAGACATGATCATCAATCGATAAACATGCCGATCTTAGAATCATATTTGTTCCAACAATATGACATATGATCGGGATCATTTAGAAATAGATTCATACATATAGAGTCTCATAAATAAGTCACGTACTTATTGATCAATACAAGATGTCTATTTCATGAAACTGAATAACACTTTATTCATAAATACATAAATATTGACGTGATATCCAACATCTCCATGTTGCCTCTAGGGCATATCACTAACACTAATCATCTTTTCATGTATTCTTATTGTTAGATGTATTAGAATTGCCTTTTATATTAAGATCTCAATCTACTTAAATGTGCTAAGCCCAGCATCAGTCTGTTTGGTCACACCAACAGTTGATTGATCTTAGTTTAGTGTATTTAGTTTAGATTAATATCTTTTTATAAAACTTATCGGAGTACTAGCCGATTTACATTAGATCTGCGACATCGGCTAGGTTATGAATATATGTAAATGTGGTCCTAATGTACCTTTGGATCTAAGTAATTTATACTGTCTTGGTATACTACCGATCTATCCCAATCACTTAATCTAAATGTGCTTTGGGATAACAATTGTATATTTATTAATATCTATAGCCGATCGAGTAGGATCTAACCTTAACCAAATGCCTATTTCTTTGTTTCTTGTTGGTTGTACGATCAAACCAACTGGCACTCCCATTCAATCACCAGAGGCGACCAATTTCAGACCTGCACTGGAGTTAAGCAGATCTCCCAGGCCAGTGCGTGTTAAAAATCACACCAACAGGATGTACCCCACGAGTTGTAAAGGTAGGCGACAGGTAGTGATAGCCCTGTCCGTCTTTTGTAATCCTCCACATTCAAGTATGATGTAGAGCTCATAAATTGTCATAATCACGCTAGCAAACTAGTAGGGAGCAATGACTCAATAGCGCCTGGGTGTATAGAACTAAGTCCTAAGCTTGTATATGCATATGTATATGTATGTATGCATGTAAACTATGCATTGTAAGTATAGAATTATATAAGAAGCCATAGCTTCTTTTGTTCTTCTCCACAAGCTAGTTTATATTTTATAGAAATGATTCTTATGTGTGTCACACTATCTTAATATTATCATTTATCTCTATTTAGACTATGTTTTATTAATCAGACTATGATCATGAGCATATTGGCTTATTCTTTAAACTGTCGCCTTCCTTGCAGAAAAACAATTAACGGTACCTTGAACACTCACGGGTGATATGCTACAATGGTATTCATGCGCTTGCGAATTTATCTGTGATCATAACAAATACTAACACCAATCTATATCAAATACTACCTCCATTACATATTATAAATTGTTTTGACTTTTTCTAAGTCAATTTCTTTTAGCTTTGATCAAGTTTATAGGAAAATATAATAATATTTTCAACATAAAACAAAAAATATCAAAATATATTCAATTTTAGATTTAATAAAACCAATTTAGTGCTATATATGTTGCTATATTTTTTTATAAACTATCAAACTTTCAAAATGTTTGACTTTAAAAAGTCAAAATAACTTATAATATGAACAAAGGGAGTACATAGCCAAAAGTTGTTTTTTTATAAGATAGAGGGAGTAGTAAAGAACTCCAACATAATCAAAGTCCTCATTACACTTCCGATTCATTGCAAGGAGAAAGCGCAACTCACTACAATATTCACCATAACTTCTTTTAATAGTCTTATTGTTGGTAGGGGCCTAACCCCCACCTTTAGGCTACTCTCGATTAGAACTAATCTAACTAAACTTCTCAATACATTGACACATTTTCTCAAACCTATCTATTTAGGTTTCCAGTATGTCAAGCCTGTTCCATGGTCCACCTATGTGGCCAACTCCCTAACTTATTTTGTCTTGCCTAATATGATGCATATTGTCATGGACATTGTGCTCTTTAATTGTTAGAAATTCCTGCATATTCGTAGTCATGTTTGATGAAAATGCACATGATACTCCATCATCGTCGAGGAAGGCCATTCACATTGTGTTTCATTCTCAAAATTATTTACTATTTGTAGTGTGTTGCTGCTAGCTTGTTATGGTTCTTCAACGATGATATATCTTGCGTCTTATCTTATTGTGGCTTTTATTCTCTTATCTTAAACTTTGTTTATGTCTATTCATGCTCAAAAGCTAGATGGAAGCTTTGACATGTCAGTCTTTAGAAAAAACTTTGGCATGTCAGATGATGAAAAGGGTTTTGACTAAGCTAATTGTGGCATATGAAACAAGGTGAATTGTTAGTGTAAATTAAGTATTAGCTATTGCAACAGATAAATAAGTTATTTGATTTTAAAAGCTTAGATATGAAAAGTTCTCTGAAACGGACTCAGAGAAAATGAGGGAGTAGTGCATCTCATAAGCCAAATCAAATGATGTCTTCGTTTCATTCATGTAAATCATGATGCTTTGTGATATGAAGGAGACTCAAGGTGAAGGAGTTAAGATTTCAAACTGTTTTGAATATCATTTCTCTTGATCGATCATTAAGATATGTCCTCACCATCTTGATATTGGAGCATTTTGTCGATCCATCCTAGCAATATGTTGCTTGCTGCAACTCTCTAAATTAGATATGGTGAATCTCGTACCCATCTTGCCATTGTCTGTTTAACTATCAAGCTTTGCATAACTATGATCATGTAACGTACACATATTTTCTTTATGACACATCACAGTATTGCCATTGGATAGCTTTTCCACACAAAACAATCTACAAAGATTCTTTACCTTTATATCTTGTAACGATATGTAGAAGAAAAAAACATATAACGTCTTTCCTCTCACATCTGCCTCCAAACTATTACCGTTATTCCAAATATCATTCTCGCCATATTAGATCAACTAGCTATCCATCTCATCATCTTTCCTGTCCTTATAGAAGCATATGGTCTCGTCAATAATTTTATGCAGAATTAATGTTATCGTTTTCTCATATCCAAATCTTTTCACTCATCTCAAGTTAAGGAATCCTTTGCAATGAATTTAATAATATTTTTGTCGATCTCTATGACCGAATAATACGTAGTATCGACCAACAAAATAACCGTTTTAGCCAAATGAAAATAAAAAATGCTATATTTACCGTTGTGGATTTGTGGCAACAAAAAAATAGAAAAAGCCTAATGTATATCCACGTATAATCATTAGTTGATTTTTATAAGACGGAGCGAGGACGTCCCGCAAGCCGTAGAAAGCCAACAGTTTCGGTCCGGACGGCCGCAAGCAGAAAGCGCGACACCCAAAAGCCGGCGGCTTCAAAGAATCGCGACGTGGAAAAATCTTTCACGAAAAGGAAAAAAGATAAAATAAAAAAGAAACCGGACACGAGCGACGCACCAACCCCTCCCTCCTCACCTCCCCCGATGGCCAGCGCCTCCTCAGGCGGCGCGAGCGGCGACGGCGGGGCCCACCCGTCAGCCTACCCGTCCGCGGTGGCCGGTGTTCCGTCGTCGTCTTCGGCAGCGGCGGCTGAGGCGTCGCTCGACGGTGGCTTCCTCCTCCGCATCCTTCAAAACCCTCCTCCCCAGACGCGGCACCAAGCTCCCCCGCCGGTCCCCGCCGCGGCCGGGCCGGAGCAGGTCTTCGTCGACCCCGCCGTCGCCGCGGTGGGGCCGGTCTTCCCCTCTGCGGTGCCCGCTGCGCCGCAGCTGCAGCATGGCGGGGGTTTCGCATGGCCCTCCCCCTCTAATCCGCAGCAGCTCCGGTTTCCCGATCCCCGCCACGCGCAGCCGCTGGATCCCTACGCTGCGCTCGGATATGGCGGCTCCGGTGCCGTGGATGGGGTCGCCGGGAGCAGGGCAGTGAAGCCCAGGTCATCAGCGCCGCCGCCCGGGTTCACCAAAGCATCCCATCCGGCGTCTTCCTCCTCCCGTGAGACGTTGAATGCGTTTGGTGGAATGCAGAGCAGGGAGCAGAGAAGGGAGCCAAGCCACCAACATCCGAGGGGTTTTGGTAGAGCGCTGGAGAAAGAGCAGCGGGTAGTGCAGCCTTCTGCGGGTGGCCATGAAGCATTAGGTGTAGCAGCCACCCGAGAGCTGCATACAATGCAAATCACAGGTGGCCGTGATATGGCTGCTGGAACAATGTACAGGGAACATCAGCAGCGGCAGGATCACTTGTTGTCAAGGACGCCGCCTGATGGGAATTGTCCTGGACCGTTTGGTAGGATGCCTCGTGGCCAGCAGCATATGCATTCAACTACAGGTGGTAGGATGCACCATGGGGAGCAGCATGTGGCTCCGGTCACTGGTGGCCGGTTGCCGCACATAGGTCAACGGCAACAAGATCACAGCTTGTCAAACTCGCGACAGGGAGAGCAGAGATGGCAGGGGCATGGAGATGTGAAGGGCCATGCCTCTTTGAAGCAGCCCAATACAAATGTGCATGGTATGTTCAGTATGATGTCAGCGAAAGAACAGCACCAGGCACCAATGCCCACCAGCGGTTCAGTAATTGTGGATGTAAGGGAGGATAGAGGCAAGAAGACGGTGGCAGAAGCGAATGGTTTGGAGGATGGTGTTGTTCGGGTAGGCTTTGAGCACATTGTTCATGGAGGAGTGGCTTTGGAGGCAAGGAAGTTTGAAGTATCGTATAAGAAGAATGAATTTAGGTCTATTGGGCAGGATGAGGAAGTGGACGATGGCAACAAGAATGATGATGCTACAATTGAGCAGCTGATGGAGACTCTGGTGATTGATGATAATGGTGAGGCCAAGAGCACGGTGGTGCAAATAAATGGTTCAAGGAGTAAGGTAAATTCGGTTTATCTTGCAGTGTAATATAAATTTCTAGCTATGACATAGTGCGCTTGCCCTCTTTTTTGGTCTTATTAGTATATGAAATTAAACTAATGTGTTTGGTTCTTCCTCCCACGTCTATTTTATATCATGCATTTGTTCTAACATCTGAGAAAGACCACCAGGATTCTTAATTTGGCCTCTGTTGTGAGTATTGAATTTAATATGACTTCTAAAAATAAATATGCTTCTGTTGAGGTAAAATGCAAATAAGATGCAGCCTTACTGTTCTAAATTTGGCTTGCTCCTTGAATCCATCCAAGTTAATGCAGCAAAGGCCTTTTTTTGACATGCTAGTTGATGTTGATCTTGAACTCAAGCTAAGCCATATTTATTCATTCAAATCTGTATGGAACTTTTGGGATATGCTTCAATCTTATTTTAATTTCTTCCTGAACCTAAGTGAACTTGTTAATATGAATATACGTCTACATATACTAATTCCTATTAAATTGAGTCAAGGTTGGACATTTATTCTACTGATCAACTGATGTACTTGTGTACAAGTTGAATCCAAGCAGTGAAACCAAACTATAGATATGAGCTCAAGCTTAGTCTGACTACACTAAATACTCAAAACTTATTATAACTTCAGCCTTAAGCTGTGCATAACAAGGCTTTCCTGAGTTTAGCGTGTTTCCAACCCTCAGATGCAATTGATTTGGACATATATGTCAGTAACAGTAGATCACATTATAGTTATTTGTAATTTACTATTTTGGTTGAGTTCTTGGGTGTGTAATACTGTATGCAGAACAATCGAATAAATTTGGTCCAGCAGTTCTAGCTTCAAGTGCAAGCTAAACTACCTGTAGCTTTTCCCCAGTTTCATTGTTATGAACCCCCGCTGGTTGCCACTGATACTTAAGCAAATGATTTTACAAGTTTGAGACAATCCTTACACATGTTGAATTTGATCATGTAACTTAGTCATCCTTTCTTTTTTGCCTTGCAGAACTTCAGATCAGATTCTAGAGGACAAAATGTATCAAGCCAAAGTGTAAGATTTCAGAGGAGAATTAGGCCATGTCGGTATGACATAGATCAATTTACACCTAGTTTTATGTCAATTTTTGAATCTCTGGTGCCCTCGGATGAAGAAATTTCAAAGCAGAAGCAATTGTTGACAACACTGAGCAGACTAATAAATAAGGAATGGCCTAAGTCAAAACTTTACCTCTATGGATCATGTGCTAATTCATTTGGTTTCTCAAATAGTGATATTGATCTTTGTCTGTCTATTGACGACAAGGAAATGAGCAAGGTTGATATTATTTTGAAATTGGCACATATTCTCCATGCTGGTAATCTCCGGAATATTCAGGTGAGCTTTTTGGTCTCCTTTCATGTTGTGTTATGACATGCTAGATCTTTTGAGTTAAATAATAACTTCAGATATGAGATACGTCCTAAACAAGGGATAATTGATCGTACGCCATCAATTTGATTGCCATCATAGGATTTTCCACTATTTGTAGGCTAATTGATAATTTGGCACCGTTTAGACAATATAGCTCTGATTTGCCATTTTGGACTGTTTTGAATTTATCCTTTTCCATTTGATTACTTTTGGCAGCCTGGACCAATTTTTTCTTCCACTTTTGTCCCATCTTCATCCTATTTCTTCCCCATCCTCACCATCCTGCAGCAATCTTGACGGGGTTCAACTCTGAGCGGTCCCCAGCTGCTGCTACTGCAGGGCTTGGGGGGTCTGGTGTAGCCATAGGTCGTTGGCGCAGTGTGTGTGCACAGTTGGCGTAGGTAGGTGGCATGCGGTGGGGGCACCCCCATGTTCTCGAGGAAGCCGTCGCTGCAGTCTGGGCAGGCAACAAGGGAATCCTCATGTGGTTGTGGCATGCACAAGATGGTCACAGCTTGCAGCAGCAGATGAGGGAAGAACAGGCAAGCTTGGCGGTGGTGGTGGCAGAGATGGGTGCGTGGCCAGATGTCAGTGTAAGACAGTGAGTGTGGCGACGCGTCATGACAGCTGGAGTGATCATGGGCTGTCCAATCTTCTGTGCTGCTGCTGCTCACTGTTCCACATCCTCTAGTCCCTGCACACCTGCTCATTGATCCATCCCAGCTAGAGAGAAATGGAAGGAGGTGAAGAAAAAGAGGTTAGGAAGAAGAAGAGTAAAAGGGGAAAAGAAATAGAAGTAGGTGTTGTCAAAGTGGCAGTTTATATATCAGCCACATCAAATAGGTGGCAATGTAAAAAGAAAATCAATTTTGCTCCAGAGTGGCATATCCTTGTTGGCTTATCTAACTGGTGGCATATGATCAATTATCCCCCCAAACAATGTGCTCATGTGGCCTGCAATATCTTTCTAAATCATGTCTCATGTGATATATCAAGAGTTCATCGTTTATTACCTAAATTTTATGTTGGTGCATTGACTACATGCTTGTGTTTTCCATTTGGATGAAACATTGAATATAATGTTTGTATTAATCTATTTTCATTTGAGACTTATTCCAATATGGTTGGAGTTTGAACATATGTACTAAATTTGTGGCAAATTAATGATTGCAGGCATTAACTCGGGCAAGGGTCCCAATAGTGAAGCTTATGGATCCCAATACAGGTCTTTCTTGTGACATATGTGTCAATAACCTTTTAGCAGTTGTTAACACAAAACTTCTAAGAGATTATTCACAAATTGATAAAAGGTTACGGCCATTAGCATTCATTGTGAAGCATTGGGCTAAATCTCGGTGTGTAAACGAAACTTATCAAGGAACACTTTCTAGTTATGCGTAAGTTTCCTGTACAACTAATTAAATGTTATACCCTTATCTCTATGATCATGGTCTTAATTTGTTATTTTCTTCACATTCAGCTATGTAATAATGTGCATCCACTACTTACAGTCACAGAGAATACTCCCGTGTCTACAGGTATCTGGATTATTTATAGTCCATTTTTTGTACAATTACATTTTTTCCCACATACTAGTATTGTCGTATTTTACATCCGTGAAAGGCGGTGTATATTGCTATTTCAGAACTAACTTTTCTAATCCATATATTGACAGCATTTGTCAGTAACCTAGGTTGAATGTATGGAGCAATAAACATATGCAGGATTTTGCACCTAAACCTAATATTTGTTATGCGAAACAATTATAGAAGTAGAAAATACATGCATCTTACTGATCTGGCAAACAGATCAGTAAAAAAAGTGATGGCACCACCATATTATCCACCTAGGCATGCCTTATTCATCTTTCTCCCCATCCTCATTCGATCAAAAAGAGGGTCGGTACATGGTTTAGGGATGATTTGGCAGCCACCTCACACAAAACCTTCTACATGTCCAGCCCTGGGACATCACTTGGATGATTTTTTAGTAGTTGAGAGACAAGTTCTATTTGGGACTGGAGTTGAGAAACCATATAAGACTTTTTCCTAGGTATCATATGCTGTGTCTTTCTGCATATTCTGCAAGTGTTGCTGGAACTTTTTTTCCACGAGGGTGTTGCTAGATTATTAGTCGTAAGGATATTTTGCTTTCTGTTGGTTTAGATTTGCTCCATTGTTTTGCCTTGTTGATACTGTTGCTTTTATCTAAGAGGGGAAACTTTCACTTAAATTGAGTAAAGATTATTGAGTCCCATATGATGAGAGCATAGTTGGGCATACTTTGGCCTGTAAGAGTTATTCTATCGTATATTTGTTGCCTACCATCTCTTTTGGACTCATTTCTTCATTATTAAGATATCATAATTCACAACAGTGCTGCCCTGGCCTGTAAAAAATAGAACAGCTGTCATATCTTTGTACCATGTTGCTGCATCTTATTTGCTTTTTACGACCATCCATTATTTTATTTGCAACTAACTGTCAATTATAACAGGAAATGGAGCCAACCTATTATGTCACTGTTGATAATAATATTTGTGCTTACTTTGATCAAGTGGACAAACTAAATGGCTTTGGTGCTCAATGCAAAGACACTTTATCAAGGTTGCTTTGGGGCTTTTTTCGTTACTGGGCATATGCTCATAATTACACAAAAGATGTAATATCAATTCGGACTGGAAGAACCATTAGGTATGCTATATACATTCCACATGTTAAACCGCCTTTTCGTTACCACAAAATACTCTCGGTGTGCTGAGGTTTTGTTCCCTGGTTCCTGTTAGAATAGCCTATGATGCATAAAACAGCAAGCAGCAGCATTATTATGCAGTAGCATCTAGTATAGTAGTTTAAATTGAAGCTCTTTTCATTCCCAACTAATGTGTTACGAACAGTTGAACTTGTGGCCAAGTAGCTTTAATTTTTTTATTGTATACTGGAAGATGAAGTAGTCCAAGGATTGATTTTCCTTGTCATTTTGGTCTTCTTGCAGTAAGAATATGAAGGATTGGACAAGAAGGGTTGGAAATGACAGGCATCTCATTTGCATTGAGGATCCTTTTGAGACCTCCCATGATCTTGGTCGTGTTGTTGACACTAGATCGATCTGGATACTCCGAGAGGAATTTGAGCGAGCTGCGGAGATATTGCACTATGACCCAAACCCCAGCGTCACACTTTTTGAGCCTCATGTGCCCTCTGAAGCTGAAACATGATATCACAAAATCATCATCATCATGCTCTGCTGTGTCAAGAAGCCCTTCAGTTCCAAAGCAATTTTGTCAAAGCTTATGTCGTCCTATGTGCATAGCTTAGCTGTACCATGTATACTTAACCTGTAAGTAACTAGGGGCCTCAGCAGTAGGTGGTGACAGTATGCTTCTGCTAAGTGGTAATTGGGGGATGCCAGCAATATTTCATCAGATTTCTAGTTGCTATCAATTATCATTTAGAAAGGGAGATGTTTGAACTAGACTGTACTATCCAATATTTCATGATAGTATAGCGTGCAGTAGTTTTTTCCCCCTAGTGAGAAGAATAATAAAGCTCCTTTAAGCCGGTCAACCACTGCAACTGTCATTTTTATGACTTGGATAATAAGACATTGAAAGGTAGCTAGCTCATCCTAACTTGACCATTCTAGTATCAGCACGTCTTCTTGTGGAGCTAAGAAACTTTTTGCAGATAGCAATCTGCAATCAGTAGTTTCCTTCAGAATGCAAATCTCCAATTTAAGTTTAGTTTATGTGTTACATCTGTAGCTAAAAACATATTTTGTTTTTGTTCTTCAGATGTCTTTTGAATTTACGTATCAAAGTAATCGATCAATCGACATTGGATTGCTCTGGGTTAAGGCTGAGTTCCACAGAGCAGTTCTGCTGGAGCAGCTGGAATGATTGAGGCAAAACCATTAACGTATAATTGTCGATGATTAATTATTACAGATTTGATAAATAAATTTATTTGATTTTTGAAGAATACTTTTACACACAAAACTTTTGTACGAAGCTACCGTTTAGCGATCCGTAGAACATGTTTACGAAAAACAAAGAGGTTGCAGTCTTGCTGATATAAATTGCTCAAAAAACTCCGCCTAAATGTAGGTCATACACAGAATGCGCAGTGTATCCTCATCTTCCCTATTGTTGCCGGTCATCGATTATCGTTAGGCCACTTTACAACGTATAGTAATTCCACACATTTCACAGGAAACTACTACTACTCAATTCCCGCATAAATATAAAAAAAGAATTCCATCATAGTAGACTAAAAGTTTCTATGTGCCGTAGCTACAAAACAAAGCCAGATCACGAAGAGTAATTAAGCCTAATCAGACTCCGTGACAAGAGCACATAAGCGGAAGCATTACGGTTGAGGCGTTGAGCCAATTCCAGATCCAGGTCTTCGGCAACTTGAGCTGTTTGTTTGGTACATTCCCAATTTCCCATCTACACTAGATACACACTAACACGGCTGAGAAGAGGAAAACGAAAAATAAACCTAAAAAAATAAAAGAAAAGAGAAAACGATAGGGAGGAGAGATCCGGCGAAATGGCGGCGCCGCCCCCGCCGGCGCTGGAGCCGGAGATCGGCCCCGACGGCCTCGCCAGGGAGAACCCCGTCATCGCCTACACCGAGAAGGTACGCGCGGGGCCAGGCTCAGCCGCCGCCGCCTCGTCCACATCCCAGAACGTGTCTACTTGATTCGTTCGCACGTAGTCGATCTCGTTCATCGCTGCCTGGTTTCTTGATGTGGATTCCGTTCGCCGCAGGTGATTTTGGAGGAGCAGCTGCAGCTGAAGAAGTGAGTCATATCTTCCTCACCTCCCTAAATCACTTGCAATTTCGTGTCTACTGTCTACAATTCTTGGATCTGCATTGCCTTTCTTTATGTGAATCTGCATTTTCCCACCACTGGAATTGATGAGAATTGAGGATGAGGCTACGTGAACATTACGTTAATTGGACTAAGTCATGCATTTTTGTCCAGTTAAGATGTACATCTTTCTGGAATCATTTTCTGTCCGTCCCTGTCACCTACAATGATTTAGAGAGGAATGTCGGATTGAATTTTATGAGTGTACACTGTGATATTGACTTACATTTACCATAGGAGCAAGGTTCTACTCGTTAGAGATAGGAAATACTTTAGCTGTGTCTATTTTAATATGAGCTTAGCCCAAAATGTGTATGGTGGCATCCAATAAGCCCCATTGATGTTAATTTTATAGACATTGGTGATGAGATGTTAATCACTTGATGCTAATTTTATAGACATGGGTGACGAGATGTAAATCCTGCATCAATGACATGAGATTCAAGGTCTTACATTGCTTTTATTAGCTTCTGGCCTTCTACCAAAAGTGCTATCTTGATTTAGGGACATGTCTTAGTAGCCTGACTGTTAGCAAAATGCAGTTCACTGACGAATTGTTTGAGTGTTCACCTTGCTCTTCCATTGGTTATGAATGAAGTAAATTCAACAGTAATTTTCTTCCTTTATTTATCATCAGTAATGGAATTGTGTTTTGTCTTGTTATAATTACGATATTTTTACTCTGTTCCATGTGAAGCTGATATTTGATTTGATTTTAGCCTGTTTTTCTTACCTATACAGCTACATCTCAATTTTCCTGTTTTCTTTAACATTATATTCCTACAGACCCCCATGATTTTTTAGCACAGGCAATGTTGTAATACCATACTTGGTGCGTGTAGGCCTGTAGGGCTATGTATTCTTTTTCTGCACCTGTGCATATCATAAGGATCATAGGCTGATGCCAAGATAATGTTTCTTCATATTTACCTTGAATTTTTGAATCCATTGCTTAGATCATGGAGCCTTCTTGGATTTTGAGACATTAAAACCCATCCATTTTTCAATCAACATTAAGCAGATTTTGGAATCTTGACAGATGACAACGTTTGAGCTTGCCATTTCTGGGGACCTATTTAACATGGAAACTGCCAGCCATTTAGCATAAACCTATGTACGTTTAGTCAGGCATCAGATGTTACACCAATTTTCGTGTGTCAACTTTGTTGCTATGTTTTACGATTATGTTGTGTTCTGATGAGTTTGACTCATTTATTTCATCATTACTTAAACTAAAAAGTTAGCACTGTTTCTCAGATACATTCAGGAGAACTATTCCAAAATTCGTGATGTTGAAAAGGAGCTAGAGAATCTGACTTTAGAAATGAAACTAACAGCTGGGCCAAAGAAAGCAGGTAGTTAACATTGTTTTCCAAGAGCTTGTATGGTTTCACATCTGTACATGGAATACTTTAATTGGTGACCTGTTTCTTCTTTGTCTTTTCTGGTTCCAGCACTTGAGCATTTAAGAAAGAAGATTGAAATATCAACAGAGAGAATACGGTTGGCTAAAGTGAAAGAGGAACAGGCAAAGAAGGTTGAATCTGCTGACGTTTGACTTGAGTACAAATACTCTCTCTGTTCGCGAATACTTCTTACTTTGGACCACTTTATTTGTTTACATGTACTCTATGTTTTTCAGAACCACAGTTTTCCATTTTGCCCACACATCCTACTTGTAGTGGAACATTATATGGGGTTAGTTATTGGGGTGGTTTGGTCATATTGGGTAAAAATATTAAATTTCCTTGGTATACTTGTGTTGGTAAAGGAGAAAGTATTTGTGAACAGGAGTGCATAATTCACCAACTATTCTTGGTATACATGTCTGTTTTTCTTTTAGTAGCTGTCGATCTCATGAATGGAATGAAAGGATGGAACTCCTTTGTCAATGACACAAACAAACCCATGTTTTTCACCAAAAGTGTAGGTCTGTTATTAATCCATGACATTAGTATTAGTACAACTGTTAAACCCCTAATACACTGAATTTTTTAGATAAAGTGTTCTGTTGTAGTATTGGTGTTTTTGTTCTGAAATGGTACATAGAAAGAAGGTAAACTTTAAAGTTGTAATGAACGTTTTGTCTTCCTGCTAGTAAGTTATCGAACCAATGTCATATTTTTTTCTCTGATTCTTCTTCTGTTAGGAAATACCGATCCTTTATTGGCTGTCATCCTCTGTTTAGATGTATGGTATGGTTACTAGGTAGTGTTGCTCGATACCTGAGCTTGCACCAGTATTAGTGTGTGAACTTCAGGGTCCAACTTGTAGCTGCACCTTCTCTATCCATTCTCTATTTTGTTTGTTAAGTATCTTGTATTATATTTTTATCTTCTGTACTTAAACATTAAATCTGTTTCCTTTCTATCACTGATCGCTCTAGCTGTTTCTTTGTATTTTAGGCCTGGGAAACTGCTGCACAAATTGTTAAAGAGGAAGAGGATGCTAAGCAGAATCTATGTGATGATCTGAACCGGTTGGTATGTGTTTTCTTTCTATAATTCTTACTCATATACCTTGTAGATTTCTTATTGCATTACCAGATTCAGATTCTTAATACAAGATAACACTTGATTGTGCGACTTGATTATTAGGTCCAAGAGAGCGCCGCTTCCCAATTTTCAAGATTGGAGGAGCTAAAGAAGCGTTTAGAATCTCTAAATCCCAGCAGGGCTTCTGTTGATGTCTCTGTAAGTCCAGATCCCTGTGGTCATCAACCTGATCGCTCCCTCATAAATTGTTGAAAATCTGTCATTTCCTGATTCTCATTCTATGTAATTACCAGGGTATGAATACTGCACAGCATGCAACCACAAGTTCAGTGCCTCAGCAGCCCACGTCACAAAATCCTCAAAATGCACCTAGCCCTGCAAATAATGCCAACCCTGACTCGAGCGGACCTGCCCAACAGCAAAGACCTGCAGATGCAGAAAGGAAGAGAAGACCATCACAAATGGGACGAGGGAGAGGTGGTGTGATGATCCTCCCCAAGGGAAGAGGAAGTTCAGGGTCAGGATGGACAGGTGCTGGGTTTGATGTAGATGCCGGTACATGATTCTAGGGTTTGTGGTTTTGTTTGAATTGTTGAAAATTAGATTGCTCATCTGGGACAATGATCTCAGGGTTCCAGCAGGGGTGGAGCTATAGTGTAAGAGAGGGGTGCCCAGGAACCCGATCAAAAAAATTTTCTAGCTATAGTTCATATATTCTCATCATATTTACACCCCCTTCAATACAAACTTAGGCATCGGTATCAGTTTTAAATTCGGTCCAAAGCAGAGTAAAGTGAGTGGCACCTCCTCCATTTCGTTCAAGCTCTGTCCCTGAGTTAGAGTTCCAGGGCGAACAACAATGAAAATGTAATGCATTTTTTATTATTTGTTTACCAAGTGTATATGTTGACATATGCAGCAAAACATTCAACGTGTAAGTGCCAATACAGTAAAAGAGTTTATTTGATTTTATATCGAATAATGTGTCAGTAATTCTTTGGAGTTCATCTTACTTATTGTTTATAGAAAAGATGTTAAAAGAATTAAGTCATACTGCGCGGTCATCTTATTTATTGCTTATAGAAATAATGTTAAAAAATTTAAGTCATACCTCATCATATAAGAAATTGTAGATTTTGCCTCATAATAAAAATTTATGTCGTAAAATATACCGTGGACTTTAATATAAAAGATAAAAATATTTCTTAGATGATTTTTTATCCAGGTTATGTAAACTTGCCTATTGCCACCATTACTTATTATCATTGTTGCTAAATGCCTTTTTAATAAATAAAACTATATCTATACCATCAAAATAAGTCTAATACATCACTAATACATGAAACATCCATCTTCACTACATACCTAAATATTTATGTCAACACTTGTTTCTAAATCTATAAATCAATATTCTTAAAATGTTGCTTCTATTGGTTAATAGGATAACACCGTTAAAAATTAGACATGTTCCCTCTAACAGGTGAAGCTATCAAACTTTATTTCTCTGTTACCTTCAAACATAGGTTCCGTATCAACATACTCGTGCCTCTCAAGGCCAGCATGGAGTACATTCTAAGGCCTAATTCAGTATCAGCACCCAACGATGGCCTTCGCTTGGGCTACCTCAACTCAACTATATATATATACCCTCTAGTATACTTGTAATACTTGTAAAAGCTACTCAACACCCTTTAGAGAAAGCAAGAGAAGATGAATATGATGAAAATAGTTCTTCCCATAAAAATAATTGTTTATAGGTTTTGTGTAAAAACATAATTTGTTTGTAGTATTAATCAATATTGCTCAAATTTTTATGATAATGATACAATATTCTCTTTTGAAATAAGTGAGGTTTGATCATTAAAAATGTATCACTAAACAAATATACGACCGTAACTTTAGAGCATAATATCATTATTTATATTTTGACAAAGATCTGTATTTTATCGGCGGGTTTGTTTTCATCGTCTATTGTTCATAATTATATGAGACACCTTTACTAATTATAAAATGTATTTATTCCAAAATTATTTACAATAACTAATTTGTTGAAGCACACTTATAATCTCGTTAGTGGGGTGTATATGACATACATTCATCAACTATCACTTATGCCCCACATATTATAATTCCTCAACTATAAGGGAAAATATTTCATGAGTACAAGTTGTATGATTCTTCATTTGTTACAAAACCTATTTTTCAAAGGAAACAACGTAAATGATAATGGATTAAGGGGTTGTCTTATAGCAAAGATCATTGCCTAGAAATACCAATCAAATAGTTCTGAAAAATATAAAAAAACATTTGAGAATCTTAATCTTCATAATTTAAAATTAAATCCGATATAACTGACAAAAACATATTGTTATTTCGCTTTCACGCATGTAGATTTCAGTTAGTGTTATATATTTGTCAATTACTATTTGACACCATAAAATATGATGTGAAATTACTTTAAAGATTATGATAAAATTAATATGTCATCTAAATTATTTGAAAATTTGTTATGATATTAATTATTATATGTCAGCCATATGTGTTTGAAGGGTTACGCGGAGGCTACGCTAGCCGAAAAACAAAACTTTTTACCACGCAAACCAGGAACACTTGCAAGTAAGGGCCGATAGATCGTTACCGATTGGAGTAAGCAACGGAAACAACCAATCAGGGCTATCCGATCTGGAACTGTGCTGGCCAATGACAGCCGATTCCCGGGGACAGCCGATTCACCAATCAGCCGATTCGCGGATGTAGCCGATTCGCCGAGTCGTCTGACCGTATTCTCGCGCCTCGCTCCGATGCGCTCGACCGCAGATCCGATCCATGAGCACCGCCTTGTCTCAAGTGCCATGCCGATGAACAAATACGCAACGTAGCAGCGCTCTACCGGTATCCACACGTCCGGAGACGTAACGCCGAACACCCGTGTGTTAGCACGCGATGCAAGGCTAGGGTTTGGCTCGAAAGTGGGGAGGGTTTCCGTGGAGATTGATCTCGGTGACTTCTGTTGCGGATTCGGTTCAATGCGATGCAGCAACTCTTAACCCCTCGCCCCTTTATATAGAGTTGGCCGACTGGGACTAGTGGCCGATCAGGACTCTATTTTAAATCGGATCCTATCCGAATCTCACAGAGTTGGCCGCCCCTACATCATAAGCACATAGGACTCTATCCGATCGGATCCCTATCCGATCGAGCCGTATTCGAGTCCAACTCGAATATCTGTTCTATCCCCTTAAGCGTGCGACCCTGTAGGTTCAGGTATACTTGGTTTCGGCTATAGTTTAACTTAGCCGATCGTCGGCTCGAGTCCAACTCAGCCGACCTGTCAATAGCGGCGCCTAGCAGCACATATTGACACCATAGTATACAAGAATAATATCGGCTCTGAACCTGTAATGTGTACACAAATCCCTTTGTCTCACGATACCAATTAAGTTATAGGCAAGATGTGTGCCATCCCTTCAATAGCTTAACCATTCACTCGAACCGTATTGGATTATCTGTCTGTTGATTGACTCCTCAATCAACTTAGCATGGTCATGCATTTCCATAATCTATTACCTCGAGGGCCCAGAGATATCTCTCCAAAGGAGGGGCAAATTCCATCTTGATCACTCACATCCCACTCCATGTTTCATAGCAAACCCGAAAACTACCTTTATAATTACCCGATTACGGAATAGCGTTTGGTAGTCCCAACGTAGGCTACTACACATGTTGGAATTCATGGTGATCTCAGGTCGAAGGACTTTGTACCAACACTACCTAAGACCAACTAATGGCACATTAATTCCTGTAGTGTCTCATGGTGGGTCTATCCAACAATGTGTTCTCCAACACATATGTCCATGTTTATTGATTTGGTATCTCCATACCCATGATCTATGAGACATGATCATCAATCAATAAACATGCCGATCTTAGAATCATATTAGTTTCAATAATATGATATATGATCGAGGATCATTTAGAAATAGATTCATACATATAGAGTCTCATAAATAAGTCACGTACTTATTGATCAATACAAGATGTCTATTTCATGGAACTGAATAACACTTTATTCATAAATACATAAACATTGACTATGATATCCAATATCTCCATGTTGCCTCTAGGACATATCACTAACAATCTCCCACTTGCACTAGAGTCAATCATGTAAGTATCTAATACCCATTGCTCTTGTGTGCGCCTCATGCTTCGGCTGAGGAGAGGTTTTGTCACGGATCGGCTATGTTGAGATCCGTGTGCACTTTGCATATCTTGACATCACCTCTGTCCACTATCTCGTGGATGAGATGATATCGCCGAAGTATGTGTTTGGACTTCTGATGTGACCTCGGCTCCTTGGCTTGCGCAATGGCTCCACTATTGTCACAATAGAGAGACATTGGACCGATTGCACTAGTCATCACACCAAGCTCGAAACGAATTTCTTGATCCAAACAGCCTCCTTTGCGCTTCAGCGCAATGTACTCGGCCTCCGTTGTAGAATCGCAACGTATCCGCTTGGAACTCTTCCCGATCGCGCCTCCGTTCGGGGAGAACACGAATCCAGATTGCGATCTATAATCATCCTTGTCTGTTTGGAAGCTAGCATCGGTGTAACCACTTACAACGAGCTCTTCTTCACCTCCATAGACTAGAAACATATTCTTAGTTCTTCTCAAGTACTTAAGGATATTCTTTACGACATCCAGTGACCTTCACCGGATCGATTGGTATCGCTTGTAGCACTCAAAGCGTACGAGACATGCGGGCGTGTACAAAGCATGGCATACATGATGGATCCAATTGCTAAAGCATATGGAACCATACCCATCTTATTCCGCTCATCATGTGTCCGAGGACACCGATTCTTGCTAAGATTAATGCCATGTGACATGTGCAAGAAACTTTTCTTGGAATTATGCATGTTGAACCTTTTCAACACCTTGTCAATGTATGTACTTTGGCTTAATCCAATTAGCCTCTTGGATCTATCTCTATAGATCCGAATGCTAATATGTATGTTGCCTCCCTAAGTCTTTCATGGAAAAACTATTTTTCAATGAAGACTTGACGGATTCAAGCATAGGGATATCATTTCCAATCAACAATATATCATCCACATATAAGATTAGAAATACAATTGCGCTCCCACTGACCTTTTGTAAACACAGGCCTCCTCTTCATTTTTGATGAAACCAAACCCTTTGATTACTTCATCAAAACGAATATTCCAACTCCAAGATGCTTGCTTCAATCCATAAATGGATTTCGTAGCTTGCATATCTTTCCGAGCGATTGTGGATCGACAAAACCCCGTGGTTGTATCATGTATACATCCTCGCTTAGGTTTCTATTTAGGAAAGTAATTTTGACATCCATCCGCCATATCTCATAATCGAAATATGTAGCAATCGCTAGGAGAATCCGAATAGATTTAAGCATTGCGATGGGCGAGAATGTTTCATCATAATCAACTCTTTGAATCTGTTTAAAACCTTTCGCCACCAATCGTGCCTTATAGATGTGAACATTTCCATCCATATCGGCCTTTTCTTAAAAACCCATTTACACTCAATGGTTTTGACACCATCAGTGGATCAACCAAGTTCCAAACTTGATTGTCGTACATGGATTCTATTTCGGATTTCATGGCTCCAAGCCGCTTGTTGGAATCTGGTCCCACCATCGCTTCCTCATAGGTCTTAGGCTCATCGTTGTCTAACAATAATATATCACGTTGATTTGCACTGTGTACTGTCGGGTGCACGACGTGATCTTTGCACTCCGTGGGTGGTGTATCTACAACGGTGGCGCAACACTTTGCTCCTCCCTGTTGTGGTTCGTGGTTGCTAAAACATTTTCCGTGTTTCTTGAAAGAAACTCTTTCTCCAAGAAGACACCGTGTTGGACGACAAACACTTTGCCTTATTCCCGATTATAAAAGTAATATCCCTTAGTTTCCTTAGGATATCCCACAAAGAAGCACTTGTCGATTTGGGTGTGAGCTTGTCGATCGTAAACGTTTTACATAAGCTTCGCATCCTCAAATTTTGAGAAAAGACAAACTAGGGGGTTGCCCTGTCCATATCTCATATGGTATCTTTTCAACCGACTTAGATGGAACTCGTTTAGTGTGAACGCATGTTTCAAGAGCATATCCCCGAAGGATAACGGAAGATCACTTTGGCTCATCATCGACCGCACCATGTCACGATTTCTCCGTTCGGACACTCCGTTCCATTGTTGAGTTCCTAGGGAGTCAATTGTGGAACTATTCCACAATCTTTCGATGATTACCAAACTCTTGGCTCAAGTATTCCCTCCACGATCGATCATAGAAACTTGATTGTTTTCCCTAAATAATACGTACTTCATTCTGGAATTCTTTGAACTTTCCAAAGGATTCGGACTTATGCCTCACTAAGTAGATATAACCATATCTACTAAAGTCATCGGTAAAGGTAATGAAGTGCGATAACCACCTCGGCCGTTGAGCTCATTGGTCCACATACATCGGTATGTACGAGTGCCAACAAGTCACTTGCTCTCTCACTTGTGTCCCGTGAAAGGTGCCTTTGTCATCTTACCAAGTAAACAAGATTCACATGTCTCAAATGATTCAAAATAAAGAGAGTGAAGCAATCCATCCTTATGGAGCTTCTCCATGCGTTTCTTATTTATATGGCCTAAGCGACAATGCCGGATAAACGCGGGATTTGTATAATTAGAGAGTTGCCTTTCGTATTAATGTTATAGATGGGAGGCGCTTCCAGATTCAAAACGTATAATCCATTCACTAATGGAGCATGAAAATAGAACATATCTCGAGATATATTCAACAACCATTGTTCATTGATCTAAAATCATATCCTTCCGCTTGCAAACATGAAGCGGAAATAACGTTTTGACATAGTGTTGGAATACAATAACAATTATTCAATTCCAAAAATAATCCCGAAGGTAGATGAAGTGGATTGTCTGCAAGCAAGCGTAGCAACGCTTGCTCCATTGCCGATGCGCGGGTTCACCTCGCCCCTTCTTAAGCCTCTACTTCTTCTCATTCCCCGCAACGATTTGCGAGATATGAGCTACCGATCCCAGTATCAAATACCCAAGAGTCGTAGGTGAAGTAGCAAGATTAATGTCTATAACATTAATACCTAAAGCAAGTCGTACTTTGCTTCTTTTTGAGATCCTCCATGTACTTCTTGCGTTCCTCTTTCGGTGGCTGTCTCCTTTGCAATAGAAGCAAACGGCATCGATGCCGCCGACCCCTTTTTGCCCTTCTTTGCATTAGAGGCACTCGCAATCTCATCGGGAGTTAACTGTTAGTGATATGCCCTAGAGGCAACATGGAGATGTTGGATATCACGTCAATGTTTATGTAATAATGAATAAAGTGTTATTCAGTTCCATGAAATAGACATCTTGTATTGATCAATAAGTACGTGACTTATTTATGAGACTCTATATGTATGAATCTATTTCTAAATGATCCTCGATCATATGTCATATTGTTGGAACAAATATGATTCTAAGATCGGCATGTTTATTGATTGATGATCATGTCTCATAGATCATGGGTATGGAGATACCAAATCAATAAACATGGACACATGTGTTAGAGAACACATTGTTGGATAGACCCACCATGAGACACTACAGGAATTAATGTGCCATTAGTTGGTCTCAGGTAGTGTTGGTACAAAGTCCTTAGACCTGAGATCACCACGGATTCCAACATGTGTAGTAGCCTACTTTGGGACTACCAAACGCTATTTCAGAATGCGGGTAGTTATAAAGGTAGTTTTCGGGTTTGCTATGAAACATGGAGTGGGATGTGAGTGATCAAGATGGAATTTGCCCCTCCTTTGGAGAGATATCTCTGGGCCCCTCGAGGTAATGGATTATGGAAATGCATGGCCATGCTAAGTTGATTGAGGAGTCAATCAACGGACGGATAATCCAATACGGTTCGAGTGAATGGTTAAGCTATTGAAGGGATGGCACACATCTTGCCTATAGCTTAATTGGTATCGTGAGGCAAAGGGATTTGTGTACACATTATAGGTTCAGAGCCGATATTATATTCTTGTATACTATGGTGTCAGTATGTGCTGCTAGGCGCCGCTGTTGACGGGTCGAAAAGGTACTTCAAGAACGTACTCCTTGCGCTCTTGCTTGAGAACAATTCTCAAGTTGCGATACCAATCCATAAAGTTTGTTCCATTTAATTTTTCCTTTTCGAGAATAGATCGCAAATTAAAGGTACTGGGTGTAGTATTAGCCGCCATTTATTCTACAACAGAAAAAGCAAAGTTTAACACAATGTTTATGCTATGTCTTTTGTTAAACAATTTAACATAAGACTCCCATTACGTATTTTACACCTTCCCTCTAGGTTACGTACTGGGTCAAGATCCACATGTTAGTTAATTTTCTAGTGAGCTTTGGCATCACTGCTAGAAAATTCATAACATCGGTAAGCAACTCCTTGCTAATCACATCTCTATGTGACTCTTGTTGTTGGTGTGGCATCTCCATGCCCCGGCCCCAACCTATGCCCTAAGGCTCAAAACTGTTTTGATAGCCTTGTTAAGTAAACCAAATGCTCCTGCATGTATATGTCTGACATATACCCCCTCGTGTTATGATAGAGAATGGCACTCTGCTTTGGCAGACCCACCATTGACGAGCATAACGGTGACGGGTGCAACATTTGGAAGGGCATCATTACTACTTAATATTGTGAGGGATGCTATCCTATCAAACAAACATATCACATATGAAAACAGGTAGAATAGCATATAATGAAATAGTATGGCCCCCTTCACATGGTGATCTCTATCTCCATGCCGGTGTAGAGGATCTCCATCTTCATCACCGTTCTTCCGAGTGCCGAATGCTTGATATCTTCAAACTAAGCTACTACTATAGAAGCTCTAATTGAAGATTACATCGACTCGCAGGTCGTGAAAGAATATTACAAGTATTGCACGTATGAAAGAATATTACAGGGATTGCACATATGAAAGAATATTACATGCATCACATACATCTCATACATACAATAGGGCCATACAATCTCAAAGCATTCTCTGCAAGAACAAGTTAGGCGTAGAAACGTTTTCTACTTATCGCAGAGCTACGGCATCGAGACAACCTATAAGGGGGACGCACACGGCGGATATCTTGAAGCTGACTCAAACCGAGTTCTATGGATATTGCTTCGACGTAATCACATTACGCCGTTCCGATACACTATCAAGGAACGCAATTACCATGAACTCTCCTCAACAAATCCCGTAAAACCGATTGATCTAATCAACCCATGCGCAAAACTTGTTCCAGATCTAATCTAAAACCCGAACTAAGCAAGATTAGCTCTGATACCACTGAAGGGTTACGCGGAGGCTACGCTAGCCGAAAACAAAAACTTTTTACCGCGCAAACCAGGAACACTTGCAAGTAAGGGCCGATAGATCATTACCGATTGGAGTAGAGTGCGGCGGAATAGCTAATCAGGGCAATCCGATCCGAACAGTGTAGCAGATTCCCGAGGACAGCCGATTCACCAATCACCGATTCGAGTCGTCCGGCCGCGTTCTTACGCTCGCTCCGATGCGCCCGACTGCAGTCGATTCCACCACGCCGATCGCTCCAATTGCAGCCGATCCGGCAGATCAACGGCGCGCAACGTAGCAGCCTCTACCATATCCACACGTCCGGGGACGAACGCCGAACACCGTGTGCTAGCACGCGATGCAAGGCTAGGCTCGAAGGTGGGGAGGGTTTCCGTGGAGATTGATCTCGACGACTTCTAAAGCCGCGTGTGATCGATCGATTTCGGCGCAATCAATTGACTTGATGTACTTCTCAGCTCTCCACCCTTCACCCCTTTATATATAGTTGGCCGATCGGGACTCGTGGCCGATCAGGACTCTATTTTGAATCGGATCCTATCCGAATCTCATAGAGTTGGCCGCCCATACGTCGTAAGCCCATAGGACTATCTCCATCTTCGGCACCATCTTCCAATGTGCATGATGCTTGATTTCTTCAAACTAAGCTACTCCGTAGTTATAAAGGTAGTTTTCGGGTTTGCTATGAAACATGGAGTGGGATGTGAGTGATCAAGATGGAATTTGCCTCTCCTTTGGAGAGATATCTCTGGGCCCCTCGAGGTAATGGATTATGGAAATGCATGGCCATGCTAAGTTGATTGAGGAGTCAATCAACGGATGATAATCCAATACGGTTCGAGTGAATGGTTAAGCTATTGAAGGAATGGCACACATCTTGCCTATAGCTTAACCGGTATCGTGAGGCAAAGGGATTTATGTACACATTACAGGTTCGAGCCGATATTATATTCTTGTATACTATGGTGTCGGTATGTGCTGCTATGCGCCGCTATTGACAGTCAGCTGAGTTGGACTCGAGCCGACGATCGGCTAAGTTAGACTATAGCTGAAACCGAGTATACCTGAACCTGCTGGGTCGCACGCTTAAGGGGATAAGAACAGGCATTCGAGTTGGACTCGAACACGGCTCGATCGGATAGAGATCCGATCGGATAGAGTCCTATGGGCTTACGACGTATGGGCGGCCAACTCTATGAGATTCGGATAGGATCCGATTCAAAATAGAGTCCTAATCGGCCACTAGTCCGAGTCGGCCAACTCTATATAAAGGAGGGAGGGGTGGAGAGCTGCGGCATGTCAATTGCATCACGTGCACGAAGTCGTCGAGATCAATCTCCACGGAAACCCTCCCCACTTTCGAGCCAAACCCTAGCCTTGCATCGCGTGCTAGCACACGGGTGTACGGCGTTCGTCCCCGGACGTGTGGATACCGGTAGGCGCTGCTGCGTGCTGCGCCTGTTGATCGGCTTCGGATCGGCCATCGGAGCGATCGGCGTGGTGGAATCGGCTCGCGGTCGGGCGCATCGGAGCAAGGCGTGAGAACGCCGCCGGACGACTCGAATCGGCGATTGGCGAAGTGGCGTCTCCGGAATCGGCCACTTTTCCGGATCGGATTGCCCCGATTGGCTATTCCGCATGCACTCTACTCCAATCGGTAATGATCTATCGGCCCTTACTTGCTAGTGTTCCTGGTTTGCGCGGTAAAAAGTTTTTGTTTTCGGCTAGCGTAGCCTCCGCGTAACCCTTCGGTGGTATCGAGCTAATCTTGCTTAGTTCGGGTTTTAGATTTGATCTGGAACAAGTTTTGTGCACGGGTTGATTAGATCAATCGGTTTTACGGGATTTGTTGAGGAGAGTTGATGGTAATTGCGTTCCTTGATAGTGTATCGGAACGGCGTAATGTGATTACGTCGAAGCAATTTCCATATAACTCGATTTGAGTCGGCTTCGAGATAGCGTTCCTTGATAGTGTATCGGGACCGCCGTGTGCGTACCCCCTTATAGGTCGTCTCGGTGCCGTATCTCTGCGATAGGCGAAAACGTTTCTACGCCTAACTTGTTTTTGCAGAGAATGCTTTGAGATGGTATGGCCCTATTGTATGTATGAGATGCATGTGATGCATGTAATATTCTTTCATATGTGCAATCCTCGTAATATTCTTTCATACGTGCAATGCTTGTAATATTCTTTCACGACTGCGAGTCGATGTAATCTTCAATTAGATCTTCTATAGTAGTAGCTTAGTTTGAAGAAATCAAGCATCATGCACATTGAAAGATGGTGCCGAAGATGGAGATCCTCGGCGCCGACATGGAGATGGAGATCACTATGTGAAGGGGGCCATACTATTTCATTATATGCTATTCTACCTGTTTTCATATGTGATATGTTTGTTTGATAGGATAGCATCCCTCACAAAATTAAGTAGTAATGATGCCCTTCCAAATGTTGCACCGTCACCGTTATGCTCGTCAATGGTGGGTGCCAAAGCAGAGTGCCATTCTCTATCATAACACGAGGGGGTATATGTCGGACATATACGCAGAGCATTTGGTTTACTTAACAAGGCTATCAAAACAGTTTTGGGCCTTGGGGCATAGGTTGGGGCCGGGGCATGGAGATGCCACACCAACAACAAGAGTCACATAGAGATGTGTGATTAGCAAGGAGTTGCTTACCGATGTTATTAATCTTCTAGCAGTGATGCCAAAGCTCACTAGAAAATTAATTAACATGTGGATCTTGACCCAATACGTAACCTTGAGGGAAGGTGGAAAATACGTAATGGGAGTCTAATGTTAAATTGTTTAACAAAAGACATAGCATAAACATTGTGCTAAACTTTGCTTTTTACGTTGTAGAATAAATGGCGGCTAATACTACACCCAGCCTTTAATTTACGATCTATTCTTGAAAAGGAAAAATTAAATGGAACAAACTTTATGGATTGGTATCGCAACTTGAGAATTGTTCTCAAACAAGAGCGTAAGGAGTACGTTCTTGAAGTACCCTATCCCGAGGATTTGCCTAATAACGCCACTGCAACCGCACGGAGGGCTTATGAGAAGCACACTAATGATGCCCTAGATATAAATGTCTCATGCTTGCTACAATGTCCCCGAGCTTCGAAGCAATATGAGAGCAGCGATGCTCACACTATTATTCGGGACTGCGTGGCATGTTTGAGAACCAAGCTCGGGCCGAGAGGTTCAACACCTCAAAGTCCTTGTTTGCGTCGAGCTTGTTGAGGGAATCCCGTCATCCGCATGTGATAAAAATGATTGGCTACATTGAGAGTCCGGAAAACTAGGTTTTCCCCTTAGCCAAGAGTTGGCTACGATGTGATTCTCCGGTCGCTCCTCCGAGCTTCGAGCCATTCATATTGAATTATCACATGAACAATATGCATAGGACCTTGGCTGAATTGCATGGGATGCTAAAACACATGAGGAGAGTATCCAAAAACGGTCATCATGTGATGATGATGCGAAGGCTAAGCGCAAACCACTGTCAAGAAGCTTTGCACCAAGAGGAAGTTAACTCCCGATGAGATCGCGAGTGCCTCTAATGCAAAGAAGGGCGAGAAGGGGTCGGCGACATCGATGCCGTTTGCTTCTATTGCAAGGAGACGGAGCCACTTTGGAAGAGGAACTGCAAGAAGTACATGGAGGATCTCAAAAAGAAGCAAAGTACGACTTACGCTTGAGGTATTAATGTTATAGACATTAATCTTGCTATTTCACCTCGACTCATGGGTATTTGATACCGGATCGGTAGCTCATATTTGCAAATTGTTGCAGGGAATGAGAAGAAGTAGAGGCTTGAGAAGGGGCGAGGTGAACCTGCGCGTCGGCAATGGAGCAAGCGTTGCTACGATTCTTTGTCGGCACGAGTACCACTTCATCTACCTTCGGGATTAGTTTTGAAATTAAATAATTGTTATTGTGTTCCAACACTATGTCAAAACGTTATTTCCGCTTCATGTTTGCAAGCGGAAGGATATGATTTTAGATCAATGAACAATGGTTGTTCAATATATCTCAGAGATATGTTCTATTTTCATGCTCCATTGGTGAATGGATTATACGTTTTGAATCTTGAAGCGTCTCCCATCTATAACATTAATACAGAAAGGCAACTCTCTAATGATATAAACCCCACGTTTATCCGGCATTGTCGCTTAGGCCATATAAATAAGAAACGCATGGAGAAGCTCCATAAGGATGGATTGCTTCACTCTTTTGATTTTGAATCATTTGAGACATGTGAGTCTTGTTTACTTGGTAAGATGACAAAGGCACCTTTCACGGGACACGGTGAAAGAGCAAGTGACTTGTTGGCACTCATACATACCGATGTATGTGGACCAATGAGCTCAACGGCCGAGGTGGTTATCGGTACTTCATTACCTTTACCGATGACTATAGTAGATATGGTTATATCTACTTAATGAGGCATAAGTCCGAATCCTTTGAAAAGTTCAAAGAATTCCGAATGAAGTACAGAATCATTTAGGGAAAACAATCAAGTTTCTACGATCGGATCGTGGAGGGAATACTTGAGCCAAGAGTTTGGTAATCATCTTAAAGATTGTGGAATTGTTCCACGTTGACTCCGCCGGAACTCCACAATGAAACGAATGTCCGAACGGAGAAATCACACCTTGTTAGACATGGTGCGGTCGATGATGAGCCAAAGTGATCTTCCGTTATCCTTACGGGGATATGCTCTTGAAACATTGCGCTCACACTTAATAGAGTTCCATCTAAGTCGGTTGAAAATACACCATATGAGATATGGACAGGGAAACCCCCTAGTTTGTCTTTTCTCAAAATTTGGGGATGCGAAGCTTATGTAAAACGTTTACGCCCGACAAGCTCACACCCAAATCGACAAGTGCTTCTTTGTGGGATATCCTAAGGAAACCAAGGGATATTACTTTTATAATCGGAAACAAGGCAAAGTGTTTGTCGTCCGACACGGTGTCTTCTTGAAGAAAGAGTTTCTTTCAAGAAGGGTTAGTGGGAGCAGGGTGCATCTTGAAGAAGTTCAAGAAACACCGAAAACGTTTCAGCGACCACGTAACCACAACGGGAGGAGCAAAGTGTTGCGTCACCGGTTGTAGATACACCACCCCATGGAGGTCGAAAGATCACGTCGTGCGCCCGACGGTACACAGTGCGGAACAACGTGATATATTGTTGTTGGACAACGATGAACCTAAGACCTATGAGGAAGCGATGGTGGGACCCGATTCCAACAAGTGGCTTGGAGCCATGAAATCCGAAATAGAATCCATGTACGAAAATCAAGTTTGGAACTTGGTTGATCCACTGATGGTGTCAAAACCATTGAGTGCAAATGGGTTTTTAAGAAAAGGTCGATATGGATGGAAATGTTCACATCTATAAGGCGCGATTGGTGGCAAAAGGTTTTAAACAGATTCAAGGAGTTGATTATGATGAAACCTTCTCGCCCGTCGCAATGCTTAAATCTATTCGGATTATCCTAGCGATTGCTGCATATTTCGATTATGAGATATGGCGGATGGATGTCAAAACGGCTTTCCTAAATGGAAACCTAAGCGAGGATGTATACATGATACAACCTCGGGGTTTTGTCGATCCGAGAATCACTGGAAAGATATGCAAGCTACGAAATCCATTTATGGATTGAAGCAAGCATCTCGGAGTTGGAATATTCGTTTTGATGAAGTAATCAAAGGGTTTGGTTTCATCAAAACGAAGAAAGGGCTGTGTTTACAAAAGGTCGGTGGGAGTGTAATTGTATTTCTAATCTTATATGTGGATGACATATTGTTGATTGAAAATGATATCCCTATGCTAGAATCCGTCAAGTCTTCATTGAAAAATAGTTTTTCCATGAAAGACTTTGGGGAGGCAGCATATATATTGGGCATTCGGATCTATAGAGATAGGTCCAAGAGGATTAAGCCAAAGTACATACATTGACAAGGTGTTGAAAAGGTTCAACATGCATGATTCCAAGAAAGGTTTCTTGCCCATGTCACATGGCATTAATCTTAGCAAGAATCGGTGTCCTCGGACACATGATGAGCGGAATAAGATGGGTATGGTTCCATATGCTTCGGCAATTGGATCCATCATGTATGTCATGCTTTGTACACGCCCCGATGTCTCGTACGCTTTGAGTGCTACGAGCGAGATACCGTCGAGATCCAGTGAAGGTCACTGGATCGTCAGTAAAGAATATCCTTAAGTACTTGAGAAGAACTAAGGATATGTTCCTAGTCTATGGAGGTGAAGAAGAGCTCGTTGTAAGTGGTTACACCGATGCTAGCTTCCAAACGGACAAGGATGATTATAGATCGCAATGCGGGTTCGTGTTCGCCCGAACGGAGGCGCGACCACTGGAAGAGTTCCAAGCGGGATACCGTTGCTGATTCTACAACGGAGGCCGAGTACATTGCTGCTTCGAAAGCTGCAAAGGAGGCCGTTTGGATCAAGAAATTCGTTTCGAGCTTGGTGTGATGACTAGTACGACTGGTCCAATGTCTCTCTATTGTGATAACAGTGGAGCCATTGCGCAAGCCAAGGAGCCGAGGTCACATCGAAGTCCAAACACATACTTCGGCGATATCATCTCATCCGCGAGATAGTGGACAGAGGTGATGTCAAGATATGCAAAGTGCACACGGATCTCAACATAGCCGATCCGCCGACAAAACCTCTCCTCCTCCCGAAGCATGAGGCGCACACAAGAGCAATGGGTATTAGATACTTGCATGATTGACTCTAGTGCAAGTGGGAGATTGTTAGTGATATGCCCTAGAGGCAACATGGAGATGTTGGATATCACGTCAATGTTTATGTATAAATGAATAAAGTGTTATTCAGTTCCATGAAATAGACATTTTGTATTGATCAATAAGTACGTGACTTATTTATGAGACTCTATATGTATGAATCTATTTCTAAACGATCCTCGATCATATGTCATATTGTTGGAACAAATATGATTCTAAGATCGGCATGTTTATTGATTGATGATCATGTCTCATAGATCATGGGTATGGAGATACCAAATCAATAAACATGGACACATGTGTTGGAGAACACATTGTTGGATAGACCCACCATGAGACACTACGGGAATCAATGTGCCATTAGTTGGTCTCGAGGTAGTGTTGGTACAAAGTCCTTAACCCGAGATCACCATGGATTCCAACATGTGCAGTAGCCTACTTTGGGACTATCAAACGCTATTCTCGAATCGGGTAGTTATAAAGGTAGTTTTCGGGTTTGCTATGAAACATGGAGTGGGATGTGAGTGATCAAGATGGAATTTGCCCCTCCTTTGGAGAGATATCTCTGGGCCCCTCGAGGTAATGGATTATGGAAATGCATGGCCATGCTAAGTTGATTGAGGAGTCAATCAAGACGGATAATCCAATACGGTTCGAGTGAATGGTTAAGCTATTGAAGGGATGGCACACATCTTGCCTATAGCTTAACTGGTATCGTGAGGCAAAGGGATTTGTGTACACATTACGGGTTGAGCCGATATTATTCTTGTATACTATGGTGTTAATATGTGCTGCTAGGCGCCTTTGTGACAGTCGGCTGAGTTAGACTCGAGCCGACGATCGGCTAAGTTACACTATAGCCGAAACCGAGTATACCTGAACCTACGTGGTCGCACGTTTAAGGGGATAAGAACAGGCATTTGAGTTGGACTCGGATACGGCTCGATCGGATAGGGATCCGATCGGATAGAGTCCTATGGGCTTACGACGTGTGGGCGGCCAAGTCTATGAGATACGGATGAGATCCGATTCAAAATAGAGTCCTAATCGGCCACTAGTCCCAGTCGGCCAACTCTATATAAATGAGGGAGGGGTGGAGAGCTGCGGCATGTCAATTGCATCACGTGCAACAGTAAGTCGCCGAGATCAATCTCCATGGAAACCCTCCCCACTTTCGAGCCAAACCCTAGCCTTGCATCGCATGCTAGCACACGGGTGTACGGCGTTTTGTCCCCGGACGTGTGGATACCGGTAGAGGCGGCTGCTATGTTGCGCGCCGTTGATCGGCTTCGGATCGGCGCAATCGGAGCGATCGGCTGTGGTGGAATCGGCGCGGTCGGGCGCATCGGTGCGAGGCGTGAGAACGCCGCCGGACGACTCGAATCGGCTGATTGGCGAATCACCGTCTCAGGAATCGGCTACACTGTTCCGGATCGGATTGCCCTGATTGGCTATTTCGCTGCACTCTACTCCAATCGGTAATGATCTATCGGCCCTTACTTGCAAGTGTTCCTGGTTTGCGTGGTAAAAAGTTTTTGTTTTCGGCTAGCGTCGCGTAACCCTTCATGAACAGCGCGCAACGTAGCAGTGCCTCTGCCGGTATCCACACGTCCGGGGACAGAACACCGAACACCCGTGTGCTAGCACGCGATGCAAGGCTAGGGTTTGGCTCGAAAGTGGGGAGGGTTTCCGTGGAGATTGATCTCGGCGACTTCTGTTGCGGATTCGGTTCAATGCGATGCAGCAACTCTCCACCCCTCGCCCCTTTATATAGAGTTGGCCAACTGGGCTAGTGGCCGATCAGGACTCTATTTTAAATCGGATCCTATCCAAATCTCACAGAGTTGGCCGTCCCTACGTCGTAAGCCCATAAGACTCTATCCGATCGGATCCCTATCCGATCGAGCCGTATTCGAGTCCAACTCGAATATCTGTTCTATCCCCTTAAGCGTGCGACCTTGTAGGTTCAGGTATACTTGGTTTCGGCTATAGTCTAACTTAGCCGATCGTCGGCTCGAGTCCAACTCAGCCGACCTGTCAATAGCGATGCCTAGCAGCACATATTGACACCATAGTATACAAGAATAACATCGGCTCTGAACCTGTAATATGTACACAAATCTCTTTGCCTCACGATACCAATTAAGCAAAGGCAAGATGTGTGCCATCCCTGCAATAGCTTAACCATTCACTCGAACCGTATTGGATTATCTGTCTGTGGATCGACTCCTCAATCAACTTAGCATGGCCATGCATTTCCATAATCCATTACCTCGAGGGGCCCAGAGATATCTCTCCAAAGGAGGGGCAAATTTCATCTTGATCACTCACATCCTACTCCATGTTTCATAGCAAACCCGAAAACTACCTTTATAACTACCCAGTTACGGAATAGCGTTTGGTAGTCCCAAAGTAGGCTACTACACATGTTGGAATTCATGGTGATCTCAGGTCTATGGACTTTGTACCAACACTACCTGAGACCAACTAATGGCACATTAATTCCTGTAGTGTCTCATGGTGGGTCTATCCAACAATGTGTTCTCTAACACATATGTCCATGTTTATTGATTTGGTATCTCCATACCCATGATCTGTGAGACATGATCATCAATCAATAAACATGCAGATCTTAGAATCATATTAATTTCAATAATATGATATATGATCAGGGATCATTTAAAAATAGATTCATACAAATAGAGTCTCATAAATAAGTCACGTACTTATTGATTAATACAAGATGTCTATTTCATGAAACTGAATAACACTTTATTCATAAATACATAAACATTGACGTGATATCCAACATTTCCATGTTGCCTCTAGGGCATATCACTAACAATGTTGTAATGTATTTAGCATCATAATATAACTATGATTATTCATCCACATTTAAATACAACATATTATGAGCATATGACTTAAAAATAATTTAAAAATAGATGTTTAAATACCTTTGATTTGTATTTATATTGATGTAGTTTAACATATTTCTGGAGTAATAAATTTTATTTTATAGTATAGAAAATCCTATTTTGAAGGCCGTCTATATTTTTTCGATGGCACTACCAACATATTTTTAGTTTTATATTTTTTTTGTTTGTACATATGTTTCTTTGTTTTTTTAATCAAACGTTCCGTAAATAGTTTCTCAAATTTCTCTCGTATACAGAGGAGGAGATTAAGAGGATGTGGGATATAAAATAACGGGACCATTTAAATGAAAATCGATGATAAGATTATTAGTGTCATGTGGTGGCTCGAGAGCACATGTACCTGTAGAAGCACCACGTGACCATATTTATAGAGTAATAAATTTTATTTTTATAGTATAGAAAATCTTATTTAAAAAAGATCGTCTATTTTTCTTCAAAGGTTATAACATCGTACATATATTTTTCCTTTAGGGCTTTATAGCTTGTTTTAATCGTGCGTACAACTTGCACTATGAAAAAGCCCATGTTTGTCGAGTGTAAAATTGTTTGTCGAGAGAGTTATATCGTACACTCGGCGAACAATATATTGCCCGCTCGGCAAAAAAACACTCCGCAAAAAAGACACTTTGCCGAGCGTTTACACTCGGCGAACAAAAACACTTGGCAAAAATCCCTTTTGCCGAGTGTCTCCACAGGGCCCTTGACAAAAGTACAATTTTGCCGAGTGCCAATAAGGGACACTCGGCAAAACAATAACCGTTGTAAACTAACACCGTTTGGCAACATCTTTGCCGAGTGCCAGGGCTAGGCACTCGGCAAAATATCCCCTTTGCCGAGTGTCTTTCCCTCGCACTCGGCAAACATGTGAAAATTTTTTCTCATCTATCCTCCAAACTTTTTCTATTACGTAAATACAATATGTAATCCCTAATTATCAAATTTAGTATTTTTGATTGGTTTTGCTATATTTTTGATTTATTTTATTTTCGTTAATTTTTTGGCAAGTCTCAAATTAGAACTGCAAGTGGTTAAAAAATTAAAAAAAATTAGTGCAAAAATTATATTAATGTTATTTTAGACCCTGTTGAGTCATTATGTGGTAAATGAACAGAAATTGATATGTTTTTCTTCATACAACATGGTTAGGAACGTGTTGATCGAATGATTTTAAAATTATAAAAATAGCAAACGAAGTTAGAAAACAATTGTTTTATTCCAACTAAACAGTATATCAATGTTTTTTTGTCTTTATATTTTTTTCATACATACGTATTTTTTTTCAAATGAATATATTTTTTCATCGGACGTACGTAACTCTTTTCATCGTACATAAGTAAGTATTTCGGCAAATGATTCTCGGCAAATCATCGTACAGAAAGTTTATATATAGATTTAATTTGACGGTGTAAAATAATGAATTCACTATTTAAATAAAAATCGATGATAAGATTGTAGAATGTCACATGACAATCTAAAACGCTGATAAAAATGTCACGTGGTGGCTTAGGAACATGTTTAATGTATTTTTATTATGTAATAGATAATACAATTAGTGGTGTAGGTCTAGCTGGTGGCAGTTACCTCATCGTAACTCAAAATCAACTTAACTCTTTCTTTCAGAATTCGTTCCATTTCAATGCAAGATTCAATCTTTAATTCCTGTGGGGTTGTTTAGAACGTAGGAATCCGGTAAAGAACAGAAAAAAAGAAATGCCATATTCACATATCTTACGACTAAGCGGAATTACCTGTCCACCTCTTCGCTTGCTATCCACATCTCCTAACCTGCTTTGTAGCCAGGCACAACAACGCGCAGTGTATTATCTTTTACAATGGTTACTCATCAACCCAATTTAGATGAATGACCCATGTCCGCCTGTGACAGTGCTGGCTCTAAAAACGATGTCCGCCTCAAGCTAACTAATACAATATTAAAATAATTCGTTCCGAGCTAACTAATACATAACTAAAATAATTTATTATATATATAAAACAATAAGACAACAAAATAAAAAAGAGGTTTACTACATCATTCACATATGACTTTAACTCTTAATGATTTTGGTACCACACTACCACTTGTGCTGGTATCCTCGGTACTATATGAAAATGTCAAAGTGTCAATCTTTTGAAAAATAAAATAATAATCAATGAAATTGACTAATGCAAGTCTACAACACGCATCGACTGTCGCGTGGCAAATGGAGCAACAAGATGTAGCCAACAATATATGCATCTCTTTTTTTTATATTCTTTTGAATAATTTAGAGAATCCTCAAAATCTGCACACAAAATGTTTTTCTAAAAGTGGGGAGAGACCCATGTTTCCTTGGAAACAACATAGGATGTTTTAATTGCAGACAAAGTAACAAAGGAAATGACAAATCCAAACTAGCAGAGGCGAGACGAAACACAATATTAAAAAAACAGATGCAACAAAAAATAATAGCTAGACACAAGCAAGAAAAAAACAAAGAAAACACCCATTAATGCAATCAAAAACTGCCGGCCAGGGAAGCACATCTGAATCTAAATCGTTCACCGGTGAAGCCACATTGCTCCAAATCCACAACTAACCCCGACCAAGAACCCCAGAGGAAACCCCAATCTGCTCCGCATTTCACATCTAGCCACCTCGAACCAAGGCTACCACGGACGCCATCTAAAGCACATATAATAACTCACAGTGATGGAAGCATGTTGCTCGGAGAAGAAGAGGGAGGAAAGGAAAAGAGCCTCACCTTGGCAGACTTGGTACCAGACTTGGACCTCTGGAGCAGGCCGGCTCCCGGCAATGCCGTGGCCTGCGTATTCAGCGCCGACACATGCATCGCCGTCGAAGACGCGTCCTGGGAGAGCGCATCTGATGCTCGGCACTTGCTGACACCATCCTCCCAGTCGCCGGTGATGGCCGGGAGGTGCACGCAGAGGCCGGCGCCCCGCGCCTTCTTGGCCTTCCTCCACATCCCTCCATAATGAGGGCACGGGGCGCGGGGGCACGGCACGCGATGCACGGGGGTGCGGGGGCTCGGCGCTGAGGATGGCGCAGAGCGCGGCGCGTGGCGGAAAGTGGCTGACGCTGGGATGGCGGCTGGCATTGGGGAGTGGGGAAGCCGACTGGCCTGGGGTCGGGGGAGAATAGGGTTTGTGTTTGTTGGGCTAATGGACTGAGAACATATGTTGGGCTATTGAGTCATATGTGTATTTCTTGGAGGGCTATTGGGTCATATATCTATTTTTCATCATTTTTACGAAGTAATTGGGCCTTGTACTGGGTTATAGCCCGAGTAGCCTGAGGGCTAGATCCGTCCCTTTCCTCTTGTTTGGATCCGTCCAGCTCAAGGATTTTATTAGTCCGATTTTCGATCGAGCCCAACTTTTGCTTTCCCAATTCAAGAGCATTAACAACGCAGTCAAGCCTCAACTAGAGACTTCATCGTCCATGTAGGAAAAAACAAATTAGTCCACCATTCATGACACTTTCTTCTCATTGCTAGAGAGGTTTCAAAGTATACACAAAATTTACATCCCATTTATTTTTTGCCCCCTTTTTATAATGGAAACGTATCAGGTGAAATCCAGGCTATTGGTGCAACCTTAAAAACTTTCCACCACAACCACACGATCCTCATCTAACGGATTGACCTTTTTGCATTTTAACCCCCTACGTCATCATTTTAACTCGTCCAAACCTCCCTGCGATTGACGGGCGTTAAAACACAAACAAGCTAATCTCATCTCCCATCCATTGAATGAGGATCGTCTGGTTGTGATGGGAAGTTTTCAAGGTTGCACCAATAGCCTGGTTTCACCTGATACGTTCCTTTTGTCCTTAGTATAGGCGTGCTACTGGCACCCGTGTCTAGATTTTAAAAGAACTTTGAGGGAGCAAGAAGGCAATAGGCAAGGGAAAAATAAATCAAGGTGGTAGGAGTGTTTGACTAAACTAATTAATAGAGGAGAAGTAATTAAAACTTATACATAAACAAATTAACACCTAGCACTCTCATGGTGTGCTTTGAATACATGAAGAAAATCGTATTAAGACACAAAAAATGTACTGTTAGACCTGCTAGATAGTTTTATTTGCATTCTTCCTCCTCTCCCTGGAGGAAATTCTACTTACCGTGACAATGATAGTATGGGGTCTAAAACTGCTCTTGTGAACATAATAAAATTCCCAGTTTAAGTACAAGATAAATCTTATGGTTTTAAATAATACTAGTGTTAACAATCAAATTTGGTCAGATACTCAGAGTCGAAGAAAAAATTAAGGCAGATTTGACGGGAGAAAGAGTTGTTTTTCAAATTTAACTGTGAATTGGCTGAAGGCTGTACCAGTCGATACAGAGTCAGATTCGACTAGCCGATATGGGCAACGCAGCCGATACAGTTAGCTTCGGGTTCAGATTGGGCTCGGATTGATGATTTGAAATTATTGCCAAACAAGTATAGAGTCCATTACAAGCAATTGTATCTATTAATTAGGAATATTAATGAGTCATATTAAAGATATTTTGGTAAGAGTCCTCCTAAGGAACTTGTTCATATGTTCATTTAACTTAGAAGTTTGAGTCATGTCCAGCATGGACAAGTTTGTATATTTGGGTATAAATAGACGTCCAAGGTCTTGTAATGACAGTTAACAACAGTGGAATACTGTTAGTGATATGCCCTAGAGGCAACATGGAGATGTTGGATATCACGTCAATGTTTATGTATAAATGAATAAAGTGTTATTCAGTTCCATGAAATAGACATCTTGTATTGATCAATAAGTACGTGACTTATTTATGAGACTCTTTATGTATGAATCTATTTCTAAACGATCCCGATCATATGTCATATTGTTGGAACAAATATGATTCTAAGATCGGCATGTTTATTGATTGATGATCATGTCTCATAGATCATGGGTATGGAGATACCAAATCAATAAACATGGACACATGTGTTGAAGAACACATTGTTGGATAGACCCACCATGAGACACTACAGGAATTAATGTGCTATTAGTTGGTCTCAGGTAGTGTTGGTACAAAGTCCTTAGACCTGAGATCACCATGGATTCCAACATGTGTAGTAGCCTACTTTGGGACTATCAAACGCTATTCCATGTCGGGTAGTTATAAAGGTAGTTTTCGGGTTTGCTATGAAACATGGAGTGGGATGTGAGTGATCAAGATGGAATTTGCCCCTCCTTTGGAGAGATATCTCTGGGCCCCTCGAGGTAATGGATTATGGAAATGCATGACCATGCTAAGTTGATTGAGGAGTCAATCAACAGACAGATAATCCAATACGGTTCGAGTGAATGGTTAAGCTATTAAAGGGATGGCACACATCTTGCCTATAGCTTAATTGGTATCGTGAGGCAAAGGGATTTGTGTACACATTACAGGTTCAGAGCCGATATTATATTCTTGTATACTATGGTGTCAATATGAGCTGCTAGGCGCCACTGTTGACAGATTGGTTGAGTTGGACTCGACGGTCGGCTAAGTTAGACTATAGCCGAAACTGAGTATACCTGAACCTACAGGGTAGATATTCGAGTTGGACTCGGATACGGCTCGATCGGATAGGGATCCGATCGGATAGAGTCCTATGGTCCTACGATGTATGGGCGGCCGACTCTATGAGATTCGGATGGGATCCGATTTGAAATAGAGTCCTGGTCGTCCACTAGTCCTAGTCGGCGAACTCTATATAAAGGGGCGAGGGGTGGAGAGTTGCGGTATCGCTTTGAACGAATCCACAACAGAAGTCACCGAGATCAATCTCCACGGAAACCTCCCCACTTTCGAGCCAAACCCTAGCCTTGCATCGCGTGCTAGCACACGGGTGTTCGGCATTCTGTCCCCGGACGTGTGGATACCGGCATACAGTGCGCTGCTATGTTGCGCGCGATTCATCGGCCGTGGTACTTGAGCAAGGCGGCTGCGGCAGATCGGCTGCGGTCGAGCGCATCGGAGCGAGGCGTGAGAACGTGATCAGTCGACTCGACGAATCGGCTACATCCGCGAATCGGCTGATTGGTGAATCGGCTGTCCCCGGGAATCGGCTGTCGGCTTGCGGGAATCAGCTACACTGTTCCGGATCGGATAGTCCTGATTGGCTATTTCCGCTGCATACTCGAATCAGTTATGATCTATCGGCCCTTACTTGCAAGTGTTCCTGGTTTGCGCGTTAAAAGTTTTTGTTTTCGGCTAGCGTAGCCTCCGCGTAACCCTTCAGTGGTATCAGAGCTAATCTTGCTTAGTTCGGGTTTTAGATTGGATCTGGAGCAAGTTTTGCACACGGGTTCATTAGATCAATCGGTTTTACGGGATTTGTTGAGGAGAGTTCATGGTAATTGTGTTCCTTGATAGTGTATCGGAACGACGTAATGTGATTACGTTGAAGCAATATCCATAGAACTCGGTTTGAGTCGGCTTCGAGATAGCGTTCCTTGATAGTGTATCGGAATGGTATAATGTGATTATGCCGAAGCTATCTCGTTGTCCGATCTTGTTTGCTGCCTCGTGCCTACGCAAACCATCTCCCTTGATAGTGTATTAGGACGGCATAATGTGATTATGCCGACATGGTTTCCGTAAGCGATTTCATAGATTGGATCTATGGATTTCTGTAAGCGGGACCGCCATGTGCGTACCCCTTATAGGTCGTTTCGATGCCATTTCTCTGCGATAGGTAGAAAACGTTTCTACGCCTAACTTGTTTTTGCAGAGAATGCTTTGAGATGGTATGGCTATATTGTATGTATGAGATGCATGTGATGCATGTAATATTCTTTCATATGTGCAATCCCTGTAATATTCTTTCATACGTGAAATGCTTGTAAATATTCTTTCACGACCTACGAGTCGATGTAATCTTCAATTAGAGCTTCTATAGTAGTAGCTTAGTTTGAAGAAATCAAGCATCATGCACATTGGAAGATGGTGCCGTAGATGGAGATCCTCAGCGCCGGCATGGAGATGGAGATCACCATGTGAAAGGGGCCATACTATTTCATTATATGCTATTCTACTTGCTTTCATATGCGATATGTTTGTTTGATAGGATAGCATCCCTCACAAAATTAAGTAGTAATGATGCCCTTCCAAATGTTGCACCCGTCACCGTTATGCTCGTCAATGGTGGGTCTGCCAAAGCAGAGTGCCATTCTCTATCATAACACGAGGGGGTATATGTCAGACATATACATGCAGGAGCATTTGGTTTACTTAACAAGGCTATCAAATCAGTTTTGGGCCTTGGGGCATAGGTTGGCGCCGGGGCATGGAGATGCCACACCAACAACAAGAGTCACATAGAGATGTGATTAGCAAGGTGTTGCTTACCGATGTTATTAATTTTCTAGCAGTGATGCCAAAGCTCACTAGAAATTAATTAACATGTGGATCTTGACCCAGTACGTAACCTAGAGGAAAGGTGTAAAATACGTAATGAGTGTCTAATGTTAAATTGTTTAACAATAGACATAGCATAAACATTGTGCTAAACTTTGCTTTTTCTGTTGTAGAATAAATGGCGGCTAATACTACACCCAATGCTTTTAATTTGCGATCTATTCTCAAAAAGGAAAAATTAAATGGAACAAACTTTATGGATTGGTATCGCAACTTGAGAATTGTTCTCAAGCAAGAGCGTAAGGAGTACGTTCTTGAAGTACCTTATCTGGAGGATTTGCCTAATAACGCCACTGCAACTGCACGGAGGGCTTATGAGAAGCACACTAATGATGCCCTAGATATAAGCTGTCTCATGCTTGCTACAATGTCCCCTGAGCTTCAGAAGCAATATGAGAGCAGCGATGCTCACACTATTATTCAGGGACTGCGTGGCATGTTTGAGAACCAAGCTCGGGCCGAGAGGTTTAACACCTCAAAGTCCTTGTTTGCGTGCGGGCTTGTTGAGGGAATCCGTCGATCGCATGTGATAAATATGATTGGCTATATCGAGAGTCTTGAAAAACTAGGTTTCCCTCTTAGCCAAGAGTTGGCTACTAACTCCAATCGGTAACGATCTATCGGCCCTTACTTGCAAGTGTTCCTGGTTTGCGCGGTAAAAGTTTTTGTTTTTGGCTAGCGTAGCCTCCGCGTAACCCTTCAGTTACTTGGGAAGAGAAAATTGTACAAAAACCTAAAATTATTATGCTGAGGCTAGAAGATGAAGGAAATAGTAAACAAGAAAACACAATCAACACAGAATATAAAGACTAACCTCCTCTCATGACTTTGCAAGGCAAGATTGATGCAACTGTTTATCATGCATTGATAAATCAATCTAGGGTGTTAGTCGACACATTGACATCTATGATCAAAAAGGTAGTAGATGGAACTATTGCTGAAGAACGAGCTAAGGGATTAGTTTATCTTCCAAATCATATGTTTTCAGCATATAGGACGATTAAGACTAAGGATCCAGAGCAAAAGCACACAACATTCCCTAGTTTAATGGATGTCAACAACAATCAAAATTAAGATCAATATCAGACTGTATATTATGGAAAGCAGCCAACTCAGACATCAACTAGGGGGCAGATGCAACAACCGATTGGAAGTTTGCCGATTCAGTCCACTACTAAATTTTGACCCTTAAACCACGCTTTTTTGTCGCAACAAAAAAAATGGTTGCAACAGGGGGTGTTATGCAACCATTTGTAATTTCGGTTGCGGTAGATGGTATTTTTTCCACGCAAATTGCTTCGTGGCCAAAAGTATGGATATAGTTGCGAAAAGCAAGTGATATCACAACCAATTGTAGAACGGCTGCAATAAGGGTCTCTGTTACCATGAATTGAGTTGCGTTGCAGGTAGTTTTATTTGCGTTGCAATACTAAGATGATACTGCAACTCTTTAATTTGATGGTTGTGATAGCTCTTCTATGTTTCAACGAACATATTTCGTTGTTTGTAATAGTCACTTGTGTTGAAAAAATAGTACATATAACAACTAAAATTTGCATCGTTACAATATTGAATGTTCTCAGTAAAAAAATAAAAAAAGGTTACAATGTTTAGAAAAAAACAAGAAAAAAAAGGGAAAAGAGCCGAAAAAAGGAGGAAAAAACAAAAGAAGAGAAAAAAGAAAAAAAAGAAAAAAGAGGCACACAAAAAACGAGAAAAAAAACAAAAAAAGGAAAAAAGAGTCAAAAAAATTGAAAAATGAGGAAAAAAGAGCCAGAAAAAAAAACGAGGAAAAAAAAGGAAAAAGAACCAGAAAAAAATGAGGAAAAAATGAGCCACGCTGCGGTTCGACCTATATACTAGTTACTTACCGGTAGACCATAGGTATGTTTATGTCATTGATATGCTTACCTACTAGTACTTCTATCCTACCTACCCTTCTCGTAGTAGTGATGCGGATTTACTTGGAATTACAAATAAGATACGCGAGATAGCCGCCATGATTAGCATCCGAGGCAGGAAGTAGCGATCTCATCTGTTAATGGATTAGTTGCCGTGATTAGCCGCCGTGATCTGCCATCGATTGTCATCAGTACACGCTAGCACCAGCCACTATTCTCCGGCCAGCCGCTCCAGGAACTGCCGCCGTGACAGGAAGAGTGCCGCGCTCCGATTTGCTCATCGATCTGCTTGTGAAATAGGAGTACTATGAGGTAAGCGTCAGTAACACCTTGTTGACATCGTGGCCAATTGCCACTTGAATAAATCATGATACATCTACTGTATAATCTCTAATGCATATAATCCAATAATCAATCTAAATATAAATAATATTCTGCATGATAGGAAAATCAATCTGCCATGTCACAAGACAGTAGTCCACGATCGCCAATCCTTCATCCTTGTGTAATCACGTACGCATACATGCATTATTGCAGTAGTGGAATTGTAACTAGACACTTGTAGCATGCAAGACAAAATTAATCAAAGTTTCCTACAAACTTCAGGCATTTAGTTGCACCAGGTTTAGTTAATCGAACCAAATAAAACACCTTGTAATTAAATAAATTTGGTTTGTTTACTTGAAAACCAAATTATAAATTTGGTTTGTTTACTTGAAAACTAGATAGATCTTTCTTCGTTGTTTTTCCCTAGCTTAATGGCATGATCCCTTCAATTAACATGTTGCAGGAAAGTCGATCTCATGACATTTGGAAGATAGAAATCATGGCACATGATGATGATTGGAGTTGGATGTTGTCTCGATCAACTGATGAGTGGCAAGCAGGACTTGAGAAATTTATTGATACTATTTTTGAAGGCATATATCAGAAACTGCATAGTGTCCATGTTCAAGATGTCGTGGAGTCATGTATAAAACAAAATCCGAGGTTGAAATGGACTTGCTAACTAAAGTGTTTCATTAGAATTTCGTCAAAGAGAAAGGTAATGCTAAACCTTGGAATGATGATAGTGATCTTAATGTAGGCCCGAGAGATGATGCGTCATTTACCAACAATATGCTTTCCACATTAATTAGGGGTGCTACGTCCAGTAATAATAACAACGAAGAGCCAAATGAGAGTGCAAAGAAATTCTTTGATTTGTTGAAAGATGCACAACAAGAGTTTATGGTCTGTCTTCTTTATGGTCCGTCTCTTTCAGCTCAAGTGCATGGGTGGATGGAGTAACAATTCCACATAGCAAACACTTGAACTACTGTCGGATGCATTCCCCCCAGGACATTGTATCCCAGAAACTTATGAGAAAGCATGAAAGGTTATTCGTGACCTTGGCCTCACATACATTAAGATCCGTGCTTGTGTGAATGACTGTGTGTTATTTCGTGGGGCGTTTGCTAATATGGACACCTGTCCAACACATGGTGAGAGTAGGTGGAAGAACATCACAAATTCTTTTGAGATTGACAAGTATAGCGAAAGTGGTGGAGCAAATAAGCACACTCCTTGCAAAGTTCTAAGGTATTTTTCACTTGTTCCTCGACTGCTAAGATTATATATGTCAGAGAAAACATCATCATTGATGAGGTGGCATAAGGAAGAACGCATCCATGATGGTAAATTCCGGCACCCAGCGAACTCATTGGCATGGCAGCACGTGAATGCAAGGTATAAGAAAATTTATTCGGATCCACGTAATGTTAGACTGGGACTAGCATCTCATGGGTTCAATCTGTTTGGAATGTTGATGTTAATTACACTTGTTGGTCTGTGATATTAATTACTTATAACCTGCCTCCTTGGTTGTGTATGAAACAACCATATTGGATGATGTCGATGTTGATACCTGGACCTAAATCTCCTGGAGTGAACATTGATGTATATTTGCAACATATGATTGATGAGCTGCATGAGATATGGGTTAAAGGAGTTGAAACATGGGATGAGAAGGAGAAGAAGAATTTTACTCTACATGCAATTCTGCTTTGGACAATTAATGATTTCCCCACATATGCGATGTTATCTGGTTAGAGCACAAAAGGTAAGTTTGCTTGTCCTTATTGTCACAGGCACACTGATTACTTGTGGCTAAAATATGGTTCAAAGAATTGCTACATGGGACATCGCCGATTTTTGCCTTTGAACCACAAGTGGCGAAGGAACAAGGTGAGCTTCAATAACAAGGTTGAAACCAGGGAAGCTCCAGTGCCGCTGAGTGGTGAGCAGGTGAAGCGGGACTATGAGAGTTTCCAACAAGTGACTTTTGGAAAGGATACAAGGAAAAGGAAGCAACATGACGAAGAAAATAGGTGGCACAACTAGAGGAAGAAGAGCATTTTCTTTGATCTTCCTTACTGGGAATCATTGCTTGTACGTCATAATTTGGATGTCATGCATATTGGGAAGAACATATGCGAGAGCTTACTCGGGACTTTGCTGGAATTACAAGGTAAATGCAAGGACAGTGACAAGGCTCAACTTGATATGAAACATTTGGGTATAAGGAAAGATCAACATGCAGTGCCCGAAAAGGGTAAGTACACCTTGCCACCAGCGTTATACTCTCTAGGTAAGGATGACAAGAAAATTTTTTGCAAATTTTTACATGGCATCAACAATCGGATAGCAATATGTACATGGATATAAAAGTCAGTCAAATCCACATCAACAACATGTGTATTCATATTTTAATCCTCAATAACAACAACCATCTTCGCCTCATTAATATCGGCATGGGGAGGCTAATTAGTATCAGCCTTAGATGAATCAATTTGGTCAAAGATCTCCATCTCAGCAGTTTGGAAATCATGGGAATAAAGAATGGGCCAATATGATTGCTGAAGTCATGAAAGAGCAGTTTGGGTTAAAGCCAAAGGACACTGGGATTATGTATCGGCATCCTTATCCAAAGCATTTTGAAAGAGTTTCATTACCTAATCGATACAGAATTCTAGACTTCTCAAAATTTTTAGGTCAAGATAATGTTTCTACAATTGAACATATTAGCCAATTTGTAGCTCAATGTGGGGAAGCATCGGCTGATGAAGCTTTGAGAGTTAGGTTTTTCCCTTTATCATTTATCTGGATCGGTGTTCACATGATTTTATTATTTACCACTTAATTATGTCAAAGGATGAGTCGATCTGAAGAAACAATTTCACAAGTATTTCTTTGCTGGAGTTCAAGAGATGAAGCTATCAGATTTAACATCAATTAGGCAAAGATCTGATGAATCGGTTCCAGATTTTATTCAGAGGTTTAGAGATATAAGGAGCAGATGTTATAGTTTAAATTTGACCAATTCACAATTGACTGATTTGGCGTTCCAGGGGTTGTTGGGACTGATAAAGAATAAGTTTTCTTCACAAGACTTTGTAAGTTAATCTCAATTGGTACAGAAAATATCGGCTTATGAATAGTGATTCCAGAAGTCCAAAAGGGAAAGGTTTAATAAGAAGGCCAATAATGTAATAATGTTTACAATTATGCTTCTGATTCAAATCAAGAGATCGGCTTGGCAGAGTGGGCAAGAAATAAGAAGACAGTTGTTTGTCAGTGGGTTAAAGATAACATGAAGGAAGAAAGGTTTGATTTTGATATTAACAAGGCCGATAGAATTTTTGATCTTTTATTACAAGAGAAGCAGATTATATTACCTCAAAATCATGTTATTCCGTCGGCTGAGGAGTTAAAAGAAGATAAAATATTGTAGGTGGCATAATACAGGATCTCATAGCACTAATGAATGCAAAGTGTTCACACAATAGATTCAATCTGCTCTGGAACAAGGAAGAATTAAGTTTGACGATATTAGAAAGACGATGAAAATCGATGGACATCCTTTTTCAGTAAATATGGTTTATCCAAGGAGACCTACATATGAAGCCGATGGAAAAGATTATAGGTCCAAATTTAGTTCGACTAGTTTGATGAATAAATATCAAAAGCGAAGTGAAAGGAAAAGATAGAATTATTATGATGAAGATATGTAACACCCTAAAGTCGAAAACTTAAAAATCAAGATTTATAATTTGGAGCTTACAAAAAAATTAGAATTTTGCATCTTTTCGTGATTAACTGCCTCTTATTTGCTAGTTTTATTGCGTGTTATAAACAAAGGAACATTTATTTGAAAGAGAAAAATCAAAAAGATTTTGGAAACCCTAAAAGAAAAGGAAATTCCAAAATAAATATTGGAAATAAAAAATATAAAAATATAATTGGAAAAATTTAAGGTTTAATAAAAATTTACTTTCGGACTAAGATTTTATTTTTGGAATGATATAAAATAATAAAAAAAGAAAAAGAAAATTGGGAAAAAGAGAAAATGCACTCTTCATTCGCCGCCGGTGTTCGCCGCGGTCATGCCGTACCACCGCGCCACACCATGCCCATGCCGTCGTCGTCACCACAGCACCGCGCCCACGCTGCTGTACCGCGCCACCATGCCGCCATACGCTCGCCGTCGCGTTGCCCGCGCTGTAGCTGCGCCGCTCCAACGCTAGCCACGTCGCCCCCACACCGCCGTACGCCGTGGCCATGCCCGCCGCACTGTGGCCACGCTGTTCCCCACGTCGGCCACGACGGCGCCATGCCGCCGACCGCCTATAAAGAGGCCCGGCCTCTTCCCCTCCTCACCGCGCCCCTCTCCCTCCCCACCGTGCCCCCACCCGTCTTCTCTCCTCGCCGCCACATCGGGAGCCGCGTCGCGTCGACGCCCCCTTGTGTCGCCTTGCACCGCCTTCGCCGCCGCGTCGCCAGGTGAGGTTTTCCCCCTCCCTTTTTCCCTCTCCTTTCCCCCTCTCCCTTTTTCTCCCGCCTTGCGCCTTGCCCGAGCTGGCCGAGCCGAAGAGAGAGGAGAGGAAACGAAGAGAAGAAGAAAGAGAAAAAAATAAAAAAGAAGAAAAGAAACGAAAGAAATAGAAAAGGGAGAAAAATAAGGAAAATATTTTTGGGAAAATATTCAGGGAATTTTGGGGTGAAAGTGTAGTTTTTCTGAAATAAAGTTTTAGGGATAATCAAAAGCTAAACACTAAATAATATTAAGAGTTATCACGTAAATTAATTTAGAAATTAATTATAGTCTAATTTGTTAATAAATATTAATCATATGAATTTCTTTCTAAAGATTTAAATTTAAATTTCAAATTATTTTGAATAGTATCACGCTTTAGGGTAAATTATTAGGATTTAAATAAAGTTTAATCCTAGGGTTTGTTGACCCAATAACATTTGGAAGTAAAATTAGATTTAACAATTTCTTTTCGGTAAAATACTTTTGAATCATCAATCATTATATTTCTAAAATTTAAAATAGATTAACTTGGGATAGCACCACCTCGAATAAATTAAATCGGTATAGTCGCAAAACTTCAAATTACTAAATCTTACTCGTTTTAACTCGGATTTCGTGGAAACTTGAACCTAAATTCGTATAAAACCATAGACTACTTTTTGGAGTTGCTTTTACGATTTTATCTGGCATTTTGATGATTTTGTTTGGAATTCTAATCGACTAGAGTGTAAGAGGATTTAAGTTCATGGAGCGGGTACTGCCAAAGAGAGGTTATAAAAAGGCTTTGACGTGATCGTCTCATGTGTTGGGACGTAGGCTCATTTGTTGGGTAGTCACGGAGTACGGGTAAAGTGTACATCCACTGCAGTGTGAATGAATCAATCTATTCAAATAGCCGTGCTCACGGATATGGAGCGGCGTGACAAGTTTCTCTCGTGGCTAGACTCTTAAACTTTAAAATGATGGGTTGGTATGCATAATGATCTTATGAGCTGGTGGACCAACATCTCGAGATGCGAGAAAGGTAGGCTCCCTAATAAACCATGACGATCCGGTGGCTGGAAGCTATCCTTGGGATCACAATGGATGGTGGACAGAACAGTCGCCAATATAATGAACTATGGAATTAAAACTTGACATGGCTAGATGTTAGGATTGTGAAAAGATTTACAAAATTTGATTTGTGCAAATGAACCACAGCCATCCTTTGAGAATCCCCTATCATATGCATCTTTGCTGTGTTGGCTTGCTGAGTACGGTTGGTACTCACCCTTACTATACGCACAAACCTCCAGACGGTGGCAATGAAGACTTGGAAGACCCCTACGCCTACTGCCAGGAGGGTGAGGAAGACAAAGGCGCTTAATAGGTCTTAGGCTTGGGTCGTTGCCTGTGGCAATGACATGCCGCTGCCTTCTGTCTGCTACCTTATCTTAATTCTGCTTTTTGTTGTACCCGGACCATGTGGTCCCCATTATTAGACTATTGCCTTCGGGCTTATATTGTAATACTTTTGGTGTAAGACTATTCGTGCATATGCACCTGATAATTCAGTACTATATTTCATGAGTACCAAACTACTCGATCCAGGGAAATGGTACTATGAACACGAAAGATTCTCGTTCCAAAAATGGGGGTTCACAGAGCTGGTATCAGAGCAGTGCGACTGTAGGATAAGACCAAATGGTGCCCCATCCCCTGTATAGCTGGTTAAAGGGAAATATCCCTACTTAGGATTATTTCAAGTACAAACTATGTCTACAAAACAAAATGTATTTTCCCTTATACTCTTGTCCCCTATTTCCCTACTAAAATTATTTTGATGTTACCCTTCTCTAACTCTAAGTTATTTTCAAAAGCAGATGACATGCCATGATCAGATCGGAGCTTGGGGGCTTGAGATCCCTCTGGAGGAGGGATATGTTGTGCAACTTAGGCAACTGTGGCGATGCTTGATGTACCCGGATACACCCACTTATCGGAGAAGGAGACATGGTACCGAGAACCACCCTGAGTCGGAAGCCGCCGTATCGATTGAGGCTCGTGTTGGTAGCGAGCCACCATACTACTTCCAGACCCGCTACCGGTGAGACTTTATGGAGGCCACACTTCAGGGTGCTACTCGTGAGTCGTTCTTACGCCTTAATGCCATCCATCGGGCGGAGCTGACGGTGACCGAGTTTATGCACCACCCATATTGGGAGGAGGGCAACTCTGTTTGCACCGTGGAGGCCACACCCTGCTGTTACAACCTGATGGTAACCCGGCTGTCCCGATGGGCTGAAGCTGCAGATGATTGCTACGAGGAAGCGCTGCTAGAAATTGATGAGCAGCTAAGGCGCATGAGTGACCTTGAAGAGGAGCACCGCAACTATGGCAGCTAGATTAGCTCACTGACGACTCAACTCCAGTTCAACAGCGCGCAGTACGATCAGCTCTCAGTTCGTTACATTGCTCGAGGAGAAGCCCTGGTCACCCTGGAGGAGCAACTCAGGAAGAGCCAAAGGAAGGTCGGCCAGTTGAAGGAGCAACTTTGCACCGTCCCGATCACCACTGAGGGCGCTTCTACCTCTGCTACACCGCCACCACCCCCTGCACCAGTGCTTGACTACTACTACGTCTTGATTCCACCGTGCTTAGCCACTTTCCACGCCTTGCTGGAGCAGGCCAACATGCTGAGCACCGAGTCCAGACCATATTTGGTGGACCCTACCATGACCCAGCTAGCTGCTGCACAGTCAGATCCCACACAGATTACCACGGCTGTTCCATGTGAGCCTGGTTCTGGAGTGGAGAACCCCATTCAGATTGGCACTGACTCGGAGAATGAGTCGAAACCCATGGAGTTCGAGTGGGAGCTTAGTATCACCGACCCGTCAAAGGACGAGGCTCCTACCCGCCACATGACACTCGCGGGAGGCCCTATCACCTGCAGGACGGCCCGCAAGAGCACCCAACCACCGGGCAGGAAGATCAGACATGACTCCGAGGCCGCTACTTCTGAGCCATGGGGACTTCAGTTTGCATCTGCCGAGGATTACTCGTTGCCTGCACCCGGATCCTACGGATGGTTGGAGGATTAGACTGGATGTCGGCAACAGCCCAGACCTTGCTTTGGATGGTGTTGAGATAGCAAGGACCGCACCCTGATTCCTCCCCAGTTATGATGAGATGTAGAACGATGTTAGTTTTTGTATTGTGTTGTTTGGGACTGTGTATGTGCAGTCCAATGTATCTCTTATGATGTATCAATTATGAACTATCGAGATGTTTTATGGTATATCTTAAATGAGTTTATTCCACCATGCTTGCTTTGCAAAAGATCACTTAAAACAACTTGAAGTGAAAACCAATTAGAGTCGTGAACTTAGTAGGTCAAGTCTATTACCTTCTCTACAATCTTCAGATGGCGCACCGATACATAGCATCAGCATCCAACGAGAACCCACCAGAGCCTAACCCCTCCACCCTGACAGAGGTTATGGCATTTCAAACTCAGTTGTTACTGAAGGGTTACGCGGAGGCTACGCTAGCCGAAAACAAAAACTTTTTACCGCGCAAACCAGGAACACTTGCAAGTAAGGGCCGATAGATCGTTACCGATTGGAGTAGAGTGCAGCGGAATAGCCAATCAGGGCAATCCGATCCGGAACAGTGTAGCCGATTCCCGGAGACAGCCGATTCGCCAATCAGCCGATTCGAGTCGTCCGGCCGCGTTCTCACGCCTCGCTCCGATGCGCCCGACCGCAGCCGATTCCACTACAGCCGATCACTCCGATTGCAGCCGATCCGAAGCTGATCAACAGCGCGCAACATAGCAGCGCCTCTACCGGTATCCACACGTCCGGGGACAGAACGCCGAACACCCGTGTGCTAGCACGCGATGCAAGGCTAGGGTTTGGCTCGAAAGTGGGGAGGGTTTCCGTGGAGATTGATCTCGGCGACTTCTGTTGCACGCGATGCAATTGACGTGTCGCAGCTCTCCACCCCTCCCTCCTTTATATAGAGTTGGCCGACTGGGACTAGTGGCCGATTAGGACTCTATTTTGAATCGGATCTCATCCGTATCTCATAGAGTTGGCCGCCCATACGTCGTAAGCCTATAGGACTCTATCCGATCGGATCCCTATCCGATCGAGCCGTATCCGAGTCCAACTCGAATATCTATTCTATCCCCTTAAGCGTGCGACCCTGTAGGTTTAGGTATACTTGGTTTCGGCTATAGTCTAACTTGGCCGATCGTCGGCTCGAGTCTAACTCAGCCGACCCGTCACAGCGGCGCCTAGCGCACATATTGACACCATAGTATACAAGAATAATATCGGCTCGAACCCGTAATGTGTACACAAATCCCTTTGCCTCACGATACCGGTTAAGCTATAGGCAAGATGTGTGCCATCCCTTCAATAGCTTAACCATTCACTCGAACCGTATTGGATTATCCGTTGTTGATTGACTCCTCAATCAACTTAGCATGGCCATGCATTTCCATAATCCATTACCTCGAGGGGACCAGAGATATCTCTCCAAAGGAGGGGCAAATTCCATCTTGATCACTCACATCCCACTCCATGTTTCATAGCAAACCCGAAAACTACCTTTATAACTACCCAGTTATGGAATAGCGTTTGGTAGTCCCAAAGTAGGCTACTACACATGTTGGAATCCATGGTGATCTCAGGTCTAAGGACTTTGTACCAAAACTACCTGAGACCAACTAATGACACATTAATTCCTGTAGTGTCTCATGGTGGGTCTATCCAACAATGTGTTCTCCAACACATGTGTCCATGTTTATTGATTTGGTATCTCCATACCCATGATCTATGAGACATGATCATCAATCAATAAACATGCCGATCTTAGAGTCATATTTGTTCCAACAATATGACATATGATCAGGGATCGTTTAGAAATAGATTCATACATAAAGAGTCTCATAAATAAGTCACGTACTTATTGATCAATACAAGATGTCTATTTCATGGAACTGAATAACACTTTATTCATTTATACATAAACATTGACGTGATATCAAACATCTTCATGTTGCCTCTAGGGCATATCACTAACACAAACCAGGTCTAGGACCGTCCACCAGAAGTACAAATTCAGCATAGACGACTTCAAGGACTAAGGACATGATCATCAATCAATAAACATGCCGATCTTAGAATCATATTTGTTCCAACAATATGAAATATGATCAGGGATCGTTTAGAAATAGATTCATACATATCGAGTCTCATAAACAAGTCACGTACTTATTGATCAATACAAGATGTCTATTTCATGGAACTGAATAACACTTTATTCATAAATACATAAACATTGACGTGATATCCAACATCTCCATGTTGCCTCTAGGGCATATCACTAACAGTTACAAGCCATCGCTAACAACCAAGGGAATCGCGGAAGTTCAAGTTTAGGAGAATTTATGAGAGCCAAGCCGCCTACCTTCTCCACGGCAGAAGAACCCATGGACGTCGAAGACTGGTTGCGAGTGATAGAAAAGAAGTTGACCCTCGTTCGAGTACGAGAAGTCGACATGGTTATCTCCGCCACCAACCAGTTGGAAGGACCTGCTAGCGATAGGTGGGATACGTACAAGGAGACCCGAGCCGAAGATGCTGGAGAACCAACTTGGGATGAATTTACGGCATCCTTCTGTGAAAATTTCGTACCTACCGTGGTCATGAGGATGAAGAAGAACGAATTCCGGAGATTGTGCCAAGGCAACATCACGGTATAGGAGTACCTTAACAAGTTCACACAGCTCGCCCATTACGCCACCAGCGACCTGGCGGACGAAGAAGAGAAGATAGATAAGTTCATTGAAGGGCTGAATGAAGAGCTGCGAGGACCGATGATCGGACAAGACCACGCCAGTTTTCAGAGTCTGATCAACAAGGTCGTAAGGTTAGAACATGACCAGAGGATGGGTTAAAATAACCGAAAAAGAAGGCTGGCAATGACCCGTCCAATCCAAGGGACATCCCAGCGACCCAAAGGAGCAACATCGTCCAGATGGAAGCCAACCATCATGGATACCAATCGACCGTCTGCACTCGGCAACATCAGCAGGCCAGTTGCCACACCTTTTTGTACCCCGACACCTACCCTGGCAGCATCGGGAACCAAGAATGTGAATTGCTTCAACTGTGGAGAGTTCGGGCTCTTTGCCAACCATTGCCCCAAGTCGTGCAACACCCCCGTCCGTAGCGGCGCCAACGCCACAGCTGTACGAGGAGCCCCTACCCCGGCGCCTGGATGCAGCTTATTCAGAACGCCACAACCAAAGGAGGCTGCTACCGGATTCCGTCGTGGCCAAGTGAACCACATGCGTGCTGAGGAAGCTCAAGAGGACCAAAGCGTGCTGATGGGTATGTTCTCTATCCATTCTACACCAGTTAAAGTTTTGTTTGATTCTGGAGCTTCACATTCATTTATATCCTCAAGAATAAGCAAGGAGCACAATCTGCACCGAGTAGACCTTAAGAGACCAATGTTAGTGCATTCACCCGGGGGAGACATAACCATACCCCACGCTTGCATCGATGTACCTATCCGGATCAGAGATGTGCTATTCCTATCCAACCTTATGGTATTGCCACCCCAAACCCTGGATCTCATCCTAGGAATGGATTGGTTAACTACGAACCATGGAGTCTTAGACTATGGCTGAAGAGAAGTCACCTTATCTACCCCTTGGGGATCACCTATGACCATAACCATGGACCAAGACCCTATGCTTTGTGGACGAGCAACGAGAATATTCACCATGCTACCTATGGTTTTGGGATGCCAATAGTTCGGGATTACCCAGATGTATTTCCTAAAGAATTGCCTGGAATGCCCCCAGACCGAGACATAGAGTTCATCATCGACTTGATGCCTGCCACAACCCCCATATCTAAGAGACCCTACCGGATTCCTGCCAATGAGTTAGAAGAGCTTAAGAAGCAATTAAGGGAATTGCAAGAAAGAGGCTTTGTACGCCCTAGTTCTTCACCCTGGGGAGCCCTTGTGTTGTTCGTCAAAAAGAAAGACGAAAGCATGAGAATGTACATAGACTATCGATCATTGAATGAGGTAACCATTAAGAACAAGTACCCGCTACCTCGGATCGACGACTTGTTCGATTAACTCAAAGGTGCTCGAGTATTCTCAAAGATCGATCTTCGGTCTGGATATCATCAACTAAAGATTAGGGCTGAAGATATTCCTAAGACTGCGTTCTCTATCCGCTACAGCTTGTATGAGTTCACAGTGATGTCCTTTGGATTAACCAATGCCCCAACATATTTCATGAACCTCATGAACAAAGTATTCATGGAATACCTAGACTAGTCAATAGTAGTGTTCATCGACGACATCCTTATCTACTCCAAGGACGAAGAGGAGCATGCGAAACACCTACGCTTGGTGCTGAAGAAGTTACGAGAGCACCAGCTATATGCAAAATTCAGCAAGTGTGAATTCTAGCTGAAGGAGGTCGTTTTTCTTGGACATATAATCTCAGCCAGAGGTGTATCAGTAGGCCCTGCTAAAGTCGAAGCTGTTACTGAGTGGAAAGAACCCCAGTCAGTGACCAAGATCAGAAGTTTCTTGGGATTGGCCGGATACTACCGGAGATTTATTGAAGGTTTTTCCATGATAGCCCGGCCCATGACCCAGTTGCTGAAGGAAGAAAAGAAGTTTGCATGGACTGAGCAGTGTCAACAAGCTTATGACCAGCTCAAAGAAAAGTTAAACACCGCCCCAATCTTAGTCCTACCGGACAACCGGAAAGACTTCGTCATATACTGTGACGCGTCTCGGCAAGGACTAGGAGGAGTATTAATGCAGGACGAAAAAGTTGTGGCCTATGCCTCAAGACAACTGCGACCGCATGAGGAGAATTACCCCACCCATGATTTGGAATTGGCCGCAGTTGTGTATGCACTAAAGATTTGGGGGCACTATTTGATCGGAAACCATTGTGACATCTACACGAACCACAAGAGCTTGAAGTATTTCTTTACCCAGCCTGACCTCAACCTACGCCAGAGAAGGTGGCTGGAATTGATCAAGGATTACGACTTAGGAATCCACTACCACCCTGGTAAGACCAATGTTGTAGCCAACGCTTTGAGCCGCAAGGCCCAATGCAACCACCTGAGGCTAGAAAGCGTGGCCAACGAGCTTCAAGAGGAAATGGCTCGGCTTAACCTGCAACCGATCCCTCAGGGGGAGATAAACTCGCTAGAGATACAACCGCTTCTGAAAACTCATATAAAGGGAGCTCAAACGGATTGTGAGGAAGTCCGGTTTATCAAGGAGCGTATGGCCGAAATAAAGGGCTAGCGAAAGAATTCTCGGCCGACGACAATGGAACCCTATGGTACGAGAAGAGGATCTACGTACCGGAGAAGGGAGGTTTGTGAGGATTGATCCTGAAGGAAGCACACGAGTTAGCATACTCGTTACATCCGGGCAGCACCAAGATGTATCAGGACTTGAAGGAGGAATACTGGTGGCCCAACATGAAAAGGGATGTAGCAGAGTACGTGGCTATTTGTGATGTCTGCCAACGAGTCAAGGCTGAACATCAACGACCGGCAGGGTTGTTGCAGCCACTCAAGATCCCTGAATGGAAATGGGATGAAATAGGCATGGACTTTATCATCGGATTACCCAAAACTGCCGCAGGATATGACTCCATTTGGGTGATTGTGGACAGACTTACCAAGACTACCCGATTTATCCCTGTCAAGACTGGGTATGGTAGCGCTAAGCTGGCAGAACTATACATGAGTAGGATCATGTGTCTACACAGAGTACCCAAGAGGATCATATCGGATCATGGTACCCAATTCACGTCCCACTTTTGGGATAAGGTTCATGAGGCACTTGGAAGTCACCTCGCCTTCAGTACCGCTTACCATCCTTAGACTGATGGACAAACCAAAAGGACAAACCAAGTCCTTGAGGATATGTTGAGAGCCTGTGCGCTAGATTTCACTAAGGACTGGGAGAAATGCCTACCCTACGTGGAATTCTCCTATAACAACAGCTACCAGGATAGTCTGAAGATGTCGCGAAACGAGGCTTTATTTGGACGAAGGTGCCGGACCCCGCTAATGTGGTCAGAGACCGGTGAGCGAGCCGTGTTTGGACCAGACATCATAAAGAAGGATGAAGAAAAAGTTTGTCTGATTAGAAATCGGCTTAAGGTAGCCCAGTCTCGACAAAAGAGCTATGCAGACACTCGTCGGAGGGACTTGGAATTCAACGTAGGTGATTACGTATACCTGAAGGTTTCGCCATTACGAGGAACCAAGAGGTTCAAGGTTAAAGGAAAACTGGCACCGAGATATGTTTGACCATTCCCGGTAAGCGCCAGAAGAGGCGAAGTGGCCTACCAACTAGACCTACCAGAAAACCTCTCCGATGTACACCCCGTATTCCACGTGTCGCAATTGAAGAAATGTTTGCGAGTGCTGGAAGAACAAGCCCCCTCAGAGGATATCCTTATCGACGATGAGCTCACATACCCTGAGCACCCAGTGAAAATCTTGGACGAAGCAGAAAAGAGGACATGAACCAAGACTTGGCATATGAAAAAGGTGCAATGGAGCAACCACACCGAAGAAGAAGCTACCTGGGAAAGTGAAGACTTTCTAGCGACCAAGTACCCACACCTACTTAATGATCGGTAAGAAATCTCCGGGACAAGATTTATTGTTAGGGGGGTAGGTTTGTAACATCCTGAAGTCGAAAACTTAAAAATCAAGATTTATAATTTGGAGCTTACAAAAAATTTTGAATTATTACATCTTGTCGTGATTAATTTCCTCTTATTTGCGAGTTTTATTGTGTGTTATAATAAATAAAGGAACATTTATTTGAAAGATAAAAAATCAAAAAGGTTTTGGAAACCCTAAAAAGGAAATTCCAAAATAAATATTGGAAATAAAAATTATAAAAATATAATTGGGAAAAGTTAAGGTGTAATAAAAATTTACTTTTGGACCAAGATTATATTTTTGGAATGATATAAAATAAAAAAAAGAAAAAGAAAATCTGGAAAAAGAGAAAATGCACTGTTCATTCACTTCCAGGTGTTCGATGCCGGTCATGCCGTACCACGCGCACGTCGCGCACGTCGCCGTGATGCCACACGCCGTGCACGCGTTCCGGCCCCGCCCGATGTCGGCGTGCGTCGTGCCCATCGCGCCTGTGCGCCACACCGTGCGTCGGCCACGCCCGCGCCACGCCGTCGTACCGCCGCGCCATGCCACGCCGTACCACGCCGTCGCGTCGCCACACTGTCCCGTACCGCGCCATGCATTGGCCACTCTCGTGCCCACGCCGTCGTACCACCGCGCCATGCCACGCCGTACCGCCACGCACGCCGCGCCCATGCCGCCGTCGTCACCACAGCGCCGCGCCCACGCCGCCATACCGCGCCCCCAACCCGCCGTACGCTCGCCATCGTGTCGCCCGCGCTGTAGCTGCGCCGTTCCGATGCTAGCTATGCCGTGCCCCCACACCGTCGTACGCCGTGCCCATGCTCGCCGCACTGTGGCCACGCCGCTCCCTGTGTCGGCCACGACAGCGCCACGCCGCCGACCGCCTATAAAGAGGCCCCGATCTCTTCCCCTCCTCACCACGCCCTCTCCCTCCCCACCGTGCCCCTACCCCTCTTCTCTCCTCGCCGCCGCTCAGGAGCCGCCACCGCGCCGATGCCCCTTGCGTCGCCTTGCGCCTTGTCGCCGCCGCCTCGCCGTGAGGTTTTCTCCCCCTCCCTTTTTCCCCCTCTCATTTCCCCCTCTCCCTTTTTCTCCCCCTTGCACCCTTGCCCCGCGCCGGCTGGCCGAGCCGAAGAGAGAGAGGAGAGGAAACAGAGAAGAAGAAGGAGAAAAAAAGAAAAAAGAAAAGAAAAGAAAGAAATGGAAATGGGAGAAAAATAAGGAAAATATTTTTGGGAAAATATTCAGGGAATTATGGGGTGAAAGTGTTGTTTTTCTGAAATAAAGTTTTAGGGATAATCAAAAGCTAAACACTAAATAATATTAAGAGTTATCGCGTAAATTAATTTAGAAATTAATTGTAGTCTAATTTGTTAATAAATATTAATCATATGAATTTCTTTCTAAAGATTTAAATTTAAAATTCAAATTATTTTGAATAGTATCATGCTTTAGGGTAAATTATTAGGATTTAAATAAAGTTTAATCCTAGGGTTTGTTGACCCGATAAAATTTGGAAGTAAAATTAGATTTAACAATTTCTTTTCGGTAAAATACTTTTGAATCATCGATCATTATATTTCTAAAATTTAAAACAGATTAACTTGGGATAGCACCACCTCGAATAAATTAAATCGGTATAGTTGCAAAACTTCAAATTACTAAATCTTACTCGTTTTAACTCGGATTTCATCGAAACTCAAACCTAAATTCGTCTAAAACCATAGACTACTTTTTGGAGTCACTTTTACGATTTTATCTAGCATTTTGATGATTTTGTTTGGACTTCTAATCAAATTCAATCGGATTTTTCGCACGTACGTATAGAGTCCGAGGGAGCTGTTGATTGCGCCGAGGATCCCGGTCAACAAGGTCACGAGCAAGGCAAGTCATCACTCCATTTGAACATGTCAATCCTATTTGCGAAATGATGTTGACTTAAAATTCAAATGTGCATGCTACACACAAAAAGAATACCCATGCTTGATATGCCATGCCTTGATATTGTTTACCTTTAGATATATTCTTTGTAACCCACGATATGGTGTAACCGAAGGAAAACTTCGATAAATGCTTAGCCATGCATATATTAGAATCATGCATATTCATGCTTTTACAAAGAGCTATATGCTTGGGCAACTACGTTTGGGAAAGGTAGTTGAGATACGGCATGTGGAGACATGAGCGCCACATTGCCTTGAACATGATGAAATGAGCTTTGATGAAAACAAAAATACAAAACCCATGTTTTCGACTAGGGCGGCTGGACGATTTGGGTGGATTCTGACAAAGGCAAGTACCGTCCCTGGTCAGCTAAGGACCGAGCCATGAGACTTATAACATGGAACGAGCCAGTACGACCATACTTCTCGAATGGGTATAGACATAGCGGAGTAGATAGCTGAGCGGAGGCAGTACCCCTGCATAGTGGTTCAGGTGTGGAGTTGAGTTAAGGGCCTGCAGGTGGGGGCTTACCGCTGGTGGGTGCCTGGATTAAGATGAGGCTGAAGGCCTACGTGTGGAATGAAGATGATGGTTGGAAATCAAACTTAATTACAACTTAAAGATTGAGCGAGTTTTCCCTTACCCCAGGAGTGCCAGAACTCCTCTCACTACTAGGAACTGTTTATGGCTAGAGTGCAAGAGGACTCAAGTTCATGGAGCGGGTACTGCCAAAGTGAGGTTATCGAAAAGCTTTGTCGTGACCGTCTCATGTGTTGGGATGTAGGCTCATTTGTTGGGCAGTCATGGAGTCCGGGTAAAGTGTACATTCACTGCAGTGTGAATGAATCAATCTATTCGAATAGCCGTGCTCGTGGATATGGAGCGGCGTGACAAGTTTCTCTCGTGGCTAGACTCTTAAACTTTAAAATGATGGGTTGGTATGCATAATGATTTTATGAGCTGGTGGACCAACATCTCGAGATGCGAGAAGGGTAGGCTCCCCAGAAAACCATGATGATCCGGTGGCGGGAAGCGATCCTTGGGATCACAATGGATGGTGGACAGAACCGTCGCCGATTTAATGAACTATGGAATTAAAACTTGACTTGGCTAGATGTTAGGATTGTGAAAAGATTTACAAAATTTGCTTTGTGCAAATGAACCATAGCCATCCTTTGAGAATCCCCTATCATATGCATCTTTGCTGTGTTGGCTTGCTCAGTACGGTTGGTACTCACCCTTGCTATACGCACAAACCTCCAGATGGTGGCAATGAAGACTTGGAAGACCCCTACACCTACTGCCAGGAGGGTGAGGAAGACGAAGCCGCTTAATAGGTCTTAGGCTTCGATCGTTGCCTGTGGCAATGACATGCCGCTGCCTTCTGTCTGCTGCCTTATCTTAATTCTGCTTTTGGTTGTACCCGAACCGTGTGGTCCCCATTATTAGACTATTGCCTTCGGGCTTATATTGTAATACTTTTGGTGTAAGACTATTCGTGCATATGCACCTGATAATTCAGTACTATATTTCGTGAGTACCAAACTACTCGATCCAGGGAAATGGTACTATGAACACGAAAGATTCCCGTTCCGAAAACGGGGGTCCACAAGATATGTCTTATTTTGATCCACACTTGGATGCGAGTTTTTTTCACTTTTTCTACTATTGAAGATTGCCGATGATGTAGTGTTATTGAATCGGCTTATGATTATAGGGGTTCATATTAGTCAAGACAAAGGGATTCAAATCGGCCGATGTAAAAGAAGTTGTCAGTACATCAATGATTAGGGCCGATTCATGAAGATTATTTTGAAGATTATGAAGAAAATCAAATAGACAAGTTCAAAATTCTCAATGGTGTCCAAGTGGGGTATTCACTAAGAATCAAAAGAGTTCAATGTTTGAGAAGTAAAGAGCAGATGAAAGAAGTTGACGAAGGGATTAATCATCGGTTAAGGAATACAAGGAAGCAGTGTCGAGTAAAAAGCAAAATTGTTAAAGCCGATGATGTTGAAGCCGATAGGAAAAATATGTCAATTTCCGCCAAAGGAAAAGCTATTAGGGATGATAATGTTGAAGCTTCGTCTTCTATAAACATGGTGTTTATATTGCTTGCAAAATATAGGATTTCTGCATCCAATGAGGAAGTTTGCAAAGAACCGATGGCGTGGTTGGTTTTATCTCTTCAACAAGCAGTATTTGAGAAGCCTAAAGAAATAGAACATTGACATCTAAAACCATTATATATAAAGGGATTTGTTAACGGGAAGCCGATGTCAGAGATTTTAGTTGATGGAGGAGCAACAGTAAATTTGATGCCTTATACCACGTATAGAAAGCTTGGGAAGACTCCAGAAGATTTGATCAAGACCAACATGGTGCTCAAGGATTTTGGTGGGAATTCATTGGATGCCAAAGCAGTAAGACTATTCCTATTACATTTTTTGTTATTGATGGGAAGGGTTCGTATAGCTTGCTGCTTGGGAGAGATTGGATACATGCTAATTATTGCATCCTATCAACTTGCATCAAAGCTTGATTCAATGGCAAGGAGACTAGGTAGAAATCATGCAAGCTAACAGGTCAGTTAATGTTGCTACTGCCGATTTATCTATTTGGGAGATGGATAGAATTGATTGCTTATCAGGAAAAGTATGGGAAGACGAATCCTTAAAAGTATCTGATTATGATATACAACCAATTTTTTATGGAGGACCTCAACTTTTACTCTAAGAACACTATGGATGACTTTGAAGGCAAGTGTGGACCCCCGATTTTGAGTCGGGAATCTTTCGTGTTCATAGTACCATTTCCTTGGATCAAGTAGTTGGTACCCACGAATACAGTACTGGATAATCAAGTGCGCATGCACGAATAGTCTTACAATACCATTATTACATTAATAGGCCCGAAGGCATTGTTCATCCCATAGGACCTTATGGTCCGAATACAACATAAAAACAGAGTTTAGATAAGACAGCGGAAAGAGGCAGCGGCTTGTCCATTGCCACAGGCAACGACCGGAGCTAAAGTCTATTATGCGCCGTCAGTTCCCTCGTCCTCCTGGTGATATGCGTATGGATCTTCCGACTCTTCAACTCCATCAGCTGGAGGTTTGTGCGTATAGCAAGGGTGAGTACCAACCGTACTCGGCAAGCCAACACGAATTGATGCATATGATAAGGTTGTTCAAAGAACATGGCTAGGGTTATTTTTGCGTAAAGCCGCTTTCACAATTCTTTTCACAAGCCTATCGACTAGCCAAATCAAGTTTTAATTTCATAGTTCATTAACCCAGCGACGGTTCGTCTACCATCCATCGTGATTCCAAGGATGGCTTCCCGCCTGGTTCGTCATGATTTTCTCGGGAGTCCACCCCTTCTCGTATTCTCGAGAAGTTGATCCACCACGAATAAAATCATCATGCAAACCCATCCCAGCATTTTTAAGTTCAAAGTCTAGCCAAGCGAAAGTCTTGTCACGATGCTCAATATCCGCGAGCACGGCTATTCGAATAGATTGATTCATTCACACTGCGGTGGATGTACACTTTACCCGTACTCCGCGACAGCCCAACAAATGAGCCTACGCCTCAACACATGAGACGGTCACGGCAAAGCCTTTCGATAACCTCACTTTGGCGTACCCGCTCCATGAACTTATGTCCTCATGCACTCTAGCCGTCCTTTTCTAGCGGTGAGAGGAGTTCGCGCACCGGGGTAAGGGAAGACATTTCCAATCTTTAAGTTTAATTAACATTAGTTTAATCCCACCATTCATAACAAAGGCCGCAGCCTCATCCTCATCCCACAACCACATCATAGAGAACCATCTATGCAAGGATACCGCCTCGCTTCGGCTATCTAGTCGGCTAGGTCTATACCCATTCGAGAAGTACGGTTGTACGGCTCGTTTCCGCTATCTCATGGCTCGGTCCTTAACTCGACCTGTGGTCGGCACTTGCCTTTTCCGGAATCCACCCAAATCATCCGCCGCCCAGCCTAAAACATTTGTATAGTACTTTCAATTTTCATCAAACTTAGTTCCTCATTTTCATGGCCATGTGGCGCTCATGTCTCCACATGCCGAATCTCAACTACCTTCCCTAAGGTAGTTGCCCAAGCACAAAGCTTTTTCATAAAGTCATGAGTATGCATAAATCTAAGTATAGCATGGCTAAGCGGTTTACAGTTATGCTTCGGTTATTTGTATCACATCGCGAGTTACAAGGAGTAATTCTAAAGGTAATCAATAGCAAGGTATGGCATAACAAGTATAGGTAACTCGGTAAAGCATGCATGTTTAGAGTTTAAAATAACATCATTTCGCAATTGGGATCAATATGTTCAAAGGGTGTGAAGACTTGCCTTGCTCGCACGCTGGTTGAGTGGGGTCTTCCGCGTAGTCGTGTTCACTTCTTCGGACGCTATCCGTACGTGCGAAAAGAAGGGTTGAATCCAATTAAAATCCAACAATATCAACGAAAAGAAAGAGATCTCAAAATAATCGCGGAAAGCGGATTCCAAACACAACCTCAAACTTCGGAAATTTTAATAGTTGAATCAACGAAAAGGAGTCCAGTTAAACCGAGCGAACCATTTCGTAATAAATATATATTTTGTACCTAAATTTGAAGATATCCTAGAATAATTAGATTTCTAATTTCCATATCTCCAATAATTGATCTTTAATATTGCAATTATATTTGTTAGGGGTTTTGTAATTCTAACGACCGAATAACGACATTCATGCTTAACCAATATTTAAAAATGTCTCATGTGGACTTCGATAACAATTTAGAGGTCGGACAATATTTGAATTCATAAAAAGGAAAAATTTAATCTATAAATTATTTTCACAAAGTATTTCTTTTTGGAAGGAAAAAGAATATTATACTCATTCCTAGATAATAATATTTCAAAAACCTTATTTTTTTATCCAAAATATTTCAAAATATTTTACCCTAATTTCTTTACTATTTTTCTCTTTCTATTTCCTTTTTTTCTTTTTCTTTCTTTTTCCCCCTTCTTTTCTTTCCTTCCTCTGTTTCTTCCCTCCCTTTCCCCTGCTCTGTTCTTCCCTGGCGGCCGACGGTGAGGGAGGGGGTGCCGACGGCGAGGGAGGGCCGGAGCTAGGGAAAGAGGGGCGCTACACCATCTTGGGACCACGAGGGCTCCATTTCTCCACTCGGCCGAGACCGGGAGCGGCGGAAAAGGCCGGCGACGGCGAGGTGGTTCGGCGGCGGTGGCGCTCGTCGGCGGCAAAATCCGGCGAAGCCCCGGCTAAAGTGAGGGGTCTACGAGCTTCAGCGAACCCCGTGGATGCTAACGGTGGGGTTGGTTCGGCCGGAAAGGCACCGCAGCGGGCGGCGACGGCGAGGTGGTTCGGCGGCCGAAACAGGGAATTCGAGGGTTCGTCGCCGGCGATTTTCCGGCGACCATTTGGCTCGGGAGCTTAGGGGAATTAATACCTAGAGCACGGGGATGATGATGGTACCTTTAATTCGGGAAGAAATCGGCGAGGGTGACGAATTTCGAGTGTCGCACGGGCGGTCGAATTAGGGTTCTTCCGGCCGAGCTCCGATCTTTCCCAAAATTCGCGCAATGTAGTGGCTAATCCTTGGGGGAAATTGGGGGGAAAGCACGAGCGAGCACTGGGGAGTATTTTCGATGTTGGGAGCTGGGTCTAGGGAGGCTTCTTATAGGCGGTCGACGGCGAGGGCGACGCGACGGCAGCAATGGCGCAGCGTCGGCGGCATGGCTCGGTCGCGGGGAGATCGTGCGCGACGTGCGGCGGCTGCGGCTGATGTATGTGCGTACGGTGAGCGCGGCGAGGCGGAGCATGCGGACTTACGGGACACGGCGCCACGCGGGCAGTCGGCGACGACATGGCGACGGCCTAGCGCGGCGTCGCCGCGACCGGCGACCGCGGAGTGGCGCGGCGATGGCGGCGCGGCGCGCGCAACGGTGTCGTCGCGAGAGCACGCGGGCGAGGGCGTCCTGGTACGGCGCGGCACGGCGCTCGGCGCGTGGCGCGCGCGGACGTGGCGACGGTTTGGTCGAACCGCTGAGCTAATGAACGTGCACTTTTGCTTTTTCCCGATTTTAAATTCCTATTTTCCATTTCCATTTCCTTTCACCCTAAAAATTCAAAATAAATTCTAATATTCTCAAAATAATTTTGAAATTATATTTTCAAACTTTTCCCCCACTTTTTATTTTTCAAAATATATTTTTCATATTTTTATTTCTTCTTTTAAAATTAACAAATTAGGGTCCTTGATTAATTTCTAATTTCATATTTCCTTTTAAAAATATTTGTATCATCCAAGCCCAAATATTTATTATTTTTCTTCCACCAGTTAGGGTTTAAACCAAAATGTATTCTTTTCAAGAATCTTTTGTAAATCCACAAAATTATGTATTTACCCTTCTCCAATTATATATTTTGAATTATTACTCCCACCTAGGATATCAAAACTTAGGGTTTTATCCAACTTCACATTAAAGCAATTCAAAAAGAACTCTTATGCAATGAGCTTGGCAAGTAAGAACGAAAAACACGATAAGAAGCAATTAATCCAAAAGGTTTTTGTGAGTTCCTATTTTCACGTTCCGAATTCTACTCCTTCGATTTTCAGGATGTTACAAACCTACCCCCCTAACAATAAATCTCGTCCCCGAGATTTTCTTACCGGTTGCTGAATAGGTGTGGATATTCTGTCCTCAGGAATTCTTCGCTCTCCCAGGTAGCTTCTTCTTCTGTGTGATTGCTCCATTGTACTTTGTACATGCGCCACGACTTGGTTCGTGTCTTCTTTTCTCGCTTCGTCTAGTATCTTGATTGGATGCTCCGGGTAGGTAAGATCACTTTGGACATGGATGGTTTCTAACGGGGCTTGCTCTTCTGGTACCCGCAAACATTTCTTCAGCTGCGACACGTGGAATACTGGGTGGACATCGGAGAGATTCTCGGGCAGTTCCAATTGGTAAGCCACTTCTCCCCTCCTAGCGCTTATCAAGAATGGGCCCACGTATCGTGGTGCGAGTTTCCCTTTGACTTTGAATCTCCGTGTTCCCCGTAGTGGTGAGACTTTTAGATACACGTAGTCACCCTCTTTGAATTCCAATTCTCTTCGTCGAGTATCCGCGTAGCTCTTTTGTCGTGATTGAGCGGCTTGTAGTCGGTCCCGAATCAGCGAACCTTTTCCTCGCCTCCTTGATTATGTCAGGCCCGAATACGTTTCGTTCACCGGTTTCGACCACATCAATGGGGTTCGACATCGGCGACCAAATAGAGCTTCGTTTGGCGACATCTTCAGACGGCTTGATAGCTATTGTTGTAAGAGAACTCGGCGTACGGCAAGCATTTCTCCCAATCCTTGGTGAAATCCAATGCACGAGCTCTCAGCATATCCTCCAAGATTTGTTCGTCCTTTCGCGCCGCCCATCGGTGCGTGGATGATAGGCGGTACGAAAGCGAGATGACTTCCGAGTGCCTCGTGGACTTTGCTCCAAAAATGAGATGTGAATTGGGTACCACGATCCGATATGATCCTCTTTGGTACACCGTGAAGACATACAATCCTACTCATATATAGTTCCGCTAGCTTGGCACGTTGTAGTTAGTTTTCACGGGTATAAATCGCGGTCTTGGTGAGCCGATCTACTATTACCCAAATGGAATCGTAACCGTCGTAGTTTTGGGTAGTCCCACTATGAAAATCCATGCCTATCTCGTCCCATTTCCATTCGGGAATCTTGAGTGGCTGCAGCAAGCCCGTGGCCGTTGATGCTCGGCTTTCACCCTTTGGCACACATCGCACACGGCTACGTATTCGGCTACATCTCTCTTCATATTGGGCCACCAAGATTCTCCTTTCAAATCCTGGTACATTTTCGTGCTTGGGATGTAACGAATATGCCGATTCGTGGGCTTCCTTTAAGATCAATCCTCTCAAACCGCCTCGTTCGGCACACACGATTCTTTTCTTGTACCACAGATTCCCTTGTCATCTACGAAAACTCCCGAGCGCGTCCAGCGGCCATGCGTTCCTTGATTTCTGGGTTTCCTCATTCCCTTTTGGGCTTCCTCTATTTGAGTTCTCGTAGGGGTTGGATTTCCAGCGAGTTCACTCCTCCGTGAGGAATCGGTGTAGATTGAGTCTAGCCATTTCTTCTTGAAGTTCGCGCCATACCTCCCAATCCCATGTGGTTGCATTGGGCTTTGCGGCTCGGCGCATCGGCCACTACATTTGCCTTGCCGGGATGATAATGGATTCCTAGATCGTAATCCTTGATCAATTCCAGCCATCGCCCGTCGTAGATTGAGATCAGCTGAGTAAAGAAATATTTTAGGCTCTTGTGATCGGTATACACATCACGGTGGTTCCCGATCGATAGTGTCTCCAGATCTTCAATGCGTGTACAACCGCGGCTAATTCCAGTCGTGTGTGGGATAATTCTCTTCGTGGGGTCGTAATCGCCGCGAGGCATACGCTACGACCTTCCCATCCTGCATTAACACCCCTCCCAATCCTTGCCGGGATGCATCACAAGTACATCACGAAGTCCTTTAGGTTGTCGGGTAAGGTCAAGATTGGGGCAGTGGTTAACTTTTCTTTTAATTGGTCGAAGGCTTTTTGGCACTTCTCATTCCACTCAAACTTCTTTTCCTTCTTCGGGAGTTGAGTCATAGGTCGGGCTACGGTGGAAAACCCTTCGATAAACCGTCGGTAATAACCGGCCAAGCCCAAGAAACTCCGAACTTCCGTCACGACTTGGGTGCCTTCCATCCCGTGACAGCTTCGACCTTGGCGGGGTCTACCGCTACTCCTCCGCTGAAACCACGTGGCCAAGAAAAGCGACTTCCTTGAGCCGAACTCGCATTTGCTGAACTTTGCATACACTGGTGCTCTCGTAACTTTTCCAGATTTGAGTCGTAGATGCTCCGCGTGTTCCTCATCGCTCTTGGAGTAGATAAGTATATCGTCGATGAATACCACTACGAATTTGTCTAGGTATTCCATGAATACCTTGTTCATCGAGGTTCATAAAGTATGCGGGGGCATTAGTCAATCCAAAGGACATCACCGTGAACTCGTATAAGCCGTAACGTGTAGAGAATGCCGTCTTAGGAATATCTCCGGCTCTAATCTTCAACGATGATATCCCGACCGTAGATCAATCTTGGAGAACACACTGCGCACCTTTAAGTTGATCGAATAGGTCATCGATTCGAGGTAGCGGGTACTTGTTCTTGATAGTTACTTCATTCAGCGATCGGTAGTCCACACACATTCTCATACTCCCATCCTTCTTTTGACGAAGAGTACGGGGCTCCCCGTGGGAGAAGAGCCGGGGCGTACAAATCCCTTCTCTTGTAGTTCCCTTATCTCGCTTCTTGAGTTCCTCTAACTCGTTGGCCGGCATTCGATAGGGTCTCTTGGATATGGGGGCAGTACGGCATTAGATCGATGATAAATTCTACGTCGCGATCCGGGGCATTCGGGTAATTCCTCGGGAAACACATCCGGGTATTCTTGTACTACGGGCATTCCGCCTAAAGGTAGCATGGTGAACACTCCCGCAGCTTGCTCACATAGCTTTGGGTTTTGATCCATAGTTATGCTCATCGGTGATCCCCATGGGGTGGATACCGTGACTTCCCTTCGACTGCAGTCTATAATCCCATTATTTTTGGTCAACCAATCCATCCCGAGTATGACATCTATGGTTTGGGGTGATAGCACCATAAGGTTTGAGAGAAACACCACGTCTCTAATCCGTATGGGCACATTAATGCAGGCATGGGGTACGGTTATGTCTCCCCGGTGAGTGTACCAACATAGGCCTCTTAAGTGCTACTTGGTGTAGGTGGTGTTGTTTGCTTACTTGGGAAGATATGAATGAATGCGAGGCTCCGAATCGAATAAAACTTTAACTGGGTAGAGTTGATAGAGAACATACCCATCAATACGCTCTGGTCCTCCCGAGCTTCTTCCGCCCGCACATGATTCACCGGCCACGTCGAAACCCGGTGGCGGCCTCGTTGGTTAGCGGGGTCCCTGAGCAGGACCTCGTCCCCGCCGCGGGGTGGGGTTCCTCGGACGGGCGTTGCATTGGCGCCGGTGCGCACGGGGCGTTGCGTGGTTTTGGGCAGCTATTGGAGTAGTGCCCGAATTCTCCGCAATTGAAACGCTCACATTCCTTCTTCCTGGAGCGGCTAGGGTTGGTGTGGGCGTACGAAACTGAGGTGTAGCTGACCTGTTGACATGGTCGGAAGCGGGAGAACGTCCGGTTGCCGGAACATTTGGCTTCCATCCAGACGGGGTGGCTCCCTTGGGGCGTTGTGGCGTTCCCTGAAATGGGCGAGCCATAGCGAGCCTCCTCTTGCGGTTATTGTCTACCACCTTTTGGTCATGCTCAAGTCGGACGACCTTGTTGATGAGGCTTTGGAAACTGGTGTGATCCTGCCCGATCATTGGTCCCCTCGGTTCGTCATTTAGTCCCTCAATGAATTTGTCTATCTTTTCTTCTTCGTCCGCAGTCACCGGTGGCGTGGCGGGCAAGCCTGGGTGAACTTGTTCGAGATATTCTTGTACTGAGGTGTTCCCTTGACGCAGTCTGCGGAACTCGTTTTTCTTCATCCTCATCACTGCAGCTGGCACGAAATTCTCACGGAACGCAGCCGTGAATTCCTCCCATGTTGGTTCGCCGGCGTCTTCAGCTCGTGTCTCCTTGTAGGTGTCCCACCAGTCACTCGCGGGACCCTCCAGCTGGTTAGTAGCGAAGATAACTCTATCAGCTTCTCGGACTCTGACGAGGTTAGCTTCTTCTCTATCACTCTTAGCCAATCTTCGGCATCCATAGGTTCTTCGGCCGTGGAAAAAGTGGGCGGCTTAGCTCTCATGAATTCTCCCAGACTCGATCCTCCTCGACCTCCTTGATTATTAGCAATCGCTTGGAGTAGCCGGGTCTCGCATAGCCATGACCTCCGCCTGGGTGGAGGGGTTAGGTTCCCGCGGGTTCTCGTTGGTCGCCGCGGCCCTGCGGCGATGTGCCATCCGAAGAAGGGAGATGAATCAAGAGATCGGACTAGTTTAGGTTATAGTTCCCAGGGGGATCTTTCTTCAAGTTCTTTTGAATGATCTTCAATCAACAGACAAAGTAAAATAATAATAAGCATACGAATTAAGACATCGCAAGGCGATGCTCAGGTTCATCATATTACATAAGGGGGTACACGGACTGTACACACACAGTCCTTCATGCCAGGATAGCAATAATAATTATATCGTCCAACTACATCAACTAATTAAGGGGAAATAGGAAGTGCTGCCGAGCTGGGAAGGTCCTTCCGCCTAGTCATCCAACCATCCGCAAGAGCCAGGCGCCGGAAGTGGGTGGTCCGCTGCTGAAGCAAACCGAAGTCCCCACGGCTCGGAGGTGGTGGCCTCGGAGTCACGCCGAATCTTCCGACTCGGTGGCCGCGTACTCTTGCGAGCGATGCCCGGCGGGTGAGGGGCCTCCCGTGTGAGTCGGGCGACGAGGGGGAACTTCCTCCTCCATTGAGTCGGTGTCGCTAGACTCCCATTTGATCTCCATGGGCTCGCCTCGGACTCCGTATCGGTGTAGATCTGGATGGGGTTACCCTCTCCCGATCCCGGCTCGGATGGTGCTGCGGTACGGAGCTCGGGGTGGGTCCCATGGATGTGGTAGCGGTGGGGTCTACCGGTATGGTGCGAGCTCGTGCTCAACATAAAAGCTTGCTCCATCATAGCTTGAAAAGTATCTAAGCTTGCTGGAGTCATAAGGTAATAGTGGTCGGGCACAGGGGCAGGAGGTGATGGTACGGGCTCGGTGGAAGTACTGCAGGCGTAGACGGGACGAGTGCGCATGTTCCTCTAGCCGGTTGATCTCGCGCTTGCTCTTCTGAGCTGCTCTTCCAGCTCTACCCAGAGCCTCCCTCGGGCCATGTAGCGGTCCGAGAGTTGCTCATCGAGCACCATTGGCTGCGGTGAGTCTGCAGCATGCTTATCTCGGTCTCCACGGCCTTGGTGGCTGTTGACCGGATCATTGAGGCGTGCTCGCGATCGTTGATCTCGAGCGGGGCCTCCTCGTAACGATCGTCCGTCTCCGCCCAACGCGATAGACGCGTGACCATCGGGTTGTAGCAGCAGGGATAGCCTCCACAGGTGCCGGGTTGCCCTCTTCGCGGTAAGGATGATGCACGAACTCTGTCATTGTGAGTTCGGCACGGTGTTCCGCATTAAGGCGAAGGAAGGCCTCGCGAGCCGCATCCCGAATAGCCTTACGCTAGGTCCCGGTGGTAGCGAGTATGGAAGCGTAAGATGTCTCACTTCCCATGCGGGCTTCTATGGATACAATTGCCTCCCAGCTGGATACTCTTCGGAGCCATGCCTTTTGGTGTGATAGGTGGGTGGTTCCGGTACCTCAAACACCATAGTAGGGACGGAGTTGGACCACGAACCCCTCGTTTCACGGAATAGTGACTTCCCAGGTTCCGTCGTGGTTTGACATCGCTTTACGAGGCAACTTAGGGTTAGCGGGAGGGAGCTATCATAATCATTTGGTAAAAAGAAATAAAGATGTAGAAAAGATATATTTGCATTTTCGGAAATAATAGTTTAAAACTGATCCTACGTAGGGATATTTCCCTTTAGCCATCTAGTTAGGGGTAGGGCGCCATTTGGTCTTAGCCTACGGTCGCATGGCTCGATACCAGCTCTGTGGACCCCGATTTTGAGTCGGGAATCTTTCGTGTTCATAGTACCATTTCCCTGGATCAAGTAGTTGGTACCCACGAATACAGATCTTGGATAATCAAGTGCGCATGCACGAATAGTCTTACAATACCATTATTACATTAATAGGCCCGAAGGCATTGTTCATCCCATAGGACCTTATGGTCCGAATACAACATAAAAACGAGTTTAGATAAGAGGCGGAAAGAGGCGGCGGCTTGTCCATTGCCACAGCAACGACCGGAGCTAAAGTCTATTATGCGCCGTCGTTCCCTCGTCCTCCCGGTGATATGCGTATGGATCTTCCGACTCTTCAACTCCATCACTGGAGGTTTGTGCGTATAGCAAGGGTGAGTACCAACCGTACTCAGCAAGCCAACACGCACTGATGCATATGATAAGGTTGTTCAAAGAACATGGCTAGGGTTATTTTTGCGTAAAGCCGCTTTCACAATTCTTTTCACAAGCCTATCGACTAGCCAAATCAAGTTTTAATTTCATAGTTCATTAACCCAGCGACGGTTCTGTCTACCATCCATCGTGATTCCAAGGATGGCTTCCCGCCTCCGGTTCGTCATGATTTTCTGGGAGTCCACCCCTTCTCGTATTCTCGAGAAGTTGATCCACCAAACGAATAAAATCATCATGCAAACCCATCCCAGCATTTTTAAGTTCAAAGTCTAGCCAAGCGAAAGTCTTGTCACGATGCCCAATATCGCGAGCACGGCTATTCGAATAGATTGATTTATTCACACTGCGGTGGATGTACACTTTACCCGTACTCCACGACAGCCCAACAAATGAGCCTACGCCTTAACACATGAGACGGTCACGGCAAAGCCTTTCGATAACCTCACTTTGGTAGTACCCGCTCCATGAACTTATGTCCTCATGCACTCTAGCCGTCCTTTTCTAGCGGTGAGAGGAGTTCAGGCGCACCCGGGGTAAGGGAAGACATTTCCAATCTTTAAGTTTAATTAACATTAGTTTAATCCCACCATTCATAACAAAGGCCGCAGCCTCATCCTCATCCCACAACCACATCATAGAGAACCATCTATGCAAGGATACCGCCTCCGCTCGGCTATCTAGTCGGCTAGGTCTATACCCATTCGAGAAGTACGGTTGTCGGCTCGTTTCCGGCTATCTCATGGCTCGGTCCTTAATCGACAGGGTCGGCACTTGCCTTTCCGGAATCCACCCAAATCATCCGGCCGCCCAGTCTAAAACATTTGTATAGTACTTTCAATTTTCATCAAACTTAGTTCCTCATTTTCATGGCCATGTGGCGCTCATGTCTCCACATGCCGAATCTCAACTACCTTCCCTAAGGTAGTTGCCCAAGCACAAAGCTTTTTCATAAAGTCATGAGTATGCATAAATCTAAGTATAGCATGGCTAGTTTACCGAAGTTATGCTTCGGTTATTTGTATCACATCGCGAGTTACAAGGAGTAATTCTAAAGGTAATCAATAGCAAGGTATGGCATAACAAGTATAGGTAACTCGGTAAAGCATGCATGTTTAGAGTTTAAAATAACATCATTTCGCAATTGGGATCAATATGTTCAAAGGGTGTGAAGACTTGCCTTGCTCGCACGCCGTGGTTGAGTGGGGTCTTCCGCGTAGTCGGTGTTCACTTCTTCGGACGCTATCCGTACGTGCGAAAAGAAGGGTTGAATCCAATTAAAATCCAACAATATCAACAAAAAGAAAGAGATCTCAAAATAATCGCGGAAAGCGGATTCCAAACACAACCTCAAACTTCGGAAATTTTAATAGTTGAATCAACGAAAAGGAGTCCAGTTAAACCGAGCGAACCATTTCGTAATAAATATATATTTTGTACCTAAATTTGAAGATATCCTAGAATAATTAGATTTCTAATTTCCATATCTCCAATAATTGATCTTTAATATTGCAATTATATTTGTTAGGGTTTTGTAATTCTAACGACCGAATAACGACATTCATGCTTAACCAATATTTAAAAAGGTCTCATGTGAACTTCGATAACAATTTAGAGGTCGGACAATATTTGAATTCATAAAAAGGAAAAATTTAATCTATAAATTATTTTCACAAAGTATTTCTTTTTGGAAGGAAAAAGAATATTATACTCATTCCTAGATAATAATATTTCAAAAACCTTATTTTTTTATCCAAAATATTTCAAAATATTTTACCCTAATTTCTTTACTATTTTTCTCTTTCTATTTCCTTTTTTTCTTTTTCTTTTCTTTTTCCCCCTTCTTTTCTTTCCTTCCTCTGTTTCTTCCCTCCCTTTCCCGCTCTGTTCTTCCCGCGGCCGACGGTGAGGGAGGGTGCCGACGGCGAGGAGGGCCGAGCTAGGGAAAAGAGGGCGCTACACCATCTTGGGACCACGAGGGCTCCATTTCTCCACTCGGCCGAGACCGGGGAGCGGCGGAAAAGGCTGGCGACGGCGAGGTGGTTCGGCGGCGGTGGCGCTCGTCGGCGGCAAAATCCGGCGAAGCCCTGGCTAAAGTGAGGGGTCTACGAGCTTCAGCGAACCCCAGGGATGCTAACGGTGGGGTTGGTTCGGCCGGAAAGGCACTGCAGCGGGCTGGCGACGGCGAGGTGGTTCGGCGGCCGAAACAGGGGAATTCGAGGGGTTCGTCGCCGGCGATTTTCCGGCGACCATTTGGCTCGGGGAGCTTAGGGGAATTAATACCTAGAGCACGGGGATGATGATGGTACCTTTAATTCGGGAAGAAATCGGCCGAGGGTGACGAATTTCGGAGTGTCGCACGGGCGGTCGAATTAGGGTTCTTCCGGCCGAGCTCCGATCTTTCCCAAAATTCGCGCAATGTAGTGGCTAATCCTTGGGGGAAATTGGGGGGAAAGCACGAGCGAGCACTGGGGAGTATTTTCGATGTTGGGAGCTGGGTCTGGGGAGGCTTCTTATAGGCGGTCGACGGCGAGGGCGACGCGACGGCAGCAATGGCGCAGGCGTCAGCGGCATGGCTCGGTCGCGGGGAGATCGTGCGCGACGTGCGGCAGCTGCAGCTGATGTATGTGCGTACGGTGAGCGCGGCGAGGGCGGAGCATGCGGGATGCGACACGGCGCTCACGCGGGCGTCGGCGACGACATGGCGACGGCCTAGCGCGGCGTCGCGCGCAGCGCGCGACCGCGGAGTGGCGCGATGCAGTGGCGGCAGCGTGCGCGCGTAACGGTGTCGTCGCCGAGAGCACGCGGCGAGGCGTCCTGGTACGGCGCGGCACGGCGCTCGGCGCGTGGCGCGCGCGGACGTGGGCGACGGTTTGGTCGAACACCGCTGAGCTAACGAACAGTGCACTTTTGCTTTTTCCCGATTTTAAATTCCTATTTTCCATTTCCATTTCCTTTCACCCTAAAAATTCGAAATAAATTCTAATATTCTCAAAATAATTTTGAAATTATATTTTCAAACTTTTCCCCCACTTTTTATTTTTCAAAATATATTTTTCATATTTTTATTTCTTCTTTTAAAATTAACAAATTGGGGTCCTTGATTAATTTCTAATTTCATATTTCCTTTTAAAAATATTTTTATCATCCAAGCCCAAATATTTATTATTTTTCTTCCACCAGTTAGGGTTTAAACCAAAATGTATTCTTTTCAAGAATCTTTTGTAAATCCACAAAATTATGTATTTACCCTTCTCCAATTATATATTTTGAATTATTACTCCCACCTAGGATATCAAAACTTAGGGTTTTTATCCAACTTCACATTAAAGCAATTCAAAAAGAACTCTTATGCAACAGAGCTTGGCAAGTAAGAACGAAAAACACGATAAGAAGCAATTAATCCAAAAGGTTTTTGTGAGTTCCGATTTTCACGTTCCGAATTCTACTCCTTCGATTTTCAGGATGTTACAGCAAGTTAGGACAGGGTTTTATGTCGGCCGATAAGCTGGAGGAAGTAGATATTGGAATGGCGATAGGGCAAGACGACATTTGTAAGTGCTAAATTGTTTGATGATTTTAAAAGAGAGTTAGTAGAATTATTAAAAGAATATGAAGATTGTTTTGCTTGGGAATATCACGAGATTCCAGGACTTAGACGATCGATTGTTGAAAATCGGTTGCCTATTAAACTAGGATATTGGCCACACAAACAGCCACCAAGGCGATTGAAACCCGAGATGTTCGATGCTATTAATGCAGAAATCATAAGACATTATGATGCTAAGTTTATTAGGCCTTACCGATATGCTGAATGGATTTCTAACATAGTGCCAACAATGAAGAAAAATGGGAAGTTGTGTTGATTTTAGAGATTTGAACAACGCTACTCCTAAGGATGTATACCCAATGCCGACTGCTGATTTGTTGGTGGATGCAACCACTTAAGATTATAAGTTTTATGGATGACAATGCAGGATATAATCAAATTTTCATGGCTGAAGAGGATATTCATAAGACTGCTTTTAGATTCCTCGTGTAATCGGTTTGTATGAATGGGTTGTTATATATTTTGGTTTGAAAAGTGCTGGTGTTACATATCAAAGGGCTATGAATTATATATTTCATGACCTTATCAGATTGATGGTTGAAATTTATATGGATGATGTGGTTGTGAAATCAAAAGAAGTCGATGGACATTTAGCCGCTCTGCGAAAGATATTGGAAAGAACCAAGAAATATGGCTTAGAGATGAATCCAAACAAATATGCCTTTGGTGTATCGGCTGGAAAGTTTCTGGGTTTTATTGTTCATGAAAGGGGGATCGAAATCAGTCAACAGACTATTAAGGATGTCAAAGATATAAAACCTCCAAAAAATAAGACTAAGTTACAATCTTTGATCGACAAGATTAATTTTATTAGAAGGTTTATATCAAACTTATCAGGGAGAATTGAACCATTTACTCTATTATTACAGTTGAAGGCCGATCAAGATTTTATTTGAGGTGAAAAACAACAGAAAGCTTTGGATAATATCAAAGATATTTGAGTTCTCCTCCAGTTCTAGTGCCACCACAAAAAGGGGTTGCATTCAAGTTGTATTTGTTAGCAAATGAGAAGTCCATCGGGTCAGTCTTAATTCAAGAACTTGATGATGCGGAGAGGACTATATTTTATCTTGGCAAAGGGCTTTTGGATGCTGAATCAAGGTATACCCCAGTGGAAAAATTGTGTTTACGTTTATATTTTTCATGTTCCAAGTTAAGACATTATCTCTTGTCCAATAAGTGCACTGTGGTTTGCAAAGCCGATATGGTGAAATATATGCTATCGGCTCCAGTATTGAAGGGAAGGATTGGAAAGTGGGTTTTTGGTTTAATGAAGTTTGATTTGCGGTATGAATCCGCTAAGGCAGTCAAGGGTCAAGCTATATCTGATTTTATTGTCCCATATTGGGATGAGTTGATTGGTTATGTTGAGCCGATGCCTTGGACACTATTTTTCGATGGGTTTGTTTGCACACATGGATGTGCTATCGGCTTAGTTATTGTTTCGTCTCGGGGGGCAAGTTTTGAGTTTACATTTATGATCAAGCCTTATTATACATAATCAAGCAGAATATGAGGCAGTTCTCAAAGGACTTCAATTACTAAAATAGGTAGAGACCGATACAATGGAGATTATTGGTGATTTATTATTGGTAATCAAGCAATTATAGGGGAATATCAGTGCAAAAGTGAAATTCTGAAGATTTATAATGATAAATGTAAAGAGTTGATAAAGAATTTTAAGACAATAACTTTGAAGCATATTCCTAAAGAACAAAATAGTGAGACCAATGACTTAGCTCAGGGTGCATCGGGTTATAAGTTGATGTTAAAAGATTGAGATTGAAGTTGCTAGTCTTGATGCCGATGATTGAAGATATAAGATTGTTGAATATTTAAACAACTCTTCTCAATCGGTATCGAGAAAATTGAAGTACAACGCCCTTAAGTATGTTTTGCTTGACGATGATTTATATTATCGGACGATTGATGGAGTTTTGCTTAAATGTTTGAATTTAGAGGAAGCTAAAGTTGTTATGTGTGAAGTACACGAAGGCATTTGTGGAACACATCAATCGGCTCATAAGATGAGATGGTTGGTTTGTCGCGAGTATTTTTGGCCGACAATGTTGGAGGATTACTTTAAATATTATAAAGGATATCAAGATTGTCACAAATTTGGAGCATTTAAGAGGACACCAATATTGGCTATGAACCCGATAATAAAGCCATGGCCATTCAGAGGATGGGGAATTGATATGGTCGGCCAAATCAATCCACAATCGAGCAAGGGGCATAAATATAATTTGGTGGCTACAGATTATTTTACAAAGTGGGTTAAGGCTGCTCCATTAAAGAAAGTTGATTCCAAGGATGCTATTAAGTTTGTAAAGGATCATATGGTCTATCAGTTTGGAATTTCACAGACTATAACAACATATTGTTGATGAGAAATTTCTCTCACGCGCTGGCCTAGGAGATCTTCTTAACTCCAGTGCAGGTCCTTCTCGGCTACCTATGCTGTACAAGGCGTGCTAGTTGGTTTGATCTATTAACCAACAAGAAAAATAAAGATATATGCGTTAAGTATTAGGTTAGATCCTACTGGATCGGCTGCAAGAGTCAATTTACATATATATGCTATCCCGAAGTGTATTTAAACTAAGTGACTAGAATAGATCGGTTGCGCCGAGACAATATTAACCACTTAATCCAAATATACAATGGGATAATAAATATATGCTTTAACAATTTAGCCGATGTCGTAAGTCCAACTTTGAATCGACTAATACTCCGATTTATCTTATGAAAAGATATTGATCTGAGCTAAATGCGCTAAACCTAGATCAGTCGGCTATCGGCTGTAACTGACAAACTGATTTTGGCTTAGGGCATTTAACTAGAGCAAGATCTTAATATAAGAGGTGGTTTTAATAATTCTGATAGCAAATATATCAAAAGAATATTTAAAAAAATAAGACCGGCTAAAAACCCCGACACTGTCTCTAAACATATACATCTAGCCGAATAGATCATAAAAGCTCTAAAAATGACTTAATAGATCAATACTGATGTAACATTAAGTATAAAAAGAACAATATGATCTACTGTAGCTGATGTAAATACCTCAAGACGGTGGACATCGCATATAACCTAGGCCAACCTTTAGATCTAGCTCTATCGGCTGCCGGTTCTTGACAGAAACGAGCGGATGTCAAGACAGATCTAAGCATTGTTCTAGATTATATGTGATATATGATAACTAGCGCATCATAAATCATCGAATTTAGAGTGTCATAGCGATGGAAGCACTAAATTCGATGAGATACACCACTAATGACAAACATTTACCTTAACTTGGGGATCGAAACGATGCAGCCCGAAGCCGGATCAGTTGTTCGTCTGAAGAAAAAGGAGGCGATGCGCCGAAGGTTGTATTGACTGTGTGAATGTTTAATTACAAGGATCTTGGGTCCTATTTATACCCAAGAATAACATTATTTGTACAAACCCTGGTCTCTATCTAATCTACTATTTAAAATACGACAAAACCCCGGGATAAGGACCCATGCCGTATTACAATAGACAGCCTAAATAAATTCCTAATTTACAGATACAATTGTCGTTATAGGACTCTATCCGTAGATGGCAATATCTTTTAACTCTCCATTTGCGAACCGAATCTTCTATTTATCTTTAAGCACTTTCATCGGAAACGGTTTTATCCTCTCCTCTGACTCAGCATCGGCTATTAGCTATCCTCGTTCGATCCAACCTCAGCCGATTGACCTCGTAGCCGATCGCAGCGCAGCCAACTCGACCTCTATTCTTCCATTCCGATTCCATCTCTATCTCGGTAAGGTTTTAGGGATTTGGTTACCAAATTTAGTCGTTAACACATGATCCCCAAGTTCATGATAAGATAATATCGCTGATTTGCTGCTTTTCCAAATTCCCGCTTTTTTTTGACCGAAACCATTTCGGCTGCCCAAAAATATCCTTCAAATACCGCCTTCGCGGCCAGCGCACGTGTCACATTACCACAAACCAACAGCCACCTCAGCAACCCTTGAGTTCTCCGGCGACCTCCTCGGCGAACTCAGCGACCTCGGCGACCTCAGCAACCTTGTCTTCCCCGACGAACCCTAAGAAGCGGCAATCACCAACAATGGCTTCTTCAAGCGCCCACTCCGAGGCAACCCAGACGGAATACCCAGAGGTAGGTCTCATCGGCTATCACCCTTTACTCCGTGCAATTTGGCCTTCATCTTTTGTAACCTTGTCTTTCCATCCTTAAACCACAGCATCTTGGCCACCAAATTGCAATCCCAGACCTCACCAGCCCCAATCAGTTTTTATTAGGGCCAATTGGCAACATAGACCCCAGCGAGCTCATCAATGCCGAAACAAACATAGCCCCCTTAAGATTTTCTACTCCCAACCTAGCTCACTGGTCTAGTGCCTTCAAATCTTGGCCCTCAACGAATAAAACTTGGCCAGCTTGGTACTCACGGATGTCGGCTAGGCTACAAACCCACTGGACTGAGATAGGGATAAATCAATGCCTAGCCCTGACCATAGCCGATATCTCAAAGGATGAACCTCTCTTATCGGCTGCCACCTATTTCTGGTCAGATACGCAAAATGCGTTCCTTTTTAGGCAAGGGCCAATGACACCAACCCTCATGGATATAGTGATGATCACAGGGTTGGACATAACATCAACAGTTGACCCAATCAGCCTCAATATCAAGTGCTCTCACAATTTCAAGACCAAAAGCATAGGGGGTTGGAGCAGATTTATTTCCATGAATATGAAGGACGGCCCAATCACAGAGAGAGAACACACCACTTTCCTATTAATGTGGCTAGAGAAGTATGTCTTCTGTGGGTCGAGCTGTGGGCCGACGAGCAACTGGTAGCATGTAGCCAAAGCCCTAGTAAGCAAGAAACAAGTTCCTTTAGGGAAATATCTGCTCGGCTACTTATACCAAATGCTAAGTAGTGCATCGGCTCGGCTAGCTTACCAACAAGCTATCAACACAGGAGGGCCTTGGTGGCTGCTGCAACTATGGCTAAACCTCCACCTCCACCGGGTTGCAGAAAGGTCATCCCCACTAGAGGCCAATTTCCCCTTAATCGAGCTGAGATTTGAGAATGATGAAGAAGTAACCACCCGTCGATGCTTATCATATGGGGAAGCAGCAACAACCTACCCCGGATCCAAATTAACAACCAATCACTTCAAAAGGTTGTTTGGCAACCTATATAACGGCTTCCCAAGCACTTCAAGGATATGGTTCGCCTATACAGACTTTGAAAGATTTGAACTCCCATATGACTTTCGGCTAGACGAACTCAACTCTGAAAGCTATGATAAGCCGAGGGAAATCTACACATCGGCTATCACACCCTGCATACTTCCACTCAGCATCCACCAAGGACGCAACATTCAAAAGTCCTACGAATTTTATCATCCGATGGTAGCCGCAAGGCAACTTGGTATGGGTCAACTGCCGATCGGCCTGTATTACATAGACAAGATCCAGACGAGAGGCAAGATCGAGGGTGACATCCTGATGAATCGGCTGCTCAATATACCTGGCCCCCCTCTAGGCAGCATTGACAACATCGATCTGGGAGTGCGAAGGACATCAATCTTCAGCCGATTGTGGAATGAATGGAAGCAGCACTTGTTCCACCAGTCGGCCTCTATGTATCTGACTATCATCGATCTAGAAATGACTCTATCGGCAAGTATCCTTTTCCTTTTCTATTTCCCTGTTTTTCTTTCAACAACTCTCTATGTTATCGGCTAATCATGCTTCATTTCTTCGCAGACAATCGACTCCTCTCCTCCGCACATAAGCAATATAGGGGTGGGCATCCACTACGCCCCTGGGTTGTTATCTGGCGGCTGCGGGCTGGCCCCGTCCATCATCGGCTGCCATGCGCCGAAGGTGGGCACTTTGCTCCACGGCCAGACCCGTGCACCGCTGCATCGGCAAAAAAGGGCGGCACCGCTGGCTATGGCTACTCTAGCTGCAGAGAAAAAGAAACGCGCTTTAAAGAAGCCGAGGACAACCCCAGCCGATGACTTGCCCCCAGTCGATTCGGACATGGATGCGGCCCTCAAAGAAGAAGTCAGGGACGAGGAAATGGAGGAGGCCGTCAATGCTACCGCAGCCGAAACAAGTCCTTCTGACAGGTACGCCCAAACTCCACCGGCCGAGCATACCACTGAGCGAACTCCAAGCCCTCGGAAATGCATCCCTCGTCCTCAGCCGGTTAGTGTTTTTACTACTCAATCCTACCATCTTTCACCTTTTTCACATTGCAACTTATCAACTTTTGACATCCATAAGGCCAAGAAGTTAGCCACAAAGAAGAAAACGGCTCCCCTCCTTCGGTAAACTCAATCCTCATTTCTTTCTCACTAGCACAACCGAATTTCTAACTTCACATTTTCTTTTTACAGCCTTCCCACGCTCCAACGTCTGCCCCATGTGCATCAAGGGAGCCGACGCCGATGGCCGCGCGCGCCGAAGATACTGAGGATTTGGCTACCTCAGTTCCAGCTGTCCGAGTAAGTCCTGCTTACCTTTACAAAATTGTCTTATTAGTCATGTCAGCTCTCTAACCAATTTCCAACTTGCAGTCTGTAGCCGATCTCCTGGACTTCGACTTATCAGATTTCCTTGATCTCGACGAGAGCGTCGACAAGGCCGTGGTTGTATCAGACAATGAGCTACAAGCCACCTTGTTGGACATAGCCAAACGGCTTGAGTGTTCTCTGGATTTCTTGGTCACCGATTGCGGTTCCATCCGTAGTTGGTTCGAAGACATCCAAGATCGGCTACTGGACCAGCTAGCTGACACCATCGTGCTAGCTACTTTTCTGGAGGCGCATCGGCACAAACTCGAATGAGCTAAACAGAGGATAGCCGATCGCCGTGAGAACAAGGCCCTAGAAGCTACCATCAAGGCCAGCCAGCAAGACATTACTGCCGAAAAGGCCAAATTCGACGCTCTGAAGACCGAGCCGATTGCCGAACTCAATCGGCTTTGCAAACGCCAGGAAGAACTGATAGCCGAGCTTGCCAACATTGATGCTGACATTGTGGTCAAAGAACAATGCGTGGTCGGCCTGCCGAAGGAGATCGAAGATCAGCGGGCAAAGATCAAGGCAGCCGTGTCAAACATGTCGGACACGGCCAAGGCGATTAAGCCGATTCCGGGGAGCGACGCAGCCGACGCAAGGGCCATAGAAGAAATAGACATGATCCATCGCAGGGCAATATCGGCCATCAAGAACTTCCTTAAGCACTGAGTTGATTGTAATAGTTGGGGCAGAGCTTGTAATCCTTGCAATCTAACTATCACTTGTAATCGGCTTACATTGTCCACCTTTTGTAATCGGCTAACATTTTTTCCAGCAACTACTCTGAATTATCTTCTGTAATCGGCTTGCTTTACTTGGTCCCCACTTGATGCATGCTTGCCGATCACATTAAACTTTTGAAGACGTGAAAAATTTTGAAAAATTCGCTCCGTCTCCTCGATATCACATTGTATTGTATATGTATATGCCCCCTAATTTCGTTGATGTCTTTGATGTCGATGAAATTATGAACTTAACACACTTTCGTCCAGTTGTCGTAACCGTCGGCCATCACCGGTCGATCATAGGGAACTAGGGGAAAAACTTGTCTTGAAAATTACCTAAAGGCGATGTGTGCATCACAACGCATCGGCTAACATGAATCGGCTGAACAAACAGAGCTGAATCATGAGTTGATCCATACACTCGGATAATATTTCTTTAAATATTTGCCGTTCAGAGCCCTTCCAAACACTTCTACATCCAGACCCTCTAGCATATAAGCTCCTTTAGAGACGCATTTGTGGATCTTGAAAGGCCCTTCCCAATTTGGTGACCACTTGCTGAATTTATTATCTGTTGTTCCAATCGGCAATATCAATTTCCAAACAAGTTCGCCCTCTTCAAAAGACTTAGGTACAACTTTCTTATTATAATGACGGGCTACTCGTTCTTTATCCCTTGTTACCTTTTCCAAGGCCCTCATCATTGAATAAAACTAGGTCCTCTGATTCATCCGTCATCAAGTGATAATAATCATCGGCTGTAAGCTGATCTTGTAGCTGAACCCATCTCAAGCCGATGATATTTTCCCATGACAGCATTGCCTCGTGCCCATAGACCAACTTGTATGGAGGGACTTGGATAGATCCGTGGCATGCCATCCGATATGCCCAAAGTGATTCGGCTAATCGGCTATGCCATTGCTTAGGGTACTTAGAAATCTTCCTCTTTATTAGTTTGATCAAACTTTTGTTTGAAGCCTCTGCTTGCCCATTGGCTCGCGCTTAGTATGGTGAAGAATTAAGTAACTTGATCCCCATGCCATCGGCAAACTGAACAAACTCGTCCGATATGAAGATAGATCCCTGGTCTGTTGTTATTGTTTGTGGGATGCCAAATCGGTAGATAATATGCTCTTTAACAATTTTGATTGCATCCCTAGAAACAACCTTTTTCGAAGGAATCGCTTCCACCCATTTTGTAAAATAGTCCGTTGCTACCAGAATAAATTTATGCCCTTTGCTTGAGGGTGGATTGATCTGGCCGATCATGTCGATGCCCCATCCTCGGAACGGCCAAGGCAACAGATGTGGCCCGTCATCTTCGATTAGCTGTATGGCAGAATCGGACACTTTTAGAAAATCGGCTTGCCAGATTTTTCCGGACAAACAATCAATGCCATCGATTTCCCAGAGTTGTAAATCGGCATTGGCGACGCTTACTGACCTGTCCGCTGGTACAATCTCTATCTTGTCACCGTCCCATTGAAGTAGGCACTGGTGCATAGTGGAAGGGACGCAACAATTAGCGTGTATCCAGTCCCTCCCGAGCAGCAGGTTGTAAGACCCCTTCCCGTCGATGACAAAAAAAGTTGTGGGCACGGTCTTGTTGTCGACGGTCAGCTCGACATTCAACACGCCCTTGGTCTCTGATGGGTTGCCGCCAAAGTCCTTTAATATCATGTTAGTCTTGATCAGGTCTTCGGCTCCCTTTCCCAATTTTCTGAATGTTGCATAGGGCATCAGATTTACTGCGGCTCTCCCATCTACTAGCATTTTTGACATTGGCTTGTCGTTGATGAAACCTTTTACATATAGCGGCTTTAGATGCCAATTTTTGATCCCCTCTGGCTTGTCGAAAATTGCTTGATCCGGGGACAGTGCTAGCTTGACCAAGGCGTCCTCGATATTGTCTGCATCGGCTTCGGGAGCACTGAATTCGGCTAGCAATATGAATACCATATTGACCGATGCAGAGATTTTGCCTTTCTCTTTGGCTGCCCTCCTGGCTTGATTGCCTGAACTCTCCCTGGCTTGTTCCTCGTCGGCTGTGGTGGTTTTCCTTTTGGGGATCCATCGCCTTTTGAATTTACCTAGCCAACGACGTTGTTCTTTGATCATCTGCCGAACTTCTTCTTCCCTTCCTTCACGCTTTAGCCTTTGAATTCTTCGTTTCTGCGTCTTGGTGAAGAGGTCAGATGGGCACCATTGGGGGTTGGCCGTTCTTCATCATCGGCCTCTACTTCGTTGTGGTATTCATCGTTCTCATCTTTGTCGAAGAAGTCTTGATGGATCGGCCCTAGCCAATCGTGAACGGACTGCTGGTGCCGGTTGAGCTGTATGGGCCTCGGGACAAACTGAGTTGGACTGGTGATCGGCTGGCTTCTGTGTTCGTCCTCGCGGTGCTCGCTGCAGGCCGGGCAATTTTCTAGCGTTGGCAGCCTCATCCCGGTTTCCCAGCAGTGCCTGAAAATTTCACAATGCCAATGGGGATCGGCACCGCTGTGATTTCTGTCGTACCGGCGGCCTCGTGTTTCTGGCTCTTGTTGATAAAATCTTTCAAACCGAGCCCCTTCCAGCCAAGATTGCTATTGGAGGCGGCGTCGGCTGTTTGTGTTGATCGACCGTCGATCGGACGATTGGGCAACGGGGCGCACCATGCTGATCGGTGCGGCTTGGCTTCCGATCGGCTCATCCTCTGCATTGACCCCTTTCAATGTTTCGGCTAAGGCGTACGTCATTCGCGCTGCCGATCAGCTTGCCTAGGGCCGGTTTGAACCATATTGATTGGGAAGGGGTTGCCATCTACCTTCATCGGCCAAGTGGAATCGGCGAACTTGAGTTTCTCGGACTCTATGCCGACTGGATCTACTGTCTGAAGACTTTATAGTCGTTAGTGGCATGGGATGTAGAGTTGTGCCACTTGCAGTATTTCTTCTTCTTCAGTTCATCGGCCGATGGGATCACATGGTTCTCGGGAAGCTGAATCTGCTTCTCCCTGAGTAATAGATCGAAGATCCTATCGGCCTTGGTGATATTGAAATCATATTTCTCCTCTTTGGCCGTCTTCAGCAGCCATTGATGAGAAATCTCTCTCACGCGCTGGCCTGAGAGATCCGCTTGACTCCAGTGAAGGTCCTTCTCGGCTGCCTGTGCTGTGCAGGGCGTGCCAGTTGATTTGATCTGTTAATCAACAAGAAAAACAAGGGAATATGCGTTAAGTGTTAGGTTAGATCCCCACGGGATCGACTGAGGCAATCCATGAACATATATATGCTATTCTAAACTATATTTAAGCCAAGTGACTGGAATGGATCGGCTATACCGAGACAGCATCAGCCGCTTAACCCAAATACGGTAAAGAATAATAAATATATGGATCAATAACCTAGCCGATGCTGTAAAGCTAACAAGGAATCGGCTAGTACTCCGATGAATCTTATAGAAAGATATCACTCTTGAAACAGATGCACAGCCTGGAAATGAGTCATCGACTATTAATGGTAGGCCGATTTTGGCTAGCGACGTCTGACAAGAATGCGATCTTAACATAAGAGGCAGTCCTAATACAAATCTAATAATAAATATATTAAAAGAAACATATCAGGGCAGATAAGGCTGGCTGAAACCCTGGCGCTGTCTCTAAATAATATAAATCTCAGCCAAACAGATCATTGATAGTTCTAAAAACGACTTAATAGTTCGAACCCGATGCAACATTAAGCATAAAACGAAAAACCTGATCTGTTGTAGCCGATTTATATCTCTCAAGACGGTGGATATCGCATAAAAACCAGCTAACCTTCAGATCTAGCCCTATTGGTTGTAAGTTCTTGATAGAACTCGCCAATGGCAGGATAAATCTAAACATTGATCTAATTTATATGCGCTATATGATAAATAGCGCATTATAAATTCTTGATTCTAATGTGTCATTACGATGGAAGCACTAGAAGCAATAGATTATACTACTAATGACAAGCATTTACCTAGATCTGGGGATCGAAACGATGCAGCCCGTAGCCAAACAAAGTGCTCGTCTGAAGAAAAGGTTGGTGATGCGCCGAAGGTTGATTGTGATTGTGAATGTATCGAATTATAGGGGGTCTCAGGTCCTATTTATACCCAAGATACAATTATCTGTACAAACCCTGGACTCTATCTAAACTACTTATTTGAAACACAACATTATCCCGAGCGGGACCCATGCCGTGTTACAACTAACTGTTTAAACAAAACCTTAAATTATAGATACAATTGCCATTACAGGACTCTATCCATAAGTGGCAATATCGTTTAACGCGCAATTAACAACCAAATCTTCTATTTATCTTCAAACTGCTACATCAGAAACAGTTTCATCTCTTCTGGACCAAGAATCGGCTATCGGCTGCCTCTGTCCGATCCAACCTTAGCCGATTGGCCTCGCAGCCGATCACTCCTCAGCCGATGTGACCCCTGTCTCCTGCCAATCCGGCTCTGCTTCACCTTTGCAGACTTAGGGATTCTATTACCAAATTTCAGTGTTAGCACATGCCCCCCAAGTCGGTGATACGAAGTGTTGCGGATTTGCTTGCCTGTTCAAACTCCCGCTTCTTTCTTGACCTAGACCGCTTCGGCTTCTCCCCAAGTGCTCTTTAAATACCCACTCCCCACGGCCGAGACGCCTACGCCTTGAAAGCGCACTCAGCCTCCTTCGCAAATTTTGTCAAACTTCTCTCTCTTCTTCGATGATCTCACCGGCGCTCGTCAAACCTTGTCACGCTCTTCAAACCAGACACAACTTCACCCCCGAGCACTCCGATGGCTTCTACCGTCGCCGCTTCGAGCACCTCCGTTGAGCCAGCTACCCCTGTCACGCCATCCGTAGCCGCTGCTGTTTCGGCCGCCGCCATGGCCGAGTTTCTTCAGGTACCCCCTTTTGATCTACAACTTTCTTTTTCTCTCGAATCTGCTTCTTTGAACACATTGTATCAATATTTCGTTCAGCCATTTTTTGAGTAGCACTTTCCTTTATTTTCACCAATTAGTACTTTTTCCTCTTTGAACTGTAATATGCAATCGTTCTTGATTAGTGCCCCTCTTTTTCTGAACTGTAGCACCTGTCACACCAAGTATTTGTCCCAAATTTTACACAAGCGCAATGGTACTTTCTCGGCCCCATCAGCAACACGGATCCAACCGATGTAATAATAGCCGAAACCAACCGGATCCCTTTCAACACCGCCAAGCCATCTCTCGCCCACTGGAATGGAACATTCAAATCCTCGCTGACCACCGATGCAGCCTGGGTTGAGTGGTACAAGAGGGTGCGATCGGCTAAATACACCCAGTGGGAGGAGGCCGGGATAGCCCAAGGCTTGGCTCTGTTTATTACCAACATGGAGAAGGACGAGCCACTTCTGTCGGCCGCAACATATTTCTAGAATGACAGCTTCAATGCCTTGATCTTTCGTCAAGGACCGATGACCATCACACTGGCCGACGTGTACATGACAACTGGTTTGGACATTGAGTCAACGGCCAACCCCAACAACTTGTGCCGAAAAGGGTAGCACCATTTCAAAACCAAGGCCATGGGCGGGTGGAGCGGCTTCATTGCCCAAAACATGAAGGATGGACCCGTCGACCACAGAGAGCATACCGCATTCTTGATGATGTGGCTCAAAAAATTCATGTTCTGTGGATCGAGCTGCGGGCCGACCGCCAACTGGCAGGTCGTAGCCGAAGTCCTGGCCGATGGTGGAAAACTTGCGCTGGGGAAGTACCTCCTCGGCTATCTATATGAGATGCTGCATCAGGCTGCCGCAAAGATAGCCGCCAACGCTCCAATCAACACCGGCAGCCCCTGGTGGTTTCTTTAGATCTGGCTGGTACTGGCGACCCAAAAGATAGCTGGTCGGCTCCCTCTGACAGAAGCTGAATACCCAAGGCTGGAGCCGATCGAAGATGAAGACGACAACCAGATCACCACCACCAGGTGCATGAGCTACGGAGGGGCAACAGACGCCCACGTAGGCTCAAAGCAATCGGCCAAACTGCTGGCCAAATGGTTCATAGCCCTCTACGACGGGCTGTCTCACGAGAACCGTGCCTGGTATTTTTACCGGGACCGGAGGCTGTTCGAGTTGCCGGCCGACTTCAATTGGGAAGATGTCAACTCAGCCGACAAACTGAGATGCAGGGAGTTGTTCATCGCCACTCTCTTCCCCTGCATCTTGCCGACCGGGATCCATCAGGGCCGCTTAGTGCCCAAGAGTTACGAGTTCTATTACCCGGTATCGGCAGCGAGGCAGTTTGGTCTTGGACAGCTGCCCATCGGCTTCTTCTATGCCGATAAGATTGAAACGAGGGGGGTGGTCAGCAAGGACCTGATAATGGATTGGCTGGTGAATATAGCCGGCCCTCCCCTCGGCGACGTCGGCGTGATGACATTGGCGTTGAAGAAAAGCGCCGCTTACGACCGATGGTGGGTTGAAATCAAGCGCCACAACTTCCATCGGCGGTCGTCCCATTACGTCGACCTTCTCCTGCCCGAGGAGATCCCCTCGGTAAGCTTTAAGTCCCAACTGATTTTCTCCTTCTTATCATTGGCCGATATAGCCGATTAACATTTGCCCTTTGATTTGCAGGAGACGGAGACAGAGCGGCCGACGGTGAGCGACTCCGGGAGCCCCATCGAATACCGTTTAGGTGTTTTGGGTGATGGCGGCCTCGCTCCGTCGGCCATCGGCTGGGAGGCACAGAAGTTGGCTTCATTGCTACGAGGACAGGTGCGCCAGCTGATCACCCAGAAGAAAAGGGCTGCACCACCTCGACGGGCGTCGGCCGCGCCTGCCCCCAAGAGGCTGAAAGAGAAGAAGTCGGCAGCGCCAGCCGATAGCCTCCCCCCTTGGATCCGGCCATTGCACGGTTCCTCGACACCATCACCAGCGAGGAAATGCCAGCGGCTGTTGGAGCGGCGGCTGAAGCTGGGGTTTCAAGTCCTGAGTCGGTCAACGCTCCAACCGACGTCTCGCCGGTCCCAAGTCCCCCAGCAAAACATCGGCCGGTAAGTCTTCACCTCACCAAATTTTGGCTTTGCGATGATCACTTGCATCTGATCGCACCATCCTTTTTAGGTCAAGAAATTGGCTGGCCGCACTTCACGCCCCGCGCCATCGATAATCACCTCTTGCCATTTGACCCGTAGTAATTAGCCGACTTGTCCGCTAGCTCTTCTTTTGAAGCCCCCGCAATCTCCGTCGGCTGCCCCCCAGGCATCCAGCGAGCATGCTGCGCCTGCCGCAAGCGGCGGCGCCGACGTCGACGAAGAGGCGCCGACGGTCGCAGGCGGCGATCCAGCCAAGCAGATTGCTCCGACCCTGGTGCCAACGGTAAGCCAACTAAAACTAATGATCGGCTTCTGTCAACTCAATGTCCTCTGATCATCTCTCTTTTCTTTGTTGCAGAACATAGCCGACCTCCTCAACTTTGACTTGTCGGAGTTAGAGGAGTCCGGCTAAATCGGCGAGGAGGCGTCGGTGACGCCGACCGAGGATCTGAGGGCCACCCTAGCTGACATCGGCAATTGGCTGGAGGCCTCGCTGGATGTGCTGGTGGTCGACAGCGGCTCGATTCGTGCGCGCTTCAAGGAAATCCAAGGCCAGCTGCCGAAAGCTCTAGCCGATGCCATCGTGTCAGCCACCTTCTTAGAAGCCCACCAACTCAAATATGAGCGGGCACGGCAGCGGATAGCCGATCTTTGTGAGAACCAGGCGCGGTTGGTCACCCTCCAGTAGGCCAAGGATGCCATCAAGAGCCGGAAGGCCGCCTTCGACCGCCTAAAGACTGAGCCGGCGGCCAAGCTCGAGCAGCTCCTCACACGCCAAGACCGGCTGATGTCTGATCTCGTTCAAGTCATGAACGAGATCAATGTTCATAAGGAGTACATGGCTGGTTTGCCGGCCAAGATCGAAGCTAAATGCCAAGGCATCAAGGCGGCCGTGGCGCATTTGCACAACCTGGTGAAGGGCATCCGACCTGTGGTGGGGTCCGAGGCCGACCACATCAAAGCCATCGAAGAGATAGACCAGATCAGGCAAAAGGCGCTGTCGGCCATAGCCGATTTTTTGAAACAATGAGTGTAATATTTTGATATTCTAAAATCGGCTAATGCCTTCTGTATTATACTTGTCATACTTTTGTGATGGAATTGGACAATCATTTTAATCGTGTTCGTAACTGGCTTTGAATCGTGTAATATAATTTATCAATCTTCTGTCACTATGCTTGTAGATGAGATCGGCTATCGGCCGCGCGCAGTGTCTTGAATTGCTTACGTTGAAATCGGCTCCAGCCACCCGCGTCGCTTTACGTTGCCGATTCTGATACCGCACCATGACAGTTAGTGTCAGCGCTCGAATATTAGTCTCACTAGTTATCGGCCGACAATATTTAAATGCACTGTCGATTTGGCGTCACAGTCTGACTTATCCGAACATGTATTTCAAAAACCCGTGAGTCGTGAACGATAGGTATCCAGTCCTGAGTAGTCACCAACCATTCAACGATTCCCACTGCTTTTAATGATGATCTCTTAGACTTCTATGTCTACGGCGATCTTTCACATCTAAATCCACATCTTTTCTTTCTATAAATGGACCCCTTCAGGCCTTCCCGAACACATCACAGCCGAAGAAGAAACTCCCTCACTCTCCAGGTGGACAAAATCTAGGTTTCCAAGCTCTCAGCAAGACCCCTCATGGCATCCTCAAGCTCATCGGTGAACCAGGTGATTTTCCAACCCATCCATCCTCACCATTTCTTTTCTCTAAGTACTCAGGAGTTAATCTTCTCGTAGCCGCTCCATCCCCTACGAGTGATTCTAGCGATCATGGACATCCCGTATGAACTGACGGCTAGCCAAGACCGACAAGTGAGAATCAACTTGCAGCGCTTCAGGGAAGAAGATGCTCGTCATCCGGTGGCCAGGCCTCCAATCAACCTCGGTAGTGTTCCGGCCGCTATTCCTTTGGCGTCTTCAACGCTCATGCGTCTCGACAGGCTAGTAGCAAGGCAAACACAACTTGCCAATGAACTGTTAACCACAAGCACCTATATAAGGGTCACTAGGCTACAGTATTTGATCTTGGATGCTTTAGAGATCAAATCTCCAGAGGCCGTCGACCGGGCCCTGGCGGCTATCAGAGACTATCTAGGAGACATGTAATTGAAATCGGCTTCATGCCGATTATGAATAAAAATCAGCAACTGTCACACCGATTCAAGCCTCCACCCAAATACTGGGGTAATATTTCTTCAAATATTTGCAATCGGCTTGTGTACGTATATGCCCCCAAGTTTTGTTGATAGCTTCGGTGTCGACAAAATTGTGAGTTTGAGCCGTTTGCACATCCTTGCCATCCCTATCGGCCAATCATGAGCCAATCATAGAAAACTTAGCAAAAAATATTGCATAAAAATGCCTAAAGGCGATGTCTTGTTAATGTAAGACATCGGCTGTCGTAAATCGGCTGAAGTGACTATAGCCGAATCACGAGTTGATCCATACGCTTGGGTAATATTTCTTTAGGTATTTTCCATTAAGAGCCCTTCCAAATACTTCTCCGTCCAGTCCTTTTAGCATGTAAGCTCCTTTAGAGATGCATTTGTGGATCTTGAAAGACCCTTCCCAATTTGGTGACCACTTGCCGAACTTGTTGTCTCTAGATCCGATCGGCAGTATCAATTTCCAAACGAGCTCGCCTTCCTCAAAAGATTTAGGCACCACCTTTTTATTATAATGTCTGGCAACTCGTTCTTTATCTTTTGTGACTTTTGCAAGGCCCTCATCCTGGATAAAACTAAATCTTTCAATTCGTCCACCATCAGGTGATAATAATCGTCGACTGTGAGTTGATCCTGTAGCTAAATGCGCCTTGAGCCGACGACACTTTCCCAGGGCAGTAGTGCCTCATGTCCATAGACCAGTTTGTACGAAGGGACTTGAATTGACCCGTGGCATGCCATCCAATACGCCCACAGTGATTCAGCTAATCGGCTGTGCCATTGTTTCGGGTACTCAGAGATCTTTCTTTTAATCAATTTGATCAAACTTTTGTTTGAGGCCTCGGCTTGTCCATTGGCTTGTGCGTAGTACGGTGAAGAATTGAGCAGCTTCATCCCCATGCCATCAGCAAACTGAACAAATTTGTCCGATATAAAGATAGATCCCTAGTCTGTTGTTATTGTTTGTGGAACGCCAAATCGGTAGATGATGTGTTCTTTGACGAACTCGATTGCGTCCTTAGAATCTACTTTTTTGAGGGGAATCGCTTCCACCCACTTCGTGAAGTAATCGGTCACCACCAGGATAAACTTATGTCCTTTTCTTGAGGGTGGATTGATCTGGCCAATCATATCAATGCCCCATCCTCTAAACGGCCACGGCTTAATAATTGGGTTCATAGCCGATGCTGGGGTGCGTTGTATGGCGCCAAACTTCTGACAATCCTGGCAGCCCTTGTAGTATTTGAAACAATCCTCCAGCACCATCGCCCAGAAATACCCTGCTCGGCGAAGCAACCACTTCATTTTGTGGGCCGATTGATGTGTGCCACAAATTCCTTCATGTACCTCCCCGATGGCCACTGTAGCCTGATCGGCTCCCAAGCACTTGAGTAGCACGCCGTCAATCATCCGATAGTACAGATCTTCACTGAGCAACACGTATCGCAATGCCTTGTATCGTAGCTTCCTTGTAGCCGATTGAGAGGGGTTTTTGAGATAGTTGTAGACTTCAAACCTCCAATCATCGGCTGCAATGGCGGCAACGTCTATGTCGACTTCTTTTAGCATCGGCCGATAGCCCGATGCCGCCTGAGCCAAGTCATTGGCCTCTGTGTTCTGCTCTCTGGGGATATGTTTCAAAGTAACTAGCCAAAAAACGTCCATTAATTCCCGGCATTGCCGATAATAGACCATCAGCGCGTCGTTTTGCATTCATATTCTCCCGATAATTGGCGATGACCAACAACGAGTCTCCCATTATTTTGACGGCGTCGGCTTCAACTTCCTTGAGTAGATGCAATCCTTTAAGGACCGCTTCGGATTCGGCTTGGTTGTTTGTAGCGTGGGGGTTGATGGCAAAAGCAAACTCGAAGCTTGCCCCCTTGGGCGAAATAATGACCAAGCCGATGCCACAGCCGTTGGTGCAAACCAAGCCATCGAACGTCAGAGTCCAAGGCATAATTTCCACTGAGCCAATTGAGTCGTTCCTATGCTCCACAATGATGTCGGCTATGGCTTGCCCTTTGATTGCCCTTGGTGCCTGATACCTCAGATCGAACTCTGTTAGTGCGAAGATCCACTTCCTGATTCTTCCTTTGAGCACTGGGGCCGATAGCATATACTTAGCTACATCGGCTTTGCAAATTACCGTGCACTCGTTGGACAGCAGATAGTGCCTTAACATTGTACATGAAAAATAGAGGCATAGGCATAACTTCTCCATAGGTGAATACCTTGTCTCTGCGTCTAGCAACCGTCGGCTGAGATAGAAAATGGCTTTTTCTTTGCCGTCGACCTCTTGGATTAGGACGGAGCCGATTGATTTGTCATCGGTCGATAGGTACAGCTTGAACAGTATTCCCTTTTGTGGAGGCATTAAAACTGGAGGGGAGCTTAGATAATCTTTTATGTTGTCTAACGCCTTCTGCTGATCTGCCCCCCATGTGAATGCCTGATCGGCTTTCAGCCGAAGCAGTGGTGTGAACGGCTCCATCATTTCTGAGAGGTTGGCTATGAATCGTCTGATGAAGTTTATCTTGCCGATCAATGACTGGAGTTGTTTCTTGTCCTTCGGAGGCTGAATTGTCTTGATAGCATTTATGCTCCTTGGTGTGACTTCAATTCCTCTTTCATGAATGAGAAATCCCAAGAATTGCCCGGCCGATACGCCGAACGCGCACTTAAGCGGATGCATCTTCAGACCGTACTTCCTCGTCCGTTCTAACACTTGTCTCAGATCGGCAATGTGGCCTTCTATCTCCTTTGACTTGACCACCACGTCGTCAATATATATCTCTACTAGCGAGCCGATCATATCGTGGAAGATGTAATTTATGGCCTGCTGATATGTTGCCCCAGCATTCTTCAAACCGAACGTCATTACTACCCATTCGTACAAGCCAATTGCGCCAGGACACCGGAAAGCGGTTTTATGGATGTCCTCGTCGGCCATGAATATCTGGTTATACCCTGCATTACCATCCATGAAACTGATAATTTTGTGGCCTGAAGCAGCATCGACAAGCAGATCGGCTATCGACATTGGGTATTCGTCTTTAGGGGTTGCCTTGTTTAGATCTCTGAAATCGATGCACACCCTAAGTTTACCGTTTTTCTTTAACACTGGGACGATGTTCGAGACCCACTCGACGTATCGGCAAGGCCAAATGAATCCCACGTCGTATAGCCGAGTGATTTCGGCTTTTATTGCATCGTACATATCGGCCTTAAACCTCCTGGGAGGCTGTTTGAACGGCCGATAGCCTACCTTAATTGACAGTTGGTGGACCACTATTTATCGGTTGAGGCCGGGCATCTCAAAGTACTCCCAAGCAAAAAAATATTTATATTCTTTTAATAATTCAATAAGTTGGGATCTACAATGAGGAGACAGATTTCTGCTAATGTACGTTGGCCTCTGCTTATCACCAGAGCCGATGTCGATTTCCTCTAATTCGTTGGCCGACGTGAAACCTTGCCCTAGCTTGCCATCGTCTTCGTCCGCGGTGTCCACGCTGAGAACGCTCGAGCCCTCCACCATGTCTTGTTCAAAGCAGCAGCTGTGACTCGTCATTTCCAATCGGCTGTATCGTTGAATTGGAGACATTTAGAAAATCGGCTTGCTAGATTTTCCCGGATAAACAATCGATGCCCTCGATTTTCCAAAGCGGCAAATCGGCACTGACAATACTAACTAACCTATCGGCTGGTACGATCTCGATCTTGTCGCCGTCCCATTGGATCACGCTTTGATGCATTGTAGAAGGGATGCAGCAGTTAGTGTGTATCTAGTCCCTTCCGAGCAGCAGGCTGTAAGACCCCTTCCCATCGATGACAAAGAATGTTGTGGGCACGGTCTTATTACCGGTGGTCAGTTCAACATTGAGGACGCCCTTGGTTTCCGATGGGTTGCCGCCGAAGTCCTTGAGCACCATGTTGGTTTTTATTAGGTCTTTGGCTCCCTTGCCTAGTTTTCTGAATGTTGCGTAAGGCATGAGGTTGACTGCAGCTCCCCCATCAACTAGCATTTTGGAAATCGGCTTGCCGTTGACGAATCCTTTAATGTATAATGACTTTAAGTGTCGATTTTTGGTTCCTTCGGGTTTGTCGAAGACAGCTTGGTTTGGTGAGATTGCCAATTTCGCCAGGTCGTCCTCAATGGTATCTGCATCGGCCTCGGGGGCGCCGAACTTGGCTGGCAGCACGAATACCATGTTAACCAATGCAGAAATTTTGCCTTTCCCTTTGGCTGCCCTCCTGGCTTGATCGGCTGGGCTTTCCTCGGCTTGCTCTTCGTCATTTATGGCAGCTTTCATTTTGGGTACCCATCGCCTTTTGATTTTGCCCAGCCGACGGCGCTGCTCATGGATCATTTGCTGCACTTCGTCTTCTCTCCCTTCACGCTTAAGCCATTGAACCCTTCTTTTCTATGTCTTTGTGAAGAGATCGGACGGGCACCATGGGGGTTGGCCGATTCCTAATCGTCGGCCTCTTCATCGTCGCGATCGTTCCCCTCGTGGTTTTCATCGACGAAGAAGTCCTGGTGGATCGGGGCGAGCTGATCATGGACAGACCGCCGCCTTTGGTTCAGCTGAACGGCTCTCGGATCGGCGCGATCAGACCATGAAAAGCCAAATCGGCCAACTGGGCGTCTGATAGCACCAGGCTGTAACATCGGTTCCTCATCTCCCTAAAGCGTTGGATGTAGTCTTGGACCGATTCGTTGTGTTTTTGCCTGATGCTGGTGAGGTCCGACAACTTCATCTCGTTGTTGCCGGAGTAGAAATAGCTATGGAATTGTTTTTCAAGATTGGCCCAACTCTGAATTGAGTTGTACGGCAATGAGGAGAACAAGTTAAAGCCAATCCTGAAAGAGAAAGAGGGAACAATCGGACCCTCAAGGCGTCCATAGCCGATGCCTCACCGAATTGTGCCAAGAACCGGCTAACATGCTCGTATGTTGAAACATTGTCCTGCCCTGAGAACTTCGAAAAATCTGGGATCTTGTATCGGTTGGGCAACGGGATCCGCTCGAAGTGCTCTGGATAGGGATACCAATACATGTTCCCTGAGTCTTTTGGCTTGACGCCGAATTGATCGCGCATAACATCTGCGGTCAGATCGGCCCATGTCTGGTTGTCTTGCTGTATCGGCTCGTATGGGTCATACGGCGCGGGTGCTTGTCGATACAGCGGTGGTGGCGTTTGAGGCCTATAATGATGATCTTGACTGCCTCCTTGGTATTGGTACTGATGATCAGCGGGCGGTGGCCGAGGCGCCGGTTGTGGCGTTGGTGGTTCTAGAAACAACTGTCGGCCACCGGCGTTGTACCGTCTATCTGGATCAATCGGTTCTGAGTGCCGATTGTCATTGAACATGTTAGCGAGTTGACCCTGGGGCAGCAATTGTTGTTGGTTCAGTATAGTAATTGCTGGCCTTATAGCCGTTTCACCTGGATTCGGCTGACCGAGGACTCCTCCCGGCTGTCCTTGTTGCGCTATTAGTGGGATCGGCCGATTTTGCGTGACCAGCGTCTTGTAACCAGGGAATTGGCCGTTTGTGAAGTATGTTGGCCCTCGTTGCAGCTGGTCGGCTATTTTAGCATCGACCACATTAGCGATCATGTTATTGGGAGTGTTGACCAGGATGCTACTTTGGTTGACCAACACGTGATGCACGGCCGAGTCAATTTGGTCTTGTAGAGAATATACAACCAAATCATCCTGTACCTGGGTTGGCTCCTCCACCTTCTGTTTACCTTTTGTCTCACCAGAGGAGGATGCTTTAGTGTCGTTCAGGCTGAACTTATACTTCTGGTGCACGGCCCCGGATCTTGTTTGGGTGAAAGATTGCAAGTAGTTAGCCTGGAGCTCTTCCACCATCTTCTTATAATCGGCTTGTTGTTCAGCCGATAGCTGCTCCATTTTCACAGGCACGATGTTGTCCTGCGTAATGCTGGGGCTCTTGGAGTCGACCATCTTGCCGGCTGAATCTATGCGTCCGAGTCGAGCCGACAAAGAAAGTCCCACTGGGCGTGCCAAGAAGCGTGTGGACGAGAAATCTCTCTCACGCGCTAGCCTGGGAGATCTGCTTGACTCCAGTGCAGGTCCTTCTCGGCTGCTTGTGCTGTGCAGGGCGTGCCAGTTGATTTGATCTGTTAATCAACAAGAAAAACAAGGGAATATGCGTTAAGTGTTAGGTTAGATCCCCACAGGATCGGCTGAGGAAATCCATGAACATATATATGCTATTCTAAACTATATTTATGCCAACTGACTTGAATGGATCGGCTATACCGAGACAGCATCAGCCGCTTAACCCAAATACGGTAAAGAATAATAAATATATGGATCGATAACCTAGCCGATACTGGAAAGCTAACAAGGAATCGGCTAGTACTCCGATGAATCTTATAAAAAGATATCACTCTTGAAACAGATGCATAGCCTGGAAATTGGCCATCGGCTATTAATGGTAGGCCGATTTCGGCTAGCGACGTCCGACAAGAATGCGATCTTAACATAAGAGGCAGTCCTAATACAAATCTAATAATAAATATATTAAAAGAAACATATCAGGGCAGATAAGGCCGGCTGAAACCCCGGCGCTGTCTCTAAATAATATAAATCTCAGCTAAACAGATCATTGATAGTTCTAAAAACGACTTAATAGTTGAAACCCGATGCAACATTAAGTATAAAAAGAAGAACCTGATCTGTTGTAGCCGATTTATATCTCCCAAAACGGTGGATACCGCATATAAACCAGCCAACCTTCAGATCTAGCCCTATTGGCTATAAGATCTTGATAGAACTCATCAATGGCAGGATAAATCTAAACATTGATCTAATTTATATGCGCTATATGATAAATAGCGCAGTATAAATTCTTTATTCTAATGTGTCATTACGATGGAAGCACTAGAAGCAATAGATTATACTACTAATGACAAGCATTTACCTATATCTGTGGATCGAAACGATGCAGCCCGTAGCCAAACAAAGTGCTCGTCTGAAGAAAAGGTTGGCGATGCGCCGAAGGTTTGATTGTGATTGTGAATGTATCGAATTACAGGGGGTCTCGGGTCCTATTTATACCCAAGATACAATTATCTGTACAAACCCTGGACTCTATCTAAACTACTTATTTAAAACACAACATTATCCTGAGCGGGACCCATGCCGTGTTACAACTAACAGTTTAAACAAAACCTTAAATTATAGATACAATTGCCATTACAGGACTCTATCCATAAGTGGCAATATCGTTTAACACGCAATTAACAACCGAATCTTCTATTTATCTTCAAACTGCTGCATCAGAAATGGTTTCATCTCTTCCGGACCTACAATCGGCTATCGGCTGCCTCTGTCCGATCCAACCTTAGCCGATTGGCCTCGCAGCCGATCACTCCTCAGCCAATGCGACCCCTGTCTCCAACCGATCCAGCTCTGCTTTGCCTTTGCAGACTTAGGGATTCTATTACCAAATTTCAGTGTTAACACACCTCTACGTCATCGTCGTTGGAATCAGAGTCTGACTCAACAATGACTTGAGTTATTTTTTTGACGGCCTTCCTGGTGTCTTGAAATCTTTGTTCATGGGTCATCACCTTCTGTGCCAGATGTGTCAGGCTGTCGAAGTCTTGGGCGAAGAAGCGCTCGTGGATCGGTGCGATCAAGCCATGGAAGGCCAAATCGGCTAGCTGGGCATCCGACAGCACCAGGCTGTAGCATCGGTTCCTCATCTCTCTGAAGCGTTGAATGTATTCTTGAACCGACTCATTGTGCTTATGCCTGATACTGGTGAGGTCCGACAACTTCATTTCATGGTTGCCGATGTAGAAGTAGCTATGAAATTGTTTTTCGAGATTGGCCCAGCTCTGAATTGAGTTGTAAGGCAATGAAGAGAACCAGGTGAAAGCCGATCCCGAAAGAGACAAAGGGAACAACCGGACCCTCAAAGCGTCTGTAGCCGATGCTTCGCCGCACTGCGCCAAGAATCGGCTGACATGCTCGTAGGTTGACACGTTGTCTTGCCCTGAGAATTTTGAGAAGTTTGAAATTTTGTATCGGTTGGGCAATGGAATCCCCTCAAAATGCTTCGGATAAGGATACAGATACATGTTCCCTGAGTCCTTTGGCTTGAGGCCGAATTGATCGCGCATGACGTCCGCAATCAAATCGGCCCAGGTCTGGTTGTCCTGTTGTATCGGCTCATATGCATCGTATGGTGCGGGTGCTTACCGATACAATGGTGTTGGTGTCTGGGGCCTGTAGTGATGATCTTGACGGCTCCTTGATACTGGTACTGGAATGGGTGATCAGCGGGAGGCGGCCGATTTACCGGTGGTGGCGTTGGTGGGCCCGGGAAGAGCTGTGGGCTACCGGCATTGTACTGTCTATCCAGGCAATCTGGGCAACCGGCTCTAACTGCCAACTATCGTCGAACATGTTGGCAATATGATCCTGGGGCAGCGGTTGTCGGTTCAGCACGGTGATCACTATCCTTGCAGCCGAACCGGTCAGATTTGGCTGGCTGAGGACCCCTCCCGACGGCCCTGGTTGTGCTGGTGGTGGAATCGGCCGATTCTGGGTGGCCAATGTCCTGTAACCAGGAAACAGACCGTCTGTGAAGTAAGTCGGCCCCGCTGCAGTTGGTCGGCTATCTTGGCGTCGACCACAGTGGCAATCATGTTGTTAAGGGTGTTGACAAGAATGCTACTCTGGTTGACCAGCGCGTGGTGAACGGCCGAATCAATTTGGTCTTGTAAAGTATGCAAGGCCGAATCATCTTATTCCTGGATCGGCTCCTCCGCCTATTGTTTGCCCTTTGATCCACTGGAGGAGGACGCCTTGAGTTCGTCCATGCTGAACTTGTATTTTTGATGCACGACCCCGGACCTTGTCTGGGTGAACGATTGCAGGTAGTTGGCCTGGAGCTCTTCTACCATCTTTTTGTAGTCGGCTTGTTGTTCAGCCGACAATTGCTCCATCTTCACAAGCACGATGTTGTCCTGAGAAACACTGGGGCTCTTGAGGTCGACCATCCTGTCAACTGCGTCGATGTGTCCTAGCCGAGTTGACAGAGATAGTCCCACCGGGCATGCCAAGAAGCGTGTTGACGAGAAATTTCTCTCACGCGCTGGCCTGGGAGATCTGCTTAACTCCAGTGCAGGTCCTTCTCGGCTACCTATGCTGTACAAGGTGTGCCAGTTGGTTTGATTTGTTAACCAACAAGAAAAATAAAGATATATGCATTAAGTGTTGGGTTCGATCCTACTGGATCGGCTGCAAGAGTCAGTTTACATATACATGCTATCCCAAAGTGTATTTAAACTAAGTGACTAGAATAGATCGGCTGCACCGAGACAGTATTAACCACTTAATCCAAATATACAATGGGATAATAAATACATGCTTTAACAATTTAGCCGATGTCGTAAGTCCAACTATGAATCGGCTAATACTTCGATTTATCTTATGAAAAGATATTGATCTGAGCTAAATGCGTTAAACCTAGATCAGTCGGCTGTCGGCTGTAACTGACAAACTGATTCTGGCTTAGGGCATTTAACTAGAGCAAGATCTTAATATAAAAGACAGTTTTAATAATTCTGATAGCAAATATATCAAAAAAATATTAAAACAGATAAAATCAGTTGAAACCCCGGCACTGTCTCTAAACATATACATCTAGCCGAATAGATCATAAAAGCTCTAAAAACAACTTAATAGATCAATACTGATGCAACATTAAGTATAAAAAGAACAATCTGATCTACTATAGCTGATGTAAATACCTCGAGACGGTGGACATCGCATATAAGCTAGGCCAACCTTTAGATCTACCTCTATCGGCTGCGGGTTCTTGACAGAAACGAGCCGATGTCAAGATAGATCTAAGCATTGTTCTAGATTATATGTGATATATGATAACTAGCGCAGCATAAATCATCGAATTTAGAGTGTCATAGCGATGGAAGCACTAAATTCGAGTAGATATACCACTAATGACAAACATTTACCTTAACTTGGGGATCGAAACGATGCAGCCCGAAGCCGGATTAGTTGTTCGTCTGAAGAAAAAGGAGGCGATGCGCCGAGGGTTGTATTGACTGTGTGAATGTTTAATTACAAGGATCTCGGGTCCTATTTATACCCAAGAATAACATTATCTGTACAAACCCTGGTCTCTATCTAATCTACTATTTAAAATACGACAAAACCCCGGGATAAGGACCCATGCCGTATTACAATAGACAGCCTAAATAAATTCCTAATTTACAGATACAATTGCCATTACATGACTCTATCCTTAGATGGCAATATCTTTTAACGCTCCTTTTGCGAACCGAATCTTCTATTTCTCTTTAAGCACTTTCATCGGAAACGGTTTTATCCTCTCCTCTGACTCAGCATCGGCTATGGTTATCCTCGTAGCCGATTGACCTCGAAGTCGATCGCAGCGCTGCCGACTCGACCTCTGTTCTTCCAATCTGATTCTATCTCTATCTCGGCAAGGTTTTAGGGATTTGGTTACCTAATTTAGTCGTTAACACATATCAAGGGTCTATTTTGTGTCAGATGAATTTGTCCATTTTGCCGATGGTATGGGTATCAAGTTATTAAATTCATCTCCTTATTACACACAAGCCAATGGACAAGCAGAAGCATCTAACAAGAGTTTGATTAAGTTGATTAAGAGAAAAATTGTAGCGCAGCCAAGGAGGTGGCATACTACATTGGCCGATTCAATATGGGCTTATGGGATGTCTTGTCATGGAGATACTCAAGTTCCGTCGTATCAGTTGGTTTATGGACATGAAGGTATTTTACCTTGGGAAACTAACATTGGCTCAAGACGGATTTCATTACAAAATGAGCTATCGGTCGATGATAATCATAACTTGATGGTTGATGATTTAGAAGATTTGGCACAAGTCCGGTTGCGTGCTTTGGAGAAAACTAAAAGAGACAAAGGAAGGGTTTCAAGGCATTATAACAAAAAACTTGTGCCAAAGTCTTTTGAAGAAGGAGAATTTGTTTGGAAATTTATATTGCCAATAGGGACAAGAGATAATAAGTTTGGAAAATGGTCGCCTAATTGGGAAGGACCCTTTCGGATTCATCATTGTGTATCGAAAAATGCTTATATGCTTGAAGGATTAGATGGAGAAGTTTTTGGCAAAGCACTTAATGGAAAATATTTGAAGAAGTATTACCCAAGTGTTTGGATTAATTCGTAAGCGGATGTTTAGCTGATTTATGATAAAGCTGATGTATATTACATTGCCTCAAGATGGCTTATATATATATACATATATATTATCGCCCTTAGACCAAAATTTGATGAAATATCTAAGTATAAAGAAGTAGAGATGAAATCGGCTCGATGGCCGATAGATATATTACATAAGTGTATTGAGTGTTTGAGCAAAGGAGTTTTTTGGAGCTAGTGTCTGAAGAATTAAACTATTACATCAACCGAGGTAATTTAGGACTATCGATATCGCACGAGGCAAATTTGGTTAATTTCTTCAATGATACGGATATCATTGGCTTCAGAGCTTGGGATCGGCTTCAAAGTCTTGTTAAGGACTACGAAGTGTTTGGCTGATGCTTTCAATTTGGACTTCTGATCTTCGATGGCTTTTGGGAAATCGGCTAGTTTCTGCTCAACTTCGGTGATCTTTACGCATGTTTGCCTCAACTTGACCAAGAGATCAACTTCTTCTTGCTTTAGTTCATTATGCTTTTTCTGAGTTGCTTAGGGCCATCAGTCAGCTCATCAAGTTTGGTTTTGTCATCGTTAACTTGTTGGCATCTAGTTGAATAGTTGAATCTATAGATTGGCACTCAAGATGATCGATAGTCTTTGTTCTTCTCTTTGAAGCTTGAATTGATGTTGCTCAAGGAAGGTTGCTGGGGAGATGATGTCCTTAAGCTCATCAGGGAGTTGACCTAGTATCTCTTGGAATCTAGTTCTGATCGGCCCACAATCTACTACTAAGGCATCTAAGGAGGAATTGAGGTGATCAACTATGTCTTGTAGCCTTGCTCTTAGATCTTCCGAGGTAGGAGATTTGGTTTTGCTGGTGGTCTCTTCATAATCCTCATTAAGAAATTGCCTTATGTCAAAAGAAAACATATCGACTAAGTTCTGCAAAAGAAAATATGAGTCAAAAGTTGAGCAAAAATTGAGCCAATATGAGGTTATTTTGGAAGAATTTATTCTTGCTTGTGGGGCAGCAGCAACAATTGCTTCTTCTTCATGATGGTTGTCGACAGAATTAGTGCATTCACTTGAAGTTGGCCGATGAGGAGAAGCCGATGGAGTTTTGTGCTGAAATAATACAAGTGTTAAAAGTATCATTGGCTGAGTAAGTATCGATTGAGAAGTTTAAAATGTTAAGGAAATTGAGAAGATTTACTAATGCAGCTGGAGAGGCATGAGAACTTGGAGATAACGGTGGCATTGAGAAATGTTTCTCCTTCGCTAAAGCTAATCCTCTTGTAGTCTTCAAAAAAGGGAGCAAGTGTTAGTGAATTTCAAGGTGATTGAAGAATAAATGAGGGTAGTTATGAATATCACCTCGACTTTGCGAAATGTTGTGCACTTGCGTGGAGGCGATGGAGGTATTGATCAATGTCTCAATCAATTAGGGGAAGCTCATCATCGGCTGCTTTCTTTGATTTGATAGGCTTGGGCTGCTTAATGGTCTTCTTGGTGGGTTGCTTGCGCTTAGCTGGAGCTATGGGGATTGAGTCCCTGATTTGACCATGAAGCAAAGACCCTAGTAGGGGGGCAACAAAGCCGATAATGGATAGAGCAATACCTTCTCTAGATGGCATAATGGCTGGTGCATATACAATCGGCTGACCCCTATTGTAAGTATGTTGGTGGATGAAAAAGTTTCAAAATATTTAGAAGGAAGAAGTTCAACTTACATGGGGACTGACGGAAGGGATGATAGTAGTCAGATAGAAGCTTGATGATAGGTGAAAAAGTTGTTTTTTTCCATTTACTCCACCATCGATCAAATAGAAAATTTCTCGCAAGATGAAGGTTGATATGTTCAAAAGTCATAGAGTGATGTCACAATGCCTCTAGTCTAAATTTTTCTGACGAAGTGCAAGCCGATGGGGAGCTGTCTCATACCAAGTCATCTTGCTACTAACATAGAGTTGTAAAATTAATAAGATACTTGGACATTTTGGCCTTGAGATACTCCAGTTGGGATGATGCAAGGGGATATGGCCGAAACAAAGTTTTCTCCAGATCTAGAATCGACTTCATCATTCAAATCACTAAGCCTCAGGTCAGTTGGCAATTAGAAGTCTGAGAAGTTATCATAAGGAAACCATATTCTGGCGTTCAGAGCAAAACCATCATAGAACTTATAGAGCCACTCTTGGAATATTTCAGCTGATGGACCTGACCCAGGATAGACTAATACTGTGTCACGCCCAGAAATTCCTGCCCGGAATTTCCGAAGCTGAATGTGTATTAAAATCCGGACCAGCCAGGGTACACAAACAAAAAATTGTATATACAAAATCCACGTCTTAGAAACATGAGAAAAGTCTTACAATAATGAAGCGAAAAAAACAAAATAAGCTAGACTACAGCCTGGCACTCGCAGCGTGGAACTCCACTCCACACGCACCCTAGATGGTAGCGACAAGCCTACTCATCCTCGAATCCTTCTTCTTCTCCATCCTCCAGCTCCGAGGTGGGGGAAAAGGAAGCAAGATTGAGTACGACCCACTGTACTCAGCAAGTCATACCAAAGGAAGGTATGATGCAAGAATAATTCTAAAGGAAGGTTAGAGGTTAATTTGCACAAAGCAAGCATTTTGCAGACAAAGCTGAAAACAGTAAAAAGGTTGAGTTTGATTAAGCAAAATTAATGATGTCTATCCAACGATAAACCACGTTGCGTCATGCCAAAACCATCCATCTCTTCTGGCCAGTTCCATTAAGTCAAATTATTTATAAATGGGAGTAATAATGGTGGATTTGGTCGACCGCCCATTACTGTGGGCATGACTATTCGAATAATTCTACTCTGATCAGAGACGTACATCTGTACCCACAAGACATAGCCCCACAACACGTTTCCGTGAGTCTACAACCACCATGACATATCAAAAAGGGGTCTGTGACAGGACCATTCGCATAACCCTCCCTGACCAAGCGACATCACACTTCAGGTTTTGCCCCTATCTTTAAATCCAAGGTAGGTAGCCCTCTCTTGTGCCTAGGCAAATCCGAAAGCCGCATAGACCTTTCTCAGTCCATCCAAACTCTGTCACGCTCACCCTTGCCTGGGTGTGTCGGACAGGAAAAAGCTACACTACAAGCCCAAACCATTGCCCACGCTGGCTTATGGTACATGTCTTCCAGGGTTTCCTGTGAACCGGTCCTTAATTGCCATGGGTGCATCCATCAAAACCGTGCACCCACAGTCCACCATTCAGTCATATTTTATTTATCATTGTTGCTATAGTATCATAGGTCAATGACCATCATCATTAATGTCATCATAATCTAGCAATAGTGTTTTCCTAAAGTGAGCTAGGTGAACTAAGCAGGGCTAAGAGTTCCCTAATCCATCATCTAATCATTTTGAATCCCGCTTAATCAACGACACAAGTAAGGAACCTAGGCTGAGTACTATAGGTCCTACCCCACATGACATTATAAAACAATGAAGTTTAATAGAAAAAACGAGATAAATTTTGCAATTTGGAACAATATGATCAAATAGAATACATGACTTGGCTTGCTCTTGCTCTTGGGGAACTTCTGCGTCTACCTCAAAATAAACAGGAGGGTCGGTGGCGATGGAATCTAATCAACAAACAAAGCACAACAAAAATAGGCTATAAGTCTACTCAAACAAACAATAAAACTATTTTTAATGCATTCTAGGCATTTCTATGAGTCCACTACAACTTGAACGGACTCAAACGAAGTTCGGATGAATTTATTGTGAATTTTAGAAGTTTAAGTCAATTACTAATAAAGAAAAACGAAAACTAAACGATTTGTTGCGCCAGCAAGGCTAGGGCTGATGTCAGCTGACCGACCGACCAGCACCGACAGGCGGGGCCCGTAGGTGAGAGGCACGCGGGAGAGGGGCGCACTAGTCCACTGGTCTGGCAAGTGCGCACCACATGTCGCTTGCATGGTGCCTACGTGGCAGCCATGCGGTGGCCAAGTGGGCAGCCGGTGCTGAGGTGGCACCACCACTTGGATGGCCCGGATTCACCCACGGGTGAATCTGATGGCTCGGTGTTAACGACAAAATTTGGTAAGCAAATCCCCGAGTTTGAAGCAAGGATTGAAGCGGAATCAAGGGAAGTGCGCGATCCTCGGAAATAGGGGCTACATTGGCTGAGTCCGAATCGGCTAGGGAGCCAGTCGGCTGAGTCCGAGTCGGACCAGCGTAGCCGATAGCCGATTCCGATTGGAAATAGAAGATGAGACCGGTTCCATCAGGAAAGCTTGAAGATAATTACTGGATTCGGTTTCCAAAGTACTTCAAAGACGTTGCCATCTACGGATAAGGTCCTGTAACGATAATTGTATCTGTAATTTAGGATATTTTGTATAGTTTCCTTATGTAACATGGTATGGGACCCTGTCCCGGGATATTGTCATACTGTGAATAGTAGATAAAAATAGAAGTCGTGTCCTACGCGGACTTTATTGTAACCGGGTATAAATAAGGCCTGAGGGTTTGTTGTAATGAATAGAACACACAACCAATACAATCTCGGCGCATCACCACCCTTTTATTTTATTTGCAATCTCGACGAGTTCTTGCCTCGCTTTTGGGCTGCATTGGGCTCTGATCTCCAAGCATGGTAATTCCTTGTTACAAGCGGTTTGTGCTATCGGGGTTATTGCTTCCATCATCATGATACTCTAATCCTGTTGTTGCAAATTGTTTAATTTATCATAAATGCCATATAATCTAGATCAATGTCTAGATCTATCTCGCGATCAGCTAGTATTTCCTCGAAGATAACAGCCAACAGAGCTAGATCTTGTGATTGATTTAGGTTACACGGCGTATCCACCATCTCGAAAGGTCTTCATTAGCTTATATAGATCTCATGCTTCTTTTTGTACTTAATACTGCATCAATTTGATCTATTAAGTCACTCTTAGAATCATACAGATCTATTCAGTTCAATGATTTCTATTAGGGATAGTATCGGGGTTTCAGCCGATCTTACCTGTTTTAGCCATCTTATATGTTTTATTACTGCTAGATATGTTACAACCGCCTTTTATATCCAGATCTTAGTCTATTTAAATATTCTAAGCTCGGCATCAATCTATTAAGTTATATTAACAGCCGATTGATCCTTGTTTAGTGTATTTAGCTCCAATTAATATCTTCGTATAAAACTGTATCGGAGTACTAGCCGATTCACATTAGATCTACGACATCGGCTAGGCTATAAATATTTATAATTATTATTCTAATGTGCTTTTAGATATAATTGATTTATACTCTCTTGGTATACTACCGATCTATCCCAATCATTTAGTCTAAATGTGCTTTGGAAAAGCAATTATGCATTATGAATATCTATAGCTGATCGAGTAGGATCTAATCATAGTTTAATTGTCTATTCTTTGTTTTCTTGTTGGTTACAGGATCAGACCAACTGGCACGCCCTACTCACCGAAGGCAATCCAATTTGGACCTGCACTAGAGTTAAGCAGATATCTCAGGCCTGTGCGTGGGAAAATTTCTCGTCAACACGCTTTTGGCACGCCGGGTGGGACTCTTGCAGCACTCGGACTACGGACAATGGTCGACATCAAAACTTCGGATATTGACCAGGATAACATTATCCTGGTCACGCTGGATAAGCTGACTCTGGCACAGAAGGCTGAAATTGAGGAGATGGTGAATAAGTTACATAATCAATATTTGCACTCCTTTGTCCAGACTCGGTCGGGTACTATCATCCAAAGATACAAGATAAAGTTTCCAGGAGAAGACGAGCCCGAGCTGAGCCCCAGCAAGGACAAAGGGAAACAAAAGATGGAGGAGATCAAACAGGAAGAGGAAGGCTCAGAGCTCCACACATTGCAGGACAAAGTCGACTCGGCCATCCACCATGCTCTTATCGACCAGTCTGGGATACTGGTCAACACTTTGAACAACATGATCAGCACAGTGGTGGACTCCAGAATAGCCGAGCAGCTACCAAGGGGCCCAGTTTTCCTCCCTGATGGCCGATTCCTGGGTTACAGGACCCTGTCAACACAAGGACTGCCGATTCCTCCTCCAGGGCAGCCGATTGCCCCAGGATCGGTTCCCATCCAGCCAAAAATGTCCAATCATCGGCTACAAGGCCGCCACCCGAGGTTTTGATCAGGCAACAACCTCAGTATTCAGGCCACGAAGTCCCGACGGTGTCCCAGGAGCAAGTGGATACCATGTTCAACGCCAATCGGTAGCCCCTCACCAACAAAGCGCCGATTGGTAACCATACACCGGGTTCCCCTCAAAACCTGGTTGGTACGCAGCTTCCCCCTGAGCAACAACCTCCAGTAATGCCTCAGCTACCTCCTGCCATGCCTCAGTTCACACACCAGTATCCAGGGGCAACATCGGCCAATATTATCAGCCTTATTCACCCCAGATGCAGTATCGGCAAGTCCCAATTCAGTATGATCAGTACGAGCCGATACAACACCAACAAGCTCAAGAGGCACAGCAGCAAAACAAGCCTTGGGCCAATCTGATAGACAACGTTTCCACATATGAACACGTCAGCCGATTTTTGGCCCAATGTGGAGAGGCATCGGCTACGGACGCGCTCATAGTGAGGTTATTTCCACTCTCGCTATCAGGGTCGGCTTTCACGTAGTTCTCTTCTCTTCCCTACAACTCAGTACAAAGCTGGGCCAATCTTGAGAAGCAATTTCATCGCTACTTCTACTCCAGCACCCACGAGATGAAGTTCGGATCTCACAGGTACTAGGCAGAAACACGACGAATCGGTTCAAGACTACATCCAAAGATTTAGAGATATGAGGAACCGATGCTATAGCCTAGTGCTGTCCTGTCACATCCTGACAAATTATGTAACTAGTAACTCGAGGAAGGAAGTATACTGTAAATATTGAGCCAAAAAGGTTTCAATTAAGTGAAGTGTGGATATTTGGTTTAGGTATAAAATAAAGTGCATATGCATAATAGGGGCATAATCTCCATTTGGAATTTAAACAAAAGGGGACGAAAGAAAATTCAAGAAAACTACCCAAAAACATAAAAGGGACATCATCAAAACAACCACAAGATTTGGGAACACAGTACAAAGGTGAAAAATAGGAATTAACTTGAAACTAGATTTGACCCTAAGAAATTTTTTTTAGTGTTGAGCTGGCCGACACAGAACTCTGGAGCTGACATTGGACTGTTCCCAAAATTTATCCAGCGAGCACCAGGCGGTGAAACTTGGCAGTATTGTAGACTGACTCACACATTACAAGTTTGCCATAGGGCACCGCCCCTGAATCAGCCTGGAAGCAATTTTAAACGAAGCCCAAATTTGTAAAGCCGTCACTGCGTCCAGACTTGAAAAATTCATCTTTTTCATCTCTTCTTCCTTTGTTCACTGCCATGCGGGCCATACTGACCTGTGAGGCCGCATTGCCAGTCACACATTGCGTTCCCCTTTGTCTCACTCGCCCAGACACGCGTGCCACGCACAGGAGCACGCGTCGTGCACGAGGAACGCACCGTGCACGCGTTAAGCCAAGCTCTCTCCCCCGCGCACCGCCAACGATCGAACAAAACCCTGACTGGCTTAGAGCCCTTTCCACTCTTGTCATGTTCCACGAAGAAGCTGACACCGGACACCCCAAGAGCGCCACGAACACCTCAGAGAACTCTCTCCGTCGGCGAGCAAGATCCAACCGCATTTGCGCTCCGATGAGCTACCCCCTTAGGAAATGCCCGTTCCCAACTCCTTGATCTTTGCTCTCTCTGACGACCAAGGTTCACTCCAAATGACACAGCCGGTGACCGGGAACACCATTGAGCCAAAGCCGTGAACTGCACGCTCAGCACCGACTGCCGCCGAACCACCTACTCGTCGCCAGCCCTCCACGGTGAGGCATTGCCGAAGTCCTTTCATCGCTGTGTTCCTTGATGCCTGACATTGGTTGAAACCAAAGGAATCATCGGGAAAAGCTCTGAGGGAGAAATCCCTCATTTCTTCCCCAACTCCGGCCGCCGCCGTTGAACTCCCCTCTTTCTCTCTCCGGTGAGTTCAAGCACGATTCGTCTCGATTCAAGCCTCACCAGTACTCACTTGACAGGGTCCCAGATTCCCATTTCGCAGCCGACCATCGCAACGCTCTGTCGCCGTTCAACCGAAGAGAGGACCGTCGTCGCCTTGCGATCCCGCACGGTGCCACTGTCACCTCGACCTCGCCAGCACCCCGCATTTGCTCGGTAAGCATCCTCAGCATCCCTAATAGCTATTTCCAACACATGCATAGCAAGGCACAAGCCTAGAAACGCACATGCATGTCCACCCCGAACCATGGCACCGCCCTCTCCGTCGCCGACGACTGTTTCAGCCACGGTAGCACGCGAGACAACCACCGTTAGCTTCGCCATAGCCTCTACTACATTTTTACTTTTGGTCACGACCGCTCACCGGCCGCCATTCGCCGCCGGCGCCGGCGAGAAACTTGCCGCGCGCCGCTGCCCTGTTTTTCCCCTCTCCATGAGCCACTGACAGTCGGGACCCACTTAGCAGGCGCGCCAGAAGACTGTTTAAGCACTGGCTACCGCTGACATATAGGCCCCACGCGAAAAGAAAGAATTAATCCGAATAAGGGTTTTTCAACAGAAAAATAGCTAGACTTTGAAAATCCGTTGAAAATTGAAAACCACACATTTTGAGTTGGGACAAATTTTGTTAGAATCACAAGATTATGAACTTTAGGACTGTGGAATAAAAACAGCTGCACACAGTAGAAGATTTGTTCATAAAAATACATTTTATGTACCTAGCAAAATAGGGTAAGTTTAACTTATAAAAATCATAGAAAAATCATCTTAGTTCAGAATGAGGTGAACCAAGACTCTGTAGAATCTTTGAAAAATGCACTTTAGGTTAAAATTTTGAAACTAGGTACCTTCTGTGACAAATAAACCACTTATAGATTTATTTATAAAAATGTTTAATCTATAGCACTCTAGCTTCTAAAAATTATGGGAAACCCATTAAAATTCCTAAAATTTAAACTAAATCTTGTTATGACCACCTCTCTGTGTTTTATTAGCTCCAAATAATTTACATACCAGAAAGCCTATAGTTTAGCCTTGAACAAAATTAGGGAATGCAAAGCTAAAACACTTGACCTATAAAAGGAACTATATAAGAATCTTTCACCATAGAGTAAAATATGAAATAAAAACTTTATTTAATAGGTCAATCTGAATCTAAAACACTTTCATCTCATATGCATTCATCTTAGCTTGTAATATTTTTCATAAGTGCTTGCAAATCTGAAATTTGTCGTATGTATGCATTAGACGAACCGTCGGCATCTTTCCAAGACCCCACGTATTTGTATGATTAGGAGGAAGGAGAACCAAGCAAGTCCTACCTCCCCCTTTGAACACTTTGATCCTAGATTTTTGGAGGTTATTTCAAAATAGTTGGGAACTTTGCATGATGTTTGTTAGAAGGACACTAAAAACTTGAAAAAGATGGATAGTACAACCACCTATGTTGCATGCCATCTCAAGCTCCACATAATAACTTAGCCAAATTCCTAACCCTAGGAATGATCAAGATGTTAATGTGTGTTTGAAAGATCTGAAACCCTGGATGATTCACCCCTATGCTTAGTAGTGCTTGTAGTGCCATTTTCCTATGCTTATTGGGAAAAGTACCTAAGTTTTGTTTTAAAAATTCTCTTCTAAAAATTGTATTATGATAAAAATGTTACTTGACAAAACAAAAAGGTAACAAATGTGAATTTCAAGTTTGGGCCGCAAGTGGTATACATATGGTAACTAGTTGTATACTGATAGGGGGAGTGTGTGCCCAGACTACCCTAACTAAGTCGAATACAATACAACCACATGCGCTAGTATGGGATAGCCTTTGCTGAGTATACTATTTGTGGTTTAGCCTTACATTTAGGTAGGCCGAAGTGTATGAGTTTGTATAACTCAGAGAAGCTTCCTTTATGCCCTGTTGTGGTAGTTTAGGTGACTCAGCCTGTCCAATACAACGGTATTGTTCCACGTGGGTGGGTTCCTGTTGTGGACCCCCGTTTTTGGAACGGGAATCTTTCGTGTTCTTAGTACCATTTCCCTGGATCGAGTAGTTGGTACCCACGAAATACAGTACTGAATACTCAGGTGCACGTGCACGAATAGTCTTACAACGAAATTATTACAACGATAGGCCCGAAGGCAATGTTCACCACACAGGACCTCATGTTCTGGATACAACACAAAAACAGAAATTAGATACGGCAGCGGAATAAAGGCAGCGGCATGTCGGTTGCCACAGGCAACGACCGGGGCTAAGACCTAGTAAGCGCCATCAGCTTCTTCGCCTTCATGGTAGTAGGCGTAAGGATCCTCCGATTCTTCATTCCCACCATCTGAAGGTTTGTGCGTATAGCAAGGGTGAGTACCAACCGTACTCAGCAAGCCAACATGGAAGTGATGCATATGATAGGGTTATTCAAGGAATGGCTGAGGCTCTTTTGCGTAAAGCCGATTTTTATAAATCCTTTCACAAGCCTATCAACTAGCAAAGTCAAGTTTTAGTTCCATGGTTCATTAATTCGGCGACGGTTCTGTCTACCATCCATCGTGATTCCAAGGATGGCTTTCCGCCTCCGATTCGTTATGGTTTTCTAGGGAGTCCACCCCTTCTCGCATCTCGAGAAGTTGATCCACCAGCGAATAAAATCATCATGCAAACCCATCCCAATATTTTTAAGTTTGAAGTCTAGCCAAGTGAAAGTCTTGTCACAATGCTCAATATCCGCGAGCACGGCTATTTGAATAGATTGATTCATTCACACTGCAGTGGATGTACACTTTACCCGTATTCCGCGACTGCCCAACAAATGAGCCTACGTCCCAACACATGAGACGGTCACGACAAAGCCTTTCGATAACCTCACTTTGGCAGTACCCGCTCCATGAACTTGAGCCCTCATGCACTCTAGCTGTCATTTTCTAGCAGTGAGAGGAGTTCTGGCGCACCCGGGGTAAGGGAAATTCTCCTCAATCTTTAAGTTCAGTTAATATTGATTTAATTTCCAACATTCACAACATGGGCCGCAGCCTCATCTTCATCATACAAACCACATCATAAAGAACCATCTATGCAAGGATACTGCCTCCGCTCGGCTATCTAATCAGCTAGGTCTATACCCATTCGAGAAGTACGGTTGTACTGGCTCATTTCCCGGCTATCTCATGGCTCGGTCCTTAATTGACCAGGGTCGGCACTTGCCTTTTCTGGAATCCACCCAAATCATCCGGCCACCCCAGTCTAAAACATTTGTGTAGTATTTTTAATGTTCATAAAACTTAGCTCATCATTCTCATGGCCATGTGGCGCTCATGTCTCCACAGGCCGCATTTCTACTACCTTCCCTAAGGTAGTTACCCAAAGTTTTTCATAAAGTCATGAGTGTGCATGAATCTAAATTTAGTAGGGCTAAGCAGTTCACCGAAGTTATTCTCCGGTTGTTTGTATCACTTCGAGAGTTACAAGGAATAATTCTAAAGGTAATCAACAGCAAGGTATGGCATAACAAGTATAGGTATCTCTGTATAGCATGCAGGTTTAGAGTTTAAAGTAACATCATTTCACAATTGGGATCAATATGTTCAAAGAGGGTGATGACTTGCCTTGGTCGCACGCTTGTGGAGTGGTGTCTTCAACGGGGTCGATGCCGGTCTCTTCAGGTGGTACCCGTACGTGCAAAAGATCAATCGAATCTGATTAGAATCCCATATAACACCAAAAGGTCAAAAAGATTCGAAAAAGCCCCAGAAACGATTCCAAGCGCTAAGCCAAAATTCCTACTTGAGTTTGTACTAGGATCGCCCGGGAAAACTCCAAGTTTTGACATCGGGTCGATGACTTAGGGTTTTCGCAAAGCGACGATCGTGATTTGTTCGAGAAAATGGATTTGAAAATATCCGCGGAGGGATTGGTGCTCGAGGTTTTGAAGGTCCGAGCACAAAAAGAGAAACATATTTAAATGACGAGAAAGATCTAAACGAATTCGGATTCAAAAACGACGCAAAATGAAATTTCGAAAAGTCCGGTTTTGATTTTCAAATTTTTGCACCGAGAAAACATACAAGAAAATAATTTAATTTTGCCAAAAATTTTACTCAAGTCGTCCCAAAATATTTCTCCAAATTTTCTAAAATTTTTCCAAATTTTCTCCTATTTTTCTTTTTCTTTTCTTTTTTTCTTTATTTTCTCGGCCGCCACTGTTCATTGCCCGCAACATGTTCGACCGAGGCTCGACAAAACAGAGGCGGTGGCAGTGCTAGCGCGTGAGGGAAAAAGGGGCGGCGGCGGGGCTTACCGGCGATGGCGGCCCTGGGAGGTACGGCGAGGCTCGGGCGACTTCGGCGCACGGCGGCGACGGCGTTGGCGCTTGGGAAAAAGAAGGGAGAGGCGGCGGCGGTGCGGAAAAGGAGCGGCGGGGGACGCCGGCCTTTTATAGGCATGGCCGGGGAGAGGAAACGGGAGGAAAGGGGGGCCGGCGGGGCAGCTGCCACGTGGAGGCGAAAGGGGTCGGGCCGGGCGCGGGTTGGCGACGTGCGGCGCGAGCGCGGGCGGGGTCCGGCGCGGATCGCCGACACGCGGCGACGATGGTGCACGGCACGGCAGGGCGGTACGTTCCACGGCTGCGGGGCACGAGGCGCGGCGGGTCCGCGCGGCGCGCGTGCGCGCGACGCGTGGTGCGGCGGGGGTGGGGCGGTCGCGCGCGCACGGTGCGAGGGTAGGGGCCGGGCGCGCGGGCGAGCGCGGCGCGGCGCGTGTCGCACGCGCGGCGGGGCGACGGTACGGCCGTACGGCGTCGAGCACCGGCGCGGCGTGAATGGTGCGATTTTTATTTTCCCGATTTTTTTATTTTTAATTCCTATTTCTATTTTCCTCCCTCTAAAAATTCCAAATTAAATTCCTATATTCCAAAAATAATTTTTAATACTATATTTTCAACTTTTTCTCCACTTTTATTTTCCCACAAATATTTTTCATATTTATTTATTTAAATTCCTTTTTCCTAATTTCATAATTTACCATTTATTTTCCAAAAATTTCCTAGATTTCTTGTAAATCACTAAATATTTTTATTGTCTATTTTATACCCTAATTAATCTTCCACCACCTACAAATAATACTCTATTTCATAAATTCACATTTTCATAAATCCGCATCTTATCTCCGTTTTTTTAAAATTTCTAGTTCTGAATTTCGAATTTTTCTCCCCGACAAACTCCAAATCATCCACAAACACCAAAAGGGAATTGATCACAACTAGATTTATGCAACGGAGCTGGCAAATAAGAAGCAACAAACCCGAGGAAAAAGCAACAAGCGAAGGTTTTTGAAAGTTTCGATTTTTACGTTTCGATTTCAGATTCTTCAATTTTTAGGATGTTACAAACCTACCCCCTAACAATAAATCTCGTCCCCGAGATTTCTTACCGTGCCGAGTAGGTGTGGGTATTCCGTCTTCAGAAATCCTCGCTTTCCCGGGTAGCTTCCTCTTCAGTGTGGTTGCTCCATTGTACTTTGTACATGCACCATGACTTGGTTCGTGTCTTCTTTTCTGCCTCGTCCAGTATCTTTATTGGATGCTCCGGGTAGGTGAGATCACTGTTGATATGGATGGTTTCCAAAAGAGCTTGCTCTTCCGGCACCCGCAGGCATTTCTTCAACGGCGACACATGGAATACTGGGTGGACATCGGAGATGTTCTCGGGCAACTCCAGCTGGTAGGCCACTTCACCTCTTCTAGCGTTTATCAAGAATGGGCCCACATATCTCGGTGCGAGTTTCCCTTTGACCTTGAACCTCTGAGTTCCTCGTAGTGGTGAGACTTTTAGATACACATAGTCACCTTCATTGAATCTTAATTCTCTTCGACAGGTATCCGCGTAGCTCTGTTGTCGAGATTGGGCAGCTTGTAATCGGTCCCGGATCAGGCAAACCTTTTCCTCGGCCTCTTTGATTATGTCAGGCCCGAATACGGCTCGTTCACCGGTTTCTGACCACATCAATGGGGTTCGGCATCGGCGACCAAATAGGGCTTCGTTTGGTGACATCTTCAGACTGGCTTGGTAGCTGTTGTTGTAGGAGAACTCAGCGTACGGTAAACATTTCTCCCAATCCTTAGTGAAATCAAACGCACAGGCTCTCAACATGTCCTCTAGCACTTGATTTGTCCTTTCGGTCTGCCCGTCGGTCTGTGGGTGGTAAGCGGTACTGAAGGCAAGGTGACTTCCGAGTGCCTCGTGAACTTTGCTCCAGAAATGAGACGTGAATTGGGTACCGCGATCCGATATAATTCTTTGGTACACCATGGAGACACACAATCCTACTCATGTATAGTTCTGCTAACTTGGCGCTATTGTAGTTGGTCTTTACAGGAATAAATCTGGCGGTCTTAGTGAGCCGATCTACTATTACCCAAATGGAATCATAACCGGTTGCAGTTTTAGGTAGTCCAACGATGAAGTCCATGCCTATCTCATCCCATTTCCACTCGGGAATCCTGAGCGGCTGCAGTAAGCCTGCCGGTCGTTGATGCTCAGCTTTCACCCTTTGGCATACATCGCATATGGCTACGTATTCGGCTACATCTCTCTTCATATTGGGCCACCAGTATTCTTCCTTCAGATCCTGGTACATTTTCGTGCTTCCTGGATGTAACGAATATGCTGATTCGTGGGCTTCTTTTAAGATCAACCCCCTCAAACCACCTTGTTCAGGCACGCAGATTCTTTTCTTGTACCACAAGGTTCCCTTGTCATCTACCGAAAATTCCTTAGCGCGTCCAGTGGCTATGCGTTCTTTGATTTCCTGTGTTTTCTCATTTCCCTTTTGAGCTTCTTCTATTTGAGTCCTCAGAAGGGGTTGGTTTTCCAGTGAGTTTACTTCTCCGTGAGGAATCAGGTGCAGATTAAGCCGAGCCATTTCTTCTTGGAGCTCGCTGGCCATACCTTCCAATCTCATATGGTTGCATTGGGCTTTGCGGCTTAACGCATCGGCCACTACATTTGCCTTGCCGGGATGGTAATGGATTCCTAGATCGTAATCTTTGATCAACTCCAACCATCGTCTCTGTCGTAGGTTGAGATCGGACTGAGTAAAGAAGTACTTCAGGCTTTTGTGATCCGTATATACATCACAGTATTTCCCGATCAGATAGTGTCTCCAGATCTTCAATGCTTGAACAACTGCCGCTAATTCCAGGTCGTGTGTGGGATAGTTCTCCTCGTGGGGTCGTAACTGTCGCGAGGCATATGCTACGACCTTTCCATCCTGCATTAATACGCCTCCCAGTCCTTGCCGAGATGCATCACAGTACATCACAAAATCCTTTCGGTTGTCAGGTAGGGTTAAGATTGGGGCGGTGGTTAACTTTTCTTTTAGTTGGTCAAAGGCTTCTTGACACTTCTCGTTCCATTCAAACTTCTTTTCCTTCTTCAGAAGTTGAGACATAGGTCGGGCTATGGTGGAAAACCCTTCGATGAACCTTCGGTAATATCCGGCCAAGCCCAAGAAACTCCGAACTTTTGTTACTGACTTGGGTGCCTTCCATTCCGTGACAGCTTCGACCTTGGTAGGGTCTACCGCTACTCCTCCGGCTGAGACTACAAGGCCAAGAAAAGTGACTTCCTCGAGCCAGAACTCGCACTTGCTAAATTTTGCATACAGCTGGTGCTTTCGCAGCTTTTCCAGTACCAGTCGTAGATGCTTCGCATGTTCCTCATCGTCCTTGGAGTAGATAAGTATATCGTCGATAAATACCACCACGAATTTATCCAGATATTCCATGAATACCTTGTTCATCAGATTCATGAAATACGCCGGGGCATTGGTCAATCCAAAGGACATTACTGTGAACTCATATAAGCCGTAACGTATAGAGAACGCCGTTTTGGGAATATCTCCGGCTCTAATCTTCAATTGATGATATCCCGACCGAAGATCAATTTTTGAGAACACCTGCGCTCCCTTAAGTTGATCGAATAGGTCGTCGACTCGAGGTAGTGGGTACTTGTTTTTGATAGTCACTTCATTCAACGATCGGTAGTCCACACACATCCTCATACTCCCATCCTTCTTTTTGACGAAGAGTACTGGGGCTCCCCAGGGAGAAGAACTGGGGCGTACAAATCCTTTCTCTTGTAGTTCTCTGATTTGCTTCTTGAGTTCTTCTAACTCGTTAGCTGGCATTCGGTAAGGTCTCTTGGATATGGGGGCAGTACCAGGCATTAGGTCGATGATAAATTCTATGTCGCGATCCGGGGGCATTCCGGGCAATTCCTCGGGGAATACGTCCGGGTATTCTTGCACTACTGGCATCCCGCTCAGAGGTAGCATGGTGAATACTCCCGCAGCTTGCTCGCATAGCATCGGGTTTTGGTCCATGGTTATGTTCATTGGTGATCCCCATGGGGTGGATACCGTGACTTCCCTTCGACTGCAGTCTATGACTCCATTGTTCTTGGTCAACCAATCCATCCCGAATATGATATCAATGGTTTGGGGCGATAGTATCATAAGGTTTGAAAGGAAAACCACGTCCCTAATCCGTATGGGCACATTGATGCAAGCATGGGGTACGGTTATGTTTCCCCCAGGTGAGTGTACCAACATGGGTCTCTTAAGTTATACCTGGTGTAGGTGGTGTTGTTTGCTTATTTGTGAAGATATGAATGAATGCGATGCTCCAGAATCAAATAAGACTTTAACTGGGGTAGAGTTGATAGAGAACATACCCATCAGCACGTTACGATCCTCCTGCGCTTCTTCAGCACGCACATGATTCACCCGGCCACGTCGAAATCCGGTGGCAGTCTCATTGGGTTGCGGGGTCCTAAATGCAGACGCGCCCGCGCGGGAGTGGGGGTTCCTCGGACGGCCATTGCATTGGCGCCGGTGCGCACGGGAGAGTTGCGTGGTTTGGGGCAGCTGTTGGAGTAGTGCCCGAATTCTCCACAATTGAAGCAGTTCACATTCCTCCTTCCTGGAGCGGCTAGGGTTGGCGTCGGTGTACGGAACTGAGGTGTAGCCGGCCTGTTGACATGGTCGGGTGCGGGGGAACGACCGGTTGCCAAAACGTTTGGCTTCCATCCAGACGGGGTGGCTCCCTTGGGACGCTGAGGCGCTCCCTGAAATGGGCGGGACATAGCAAGCCTCCTTTTGTGGTTATTTTCTACCATCTTTTGGTCATGTTCAAGCCGTACGACCTTGTTGATGAGGCTTTGGAAGCTGGTGTGGTCTTGTCCGATCATTGGTCCTCTCAGCTCGTCGTTTAGTCCCTCGATAAATTTATCCATCTTTTGTTCTTCGTCCGCCAGGTCACTTGTGGCGTAACGGGCAAGCTGGGTAAACTTGTTTAGGTACTCTTGTACCGAGGTGTTTCCTTGGCGCAGCGTGTGGTACGAAATTTTCACGAAACGCAGCCGTGAATTCTTCCCATGTCGGTTCTCCGGCATCTTCAGCCCGAGTCTCCTTGTAGGTATCCCACAAGTCACTTGCGGGACCTTCCAGCTGGTTAGTGGCGAAGAAGACTCTATCTGCTTCTCGAACTCGGACGAGGGTTAGCTTTTTCTCTATCACTCTCAACCAATCTTCAGCATCCATGGGTTCTTCGGCCGTAGAGAAGGTTGGTGGCTTAGCTCGCATAAACTCTCCTAAGCTTGATCCTCCTTGACTTCCCTGGTTGTTGGCGATTGCTTGGAGCAGCTGGGTTTGTAAAGCCATAACCTCCGCCAGAGTGGAGGGGTTAGGCTCCGGTGGGTTCTCGTTGGTTGCTGCAGCTCTGCGACGATGCGCCATCTGAAGGAGATAGATGAATTAAGAGACTGGACCCATTAAGGTCATCGTTCCTAGGTGATTTCTCTTCAAGTTGTTTTTAAATGACCTTCAACCAAACAAGCATGGTGGAATAAGCTCATTAATAGCATGCCATAAAACGATACATAGGTCCATAACATTACATCAAAGGGGTACAATGGACTGTTCATGCACAGTCCCACATGCCATGATACGAAAGCTACATCGTACTACTGCCTTTAGCTATTAGGGGGGAAAGGGTGTGATCCTTGCTGCCAAACTATCCAAAGCGAGATCAAGTTGAGGCGGTCCTCTCGCCTAATCATCCAACCATCCGCAGGAGCCAGGTGCAGGAAGGGGGTGATCCTTTGCTGAAGCAAATCGGAGTCCCCATGGCTCAGAGGTGGTGGCCTCGGGGTCATGCTGGATCTTCCTGCTTGGTGGCCGTGTACTCTTCCGAGCGGTCTTGCGGGTGAGGGGACCTCCGGTGTGAGTCAGGCGACGAGTGGGAGCTTCCTCCTCCATTGGATCAGTGTCGCTGGACTCCCATTTGATCTCCATAGGTTCTGTCTCAGACTCAGAGTCGGTGTGGATCTGGATGGGGTTCTCCTCTCCCGATCCAGGCTCGGATGGCACTGCTATGGAGTTTGAGGTGGGTCCCATGGAGGTGGAAGCAGTGGGGTCTATCAGGTACAGCGCCGGCTCTGTGCTCAACATAAAAGCTTACTCCATCATGGCTTGAAAGGTGTCCAAGCATGCTAGAGTCATAAGGTAGTAGTGGTCGGGCACAGGGGCAGGAGGTGTCGGTGCAACTCCGGTGGATGTACCTGTAGTAGGGACAGAGCGGAAGCGCAACTGCTCCTCCAGCTGGTTAACTTGTTGCTTGCTCTTCCTGAGCTGCTCCTCCAGCTCCACCAGGGCTTCCCCACGGGCCATGTAACGGTCCGAGAGCTACTCATATTGGGCACCGTTGGCCTGTAGCTGAGTCTGCAGCACGTTGATCTGATCCCCGCAGCTCTGGTGGCTCTCGACCAGATCATTGAGGCGTTGCTGCTGGTCGTTGATCTCGAGCAAAGCTTCTTCGTAACAGTCATCTGCCGTCTCTGCCCAGCGGGATAGACGAGTGACCATAGGGTTGTAGCAGCAGGGGGTGGCTTCCACGGTGTAGACTGGGTTGCCTTCCTCGCGATAGGGGTGGTGCACAAACTCTGTCACTATGAGTTCAGCACGGTGTGTAGCATTGAGGCGAAGGAATGCTTCGCGGGCCGCGTCTTGAATGGCTGCTTCCACTAAATCTCGGTGGTAGCGTGTGTGGAAGCAAAAAGGTGTCTCACTCCCCATGCGGGCCTCCACGGAAACTGCTGCTTCCCATGCTGGATATCCCTCAGAGCCATGCCTCCTGATCTGGTAAGTGGGTGGCTCTGGGTATCTTAAACACCACAGTAATGACTGAAGTTGTGCCACGAATCCCTCATGTGGGATGGTGATTTCCCAGACTCTGACATGGTCCGACATCTGCTTTTGAAGCAACTTAGGGTTAGAGGGAGAGAGTGACAAAATCAAAACCATTTGGTAAAGAAAGGGAAATAAAGGTATAGGAAAAAGTATATTTGTATTTTCAGAAATAATAGTTTGCGAAATATTCCTACGTAGGGATACTTCCCTTTAGCCAACTAGTAAGGGGCAGGGCGCCAATTGGTCTTATCCTACGGTCGCATGGCTCTGATACCAGCTCTGTGGACCCCCGTTTTTGGAACGGGAATCTTTCGTGTTCTTAGTACCATTTCCCTGGATCGAGTAGTTGGTACCCACGAAATACAATACTGAATACTCAGGTGCACATGCACGAATAGTCTTACAACGAAATTATTACAACGATAGGCCCGAAGGCAATGTTCACCACACAGGACCTCATGGTCTGGATACAACAAAAAAACAGAAATTAGATACGGCAGCGGAATAAAGGCAGCGGCATGTCGGTTGCCACAGGCAACGACCGGGGCTAAGACCTAGTAAGCACCATCAGCTTCTTCGCCTTCCTGGTAGTAGGCGTAAGGATCCTCCGATTCTTCATTCCCACCATCTTAAGATTTGTGCGTATAGCAAGGCTGAGTACCAACCGTACTCAGCAAGCCAACACGGAAGTGATGCATATGATAGGGTTATTCAAGGAATGCCTGAGGCTCTTTTGTGTAAAGCCGATTTTTATAAATCCTTTCACAAGCCTATCAACTAGCCAAGTCAAGTTTTAGTTCCATGGTTCATTAATTCGGCGACGGTTCTGTCTACCATCCATCGTGATTCCAAGGATGGCTTTCCGCCTCCGATTGGTTATGGTTTTCTGGGGAGTCCACCCCTTCTCGCATCTCGAGAAGTTGATCCACCAGCGAATAAAATCATCATGCAAACCCATCCCAGCATTTTTAAGTTTGAAGTGTAGCCAAGCGAAAGTCTTGTCACGATGCTCAATATCCGCGAGCACGGCTATTCGAATAGATTGATTCATTCACACTGCAGTGGATGTACACTTTACCCGTACTCCGCGACGCCCAACAAATGAGCCTACGTCCCAACACATGAGACGGTCACGGCAAAGCCTTTCGATAACCTCACTTTGGCGTACCCGCTCCATGAACTTGAGCCCTCATGCACTCTAGCCGTCATTTTCTAGCAGTGAGAGGAGTTCTGGCGCACCCGGGGTAAGGGAAATTCTCCTCAATCTTTAAGTTCAGTTAATATTGATTTAATTTCCAACATTCACAACATGGGCCACAGCCTCATCTTCATCACACAAACCACATCATAAAGAACCATCTATGCAAGGATACTGCCTCCGCTCGGCTATCTAATCAGCTAGGTCTATACCCATTCGAGAAGTACGGTTGTACTGGCTCATTTCCCGGCTATCTCATGGCTCGGTCCTTAATTGACCAGGGTCGGCACTTGCCTTTTCTAGAATCCACCCAAATCATCCGACCGCCCCACTCTAAAACATTTGTGTAGTGTTTTCAATGTTCATCAAACATAGCTCATCATTCTCATGGCCATGTGGCGCTCATGTCTCCACAGGCCGCATTTCTACTACCTTCCCTAAGGTAGTTGCCCAAAGTTTTTCATAAAGTCATGAGTGTGCATGAATCTAAATTTAGCAGGGCTAAGCAGTTCACCGAAGTTATTCTCTGGTTGTTTGTATCACTTCGAGAGTTACAATGAATAATTCTAAAGGTAATCAACAGCAATGTATGGCATAACAAGTATAGGTATCTTTGTAAAGCATGCAGGTTTAGAGTTTAAAGTAACATCATTTCACAAGTGGGATCAATATGTTCAAAGAGTGTGATGACTTGCCTTGGTTGCACGCTTGTGGAGTGGTGTCTTCAACGGGGTCGATGCCGGTCTCTTCAGGTGGTACCCGTACGTGCGAAAGATCAATCGAATCCGATTAGAATCCCATATAACACCAAAAGGTCGAAAAGATCCGAAAAAGCCCCAGAAACGATTCCAAGCGCTAAGCCCAAATTCCTACTTGAGTTTGTACTAGGATCGCCCGGAAAACTCCAAGTTTTGACATCGGTCGATGACTTAGGGTTTTTGCAAAGCGACGATCGTGATTTGTTCGAGAAAATGGATTTGAAAATATCCGCGGAGGGATTGGTGCTCGAGGTTTTGAAGGTCCGAGCACAAAAAGAGAAACATATTTAAATGGCGAGAAAGATCTAAATGAAATTCGGATTCAAAAACGACGCAAAACAAAATTTCGGAAAAGTCCGATTTTGATTTTCAAATTTTTGCACCGAGAAAACATACAAGAAAATAATTTAATTTTGCCCAAAATTTTACTCAAATCTTCCCAAAATATTTCTCCAAATTTTCAAAAAATTTTCCAAATTTTCTCCTATTTTCTTTTTCTTTTCTTTTTTTTTCTTTATTTTCGAGCGCCACTGTTCATTGCCGTAACATGTTCGACCGAGGCTCGGCAAAACAGGCGGCGGCGGTGCTAGCGCGCGAGGGAAAAAGGGGCGGCGGCGGGGCTTACCGGCGATGGCGGCCCTCGGGAGGTACGGCGAGGCTCGGGCGACTCGGCGCACGGCGGCGACGGCGTTGGCGCTCGGGAAAAAGAAGGGAGAGGCGGCGGCGGTGCGGAAAAGGGGCGGGGACGCCGGCCTTTTATAGGCACGGCCGGGAGAGGAAACGGGAGGAAAGGGGGGGCGGGCGGGCTGCCACGTGGCGGCGCAAGGGGTCGGGCGGGCGCGGGTTGGCGACGTGCGGCGCGAGCGCGGCGGGTCCGGCGCGGGTCGGCGACGATGGCACACGGCACGGCAGGGCGGTACGGCGCGCGGCTGCGGGGCGCGAGGCACGGCGGGGTCCGGCGCGGGCCGCGCGCGCTGCGCGGCGCGTGGCGCGCGCGGGGGTGGTGGCCGGGCGCGCGCGCGGTGCGAGGGTAGCGGCGGGCGTGGGCGAAGCGCGGCGTGCGCGGCCGCGCGCGCGGGTGGGGCGCGGTACAGCCGTTACGGCGTCAAGCACCTGGCGCAGCGTGAATAGTGCGATTTTTTATTTTCCCGATTTTTTATTTTTTAATTCCTATTTCTATTTTCCTCCCCTCTAAAAATTCCAAATTAAATTCCTATATTCCAAAAATAATTTTTAATACTATATTTTTTAACTTTTTCTCCACTTTTATTTTTCCACAATATTTTTCATATTTATTTATTTAAATTCCTTTTTTCCTAATTTCATAATTCACCATTTATTTTCCAAAAATTTCCCACATTTCTTGTAAATCCCTAAATATTTTTATTGTCTATTTTATACCCTAATTAATCTTTCACCACCTACAAATAATACTCTATTTCATAAATTCGCATTTTCATAAATCCGCATCTCATCTCCGATTTATTTTAAAATTTCTAGTTCTGAATTTCGAATTTTTCTCTCCGACAAACTCCATATCATCCACAAACACCAAAAGGGAATTGATCACAACTAGATTTATGCAACGGAGCTGGCAAATAAGAAGCAACAAACCCGAGGAAAAAGCAACAAGCGAAGGTTTTTGAAAGTTCCGATTTTTACGTTCCGATTTCAGTTTCTTCAATTTTTAGGATGTTACACCTGTCGTGTCTGCCCCCACGGCGTTAAGTTTAAGGCATGTGCCCACCACTTAACGGTCCTATGCCGTACTTCCAAAATGGTATAGGATGAAGGAAACACATATCGTGCTGGTGTAAGGCTAAATCACGGATATTAGAAGGGCTTTGTGGTGAATAATAAATCGGATACTTAGGTATCGCGTGCCATGCTTTGCATGATTATTATTGTCACCTGATGTAGGTAAAGTGTACGCACTCTGCAGAGTTAAAACTAATCGGTTAGCCGTGCTCATGGTTACGAGCGTCGTGTGAATGTGTCATGGGTATAGTGTTGTGTGTTCAAAAAGTTTGTTCTGAAAAAAACTTTATTAAAAATGTTCAATTATGATGCTATCTTATTTATCTCCTTTTCTGCCTTGATATTGCAAAGGACGATTGATGACCGCTCATGTTACTCCTTTGCTGCCGTAAAGTGCAAAGGATGATGTTATATGTGTACTACTATCTACTAAATGCCCAATTTAGCAAAGTAACAGCTTGCTGAAATTTATTTGTGCAAAACTTGGAATTTACAGCGGGGCTTTACCAAAATAAAATTCACTTTGTGCTAAAGGAACCCAATATGAACTTCCTTTGTTAATGCCAAACATGTAGCGCGTAGGCTTGATGGCTGCTTGCCAGTACAATTTCTTGTACTGACACTTGTTGTGTATATGCTTGGTTGTTTCCATAGAAATGGTTGCAGGAAAATTTCCTCCCGAGGAGGATGAGCTCGTTGAGGAGGAGCCTTTCTATCCGGACAGTTCTTACTAGGGCACTCCCTAGTCGGTTGAAGAAAACATCCTTGGGAATGAAGTTCGTTTCCGTTTGATAATACTATCTATATGACTATTTGGCCTGACAGCCATATGTATCTATAAGAACTACTTTGTTGTAATTACTTATGTCCATATGCTGGACCTTTGCTCTGTTAGAGATACCAAATGCTTGGATGAAAGTGGTTAGCATGTTCCTTTAGTTAGTAACGTATTAACCATGAGTATGAGTTAAAGATAATTGAGACAGCGTAGATCTTTAGCCACTTTTAGTCAAGTCTCCTGGTTGTGTAACACATCTGGTCGCCACCATCGAGTGGTTTGACGGGCACAGTCCATGCTGAAGTTGACTGGTAGGCTAAAGGCCCAGCAATGTCTCAGTTATCTCTATCTCGGAGCGTCAGACTTCTTGCTATACTTAGGAGAAGAATGGATGAGTTCCATTTGGCTCTTATTTATAACAAGAGGTCCAGAGGCGTCCCGACAGCAATTGGTATCAGAGCTAGACTGACTATAGGAACTCTTTTATGAGCTGGGCGATAGAATGGCTTCAAAAGGAAATATTTGGAGGATAACTTCCTCATTAAAATATTTTGAAAACTAATCTATTCTTATTCCTTATCTTCCTTTGGATATATGTCTTTTCTATATGTTCAATACTTTTGTTTTTTGAAACCTCAACTTACTTCTAAAGGACCGGGGAAAGATCTTAGGAATTTAGAAGACATATGTGTTAACTTGTAATAGGGGGATAGAAGAAACAAAATCTAAATTAGTAACAGCCATGGGAAGGTTTGAAAATCTTCTGATAATGAAAAGTTAACATCTACTATCCGAAAAATGAAATTCAAAATTTGAGTTATACAACCAGCCTAGAAAAGGAATAGAACGGGACAGGAATAAAATTATGTGCCAAAAGCCTTAGTTTGTTTGACATTTAAAGGCCACCAGATGTTGTGGTGTTGATGAGAATTTTTCCCATGCGCTGGCCTAGGAGGTCTGCTTAACTCCAGTGTAGGTCCAAAATTGGTCGCCTTTGGCGATTGCTCGGGCGTGCCAGTTGGTTTGATCCTGCAACGAACAAGAAACAAAGAATAGGTGATCAAATTAAATTTAGATCCTGCTCGATCGGCTAAAGATATTCATAATATATAATTACCATTCCAAAGTGCATTTAGACTAAGTGATTGGGATAAATCGGTAGTATATCGAGATAGTATAAATCACTTATATCTAAAAACACATCAGAATACTAATTACATATATTTATAGCTTAGCCAATGTCGTAGATCTAATGTAACTCGGGTAATACTCTGATATGTTTTATAAGAAGATATCAATCTGAACTAGATATACTAAACCAAGATCAATCGGCTGTTAATGTGACTTAACAGGTTAATACCTAGCTTAATATATTTGAATCGATTCAAATATTAATATAAAAGGCAGTTTTAGTACATCTAGCAGTAATAATACATAAAAGATGATTAAAAAAGATAAGACCGGCTGAAACCCCGGTGCTATCTCTAATAATAATCCATGAGCCGAATAGATCTATATGATTCTAAGAGCGACTTAATAGGTCAATTTGATGCAACATTAAGTACAAAAAGAAGCACAAGATCTATTTAGACTAATTAGAACTCCTCGAGATGGTAGATACGCCATATAATCTAAATCAACCTATAGATCTAGCTCTGTCGACTGCTATCTTGAGGGAGATATTAGCCGATCAGGAGATAGATCTAGACATTGATCTAGATTATATGTCGTATATGATAGATCAAGCAGTTTATAACATCAAGATCAGAGTATCCTAATGATAGAAGCACTCACCTCGATAACACAAACTGCTTGTAACAAGAAGTTACCTTGTCTGGAGATCGAAACTTGATGCAGCCCGAGAACGAGGCAAAAACTTGTCGAGAAAGTAAAAACGAAAAGGGTGGTGATGCGCCGAAGTTGTATTGATGTGTGTTGTTGTTTTTACAAGGTCTCGGGTCATATTTATACCCGGATACACAATGAGTCCGTAACGGACATGATTCCTATTACATATTAGATTACAAATATCTCTAGGAAAACTAACATTATCTATAAAGGAAACTATACAAAATATCCTAACTTAAAGATACAATTGCCGTAGTAGGACGTTATCCGTAGATGGCAACATCTCTAAAGCACTTTTGGAAACCGAATCCAATAGTTATCTCTAAGCTTTCTTTCCAGAACAGGCTCCTCCTTTTGCTCCCAATCGGAATCGGCTATCGACTATCCTGGTCCGACTCAGACTCAGCCGATTGACTCCATAACCGATTCTGATTTAGCCGATGCAACCTCTGTTTCCAAGGATCGCACGTTTCCTCCGATTTCGCTCCAATCTCTGCTTCAAACTCAGGGATTGTCTTACCAAATTTGGTCGTTAACACATGCCCCCCAAGTCCGCAATATTGGTAATGTTGAGGATTTCACAATCTTATCCTCAGAAAAACCCTAAGTCGAGCCTATTCCGGCCATTACTGAAACCCTTCAAATAGCACCTCGGTCATGCCGAACAAACTCACGCCGTCATCTCTCCAATCCACAAGACCAGCAAATGTTCTTGAGCTCTCCGGTGACTTCCTCGGCTTCCTCAAGCTCACCGCAGCGATCCACTCTCCCTGACGACAAAAACTAAGGCGATGGCCGCCCCCGCTACTCCATCTGGCTCTACTCCCGCCGAGTTCCCTGAGGTACGCCCCATCAGCTAAACCCGTTTTGTTTTCGCCTTGAGCCACAAATCTGAATTCTAGGTTTTCCAAGTCTTAATTTCGCTCCCTTTTTCCGATTGTAGCATCTTGCACATCAAATAGTGATTCCTAGCCTTATCAACAACCAAAGATATTTCTTAGGGCCTATTGGCAAGAAGGACCCCACCGAGTTCATAATAGCCAAAACCGATAGGGTGCCTTATAGGATGAGGAACCCAAGCTTAGGCCATTGGAATGGCACCTTCAAATCCTGGCCTTGAACTGATAAGTCCTGGCCGACATGGTACAAAAGGATGCAACCTAGTAAGCAAAGCCATTGGGAGGAAATTGGGATAGCACAGTGCCTGGCCCTCTCAGTACCCGACATGCCCAAGGACGAACCATTAGTGTCGGCTGCCACTTATTTTTGGAACAACACCCTTAACGCCTTCCTTTTCCAGCAAGGCCCAATGACCCCAACCTTAGTAGATGTCTTCATGATAACAGGACTAGATATTATGTCATCGGCTAATCCTAACCGGCTGGACAACAAGGGTTAGTTTTCCTTTAAAACTAAGGTGATTGGAGGCTGGAACGGGTACATTGCCATGAACATGGGGATTGGGCCCATCAATGTTAGGGAACACGCCGCATTACTCATGATGTGGCTGGAGAAGTTCGTGTTCTGCGGCTCAAGTTGTGGCCCAACTGCAAATTGGCAAGTAGTAGCCGAAGCCCTGGCTAACAAGACAAAGCTTCCTCTAGGCAAATTCCTCCTCGACTATCTTTATTAGACACTAAGCCAAGCAGTGACCAAGATAGCAGTTGATACAACAATCGACACTGGAGGCCCCTGGTGGTTCCTACAGCTGTGGCTTGTGCTGTTAACCCAAAAGGTCTGTGGTCGGCCAAAGCTAGCCGATGCTTGCTTCCCCCTCTTGGAGCTGACCAAGGATGATGAAGGGTATGAAGTGACCACCAGAAGATGCTTGTCCTTTGGGGAGGCCACAGCCACTCACACCGGACCGAAGCAATCAAGTGAGCTGCTGCCCGAGTGGTTTATTTCCTTTTATGACGGCCTGGTAAAGAACAATCGGACTTGGTTTTTTTATGAAGACTGAGCAGCGTTTGAATTGCCGATTGAGTTAAACTTGGACGAAATCAACTCAGACGAATACCCCAAGTGTAGAGATATCTTCACCATGGCACTAACTCCATGCATACTGCCGACTGGAATACACCAAGGCCGAAACGTGCTGAAAACTTATGAGTTTTACTACCCTGCATGGGCTGGCAGACAACTAGGTCTTGGGCAGTTGCCCATCGGCTGTTACTATGCCGATAATATTGAACCTCGAGGGGTGATTGATTCAAAGCTTATGATGAACAAACAAATGGAAATAGAAAGCCCACCCCTCGGCAGCATCGGGGTCATGGAGCTGGCCCACAAAAGGAGCGCGACATACGACAAATCGTGGGTGGAGATCAAGCACCACATCTTTCATCAACATGCCTCCATGTATCTCACCATGCTTCTGCCGGACGAAATCCCCTCTGTAAGTATTTATACCCTTAAACACTTTCCTTGAGCAATTGGCCGTCGTCATTCCTTAACACTTAATCACTTTTCCCTTTGCAGACGACAGACTCGGATCTCCCTTAGTAAGCAACTCGGTGTTGCCATCGAGTATTGGTCGGGCATCATCCCGAACGGGGGTGGCTATGCTCCATTAGCCATCGGCTTCAACGCACCGAAGGTGAAGATACTGCTCTATGGCCAAACCCGTGAGGCCATATCAAGGAAGAGAGAGCCACTTCATCGGCTGCGAGTCCATCGGCTTCACCTGCAAGGAAACAAAAGAAGCCGAAGCCTGCTGTACCAGCCGACAACCTACCTTCTCTCGACCCCAGCATCGAAGAAGCACTTAACGAAGAAATCAGGGACGAAGAGATCTCCCAGGTCGTTCTAGAGGTGGCAGCATCAAGCACCTCAGATCAAAATGCAACCACGCCGCCAGCCGACGAACAGGTTTAGAAGACCCCGACACCTCCAAAGCAATTGGTATGTGTCTTTGCTTTTTCAATTCGATCTTCAAATTATAATCCTTTGATTCCTAATCAAATTCTTTCTTTTAGTTCAAAAGACTAGCCAGTCAGCCTCCTCGTCCAGCTTCACCAGTAACCTCTAAACTTATCACTTCTTTTCACTTATTTTTTGCTTGGTCGACTAGTACTAACACTTGTCTTTTTGTAGCCTCCTCGGTCTCCGTTAGCTGCCCTCCATGTATCAAGTGAGAGAACTCCGTCGGCTGCGGGCAGCCACCATGTTGAAGATGAGTCTACGCCGGCCCCTGCCGTCCGAGTACCATACTTTCCTTCTTCTTCCAAGAACTTATATCGGCTATCACGTTCCATTTCAGACCTCTTAATATTTTCTGCAGACTTTAGCCGATCTAGTCTCATTTGACATTAAAGAGTTCATCGGCGAAGAAGAAGAAGTAACTAGCCAGGATCAAGCCGCTATGGCCGACGATCTTAAGGAAAAGCTTCAAGATATCCATCGTCGGCTAGATATCAACGTGGACCAATTGGTCGTGGAGTATGGGCCGATCCGAGCATGCTTCAACGATATTCAAAATCAGCTTCCTGAAGACTTGGCTGAAAAGATCTCCCAAGCCGCATTCATCGACCTTCACCAGTTCAAGCTGGAGCGAGCCATGCAAGGAATGATCCATATACGAGCCCAAACCAACTTGGCGGCTACAATTGATGCCACGGTGAAGAACCTTGTGACTGAGAAGGCCAAGTTGGACGAGCTGGCGGTCGGGCCATTGGCTACACAGGAAAAAATCAGCCAACTTGAAGCAGAGGAAGCCAATTTGCTGGTGAAGCTGGAGCGGTGCAGGACCAAGATCGCTGAAGAGAAGCAAGTACTAGCCGATCTCCCCAAGGTCACCGAAGAGCAAAGAGCCAAGGTGACTTCCACCATCAAGTTCTTGGGAGATCTCAACAAATCAGCTAAGGCGATCTCGGGCACCGAGGAAGATCTCGTAGCAATCGATCAGATCAAAGTAATCAAGGACAACGCGATGTTGGCCATTCAGAATTTCCTTCAAATGTAATAGGACTTAGTCTTCAAAACTATTTGAGTCTTGGCTTGTACATATAACTTTTGAAATTGGCCTAGTATGCTTTAAATATCAATCATATATGCTCTGCCGATTTAATTAGTCTTCATATCTCGAATGTTCCAAACGTTTTCAAAATCCAAAAAATTTTGAAGTCCTCACTCTGATCTCTGATTTTGTATGACATATGCCCCCATAATTTTCTCAATGTTGCCTTCAGCATTGATAAAATTATAAGGAGAAACCATCTAACACATGTCCTCTATACTCATCCGATTTGAAAAAATCAGAGGGAAAAAACTTGAGTAGAAATGTCCTAAAGGCGATGTGCGTATAGACTCACAACACATCGGCTAGCATGGATTGGCAAGAACTTAGCCGAATCATGAATTGATCCAAATACTGGGGTAATATTTTTTTAAGTACTTGCCGTTAAGAGCCCTTCCAAACACTTCTCCGTCTAATCCTTCTAGCATATAGGCTCCCTTAGAGATGTATTTGTGGATCTTGAAAGGCCCTTCCCAGTTAGGTGACTACTTGCCGAATTTGCTATCTCATGAACCGATCGGCAATATCAGCTTCCAAACGAGCTCGCCTTCCTCAAAAGGCTTAGGCATGTCCTTTTTGTTATAATGACGAGCCACCCGCTCTTTATCTCTAGTCACCTTCTCCAAGGCACGCATCCTTGACAAAACCAAGTCTTCAAATTCATCCACCATCAGATTATAATAGTCATCGGCTATCAACTCATCCTGCAATTGAATCCTTCTTGATCCAATGATATTCTCCCATAACAAAACTGCTTCATGTCCATAGACCAGCTTGTATGGAGGCACCTGGATTGATCTGTGACGGGCCATCCGATAAGCCCACAGTGATTCGGCCAATCGGCTATGCGATTGTTTTGGGTACTTAGCGATTTTCCTCTTTATCAGCTTGATCAAACTTTTATTTGAAGCCTCATCTTGTCCATTAGCCTGAGCATAATATGGTGAAAAATTTAACAACTTAATCCCCATGCTGTCAGCAAATTGAACAAACTCGTCGAAGACAAAGATAGATCCCTGGTCCGTTGTGATAGTCTGAGGGACACCAAATCTGTATATGATATGTTCCTTAGCAAACTCTATCGCATCCCCAGAGTCGACCTTTTTCAAAGGAATTGCTTCCACTCACTTGGTAAAATAATCGGTTGCCATCAATATAAACTTGTGCCCTTTACTCGAGGGTCGATTGATCTGGCCGATCATGTCGATTGCCCAACCTCTGAACGGCCAAGGCTTGATGATAGGGTTCATAGCCGATGCTGGTGTCCTTTGGATAGCTCCAAACTTCTGACAATCCTGATAGCCTTTATAGTACTTGAAGCAATCCTCCAGCATAGTCGGCCAAAAGTAGCCCTCTCTCCGAAGTAACCACTTCATCTTGTGAGCCGATTGATGAGTGCCACAAATTCCTCCGTGCACCTCTCCTATGGCAATTTTAGCTTGATCAGTACCTAGGCACTTGAGCAGCACGCCATCAATCGTTCGATAGTACAAGTCATCGTCGAGCAGAACATATCATAAGGCCTTGTAGCACAATTTCCTTGAAGCCCACTAAGAAGGGTTTTGTAGATAATTGTAGACGTCATACCTCCAGTCGTTGGCTGAAATGGCTGTAATCTCCACTTCAACTTCCTTTGTCATCAGCCTGTAACCCGATGCCCCTTGAGCCAGATCATTTGCTTCCGAATTCTGCTCTCTAGGGATGTGCTTTAAGGTTACTAGCCGAAAACTGTCCATCAACTCTCGGCATTTTTGGTAGTAGACCCTCAGCGTGTCATTCTTGCATTCATATTCTCCTGATAACTGGCTGATGACCAATAGTGAATCGCCCATTATTTCGATGGTGTCGGCTTCAACTTCCTTCAGCAGCTGTAAGCCTTTGAGAATGGCTTCGTATTCGGCTTGATTGTTTGTGGCGTGAGGCGTAATGAAAAAAGCAAACTTGAAGCTTGTCCCCCAAGGAGAAATTATCACCAAGCTGATGTCGCATCAATTTGTGCAAACCGATCCATCAAAAGTTAACGTCCAAGGCAAGACATCAACTGAGCCGATTGAGTCATCTCTGTGTTCCATGATAAAATCGGCTATGGCTTGCCCTTTCACTGCCTTGGGTGCTTGATACCTCAAATCAAACTCTGTTAAGGCAAATATCCACTTCCCAACTCGTCCTTTCAGAACTTGAGCTGATAGCATATACTTTACTACGTCGGCTTTGCAAACTATGGTGCATTCGTTGGATAACAAATAATGCCTTAAGTTTGTACATGAAAAATATAGGCATAAGCACAACTTCTCCACATAAGGGTACCTTGTTTCTGCATCCAGAAGTCATCTGCTGAGATACAAAATTGCCTTCTCTCTCCCTTCGACCTCCTGAATCAAAACTGAGTCGATAGACTTCTCATCGGCTGATAGATATAGCTTGAACGGAACTCCCTTTTGTGGAGAAATCAACACTGGAGGACAGCTCAGATAATCCTTGATGTTGTCCAAAGCCTTTTGCTGCTCTGCCCCCAAAGTGAATGCTTGATCAACTTTTAGCTGTAGTAGAGGGGTAAACGGCTCCATCTTCTCGGATAAATTGGCTATGAAGTGCCTGATGAAGTTGATTTTGCCGACCAAAGATTGCAACTGCTTCTTGCCCTCGGAGGCTGAATAGTCCTGATAGCATTAATGCTTCTCTGTGTCACCTCGATCCCCCTTTCGTGAACAAGAAAGCCCAGGAACTAGCCAGCCGATACGCCGAATGCACACTTTGTGGGATTCATCTTTAGACCATATTTCCTCGTCCTCTCCAAGACCTTCCTAAAATCAGCTATGTGATCTTCCACTTCCTTGGATTTGATAATGACATCATCTATATAGATTTCCACCAGAAAGCCGATTAGGTCATGAAAAATGTAATTCATGGCCCTTTGATATGTAGCTCCAGCATTCTTCAATCCAAAAGTCATTACAACCCATTCGTATAAGCCGATCGCTCCTCGGGACCTGAAAGCTATTTTGTGAATGTCCTCCTTGGCCATAAAGATCTGATTATAACCAGTATTGCTGTCCATAAAACTTATGATTTTGTGGCTAGAGGCTGCATCTACCAGCAAGTCGGCTATAGGCATAGGGTACTCGTCCTTAGGGGTAGCCCTATTGAAATCTCTGAAATCAATACACACCCTAAGTTTGTCATTTTTTCTTTATCACTGGAACTATATTTGAAACCCACTCTGCATATCGGCAGGGCTGCATGAAACCAGCATCATATAGCCGAGTGATTTTGGCCTTAATCACATCATACATACGGCTTTAAACCTCCTGGGAGGGTTTTTGTATTTCCGATATCCAGGCTTAATAGAGAGCCGATGTTCAACAATCGATCGGCTGAGACCAGGCATCTCAAAATACTCCCAGGCAAAGCAATCTTTACATTCCTTTAATAAATCAATAAGCTTGGTTCTAAAATGAGAAGACAAATTCTTGCTAATATATGTCGGCCTAGGCTTATCTCCTGGACCTATGTCAACTTCCTCGAGCTTGTCGGTCGACAGAAAACCTTGCCCGAGTTTGCCATCGATGTCGTCCATGGTGTTCTTGGTTTGGACTCTTGAGCCCTCCACGACACCCTCAAAGTAATAGTTGAGGCTCTTCGTCTCCAATTGGCTGTATATCAGAATCGGACACCTTTAGAAAATCGGCGTACCATACTTTGCTAGACAGGCAATCAATGTCGTCGACTTCCCATAATGTTAAGTCGGTGTTTGCTACGTTAACTGACCTATCGGCTGGCATGATTTCTATATTGTCGCCTTGCCACTGGATTAAGCTTTGATGCATTGTGGAAGGGATGTAGCAGTTGGCGTGGATCCAATCCCTTCCGACCAGCAGGCTATAAGATCGCTTCCCGTCGATGACAAAGAAAGTTGTGGGCACGGTCTTGCTGCCGACGGTCAACTCAATGTTCAAAACTCCCTTGGCTTCCGATGGATTGCCGCCGAAGTCCTTGAGCACCATGTTGGTCTCGATCAAGTCATCAACCCCTTTGCCTAGCTTCCTGAAGGTAGTGTAAGGCATGAGATTGACAGCGGCTCCTCCATCGACTAGCATTTTTGACATCAATGTGCCATTTATAAACCCTTTGACATACAGGGGCTTCAAGTGTCGATTCGCAGTCCCTCGGGTTTTTTGAATATGGCCTGTTCTGGAGACAGCACTAGCTTGGCCAAGGTTTCTTTGACGGTGTCTGCATCGGCTTCGGCAAGCTCAAATTCGGCTGGCAATATGAACACCATATTGACCGATGCTAAAGCTACTCCGTTACCTTTTGCGGCCCTTTTGGCCTGATCGTCTAGACTCTCATCGGCTGAGGCATCATCTTTCTTCATGCGCCATTGTTTTCTTGGGCGGTTTTGTTCTTTTTTCTTCCTCAGCTGGTAGTCAATCTCGGCCTAGACTTCTTTTAGCCAACCCTCGCTCTTCAGCCATTGCACCTTCCGCTTTTGTGTTTTTGTGAAAACGTTGGAAGGGCACCATTGAGGTTGGCGATCTGCTCTTCTTTGTCTTCTTCTTCATCCTCGCCCCGGAGAAGTCCTGGTGAATCGGGTCGAGCCATTCGTGGACGGAGAGTTTTCGCTGGTTGAGCTGAATGGCTCGAGGGATGAATCGGCTGGGGCTCGCAATCGGCTCTTGCCTGAGTTCGTCCTCCCCGCATTCGCTGCAGACTGGGCAATTTCCCAACGTGGGTAGCCGCATCCCTTGCTCCCAGCAGAACCTAAAGAACTCGCACTGCCAATGGGGGTTGCAACCGTCATGGCGATGCATGTAGGCCATTCCCAGCGGATCAGCTGTTCTCTAATAAGGTTTGTCGCGTCGGGCTTCTTCCTCTTCTTGAACTCTGAGTTGAAAGTGGACTCGGCTGTCCATGTGCTTGGGTCAATGATCAGCTGATCGGCCACTGGTGTGGACCATATTGATGGGCGCCGGGTTGCTTCCAGTCGGCCTCTTGGATTGTTGCTGGCAATCCTTGTCGGCCATGCTTCTTTGTTGGGCCTCGACTAAGCTGTGTGCCATTCTGTGCTACCGATCAGCTTGCCTTGGGCCGGCATGGACTACATTAACAGGGAAGAGGTTACCGTCGACTTTCATCGGCTTAGCTGATTCTTCAAACTTAATCTTCCCCGCTTTGATAGCCAACTGGATCTGCTGGCAGAAGACTTTGCAATCATTGGTGTTGTGGGAGGTGGGTTGTGCCACTTACAATATTTCTTCTTCTTGAGCTCCTTGGCTGATGGGATACCATGTTGGTCGAAGGCTGTATTTGTTTCTCCCGCAGTAGCAGATCGAAGATCCTATCGGCTTTGGTGATGTCGAAGTCATATCTCTCCTCCTTAGCCGATTTTTTCAGCCACTGACACGTTATTGCCTTCTTATTCCTGGTCCACTCGGCTACTGCCACCTCTGTGTCGCTATCGCTTGAATCGGAGTCTGATGCATAAGCGACATGGCTGACATTTTTGAAGGCTTTCTTGGATTCTTGGAACGTTGCTCGTGAGCCGTCAGCTTCTGGGCCAAGTGGGCCAAGCTCTCGAAGTCCTGAGCCGAAAACCATTCCCTGATCGGGGCCAAGAGGCCATGGAAGGCTAAATCGGCTAGTTGCGAGTCTGATAGCGCCAGGCTATAACATTGGTTCCTCATATCCCTAAAGCGCTGGATGTACTCTTGAATCGATTCCTCATGCTTCTGCCTATTGCTGGTTAGGTCTGACAGCTTCATCTCTTGCGTGCCGGAGTAGAAGTAACTGTGAAACTGCTTCTCAAGATCGGCCCAACTCCGAACCGAGTTGTAGGGCAACGATGAAAACCATGCGAAGGCTGATCCTGAGAGAGATAGTGGGAACAATCATACTCTGAGCGCGTCCATAGCCGATGCTTCTCCACACTGAGCCAGAAATCGGCTGACAATTTTCATAGGTTGAGACGTTGTCTTGCCGAGAGAATTTTGAAAAATCCAACACCTTGTACCCTCTCAAAATATTCCGGATACGGGTACTGGTAGATATTGCCAGAGTCCTTCGGCTTAAGGCCGAACTGGTCACGCATGACATGTGCGATCAAATTGTCCCAAGGCTTGTTTTCTTGAGCTTGCAGCTGCGGTATTGGCTCGTACTGCTCATATTGCATGGGAGGCTGCCGATACCGCATCTCCGGTGAATAGGGTTGGTAGTCTTGCTCGTAGTTCCCCAGTGCGCGGTGTTGGACTTGATTCATGGGAGGAGGCGGCTTTGACATCACCAGAGGCTGCTGCTCAGGGGGAGGCCAAACATCGCTGGAATTGTGGGGTAGGTCTGGCGTGTAATTGCCGATCGACATTTTGTGCAAAAGAGGTTGCCGATCGGCGCTAAACATGCTTTCCACCTGTTCTTGGGGGAGTATTGGAGCCTCGAGGCCCTGATGCAAGGGCTGTTGTCTGGTTAAGAGCTTGGGCGTTGGTTTTGCAGCCGATGATTGTACATTCGGCAGAATAGGGGCTCCCCCTAGAGGAGTCGGCTTCCCAATGGAGGAATTGGCAACCCTTGCATTGACAGAGTCCTGTAAGGTAGGAATCGGCGATCAGGGAAATAGGTCGGCGCTCTTGGCAATTGCTCGGCTATCTTTGAGTCAACCACTGTGCTGATCATGTTGTTCAATGTATTCACCAGTATCCCTGACTGGTTGACGAGCGCGTGGTGGACAGCCGAGTCGATCCGATCCTGGAGCGTGTGTTGCCGTCAGTCATCTTGCTCCTATTTGATGTCTTCGACCTTCTGTTTCCCATTGTCCTTGCTGGAGACGGCTCCAGAGTCGAAGTCTTCAGGGATCTCAAATTTGTACTTTTGAACGATTGCCCCAGATCTAGTGTGGGTGAAGGATTGCAAATAATGAGACTTCAATCGTTCAACCATCTACTGATAGTCGGCTTGTTGCTCAGCCACAACTTGTCCATTGTGACGGGGATGATGTTCTCCTGATCCAGCTCCGGGGTCTTGATGTTCACCATTGTACTGGACTTGGACGTGGCAGTGGTCCAACTGAGCGTGCCAAAAGCGTGTTGATGAGAATTTTTCCCACGCGCTGGCCTGGGAGGTCTGCTTAACTCCAGTGCAGGTCCAAAATTGGTCGCCTTTGGTGATTGCACGGGCATACCAGTTGATTTGATCCTGCAACCAACAAAAAACAAAGAATAGGCGATCAAATTAAAATTAGATCCTGCTCGATCGGCTAAAGATATTCATAATATATAATTATCATTCCAAAGTGCATTTAGACTAAGTGACTGGGATAGATCGGTAGTATACCGAGACAGTATAAATCACTTATATCTAAAAAACACATCAGAATACAAATTACATATATTTATAGCTTAGCCGATGTCGCAGATCTAATGTAAATCGTCTAATACTCCGATATGTTTTATAAAAAGATATCAATCTGAACTAAAACACTAAACCAAGATCAATCGGCTGTTAATGTGACTTAACAGGTTGATACCGAGCTTAATATATTTGAATAGATTAAGATCTTAATATAAAAGGTAGTTTTAATACATCTAGCAGTAATAATACATAAAAGATGATTAAAACGGGTAAGACCGGTTGAAACCCCGGTGCTATCTCTAGTAATAATCCTTGAGCCGAATAGATCTATATGATTCTCAGAGCGACTTAATAGGTCAATTTGATGCAACATTAAGTACAAAAATAAGCACAAGATGTATTAAGACTAATGAGAACTCCTTGAGATGGTAGATACGCCATATAATCTAAATCAACCTATAGATCTAGCTCTGTCGACTGCTATCTTGAGGGAGATATTAGCCGATCAGGAGATAGATCTAGACATTGATCTAGATTATATGTCGTATATGATAGATCAAGATCAGAGTATCATGATGATGGAAGCATTAACCCCGATAACACAAACTGCTTGTAACAAGAAGTTACCTTGTCTGGAGATCGAAACTCGATGCAGCCCAAGAACGAGGCAAAAACTTGTCGAGAAAGTAAAAACGAAAAGGGTGGCAATGCGTCGAAGTTGTATTGATGTGTGTTGTTGTTTTTACAAGGTCTCGGGTCATATTTATACCCGGATACACAATGAATCCGTAACAAACATAATTCCTATTACAGATTAGATTACAAATATCTCTAAGCAAACCGACATTATCTATAAAGGAAAGTACACAAAATATCCGTTGTAGGACGTTTTCCGTAGATGGCAACATCTCTGAAGCACTTTTGGAAACCGAATCCAATAGTTATCTCTATGCTTTCTTTCCAGAACTGGCTCCTTCTTCTGCTCCCAATCGGAATCGGCTATCGACTATCCTGGTCCGACTCGGACTCAGCCGATTGACTCTGTAGCCGATTATGATTTAGCCGATGCAGCCATTGTTTCCAAGGATCGCACGTTTCCTCCGATTCCGCTCCAATCTCTGCTTCAAACTCCAGGATTTTCTTATCAAATTTGGTCCTTAACATGCGGATACCTTGATATCAAACCCACATTATGATCTAACCTGGAAACAAAAATTTTTCATGCATGCATCATATTATAAAATAGCGAAGGTTTCGTGTCACGCAGATTTTTGAACCTGTAGCAGTCGGCCTTCACAATTTTGTACAGACCTGGGTATTGCGTCTAAAATTCTAAAAATTTACCAGTAGCTGCACAAATTAGTCGTGACACTACGGTATTTTGCCCAGAATTTTTGCATGACTGGAGAGTAGGATAAAAATTTAACCAGTACAGCCTATCCTGTACTTCCAGAACTGCATTACTTAGATTGGGAGGTCATTTCGGTAAATCCTGGATGTTCCAAAATTTAGAAAACTAAGTTGTAGGAATGGGTTTATGACCAGAGGATTCTCAGGTATAACCCTAATTAGGAGAAACGATATCCACTCATCGAAAATAAGACTCATTAGTATCACTATGTTACCCAAGGCAGATTTTGGTTCGGTACTCGCCCTTTGATGAGCCTTTAACGAAATTATAATTAGCATGTATATATTCCAAAATGTTGTAGGTGACTACCACGTGGCAGCCACTAGGTTATTTCGGGGGTTATGAGGAAGGTTCGCAGCCTCAAATTCTGTGGCTCATGCTACAACATCTTGGGTTCGCTCATATACCGGAGTACCATTTCTTTACTATGGATCAGAGTTCATCTCTCCGAGCATATATGGCTGAGTTACGTATACCTGAACTTTTGGCACATGAATCACCACTCTATGTTCAGGCTTATGGATGGGATGCACCTTCTGCAATCAATGAGGTTGCATTTCAAGCGATCGTGTATTACCGACACCATAGGCCGGGGATAGACGGATTTTTCCATTATTATCCTGCTCGCTCTACTCAAGCGGCTGCTAATTAATATCCGGGATTAGAGGGACATGAAAGAGAGATTAATTCTCCAGAACTTTTCTTGGCCGGCTTAGTACGAGCTATGGATAGGTATCTTGCAAACGCTATGTCAGAACTGCGTAGATTGCAGGCAAGGGTGGCATGCTAGATAGGCGTATAGAACCACTTGGGCATCAAGGGTATTTTGATAATGTCACCATTTATGGAGATCAAGATCTTCAGCCGCTGACCGATACTTTGCCATCTCTAATAGGCATTTACCAAAACATAAACACTCGAGCCCATAAAGAGAGTTGGTTTTCATCGCAATCGTCGCACCATGCCAGATCCCGCACTTGTTGGAGATCCGGAGTCACTAGGACCATTCTATGTGTCCGAGCGGAATGGAAGGCGATACCGCTTGCGTATGGCCACTCCAACGAACATGATGCCACAACCTCCTATCGGATTCTTCCAGACTTCTTAAGAAAGGAATATCAAGGAAAAAATGTATCGGATGTAACTTTCATTTCTTATTTTTTCACAAGATGTATGAGATGACATCCTACTATGTAATCCTTGTATGGTCAAATTTTTGTAACACCTAGTTGTGTACTTGATGCTTATGGCCATTATTTCATCTCTATGTAATTGTTGAACACTTCACTCCTTTTAAAATCTATGTCTTGGAATGGAATGTATGTTTTTTGATGAGTTGCTTGTTGTCCAAAGATTGGTTTTATGCAAATATACAAAGAATAACTTGCATACTCGACTATTAGACAACATTCCTACTTACCTTGCGTACAGAATGTATGAATATGTCATTTCTATGCGCAAAAGCTCATGTATTGTTGTACTCTGAGTGCGGAATGACTCATACACGCTCTGGCGCATATTTCACGGCTCGTGCCGGAAACAATCGCAGCGCTGCTTCATCTGAGCGGCGTGACGATGATCCAACTCTCGCACAGCTGTTGGCCCAACAGAATCGCCTGTTTTAACGAATGGTGCAAAACTCTGAGGATATGGGGGCACCGATGGCGCACCAGGCTAATCAAGCGTCCTCCAAATTATCAGATATCCAACGGACTCACCTGTCACATTTCTCTTCAGCAGCCGATCCTCTTGCTGCGGATGATTGGCTGCGAGATATTGAAAATAAAGTGGATCTTTGCCGGTGTGATCCCATTGAGAAGGCCACATTTGCTGCCTATTATCTTCAAGGTGTTGCCGCCGCTTGGTGGGAGACATACAAAACACTCATTCCCTCCGACGAACCCATTACATGGACTGTGTTCCGGGAAGGGTTCCGATCCGCTCATATTCCAGCTGGTCTCATGGAGATCAAGAAAAAGGAATTCCTCAATCTAAAACAAGGGAGTATGCCTTTCATGGAATTCACAGAGTGTTTCAATTATCTCGGTAGATACGCTACTGCAGACATAAATACTGAAGCCAAGAAGGTCGAGGCATGCAGAGACGAACTAGCACCTGAATTAAAGCATGCTTTGGCCGCCCATGAGATCAGCAGCATGAAGGCCTTAGTGGATAAGACTCTTCGGGTTGAATCAAGTGAGAAGGAAGTAGTTGAGGACCACAAACGCAAGTGGGCTGTGAAGAAATTCACAGGAGGTAGCAGTTCCACTCGTCCTCGACTGGCTTCACCACAAATGAGCCGACCCATAATCACTAAGCCGCCAAGACCAATGTATGCACAGCCGCGTCTACAAGTTCAGATGTATCATCAAATTCCTTGCCCAATGCAAGCAGTTGGGGATGCCTCTCGCGCAGCTAATATTACATGTTACAACTGTGGCAAAAAGGGGCATTACTCACCAAGGTGGCCATACCCGAAGACTGGGAAGACCGGATCATGTCCACAAGTTGCACCAGCACAACCTCGGGCACGGAACCCTGCACAAGCTGGACAACAGGGAATTCCTGCAAATCAAAAGCCAGCTCCGACATTAGGCAAAGGGCGACTGAATCATGTCACCATTGAGGAAGCAACTGACGCACCCGGCGTCGTACTCGGTACTGTTCTTATGCACTCCTCTCCTGCAATAGTTTTATTTGACTCAGGTGCAACTCATTCTTTCATGTCAGCATCAAAAGTAAAACAACTTAAATTGATACCGGAATTTCTTAGTAATGCCATGCATATACAATCTCCCGGGTCTACCTTGACCACTAAATTATTGTGCAAAGGGGTAGAATTTCAAGTGAATAGGGTGAAATTTTCAGCCAACCTTATAATACTAGATACCATGGGGTTGGATGTTATACTCGGGATGGAATGGTTATCCAAGCACAAAGGGACCATCAATTGTGCACGGAGAATGGTGACGCTCTACAGTACTGACGGACAGATGGTTAGGTTCACTTGTGAAAAACCTTCCGCCTCTACACAACCATCTATTCAATCATTTCCTGTATTGGAGTTGAAAATGGTACCTGTTGTCAATGAGTATCCTGACGTATTCCCGGAAGAATTGCCAGGGATGCCACCCAATCGGGACATTGAATTTGTGATCGATCTGGTTCCTGGAACAACACCTATTGCTAAAAGACCTTACTGGATGAATACAGAAAATTTAAAAGAATTGAAGAAGCAAATCAATGAACAATTAGCTAAGGGTTTTATTCGCCCAAGCTCATCTCCTTGGGGCTGTCCTGTGCTATTTGCACCGAAAAAGGATGGAAACATGCGAATATGTGTCAATTATCGACTCCTGAATGAGGTCACAATCAAAAATAAATATCCTCTCCCAGGATTGATGACTTGTTTGATCACTTGACCGGAACCCATGTCTTCTCAAAGATTGATCTGAGATTGGGGTATTTCCAACTCAAAATCAGACCGGAAGACATTCCAAAGACGATATTCACTACTCGCTACGGACTGTTTGGATACACCGTGGTTTCTTTTGGCTTAACCAATGCACCATCCACCTTCATGAAAGTGATGAATAAAATATTCATGGAATATCTTGATAAATTTGTGGTGGTGTTCATTGATGATATCCTTATTTACTCCAAAGGAAGAGCATGCGCAACATCTGCGCATGGTACTTGATAAACTACGAGAACACAAACTCTATGCCAAATTCACAAAATGTGAGTTTTGGTTAAAATAAGTTGGGTTTCTTGGTCATATTCTTTCAGAAGGCGGTATTGCTGTAAATCCGAGTAATGTACAGAATTTACTGAACTGGAAGCAACCACAGAACGTCTCTGAAGTTAGAAGTTTCCTTGGCTGGGCTGGTTATTATCATCGTTTTATCGTGAGTTTTTCTAAAATATCTCGACCTTTAACTCAACTCCTCAAAAAGGAGACTAAATTCATTTGGTCTGAAGAGTGTGAAGCAAGTTTCGTTGAGCTGAAAAGAAGGCTTACCACAGCCCCAGTGCTGATAATGCCAGATGTCCATAAGCCTTTCCATGTCTACTGTGACGCGTCACGTCAAGGACTAGGATGTGTGCTTATGCAAGAAGGAAAGGTAGTGGGTTACGCTGCACGCCAGTTACGACCTCATGAGCTCAACTATCCAACTCATGACCTAGAACTAGCTGCCATAGTGCATGCTCTAAAAATCTGGCGGCACTACTTGATTGGGAACCAGTGTGAAATCTTCACTGACCACAAAAGTCTGAAGTATTTCTTCACTCAATCGGATCTGAATTTATGGTAAAGGAGATGGTTAGAGCTTATAAAGGATTATGATCTCGACATTAATTACCATCCTGATAAAGCCAATGTTGTGGCAGACACCTTAAGTCAAAAACAATGCCACCCGGCTGATTTTGAATCAATAGCCTAGCCATCCTTGTCAACTGAGTTCCAAAAGCTAAATTTCGGGTTAGTGGAAGATGGCTATGTTGCTGCATTAGCATTACAGCCCACACTCTACTCTCAAATCAAGGCAGCCCAAAACTCAGATAAGGAAGCCGCCGAAATTTTGAAGGAGATCAATACAAAATCCCAGACTTTGTACATGCTCAACTCGGATCGGGTAATCATGCATGGGAAGCACATGCCTTATATAATGCCCTAGAAGAAATTCGTTTAGTATACGTCGAAAACATCGTGAAGCGTCACACGTGGTATATTTGTTCCTGATAGCCAAAATCTTAGAGAAACTATTCTTTCAAAAGCCCATTGCACCTCCTTAACTATCCATCCGGGATGTACAAAGATGTACCAAGACATATGCACTAAGTATTGGTGGCCTGGCCTACGGCGAGACATAGCAGCCTATGTTGCCGTATGCGACACTTGCCAACGAATTAAAGTTGAGCACCAATGACCTGGTGGTCTACTCCAGCCTTTGCATATTCCTGAATGGAAATTTGACGAGGTCGAAATGGATTTCATCACCGGGCTACCCAAAACACCCAGCGGACCTGATTCCATTTGGGTTATCCTGGATTGACTAACTAAAGTGGCTCATTTCATACCGGTACATGTAACCTATGGTGGGGCCAAGTTAGCCGAATTATATTTGACGCACATTGTAAGACTCCACGGCGTACCAAAGGTTATAGTATCTGATCGTGGCACCCAGTTTACCTCCCAATTTTGGGAGAGTCTACATGAACTCCTGGGAACTAAACTGTTCTTCAGCACTGCTTTCCACCCATAAACTGGAGGACAAGTGGAGAGGACTAACCAGATCCTTGAAGATATGCTCCGAGCCTGTGTGCTTGAGCATAAAACAAATTGGGAGAAAAGTCTACCATTTGCGGAATTTTCCTACAACAACAACTTCCAATCTAGTCTTCAAATGTCACCGTTTGAAGCTCTCTATGGAAGGAAGTGTAGAACACCGCTTTACTGGTCAGAGGTGGGAGAGAGGCAATTCTTCGGACCTGCGATTATTAATGAGGCCAAAAAGAATGTTACTCTCATTAGAGACCGGTTGAAGGAAGCACAAACCCGACAAAAGAGTTACTCCGATCGCAGACGACAAGAGCTAAGCTTTGATGTAGGCGACTATGTCTATGTTAAAGTCTCTCCTCTACGGGGTACTCAACGCTTCCAAATACATGGCAAACTTGCTCCACGTTACATTGGACCTTATCGGATCATTGCCAGACGTGGACAAGTAGCCTACCAACTGGAATTACCCCCTCAACTCTCCAACATACATGACGTGTTTCACGTCTCTCAACTCCGAAAGTGTCTTCGTACACCTATCGAACATGCTACCCTGGAGGACATAAATCTGAATCCAAATCTTTCATATCTAGAGCATCCCATCTGGATCCTCGAAGAAAAGGAACGACGAACCCAGAGAAAGACCATCAAGATGATCTGAGTACAGTGGACTAACCACACTGCCGACGAGGCTACATGGGAACGCGAGGACCGACTCAGAACTGAGTTCCCTAGCTTCTTTTAGAAGAAACAAATCTCGGGGTCGAGATTCTTTTGTAAGGGGGGAGAGCTGTCACATCCTGACAAATTATGTAACTAGTAACTCGACGAAGGAAGTATACTGTAAATATTAAGGCAAAAGTTTTCAATTAAGTGAAGTGCGGACATTCAGTTTAGGTATAAAATAAAGTGCATATGCATAATAGGGGCATAGTCTCCATATGGAGTTTAAACAAAAGGGGCCCAAAGAAAATTCAAGAAAAATACCCAAAAACATAAAAGGGACATCAGCAAAACAACCACAAGATTTGGGAACACATTACAAAGGTGAAAAATAGGAATTAACTTGAAACTAGATTTGACCCTAAGAAATTTCTTTTTTAGTGTTGAGCTGGCCGACACAGAACTCTGGAGCTGACATTGGACTGTTGCCAAAATTTATCCAGCGAGCCCCAGGTGGTGAAACTTGGCAGTATTATAGATTGAGTCACACATTACAGGTTTGCCATAGGGCACCGCCCCTGAATCAGCCTGGAAGCAATTTTAAACGAAGCCCAAAGTTGTAAAGCCGTCAGTGCATCCAGACTAAGAAAAATTCAGCTTTTTCATCTCTTCTTCCTTTGTTCACTGCCATGCGGGCCATACTGACCTGTGGGGCCGCATTGCCAGTGACACATTGCGTTTCTCTTTGTCTCACTCACCTAGACACGCGCGCCACGCACGGGAGCATGAGTCGCGCGCGAGGAACGTGCCGTGCATGCGTCAAGCCAAGCTCGCTCCCCCGCGCACCGCCAACGACCGAACAAAACCCTGACCGGCCGACCGCCGCAGAGCCATTTCCACTCTTGTCATGTTCCACGAAGAATATGACACCGAACACCCCGAGAGCGCCACGAACACCTCAGGGAACTCTCTCCGCCAGCGAGCAAGATCCGACCGCATTTGCACTCCGGTGAGCTACCCCCTTAGGAAATGCCTGTTCCCAACTTCTTGATCTTTGCTCTCTATGACAACCAAGTTTCACTCCAAATGACACAGCCGGTGATCGGGAACGCCATCGAGTCGAACCCGTGAACTGCACGCTCTGCACCGACTGCCGTCGAACCACCCACTCGTCGCCAGCCCTCCACGGTGAGCCATTGCCAAAGTCCTTTCGCCGCTGTGTTCCTTGATGCCTGGTCCCCAACTTCGGCCGCCACCGTCGAACTCCCCTCTTTCTCTCTCCGGTGAGTTCAAGCACGATTCCTCTCGATTCAAGCCTTCCCAGTACTCACTTGACAGGGTCCAACATTTACATTTCGCAGCCAACCATCGCAACGCTCTGTCGTCGTTCACCCAAAGAGAGGACCGTCGCCGCCTTGCAACCCCGCACGGCGCCACCGTCACCTCGACCTCGCTAGCACCCCGTATTTGCTCGGTAAGCATCCTCAGCATCCCTAATAGCTATTTCCAACACATGCATATCAAGGCACAAGCGTAGAAACGCACATGCATGTCCACCCCAAACCACGACACCGCCCTCTCCATCGCCAATGACTATTCCGGCCACGGTAGCACGCGAGACAACCACCGTTAGCTTCGCCATAGAATCTACTACATTTTTCCTTTTGGTCGCGATCGCTCATCGGCCGCCGTTCGCCGCCAGCGCCAACGAGTTTTTAACCTTCCATGAGCCACTGACAACTGGGACCCACTTAGCAGGCGTGCCAGTAGACTGTTTAAACACCGGTTGCCGTTGACATGTAGGCCCCATGCGAAAAGAAGGAATTAATCTGAATAAGGGTTTTTCAACAGAAAAATAGCTAGACTTTGAAAATTCATAGAAAATTGAAAACCGCACATTTTGACTTGGGACAAATTTGGTTAGAATCACAAGATTATGAACTTTAGGACTGTGGAATAAAAACAGCTGCACACAGTAGAAGATTTGTTCATAAAAATCCATTTTTATGTACCTAGCAAAATAGGGTAAGTTTAAATTATAAAAATCATAGAAAAAATCATCTTAGTTCAGAATGAGGTGAACCAAGATTCTGTAGAATCTGTGAAAAATGTACCTTAGGTTAAAATTTTTAAACTAGGTACCTTCTGTGACAATTAAACCACTTATAGAGTTATTTAGAAAAAGGTTTAATCTATAGCACTCTAGCTTCTAAAAATTGTGGGAAACCCATTAAAATTCCTAAACTTTAAACTAAATCTTGTTATAACCACCTCTCTGTGTTTTATTAGCCTTGAACAAATTTTGGAATGCAAAGCTAAAACACTTGACCTATAAAAGGAACTATATAAGAATCTTTCACCATAGAGTAAAATATGAAATAAAAACTTTATTTAATAGGTCAATCTGAAGCTTAAACACTTTCATCTCATATGCATTCATATTAGCTTGTAAAATTTTTCATAAGTGTTTGCAATCTGAAATTTGTCGTATGTATACATTAGATGAACCATCGGCATCTTTCCAAGACCACGCGTATTTGTATGATCATGAGGAAGGAGAACCAGGCAAGTCCTACCTCCCCCTTTGAACACTTTGATCCTATATTTTTGGAGTTTATTTCAAAATGGTTGGGAATTTTGCATGATGTTTGTTAGAACGACACTAAAAACTTGAAAAAGATGGATAGTACAACCACCTATGTTGCATGCCATCTCAAGCTTCACATAATAACTTAGCCAAATTCCTAACCCTAGGAATGATCAAGATGTTGATGTGTGTTTGCAAGATCTGAAACACTGGATGATTCACCCGTATGCTTAGTAGTGCTTGTAGTGCCATTTTCCTATGCTTATTGGGCAAAGTACCTACGTTTTGTTTTAAAAATTCTCTTCTAAAAATTATATTATGATAAAAATGTTACTTGCCAAAACAGAAAGGTAATAAATGTGAATTTCAATTTTGGGCTGCAAGTGGTATACATATGGTAAATAGTTGTATACCGATAGGGGGAGTGTGTGCCCTGACTACCCTAAGGACTTCACTCCACGTATGTTCATCTCGAATACAATACAACCACATGCACTAGTATGGGATAGCCTTTGCTGAGTATACTGTTTGTGGTTTAGCCTTACATTTAGGTAGGCCGAAGTGTATGACTTCGTATAACTCAGAGGAGCTTCCTTTATGCCCTGATGTGGTAGTTTAGGTGACTCAGCCTGTCCAATACAACGGTATTGTGCCACGTGGGTGGATTCCTGTCGAGTCCGCCCCCACGGCGTTAAGTTTAAGACGTGGGCCCGCCACTTAACGGTCCTATGCCATACTTCCAAAATGGTATAGGATGGAGGAAACACATATTGTGCTGGTGTAAGGCTAAATCACGGATATTAGAAGGGCTTTGTGGTGAATAATAAATCAGATACTTAGGTATCGCGTTCCATGCTTTGCATGATTATTATTGTCACCTCATGTGGGTAAAGTGTACGCACTATGCAGAGTTAAAACTAATCGGTTAGCCTAGCTCACGGTTACGAGCGTCGTGTGAATGTTGTGTGGGTATAGCGTTGTGTGTAAAAAGTTTGTTCTGAAAAAAACTTGATTGAAAATGTTCAATTATGATGCTATCTTATTTATCTCCTTTGCTGCCCCGATATTGCAAAGGACGATTGATGACCGCTCATGTTACTCCTATGCTGCCCTAAAGTGCCAAACATATGTGTACTACTATCTACTAAATGCCCAATTTAGCGAAGTAACAGCTTGCTGAAATTTATTTGTGCAAAACTTGGAATTTACAGTGGGGCTTTACCAAAATAAAATTTGCTTTTGTGCTAAAGGAACCCAATATGAACTTCCTTTGTTAATGCCAAACATATAGCACATAGTCTTGATGGTTGCTTGCCAGTACAATTTCTTGTACTAACACTTGTTGTGTATATGCTTGGTTGTTTGCATAGAAATGGTTGCAGGAAAATTTCCTCCCGAGGAGGATGAGCTCGTTGAGGAGGAGCCTTTCTATCCGGACAGTTCTTACTAGGGCACTCCCTAGTCGGTTGACAAAAAGATCCTCGGGAATGAAGTTTGTTTCCCCTTGATAATACTATCTATATGACTATTTGGCCTGACAGCCATATCTTATCTATAAGAACTACTTTGTTGTAATTACTTATGTCCATATGCTGGACCTTTACTCTATTAGAGATACCAAATGCTTGGATGAAAGTGGTTAGCATGTTCTTTTCGTTAGGAACATATTAACCACGAGTGTCAGTAAAGATAATTGAGACAATGTAGATCTTTAGCCATTTTGAGTCAAGTCTCCTGGTTGTGTAACACATCCGGTCGCCACCATCGAGTGGTTTGACGAGCACAATCCAGGTTGAAGTTGACTGGTAGGCTAAAGGCCCAGCAATATCTCAGTTATCTCTATCTCGGAGCGTCGGATTTCTTGCTATACTTAGGAGAAGAATGGATGAGTTCCATTTGGCTCTTAATTATAACAAGACGTCCAGAGGCGTCCCGACATTTATGATTCACAGTTGGCCGATTTAGCCTTCCAGGGCCTTCTGGCGCCCATCAGGGAGAGGTTTTCGGCCCAGGATTTTGAGAGCTTAGCCCACTTGGCTCAGAAGATTACGACACACGAATAACGATTCCAGGAGGCCAAGAAGGCTTTCAAGAAAATCAGCCACGTCGCCTATGCCTCAGAGCCTGACTCAAGCAACAGCGACACCGAAGTGGCAGTAGTCGAGTGGTCTAAGGGCAAAAAGACCATTACCTGTCAATGGGTCAAAAATCCGGCTAAAGAGGAGAAATAAGACTTTGACATTACAGAAGCTGACAAAATTTTTTACCTGCTGCTTCGGGAGAAGCAAATCCAACTTTCGGCCAATCATGTCATCCCGTCAGCCGAAGAGTTGAAGAAGAAGAAATATAGCAAATGGCACAACACGGGCTCCCATAGCACCAACGATTGCAAAGTGTTTCGCCAGCAGATACAATCGGCTATAGAAGCCGGTAAGATCAAATTCGGAGATCCTAAGAAACTGATGAAGGTTGATGGGAATCATTTTCCCGTTAACATGGTCAATGCCAGTCGCCGGTCGGTTGACCTTCATCCCCTAAACATTGGTAGCTTGGTCAAATTCATGAAGAAACATGAAGAAAGGGAGGCAGACAGAGCTTACAAAGTAGACCCAAGAAGATAGGATCGGTAGGAAGGGGTTCATCATCGACAGCGTGACGGCTTCGATCCCCATTGGAACTATGATTTCTTGATTTTTTGGGATCGGGGATGAGGCTGCCATCACTTCAAGGCTGCTCGGCATGCGGTAGATACGAGGATGAACCGGTCGAGAGCTCCGGCTAATTTATACCCGGGGTAGTTAGGCTCAATCAAAGGAAAATGCATGTTCATCAAAGGCTGGGCCCCATTGTAACATCGTGAAAATTGAAGAAATTAAAATCGGAACATAAAAATTGGAACTTGCAAAAACTTTTGCTTGTTGCCTTTTTGCACGTGTTTGATGTTCCTTATTTGCCAGCTTGGTTGCATAAAATTATATGTGAGCGGTTCATCTTGATGTTGGGAAAAACCAAACTATTTGAATTTCCGCTAGGGAGAAAAATTTCGGAGTTTAGAGTTGGGAATTTTAATATAAAATAGGAAAAAGGGTTATGGATTTATGAAAATATATATTTGGGAACAAAACATGATTTTGGTGGTTGTGTAATATTAATTGGTGAATAAAATGTGTGATAAAATATTTTGAAAGATATATATCAATTCTAGAAATTATTCGGAATCAAAATTATATTTTCAAATTTAGGTAAAAAGGATTAAATTAAATGTGTGAAATATATTTTTAAAAATAATAAAAGTGGGTGAAAAAGTTGAAAATATATTTTACAACTTAATTTTTGGGTGTACTATATTTTATTTCAAAATTTTGGGGGTGAAAGAAAATAGGATTTGGAAATTAGAAATTAAATCGAAAAAACAGAAATGTCTTGTTCATCAATCGCTAAGTGTTCGACGCCGTACCGGCCGTACCGCGCCCGCCCGCACGCGCGACACGCGCCGCGCCACGCTCGCCGCGCCCAGCCCGCCCTCGCGCCGCGCGCCCGCCCCAGCCCCCCCCCGCGCCGCCACGCCCGGCCCGGCCTCGCGCCAAGCGCCACGAACGCCGCGCCGGACCCGCCCGCGCTGTGCGCCCTCTCGCCGCGTCGCACCCGCCCGTCCGACCCCGCCCACGCCGTGTGCCCATCTCGCCACGTCGCGCCCGCCCGTACCGACCCCGCCCACGCCGTGCGCCCTCTCGCCGCGTCGCGCCCGCCCGTACCGACCCGGCCGCGCGCCCACGCAAGCGCCGCGCCCGAACCCGTCCCGGACGCCGCCGCATGGCGGTCCGCCGACCGCCGCCGCGCTGGCCCCCTCCCTCTCTCCATTTCTCTCTCTCGCCACGACTATAAAATGGGGCAAAACCCCCACTTTTCCCCCACCTCGCCGCCACCTTTCCTCCACTCCTTCGCCGGTTCTCGCCGCCGTGCGCCGCAAGCCGCCGCCGTCGCCGCCGTGCACCGGTGCACCGCAGTCTCTCCTCGCCGTCGCTGTCACCGTCGGTAAGTCCCCGGGCCGTCGCCCTCGCGCTAGCGCCAGCCGCCGGTCGAACACCTTGTGGGCCAAGTGAACAGTGTGCAGAGAAAAAGAAAAGAAAAAGAAAAGAGAGAAAAGAGAAAAAGAAAAAAAAGAGAAAAAATAGGAAAAATTATAGAAAATTTGGAAAAATATTTTGAAAGGATTTGAGTGAATTTTTGGGTAAAAATAAATTGTTTTCTTGTATATTTTCTCGGAGCGAAATTTGAAAATCGGATTCGGACTTTTTCCGAGATTTCGTTTCACGTCGTTTTTAAATCCGAATTTCGTTTAATTCTTTCTCGCCATTTAAATATGTTTCACTTTTGTGCTCGAACCTCCAAAACCTCGGATACAAACCCCACCGTTGATATTTCCAAATCTATTTTCTCAAATAATTACGATCGTCATTTTTGCGAAAACCCTAGGGCATCGACTCGATTCCAAAACTCGGATTTTTCCCTAGCAATACTCGCCCGAACTCGAGTAGAATTCTATGCTAAACATTTGGGGTCATTTTTATGATTTTTATGGTTCTTTTCGATCTCTCGGTATTTGATTGAATTCTAATTGAATTCAATTGATCTTTCGCACGTAAGGATAGCTCCTGAAGAAGCAGGCATCGACTCCGTTGAAGACCCCGCTCAACAAGCGTGCGAACAAGGCAAGTCATCACACTCTTTGAACATATTGATCCCAATTGCAAAATGATGTTGTTTTAAATCTTAAACATGCATGCTATACACAAAGAATTACCTATACTTGTTATGTCATGCCGTGTTATGGATTACCTTTAGAATTATTCCTTGTAACCCTTGATGTGATACATACAACCGGAGAATATCTTCGGTAAACTGCTTAGCCATGCTATTCTTAGATTCATGCATACTCATGATTTTATGAAGAGCTTTATGCTTGGGCAACTACCTTAGGGAAGGTAGTTGAGATACGGCATGTGGAGACATGAGCGCCACATTGCCATGAGAATGATGAAATGAGTTTTGATGAAAATTGAAAGTACTAAACAAATGTTTTAGATTGGGGCGGCTGGATGATTTGGGTGAATTCCAGAAAAGGCAAGTGCCATCCCTAGTCAATTAAGGACCGAGCCATGAGATAGCCAGGAAACGAGCCAGTACAACCGTACTTCTCGAATGGGTATAGACCTAGCGGAGTAGATAGCCGAGCGGAGGCGGTACCCTTGCATAGTGGTTCTTATGTATGAGATGAGATTTGAAAAGGATGATGGGAAATTGGAATTTATTATAACTTGATGAATGAAGTCTCCCCTTACCCCGGGTGCGCCAGAACTCCTCTCACTGCTAGAAAATGACGGCTAGAGTGCATGAGGGCTTAAGTTCATGGAGCGGGTACTGCCGAAGTGAGGTTATCGAAAGGCTTTGCCGTGACCGTCTCATGTGTTGGGACGTAGGCTCATTTGTTGGGCAGTTGCGGAGTATGGATAAAGTGTACATCCACTGCAGTGTGAATGAATCAATCTATTCGAATAGCCGTGCTCCCGAATATTGAGCATCGTGACAAGACTTTCGCTTGGCTAGACTTTAAACTTTAAAATGAGGGGATGAGTTTGCATGATGATTTTTATTCACTGGTGGATCAACTTCTCGAGATGCGAGAAGGGGTGGACTCCCCAGAAAACCATGACGAACCGAAGGCGGGAAGCCATCCTTGGAATCACGATGGACGGTAGACAGAACCGTCGCCGATTTAATGAACTATGAAACTAAAACTTGACTTGGCTAGTTGTTAGGCTTGTGAAAAGAGTTGTGAAAATTGGCTTTATGCAAAAGAACACCAGCCATTCTTTGAATGACCCTATCATATGCATCACTTCCGTGTTGGCTTGCTGAGTACGGTTGGTACTCACTCTTGCTATACGCACAAACCTTCAGATGGTGGAAATGAAGACTTGGAGGACCCCTATGCCTACTACAAGGAGGGCGAAGAAGCGATGGCGCTTGCTAGGTCTTAGTCTCCGGTCGTTGCCTGTGGCAATTGACAAGCCTGCCTTCATTCCGTTCCCTTACCTAATTTCTACTTTTGGGTTGTATCTGGACCATGAGGTCCTATGTGATGGATATTGCCTTCGGGCCTATTATTGTAATAATTTCGGTGTAAGACTATTTGTGCATTTTCACCTGATTATTCAGTATTGTTTTTCGTGGGTACCAAACTACTCGATCCAGGGAAATGGTACTATGAACACGAAAGATTCCTGTTCCAAAAATGGGGGTCCACACCCATCCATCAAGATTTTTTCAAGGACTTAAAGGACGACGAAGAACAAGCTGCCAACCCTCAATGGTGTCCTTCCAACATTTTTACGAAAACACAAAAGCAGAAGGTACAACGACTAAAGAGTGAGAGTCAGCTGAAAGAGGTCTAGGCCAAAATCGACTATCGGCTGAAAAAGAAAAAGGAACCAAACCACCCAAGGAGGCATTGGCGCGTAAAGGACAAAGCTGTCATAGCCGATGAGGACCCAGCCGGCCAAGCGAAAAGAAAGGCCAAAGGAAAGGCTGTGGCCGCTACATCGGTTAATATGGTTTTTGTGCTACCAGTTGAATTCGAAGCGGCCCAAGCCGATGCAGACGTCGTAGAAGAGTCATCGACTACACTTACGTTGTCCCCGAAGCAAGCAATATTCGAAAAACCTAAGGGAACTGAGCATCGACACCTGAAGCCACTATACGTTAAATGATTTGTAAATGGGAAGCCGATGTCAAGAATGTTGGTCGATAGAGGAGCCGCCGTCAATTTAATGCCCTATGCTACTTTCAGAAAGCTGGGCAAAGGAGCCAACGACCTGATAAAGACAAATATGGTGCTCAAAGATTTTAGCAGGAACCCATCGGAGGCCAAAGGAGTTCTCAACGTCGAGCTGACCGTCGGCAGCAAAACCGTGCCCACAACTTTCTTTGTCATTGACGAGAAGGGGTCATACAGCCTGCTGCTAGGAAGGGACTGGATCCATGCCAACTGTTGCATCCCTTCGACAATGCACCAAAACTTAATCCAGTGGCAAGGCGACAAGATCGCAATCGTGCCAGCCGACAGGTTAGTCAACGTAGCCAACGCCGACTTAACCTTATCGGAGGTCGACGACATTGTTTGCCTGTCTGGCAAAGTTTGGCAGGCAGATTTTCTAAAGGTGTTCGATTCTGATATACAGCCAGTTGGAGGCGAAGAGCCTCAATTATTACTTTGAGGGCATCGTGGAGGGCTCGAGCGTCTACACCAAAGACACCGTTGAGGATTTGGATGGCAAACTCAGGCAAGGTTTCATGTCGGCCGACAAGCTTGAAGAGGTTGATATAGGTCCAGGAGATAGGCCTAAGCCGACATATATTAGTAAAAATCTGTCTTCTCATTTTAGAACCAAGCTTATTGATTTGTTACAAGAATATAAAGATTGCTTTGCTTGGGAGTATTTTGAGATGCCTGGTCTTAGCCGATCGATTGTTGAACATCGGCTCCCCATTAAGCCCGGGTATTGGCAATACAAACAGCCTGCCAGGAGGTTTAAAGCCGATATGTATGATGCGATTAAAGCCGAAATCACTCGGCTATATGATGCTAGTTTTATTCAGCCCTAGTCAAGTGCCATCCCTAGTCAATTAAGGCAAGTGCCATCCCTAGTCAATTAAGGACCGAGCCATGAGATAGCCAGGAAACGAGCCAGTACAACCGTACTTCTCGAATGGGTATAGACCTAGCGGAGTAGATATCCGAGCGGAGGCGGTACCCTTGCATAGTGGTTCTTATGTATGAGATGAGATTTGAAAAGGATGATGGGAAATTGGAATTTATTATAACTTGATGAATGAAGTCTCCCCTTACCCCGGTGTGCCAGAACTCCTCTCACTGCTAGAAAATGACGGCTAGACTGCATGAGGGCTTAAGTTAATGGAGCGGGTACTGCCGAAGTGAGGTTATCGAAAGGCTTTGCCATGACCGTCTCATGTGTTGTGACGTAGGCTCATTTGTTGGGCAGTTCCGGAGTACGGGTAAAGTGTACATCCACTGCAGTGTGAATGAATCAATCTATTCGAATAGCCGTGCTCATGGATATTGAGCATCGTGACAAGACTTTCGCTTGGCTAGACTTTAATTAAAATGAGGGGATGGGTTTGCATGATTATTTTTATTCACTGGTGGATCAACTTCTCGAGATGCGAGAAGGGGTGGACTCCCCAGAAAACCATGAAGAACCGGAGGCGGGAAGCCATCCTTGGAATCACGATGGATGGTAGACAGAACCGTCGCCGATTTAATGAACTATGGAACTAAAACTTGACTTGGCTAGTTGTTAGGCTTGTGAAAAGAGTTGTGAAAATTGGCTTTATGCAAAAGAACACTAGCCATTCTTTGAATGACCCTGTCATATGCATCACTTCCGTGTTGGCTTGCTGAGTACGGTTGGTACTCACCCTTGCTATACGCACAAACCTTCAGATGGTGGAAATGAAGACTTTGAGGACCCCTATGCCTACTACCAGGAGGGCGAAGAAGCTGATGGCGCTTGCTAGGTCTTAGTCTCCGTCGTTGCCTGTGGCAATTGACAAGCCACTGCCTTACCTAATTTCTACTTTTGGGTTGTATCTGGACCATGAGGTCCTATGTGATGGATATTGCCTTCGGGCCTATTATTGTAATAATTTCGGTGTAAGACTATTCGTGCATTTGCACCTGATTATTCAGTACTGTATTTCGTGGGTACCAAACTACTCGATCTAGGGAAATGGTACTATGAACACGAAAGATTCCCGTTACAAAAACGGGGGTCCACAGAGCTGGTATCAGAGCAATGCGACTGTAGGATAAGACCAACTAGCGCCCTACCCCTGACTAGCTGGCTAAAGGGAAATATCCCTATGTAGGATCATTTCGCAAACTATTATTTTTGAAAAACAAACATACTTTTTCATATACCTTTATCCCCTTCTCTTACTCAAATTGTTTTGATATTATCCCTCTCTCGCTGACCCTAAGCTGCTTTCAAAAGCAGATATCGGACCATGTCGGAGTTTGGGAAATCACGGGATGAAGGATTCGTGGCGCAACTCCAGTCATTGCTGTGGTGCCTGAGGTACCCAGAGGCAACCACCTACCAGATTAGGAGGCATGGCACCGAAGGATACCCAGTATGGGAGGCAGCAGTTTCAGTTGAGGCCCGCATGGGGAGTGAGACACCTTATTGCTTCCACACCCGTTACCACCGAGATCTGGTAGAAGCAGCTCTTCAAGACGCGGCCCGTGAAGCGTTCCTCCGCCTCAACACTATTCAGCGTGCTGAGCTCACCGTGACTGAGTTTGTACACCACCCCTACTGCGAGAAAGGCAATCCGGTCTGCACCGTGGAAGCCACCCCCTGCTGCTATAATCCTATGGTCACCCGTCTATCCCGCTGGGCAGAAACAGTAGATGACTGCTATGAAGAGGCTTTGCTCGAAATCGACGACCAGCAGCGACGCCTCAATGATTTGGTCGAGGAACACCAGAGCTACGGGGATCAAATCAACTTGCTACAGACCCAGCTACAGGCCAACGGTGCCCAGTATGAGCAGCTCTCTGACCGCTACATGGCCCGTGGAGAAGCCTTGGTGGAGCTGGAAGAATAGCTCAGGAAGAGCAAACAATAGGTCAACCAGCTGGAAGAGCAACTTCGCTCCCACCCTGTCCCTGCTGCAGGTACTTCCACCGAAGTTGTACCAACACCTCCTGCCCCGGTGCCCGACCACTACTACCTCATGACTCCAGCATGCCTGAACACTTTTCAAGCCATGATGGAGCAGACCTTTATGTTGAGCACAGAGTCGGCCCCATACCTGATAGACCCCACTGCTGCTACCTCAATGGAACCTACCTCGAACTCCATGGCTGTACCATCTGAGCCTGGTTCGGGAGAGGAGAACCCCATCCAGATCAGCACCGACTCCGAGTCCGAGACAGAGCCTACGGAGATCAAGTGGAAGTCCAGTGACACTGATCCAGCGGAGGAGGCAGCACCTACTCGTCGCCTGACTCACACCGGAGGTCCCCTCACCCGCAAGACCGCCCGGAAGAGTACCCGACCACCAAGCAGGAAGATCAAGCATGACTCCGAGGCCACTACCTCTGAGCCATGGGAACTTCGATTTGCTTCAGCTAAGGATCAACCCCTTCCTGCACCTGGTTCTTGCGGTTGGTTCGATGACTAGGCGAGAGGACCGCCCCAACTTTGACCTTGCTTTGGATGGTTTTTGGTAGCAAGGATCACACCCTTCCCCTAGTAGCCAATGGCAGTAGTACGATGTTAGCTTTCGCATTGTGTCATGTGGGACTGTGTATGTGCAGTCCATTGTATCCCCATTAATGTAATCGCTATGGACCTAGGTAATGTTTTATGGTATGTTATTAATGAGTTTATACCACCATGCTTGCTCTCTTCAAAGATCATTTAAAAACAACTTGAAGTGAAATCACCTAGAAACCATGACCTTAAGTGGGTCACATCTCTTAACTCATCTACCTCCTTCAGATGGCGCATCGTCGCAGAGCTTCAACATCCAACGAGAACCCACCAGAGCCTAATCCCTCCACCCTAGCGGAGGTCATGGCTTTGCAAACCCAGTTGCTTCAAGCTATCGCCAACAACAAAGGGAATCGCGGAGGATCAAGCTTGGGAGAATTTATGCGAGCTAAGCCGCCTACATTTTCCACGGCCGACGAACCAATGGATGCCGAAGACTGGTTGAGAGTAATAGAAAAGAAGTTGACCCTCGTCAGGGCACGAGAAGCCGACAGTGTCATTTTTGCCACCAATCAATTGGAAGGCCCCGCAAGTGATTGGTGGGACACCTACAAAGAGACACGGGCAGAAGACGCCGAAGAACCAACCTGGGAGGAGTTCACACCACCTTTCATGAAAATTTTGTACCAGCCGTAGTTATGAGAATGAAGAAGAACGATTGGAAGGTTGCGCCAAGGCAACACCACAAGACGGAATACCGAACAAGTTCACGCAACTCGCTCGATATGCCACCGAAGACCTAGCAAACGAGGAGGAGAAAATTGATAAATTTGTCGAAGGATTGAACGATGAGCTGAGAGGGCCAATGATCGGTCAAGACCACGTCAGCTTCCAAAGCCTTATCAACAAGGTTGTACGATTGGAACATGTCCAAAAGATGGTGGAAAACAACCGCAAGAGGAGGCTTGCTATGGCCCGCCCACTTCAGGGAGCGCCTCAGCGTCCCAAGGGAGCCACCCCGTCCAGATGGAAGCCAACCGTCATGGCAACCAGTCGTCCCGCTGCACCCGACCACGTCAGCAGGCCGACTGCACCCCAGTTCCGTACCCCGACGCCAACTCTGGCCGCTCCGGGAAGAAGAAATGTGAACTGCTTCAACTGTGGGAACAATGGAGTCATAGACTGTAGCTGAAGGGAAGTCACAGTATCCACCCTATGGGGATCACCAATGAACATAACCATTGACCAAAACCCGATGCTATGTGAGCAAGCTGCGGGAGTATTCACCTTGCTACCTTTGAGCGAGATGCCAGTAGTGCAAGAATACCCAGACGTATTCCCTGAGGAATTGCTCGGAATGCCCCCTGATCGTGACATAGAATTTATCATCGACCTAATGCCTGGTACTGCCCCCATATCCAAGAGACCCTACCGAATGCCGACAAACGAACTAGAAGAACTCAAAAAGAAAATTAGAGAACTACAAGAAAAAGGATTTGTACGCCCTAGTTCTTCTCCCTGGGGAGCCCCAGTACTCTTCGTCAAAAAGAAGGATGGAAGTATGAGAATGTGTGTAAATTACCGATCGTTGAATGAAGTGACCATCAAAAACAAGTACCCACTACCTCGAATCGATGACTTATTTGACCAACTCAAGGGTGCACAAGTGTTCTCAAAGATTGATCTTCGGTCAGGATACCATCAGCTAAAGATTAGAGGTGGAGATATTCCCAAAACAGCATTCTCTACGCGTTATGGCTTGTACGAGTTCACCGTAATGTCTTTTGGGTTGACCAATGCCCCGGCGTATTTCATGAATCTGATGAACAAAGTATTCATGGAGTATCTGGATAAGTTCATGGTGGTGTTTATCGACGATATACTTATCTACTCCAAAGACGATGATGAACATGCAGAACACCTATGACTAGTACTGGAGAAGCTACGAGAGCACCAGTTGTATGCGAAATTTAGTAAATGCGAGTTCTGGCTTAAGGAAGTCGCTTTTCTTGGCCATGTAGTCTCAGCTGAAGGAGTAGCGGTAGATCCTGCCAAGGTCTAAGCTGTTACAGAATGGAAGGCACCCAAGTCAGTAACGGGCACCCAAGTCAGTAACGGAGGTTCAGAGTTTCTTGGGATTGGCCGGATACTACCGGAGGTTCATCGAAGGGTTTCCCACGATAGCCTGACCCATGACTCAACTTTTGAAGAAGGAGAAGAAATTCGTGTGGAACGAGAAGTGTCAGGAGGCCTTTGACCAACTAAAAGAAAAGTTAACCACCGCCCCAATCTTAACCCTACCTGACAATCGTAAGGATTTCGTGATATACTGTGATGCGTCTCGACAAGGACTGGGAGGCGTATTGATGCAGGATGGAAAGGTCGTAGCATATGCCTCAAGATAGTTACGACCCCACGAGGAAAACTACCCCACACATGTCTTGGAATTAGCGACAGTTGTTCATGCATTAAAAATCTGGAGGCACTATCTGATCGGAAATCATTGTGATATGTACACTGATCACAAGAGTCTGAAGTACTTCTTTACTCAGTCCGATCTCAATCTACGTCAGAGACGGTGGTTGGAATTGATCAAGGACTACGATCTAGGAGTCCATTACCACCTCGGCAAGGCAAATGTAGTGGCCGATGCGTTAAGCCGTAAAGCCCAATGCAACCATATGAGACTGGAAGGCATGGCCAGTGAGCTCCAAGAAGAGATGGCTCGACTTAACCTACACCTGATTCCTCACGGAGAAGTGAACTCACTAGAAATCCAACCTCTTCTGAGGACTCAAATAGAAGAAGCTCAGAAGGTAATGAAGAAACACAAGCGATCAAAGAGCGCATGGCCGCTGGGCACGCGAAGGAATTCTCGGTAGATGACAAGGAAATCCTGTGTTATAAGAAAAGAATCTACGTGTCTGAACAAGGTGGTTTGAGAGGATTGATCCTAAAAGAAGCACATGAATCAACCTATTCATTACATCCGGGAAGCACGAAGATGTACCAGGATTTGAAGGAGGAATACTGGTGGCCCAATATGAAGAGGGACGTAGCCGAATACGTGGCCGTATACGATATATGCCAAAGGGTAAAAGCCAAGCATCAACGACCGGCAGGGTTGTTGCAACCACTCAAGATTCCCGAGTGGAAATGGGATGAGATAGGCATGGATTTCATCGTTGGACTACCCAAAACTGCAGCAGGATATGATTCCATTTGGGTAATAGTAGATCGGCTCACCAAGACCGCCAGATTCATCCCCGTAAAGACAAACTACAATAGTGCCAAGCTAGCAGAGCTATACATGAGTAGGATTGTGTGTCTTCACGGTGTACCAAAAAGAATTATATCGGATCACGGTACTCAATTCACGTCCCATTTCTGGAGTAAAGTTCATGCGGCACTCGGAAGTCACCTTGCCTTCAGTACTGCTTACCACCCACAGACCGATGGGCAGACCGAAAGGACGAATCAAGTGCTTGAGGATATGTTGAGAGCCTATGCGTTGGATTTTACCAAGGATTGGGAAAAATGTTTATCGTACGCCGAATTCTCCTACAACAACAGCTACCAAGAAAGTCTGAAGATGTCACCAAATGAAGCCCTATTTGGTCGGCGATGCCAAAACCCATTGATGTGGTCAGAAACCGGTGAACGAGCCGTGTTTGGGCCTGACATAATCAAACAAGCCGAGGAGAAGGTCCGTCTGATCCGGGACCGATTAAAAGCTGCCCAATCTCGACAGAAGAGCTACGCGGATACTCGTCGGAGGGACTTAGAGTACAATGTAGGCGACTATGTGTACCTAATGGTCTCACCACTACGAGGGACTCAAAGGTTCAAGGTCAAAGGAAAACTTGCACCAAGATACGTGGGCCCATTCCTGATAAGGGCTAAAAGAGGTGAAGTGGCCTACCAGCTAGAGTTACCCGAGAACATCTCCGATGTCCACCCAGTGTTCCATGTGTCACGGTTGAAGAAATGCCTGCGAGTGCCAGAAGAGCAAGCTCCTTTGGAAACCATCCATATCAACAGTGATCTCACATATCTGGAACATCCCATAAAAATACTGGACGAGGCAGAAAAGAGAACACGAACCAAGTCATGGCGCATGTACAAAGTGCAATGGAGCAATCACACTGAAGAAGAGGCCACCTGGGAAAGCGAGGATTTTCTGAAAACTGAATACCCACACCTACTCAACAAACTGGTAAGAAATCTCGAGGACGAGATTTATTGTTATGGGGTAGGTTTGTAACATCCTGAAAATCGAAGAAATTAAAATCGGAACATAAAAATCGGAACTTGCAAAAACTTTTGCTTGTTGTCTTTTTGCTCGTGTTTGTTGTTCCCTATTTGCCACTTGGTTGCATAAATTTATATATGAGCGATTCATCTCGATGTTGGGGAAAACCAAACGATTTGAATTTCCGCTAGGGAGAAAAATTTCGGAGTTTAGAGTTGGGAATTTTAATATAAAATAGGAAAAAGGGTTATGGATTTATGAAAATATATATTTGGGAACAAAACATGATTTTGGTGGTTGTGTAATATTAATTGGTGAATAAAATGTGTGATAAAATATTTTGAAAGATATATATGAAGTCTAGAAATTATTCGGAATCAAAATTATATTTTCGAATTTAGGTAAAAAGGATTAAATTAAATGTGTGAAATATATTTTTAAAAATAATAAAAGTGGGTGAAAAAGTTGAAAATATATTTTACAACTTAATTTTTGGGTGTAGTATATTTTATTTCAAAATTTTGGGGGTGAAAGAAAATAGGATTTGGAAATTAGAAATTAAATCGGGAAAAATCAGAAATGTCACTGTTCATCATGCGCCAAGTGTTCGACGCCGTACCGGCCGTACCGCGCGATGCCCACACGCGCGACACGCGCCGCGCCGCGCTCACCTGTGCCCGGCCCCTTCCATCGCACCCACGCCCCCCCGCACCCGCCCGCCCCCCCCCGCCCGCCACGCGCCGCGCCATGCCCGGCCCCGGCCTCGCGCCGTGCGCCCACGCCACCGCGCCCCGGACCCCCGCCCGCGCCGTGCGCCCCTCTCGCCGCGTCGCGCCCGCCCGCACCGACCCGCCCACGCGCGCACACGCACGCGCGCGCCCGGCCCCATCCCGACGCCGCCGCGTGGCGTCCGCCGCCGCCGCCGCGCGCGCCCTCCCTCTCTCCATTTCTCTCTCTCGCCGCGCCTATAAAATGGGGCAAAACCCCCACTTTCCCCCACCTCGCTGCCACCTTTCCTCCACTCCTCGCCGGTTCTCGCCGCCGTGCGCCGCAAGCCGCCGCCGTCACCGCCGTGCGCCGGCTGCCACGAGCCGTCGCCGCCATGCACCGATGCACCGCCGTCTCTCCTCGCCGTCGCCGTCACCGCCGGTAAGTCCCGGGCCGCTGCCCTTGCGCTAGCGCCGCCGCCGGTCGAACACCTTGTGAGCCAGTGAACAGTGTGAAGAAAAAGAAAAGAAAAAGAAAAAGAAAAGAGAGAAAAGAGAAAAGAAAAAATGGAGAAAAAATAGAAAAAATTATAGAAAATTTGGAAAAATATTTTGAAAGGATATGAGTGAATTTTTGGGTAAAAATAAATTATTTTCTTGTATATTTTCTCGGAGCGAAATTTGAAAATCGAATTCGGACTTTTCCGAGATTTTGTTTCGCGTCGTTTTAAATCCAGATTTCGTTTAATTCTTTCTCGCCATTTAAATATGTTTCACTTTTGTGCTTGAACCTCCAAATCCTCGAATACAAACCCCTCCGTTGATATTTCCAAATCTATTTTCTCAAATAATTACGATCGTCGTTTTTGCGAAAACCCTAGGGCATCGACTCGATTCCAAAACTCGGATTTTTCCCTAGCAATACTCGCCCGAACTCGAGTAGAATTCTATGCTAAACATTTTGGGTCGTTTTCATGATTTTTATGGTTCTTTTGGATCTCTCGGTATTTGATTGAATTCTAATTGAATTCAATTGATCTTTCGCACGTACGGATAGCACCTGAAGAAGCAGGCATCGACTCCGTTGAAGACCCCGCTCAACAAGCATGCGAACAAGGCAAGTCATCACACTCTTTGAACATATTGATCCCAATTGCAAAATGATGTTGTTTTAAATCTTAAACATGCATGCTATACACAAAGAATTACCTATACTTGTTATGTCATGCCGTGTTATGGATTACCTTTAGAATTATTCCTTGTAACCCTTGATGTGATACATACAACCGGAGAATATCTTCGGTAAACTGCTTAGCCATGCTATTCTTAGATTCATGCATACTCATGATTTTATGAAGAGCTTTATGCTTGGGAAACTACATTAGGGAAGGTAGTTGAGATATGGCATGTGGAGACATGAGCGCCACATTGCCATGAGAATGATGAAATGAGTTTTGATGAAAATTAAAAGTACTAAACAAATGTTTTAGACTGGGGCGTTGGATGATTTGGGTGGATTCCGGAAAAGGCAAGTGCTGACCCTGGTCAACTAAGGACCGAGCCATGAGATAGCCGGAAACGAGCCCGTACAACCGTACTTCTCGAATGGGTATAGACCTAGCGGAGTAGATAGCCGAGCGGAGGCGGTACCCTTGCATAGTGGTTCTTATGTATGAGATGAGATTTGAAAAGGATGATGGGAAATTGGAATTTATTATAACTTGATGAATGAAGTCTCCCCTTACCCCGGGTGCGCCAGAACTCCTCTCACTTCTAGAAAATGACGGCTAGAGTGCATGAGGGCTTAAGTTCATGGAGCGGGTACTGCCGAAGTGAGGTTATCGAAAGGCTTTGCCGTGACCGTCTCATGTGTTGGGACGTAGGCTCATTTGTTGGGCGTTGCGGAGTATGGATAAAGTGTACATCCACCGCAGTGTGAATGAATCAATCTATTCGAATAGCCGTGCTCCCGAATATTGAGCATCGTGACAAGACTTTCGCTTGGCTAGACTTTAAACTTTAAAATGAGGGGATGAGTTTGCATGATGATTTTTATTCACTGGTGGATCAACTTCTCGAGATGCGAGAAGGGGTGGACTCCCCAGAAAACCATGACGAACCGAAGGCGGGAAGCCATCCTTGGAATCACGATGGACGGTAGACAGAACCGTCGCCGATTTAATGAACTATGAAACTAAAACTTGACTTGGCTAGTTGTTAGGCTTGTGAAAAGAGTTGTGAAAATTGGCTTTATGCAAAAGAACACCAGCCATTCTTTGAATGACCCTATCATATGCATCACTTCCGTGTTGGCTTGCTGAGTACGGTTGGTACTCACTCTTGCTATACGCACAAACCTTCAGATGGTGGAAATGAAGACTTGGAGGACCCCTATGCCTACTACAAGGAGGGCGAAGAAGCGATGGCGCTTGCTAGGTCTTAGTCTCCGGTCGTTGCACGTGGCAATTGACAAGCCGCGCCTTCATTCCGTTCCCTTACCTAATTTCTACTTTTGGGTTGTATCTGGACCATGAGGTCCTATGTGATGGATATTGCCTTCGGGCCTATTATTGTAATAATTTCGGTGTAAGACTATTTGTGCATTTTCACCGATTATTCAGTATTGTTTTTCGTGGGTACCAAACTACTCGATCCAGGGAAATGGTACTATGAACACGAAAGATTCTGTTCCAAAAATGGGGGTCCACACCCATCCATCAAGATTTTTTCAAGAAGGACTTAAAGGACGACGAAGAACAAGCTGCCAACCCTCAATGGTGTCCTTCCAACATTTTTACGAAAACACAAAAGCAGAAGGTACAACGACTAAAGAGTGAGAGTCAGCTGAAAGAGGTCTAGGCCAAAATCGACTATCGGCTGAAAAAGAAAAAGGAACCAAACCACCCAAGGAGGCATTGGCGCGTAAAGGACAAAGCTGTCATAGCCGATGAGGACCCAGCCGGCCAAGCGAAAAGAAAGGCCAAAGGAAAGGCTGTGGCCGCTACATCGGTTAATATGGTTTTTGTGCTACCAGTTGAATTCGCGGCCCAAGCCGATGCGGACGTCGTAGAAGAGTCATCGACTACACTTACGTTGTCCCCGAAGCAAGCAATATTCGAAAAACCTAAGGGAACTGAGCATCGACACCTGAAGCCACTATACGTTAAATGATTTGTAAATGGGAAGCCGATGTCAAGAATGTTGGTCGATAGAGGAGCCGCCGTCAATTTAATGCCCTATGCTACTTTCAGAAAGCTGGGCAAAGGAGCCAACGACCTGATAAAGACAAATATGGTGCTCAAAGATTTTAGCAGGAACCCATCGGAGGCCAAAGGAGTTCTCAACGTCGAGCTGACCGTCGGCAGCAAAACCGTGCCCACAACTTTCTTTGTCATTGACGAGAAGGGGTCATACACTGCTTGCTAGGAAGGGACCGGATCCATGCCAACCGTTGCATCCCTTCGACAATGCACCAAAACTTAATCCAGTGGCAAGGCGACAAGATCGCAATCGTGCCCGGACAGTTAGTCAACGTAGCCAACGCCGACTTAACCTTATCGGAGGTCGACGACATTGTTTGCCTGTCGGCAAAGTTTGGCGAGCGATTTTCTAAAGGTGTTCGATTCGATATACAGCCAGTTGGAGGCGAAGAGCCTCAATTATTACTTTGAGGGCATCGTGGAGGGCTCGAGCGTCTACACCAAAGACACCGTTGAGGATTTGGATGGCAAACTCAGGCAAGGTTTCATGTCGGCCGACAAGCTTGAAGAGGTTGATATAGGTCCAGGAGATAGGCCTAAGCCGACATATATTAGTAAAAATCTGTCTTCTCATTTTAGAACCAAGCTTATTGATTTGTTACAAGAATATAAAGATTGCTTTGCTTGGGAGTATTTTGAGATGCCTGGTCTTAGCCGATCGATTGTTGAACATCGGCTCCCCATTAAGCCCGGGTATTGGCAATACAAACAGCCTGCCAGGAGGTTTAAAGCCGATATGTATGATGCGATTAAAGCCGAAATCACTCGGCTATATGATGCTAGTTTTATTCAGCCCTGCCGATATGCAGAGTGGGTTTCCAACATAGTTCCAGTGATCAAGAAGAATGGCAAACTTAGGGTGTGCATCAATTTCAGAGACCTAATAAAACTACCCCTAAGGATGAATACCCCATGCCAATAGCCGATTTCCTAGTAGATGCAGCCTCCGGGCACAAAATAATTAATTTTATGGATGACAATGCTAGATATAATCAGATCTTTATGGCCGAGGAAGACATTCATAAGACGGCTTTCAGGTGTCCAGGAGCAATCGAGTTGCATGAGTGGATCGTTATGACTTTTGGGTTGAAGAACGCTGGAGCTTTTTCATGACTTAATCGGCTTCTTGGTGGAAATTTATATTGATGATGTCGTTGTCAAGTCTAAGAGGTCGAAGATCACATAGTCGATTTAAGAAAAGTCTTGGAGAGAACCAGAAAATATGGCCTGAAGATGAATCCCACTAAGTGTGCCTTCGGCGTATCGGCTGGTCAATTCTTGGGTTTTCTTGTTCATGAAAGGGAGATTGAGGTGACACAAAGGAGTATCAACACTATCAAGAGCATTCAGCCTCCGCAGGACAAGAAGCAGCTGCAATCTTTGATCGGCAAGGTTAACTTCATCAGACGCTTCATTGCCAATCTGTCCTAAAAGACGGAGCCGTTAACACCTTTGTTAAGGTTGAAAGCCGATCAGGCAATTACTCGGGGGCAGAACAGCAAAAGGCTTTGGACAACATCAAGGATTATCTGAGCTCCCCTCTAGTATTGATCCCTCCACAAAAGGAATTGCCTTTCAAGCTATACCTATCGGCCGACGAAAAGTCTATCGGCTCAATCTTAATCCAGGAGTTCGAAGGAAAGGAGAAAACAATTTTCTATCTCAGCTGAAGACTTTTGGATGCAGAAACAAGGTACTCTCCCATGGAAAAGTTGTGTTTGTGCCTATATTTTTCATGTACAAAGTTGATGCATTATTTGTTATCCAACGAGTGCACAATAGTTTGCAAAGCCGACATAGTTAAATATATGCTATCGGCTCCAGTTCTGAAGGGACGAGTTGGGAAGTGGATCTTTGCCTTGACGGAGTTTGACTTGAGGTATCAAGCACCCAAAGCAGTTAAGGGACAAGCCATAGTCAATTTTATTGTAGAACACAGAGATGACTCAATCGGCTCGGTTGATATCTTGCCTTGGACACTGACCTTTGATGGATCTATTTGCACACATGGATGTGGCATCGGCTTGGTAATCATCTCACCCAAGAGGGCAAGTTTTGAATTTGCTTTTACAATTGCACCCCATGTTACAAATAATCAAGCCAAATATGAGGCTGTCCTCATGGGTTTGCAACTGCTGAAAAAGTTGAAGCCGATGCTGTCGAGATCATGGGCAATTCACTTTTAGTCATCAGCCAGTTATCAGGAGAATGTGAATGCAAAAACGACTTGTTGATTGTCTATTATCAAAAATGCCAAGAGTTGATGTATAGTTTTCGGCTAGTTACCTTAAAGCATATCCCTAGGGAGCAGAATTCGGAAGCAAATGATTTGGCTCAAGGGGCATCAGGCTACAGGCCGATGACGAACGAAGTTGAAGTGGAAATTGCAACCATCTCAGTCGACGACTGGAGGTATGATGTTCACAGTTATTTACAGAATCCTTCCCAGTCGGCTTCTAGGAAATTGCGTTATAAGGTTTTACGATATGTTTTGCTCGACGATGACTTATATTATCAGACGATTGATGGTGTGCTACTTAAATTTCTAAGTGTTGATCAAGCCAAGGTTGCCATGGGAGAAGTGCACGAAGGAATTTGTGGTACTCATCGATCGGCTCATAAAATGAAGTGGGTACTTCGAAGAGCTGGATATTTTTGGCCGACTATGCTAGAAGATTGCTTCAAGTATTATAAGGGCTGTCAAGATTATCAGAAGTTTGGAGCCATCCAGAGAGCACCAGCATCGGCTATGAATCACATCATCAAGCCTTGGCCATTTAGAGGTTGGGGAATCAACCCAAGTGTCTCTTTACAAGTTAGTCTATGGACATGAAGTGGTTCTGCCATGGGAGAGTGTCATCGGCTCACGAAGGATTCAACTGCAAGATGAGTTAACAGCCGATGATTATCACAATCTGATAGTGGACGAATCAGAAGACTTGGTCTTGTCAAGGAAGCGTGCTTTGGAAAAGGTGATCAAGGATAAAGAAAGAGTAGCTCTTCATTATAACAAGAAAGTTGTGCCTAAATCTTTTGAAGAAGACGAGTTGGTCTGGAAATTGATACTGCCAATTGGTACAAGGGGTAACAAATTCGGCAAGTGGTCACCAACTGGGAAGGGCCTTTCAAGATCCACAAGTGCGTCTCTAAGGGAGCCTACATGCTAGAAGGACTAGATGGAGAAGTGTTTGGAAGGGCTCTTAATGGAAAATATTTGAAGAAATACTATCCCAGTGTTTGGATCAACTCATGATTCGACTAAGCCCTTGCCAATTCATTCTAGCCGATGTGTGGTGAAGTTACACACATCGCCTTTAGGAAAGTTTCACTACAAGTTTTTCTCCCCTTTGATTTTTCCAATCGGCCAACCCTAGCCGACAAGTGTTAGTTGGTTTTATTTTATAATGTTATCAATGTTGAAGGCAACATTGATAAATTAGGGGGGCATATATCATACAAAATTAGAGGACTTCAAAATTGTTTGGGGCTTTGAAACTTTTGAGACAGCCAAGACATGAAGACTGAAGGGATCGGCAGCAGATATATTATAGCTTCGAGACATAGGCATGCAAGACACAGCTTGCCGATTACAAAAGTTATATACATTACAGAGTGTTTACAAGGTTTTCAAAAGTTTGCCTATTACATGCCGAGAAAGTTCTGGATGGCCGATATTGCTATTTGCTTAACAACTTTGATTTGGTCAATTGTTGCAATATCATCTTTTTCAGTGTCCTGGATCACTTTTGATGATTTGTTTAAGTCTTCGATGTACTTGATGGATGATGCCACCTTGGTTCTTTGGTCCTCAGTAGCCTTGGGGAGATCGGCTAATATCCTCTTTTCTCGGCAATCTTAGTTTCTCACTGCTCCAACTTTCCCACCAACTTGGCTCTGTCTACTTCCAGTTGATTAATCTCTGCCTGAGTAGCCGATGGCCCGGCAGCCAGTTCATCTAGCTTGGCTTTATCATCATTGATACTCTGCCGAGTCACTTCAATCATAATCTCCAGATTGGCTTGCGCTTTTCTTTCGATCATGCACTGCATTGCCCGCTCTAGTCTGTATCGCTATTGATCAATATAGGCAGCTTGGGAGATTATCTCAGCGAGTTCTTCTGGGAGCTGATTCGGATATCATTGAAGCGCGCCCTGATTGGCCCGCAGTTAGTGACCAGATCGTCTAAGTTGATGTCCTGCCGACGGATGATGTCCAAGAGCTTTTCTTTGAGCTCGTCGGCTATCTGGGTCTGGTCTTGGCTTGTGACTTCCTCGTCCTCACTTATGAACTCTTTGATGTCAAAAGGGAGCATGTTGGCTAGAGTCTGTAGGCAAAAATTTTTGAGGTGATCAAGACTTAAAGTGAAGTGCAAATAGCCAATATAAATTCATGAAGAAAAGTATTCTTACTTGGACGGCAGGAGCTGGCGCTTGTTCTTCTTCTTCGATATTGTGGCTGCCCCTAGCTGATGGAGTCCTTTCACTTGATACATGGGGGGCAGCCGATGGAGATCGGGTGAGCTACAAAAGACAAGTGTTAGTTTAAATCGGCGAAGTAAAAGAGGAAGCAAGAAGAAAACAGAGTTAGAAATTACTGGAGAAGCTAGACATGGAGGCCGATTTGCCAATCTTTTGTACTGCAAGAAGGAGTTCGGTTAGGGATCAAATGATTATAATTTGCAAACAGACTTAAGGAATCAAGATACATACCAACGGGCGAGCCGGGCATCTAGGAGGTGATGGTTCACTACTGGAGAAACCATTTTTGGTTGAAGTGCCAAAATCCACAATAGTCCAGGTTTGAGTTGCACCCGGGACTAAAGAATATCTCTAGTCCTGGTTTAAAAAGTCTACGGATTTCTAGGAACATTAGTCCCGTTCATGACAAGAACCAGGACTAAAGATTTCAAATATTGTCAGAACCTGTCAGAGCGCCTCGCATCTTTAGTCCCGGTTGGTAACACCAACCAGGACTAAAGATGCTATTTTTTGTCCCGGTTGGTGTTACCAACTGGGACTAAAGATGCCAGGCGCTCTGATAGGTTCTGACAGCCTCTGGCGCCATCTTTAGTCCCAGTTGGTAACACCAACCGGGACTAAAGATGGGTTCCTTTTTAAACTCCTTCTTCCTCGTCCAGCCCGAGCCAGCTACACTTGTCTTCAAAATTTTTCTCTAGAGGGAAGGTGTTGCCAAAATTTTTTGTGATTTTGTTTTGGTGATAATACACAAATCTTTGCTATCTACAAGGTTAGCAACTTCTTCCTCTTATGATCTATGCTTAGCACTTCGCACTTTACGGTTGTTTTCTATACATTTTCATCTCTAGATTTTTTTGTAAACATGAGAAGAGAGAAAATTTGTTTGGACTAATTATTTTCTAAGCACATTACATTGTGTTGAGAAAAAAGTTAGGAAAAACGAAGAGGAAGAAAAGTATGCTTAGCACGTTACATTTCTAGGAATTTAGTCCGTACAATTTTATCTCAAAAAATATTTATGGAAAATGATGACAGAGAATCTTTTGTACAAAAAAGTTATAAAATAGATGACAAAGGACCTTTTAAAATAGATGCAAAATAATTAATTAATTTTATGTTTATCACTTTAAAAGACCTTTTAAAAATAATTCTAATTTTTTAGAACAACACATTACGTATGTTGGATTAGTATATAATAATTGTCTGTTTACACATATATATAATTATTGTAATAATATTTAAATTATTTGAATTTCGTGGAATTTTCTTACGATTTTTGTGCATTCCATGTAGATGGATCGGCAATGGATGTACAACGCGGATCGACGGTCGAGAGAGTTTACCACGCTGGAATTCTTGCAATGGAAGGCCAAAAATGGTGTCAGTGACAAGGCATTTGGCGAGTTACTAAAACTTGTGTAGAACATTCTTCCAGAGGGAAATGAATTGCTGGAATCAACTTATGAGGCTAAGAAGTTAGTCTGCCCTCTAGGACTGGAGGTACAGAAAATACACGCATGTCCTAACGATTGTATCCTCACCACGCTGAGGAGTGCGAGAACCTAGAAGCATGTCCGGTTTGTAAAGCACTTCGATACAAGATCCAAGCGAAGTTGACGGACGGCCCTCGAAGAAAAGGGTTCCTGCTAAGGTGATGTGGTATTTTCCTATAATACCACGGTTGAAGCGTCTGTTCAGGAATAAGGAGCATGCAAGAATGATGCGTTGGCACGCGGAAGAACGCCTACAAGACGGCATGCTGAGACATCCCGCCGATGGGTCACAGTGGCGAAAATTGACATAACATTTGAAGACTTCGGCGAGGATGCAAGAAACCTAAGGTTCGGCTTAAGCACGGACGACATGAATCCTTTTGGACAGATGAGCAGCGGGCATAGCACTTGGCCTGTGATGATGTGTATCTACAACCTCCCGCCTTGGCTATGCATGAAGCGAAAGTACATTCAGATGCCGGTTATTATTCAAGGCCCGAAGCAACCTAGTAACGACATCGATGTGTACCTGACACCGCTGATCGAAGATCTAAAACTGCTGTGGAAGAAAGAAGGTGTTCCCGTGTGGGATGAAGATAAACAGGAGCAGTTTAACATACGAGGGTTGCTGTTTGTTACCATCAATGATTGGCCTGCACTTGGCAACCTATCCGGACAGTTAAACAAGGGGTACAATGCTTGCACCCACTGTATGGATGAGACTGAGTGTACATACCTGAAACACTGTAAGAAGGTAGTGTACATGGGCCATCGTCGCTTTCTTGCTGCAAGCCACCCTGTCCGTAGAAGAGGCAAACATTTTGATCAAAAGGCAGACCATCGTACTAAACCAAAGCATCGCAATGAAAAGGTCGTGTTTGCCATGGTGAAAGACCTCAAAGTAGTATTTGGAAAGGGACCCGGCAACCAATCTATAGCAAGTGAAGGTGGTCACGCGGCGATGTGGTAGAAGAAGTCAATTTTTTTGGAGTTGCCCTACTGGGAAGTCTTGGACGTCCGCCACTCAATCAACGTGATGCACCTTACCAAGAACCTTTGCGTAAACCTGCTTGGCTTCCTAGGTGTATACGGAAAATCAAAAGATACACTTGAGGCACGTAACGATCTGAAACATATGGCACAACGCGACAGCCTTGACCCGCAACCAAAGGAGAAAGGAGCCCAATACCTAAGTCCAGCCAGCTACACTCTGAGGAAGGCAGAGAAGGATATAATGTTTGAATGCCTGGAGAGCATCAAGGTACCGTCTGGATACTCCTTGAATATAAAGGGAATAATAAGCACGAAAGATAAGAAGTTCACAAATCTAAAGTCCCATGACTGCCACGAGCTGATGAAACAGCTGCTTCCCGTTATAATTCGGGGTATCCTTCCCGATAATGTCCAGGAAAAAATAACAAAGCTATGTGCTTTCTTGAACACAATTTCACAGAAGATCATCGATCCAGACAGACTAGAAGACTTTCAAAATGATGTGGTCCAATGTCTTGTCAGCTTTGAGATGATCTTTCCGCCTTCCTTCTTCAATATCATGACGCATCTCCTATGCCACCTTGTCAAAGAGATCCGTATCCTCGGTCCGGTATTCCTACACAACATATTCCCCTTCGAGAGGTATATGGGCGTTCTAAAGAAGTACGTTCGTAACCGTTCGCATCCGGAGGCCAGCATTGCCAATGGATATGGAACAGAGGAGGTGATTGAGTTTTGCATCGACTTTATTGCAGACCTCCGTCCCATCGGGGTGCCTGAATCAAGCCATGAAGGTAGACTACGTGGGAAGGGAACTCTTGGAAGGAAGGCAATAATGAACATAGACAATGATTTGTACAGGAAAGCACATTGGACCGTGTTGCAACAATCTTCCTTGGTGGCTCCTTGCATCGAGGAGCACTTGGCGATTGTTCGCTTGGAAAACATCGGTAAGACGGATGCCTAGATTACACACCATCACATCGATGCATCCCTGCTTGGTTGCGACAACGTCTCATGGGCAACGTGAGCATTGACCAACAACTAGCCTTCTTGGCGAGGGGACCATCTTGCTTGATCACCACATTCCAGGCATATGAAATCAATGGGTACACATTTTACACACGGGCCCAAGACTTAAAGAGCACGAATCAGAACAGCGTTGTCCGCATCGATGCCGCGGGATACGACGGTATGGCTAGCACGTATTACGGCAGCATCGATCACATATGGGAGCTAGACTATGGACCTCTGAAGGTCCCTTTGTTTCGGTGCCAGTGGGTTAGGCTCAGTGGTGGAGGCGTAACCATTGATGCAAGTGGGATGACAACGGTCGACCTGAGCAAGGTTGGATACTCAGACGAACCCTTTGTCCTTGCCAATGATGTACAACAAGTTTTCTATGTTAAGGACATGGCTAGCAAATCAAAGAAGGGGAAAGGGTCCGACAAGCCAAAGCGACATGTAATTTTCCCAGGCAAAAGGAAAATCGTGGGAGTCGAGAATAGAACTGACGAAGATTATGATCAGTTTGACGGGCAACCTCCGTTCACAGTGACGGTTGACCCGAGTATCCTCCTATCAAATGAGGACACCCCTTACTCACGCAACGATCATAACGAAGGAACAATTGTGCGGAGAAAGTATGTGAGGACAAATGTTATGTAGCTAAATTTATGTATGGACGATGTAAATTATTGAATCTATTGTAAATATATTGAATATATTGAATCTATTATTGAATCACCGCCACCAGCCTCCGCCGGCGGCCACCATAGGAGAGATTTCTTCGGTTACTGATCGGCGAACGACAACTGCATATCCGTGCTCGATCGTCGTCTCAGCTGGATCCAATGATCCATAGGTAGTAGTAGTATTGGTATAATCACTCAATGTTGGTGTAACAAAGGTTGGTGTAATCACTCAATGTTGCTCACCTAAGAGTCTTCAGAAAGGTGGGAAACAGTAACTTGAACCAACTTCCGCACGTATTAACCTAGCTTCTTGATCATCAGCCTCGTCGTCTTCTTCTCCAACCAACTTCAGTTCTTGCGCCTTCCATGGCCATGCAGTTCGTGCAAGAGATGGGGAGCAAGGGGATGTCAGCGACGGCGATGCGGTGGGAGCTGGAGGCACTGGAGAATTTTTGTGCGCTGATGGAGCGGAACCTGGCGGTGGAGCTGACGGAGAGGAGAAAGAAGCTGAGGTAGGCGTGCTTCAAGGAGAATTACAAGCGAAGGAGGACGGCGGCCGTCGACATGCTCCATACTCACAGAAGATCCTAACTTATGGTCAGGACAATAATGCTCTAACAGCTAATGCTTATGTGGCAATTCACGAGAATATGACAAAAGACATTAGCGACGAGAATTTGAACACGAGTACTGTTGTTCCAAGTTTGATGGAGATACACGAGTACTGCTACGCCGCCGTCACGAAATGAGGTGGCTGTCAGATTATCTAAGAAAGAGCAAGACCGAAAGATTATGAAGCAAAGGGAGAAGAGCAAGAAAAAAAAGCTTTGTATATGATACACGGAACGACGAGTAAAATCAGCAAAAAGGATACTACAATGGAGCATGACATGTTGAAGAGACCAAGATCGGTGAAGAAGGTACGAAGAAGGCGTCGAGGCCTCTCCTATATAGCCGCACTATCCAATCATTGTCATATCTCTCGCTATTCCAAGTTTGATGGAGATACACGAGTACTGCTACACCGCCATCACGGAATGAGGTGGCTGTCAAATTATCTAAGAAAGAGCAAGACAGAAAGATTATGAAGTAAAGGGAGGAGAGCAAGAAAAAAAAGCTTTGTATATGTTACACGGAGTGATGAGTAAAAACAACAAAAAGGCTACTATGATGGATCATGACATGTTGAAGAGACCGTGATCGGTGAAGAAGGTAGGAAGGCGTCGAGGCCTCTCCACGGATCATCAGCAGCAGCTGGATGCGGATACGGATCAGACGACTAAGATAAACTATTTCAAATAGGCCATATGTTAATTATATATTATTATTTAAATTTAAAATAGTTTCAAATGTCCTAAATGTTAATTATATGCTATTATTTTAATTTAAAATATTTTCAAATAGGCCATATGTTAATTATATATTATTATTTAAATTTTAAATAGTTTATTGTTATTTAAATTTTAAAATTTTCAAAATATTATTTCAATTTATAATATTTTTTGTTAATTATATGAACATATGTTAATTATATATGAATATATGAAAATATGAACATATGTTAATTATATATGAATATAACATATATCAACATATGAACATTATAATTATATATGAATATAAAATACAATAAAATAGGGAACTGTAATAATTAGTCCCGGTTTGTAGAATAAACCGGGACTAGAGGTGAATTTTAGTGGGTGGGAAGCCATCTTTAGTCCCGGTTGGTGGCTACAACTGGGACTAAAGATGTCCACCTACCTGGGCCACGTGGCTGCCCGCAATCTTTTGTCCCGGTTTGTGGATAAAACCGGGACTAGAGATCCTATCTTTTATCCCGGTTGAATCCACCAACCGGACAACCTTCTTAGTCTCGGTTGGTGGCTTCAACCGGGACAAAAGATAGGATCTTTGTCCCGTTGAAGCCACCAACCGGACTAAAGTATCTTTTGTCCCGCATTCGGCTTCAACCGGGACAAAAGATTGTGACTACATATAGCAATGGCCTCACTGGGGATCCAACACTTAGCTGTTTTCGCACTTCGCAACTGCATCGTCTTCATCTTCGTCACCGTCGCCGAGCCCCGTGACGCCGCCGCAGCACGCCATCTCCGCCGTCTTCGTCACCATCGCCGACGCCGGAGGACCGCGGCGCCGCCGTCTTCGTCGTTGTCGCAGTTAGCGCTGCCGCCCCAATGAATTGCCCACATTGTGATGCGCTAAGGTTTGGCCGCCATCGACGCCATCACCATCTCCGCCATCGTCGTGGTCGCCGCCGCCGCAGCCGCCGTCGCCGTCGCTGCCGCCCCTCCCACGCCGCCCACTCCCTCGCGCCCTTCCCCACAGCCCCCTGGTCCCCACGCCGGCCGGGCCCTAAACCCTAAACGGTCGCCGCCCTCCACTCCACGCCGCCGCCGCCGCCCTCGCATCCTCGCGCCGCCGCCGCACTCGCCTCCCCTTTATATGTGAATGGATATATTGTTAAATTTATATGTGAATTTTATATGTAAATTTTGAATTTTGAATTTTAAATTTTGTATGTAAATGGGACTGTTTATATGTTAATTTTGAATGTGTATTTAAATTTGAAATTTGAATGTGTATGTGAATTTTGAATTTTGAATGTGTATTTAAATTTGAAATTTGAATGTGTATTTGAATTGTGAATTTTGTATTTTTGAACGAACGAGAACGATAAAATCAACAAACGGACATAAACGAACAGACGAACGGACGAACGGACAAACGGACGAACGAACGAATGGACGAACGGACTGACGAACGGACGAACGGACAAACGGACGAATGAACGGACGAACGGACAAACGGATAAACGGACAGACGGACGGATGGACGAACGAACGTGGACGAACGGACAGACGGACACTCGTTCGTTCATTCGGTCGGTCATTCGGTCGTTCGGTCATTCGGTCGGTCGTTCGTTCGGTCGTCCCTTCGTTCATCCGTCCGTCCGTCCATTCGTCCGTCCGTACATAGGCTTGCAACGACCTCTATCTCTCCTTTCCTCTCCACTTCCCCTCCTCTCCACCTTATCTCCCTCACATCATTCTCCTCTCTTTTTCTCCTCTCCTCCAGATGATCGTACTCACGGACGTGAACGAACGATAGAACGAATGGACGATAGTTTAGGGTTAGGGTTAGGGTTAGGGTTAAGGCTCTGAACGAACGGACGTGAATGATAGAACGAACGGTCAGTTGGTCGTGTTCTAGCAAAGAGAAACAAAAGAGAAGAAGAAGGAAAATATAGACCGTAGTCCGGCACATGCTAGAGACAAGTGTGCATTTTTATAATTGTGATATTCTTTAGAAGTCTCTTCTTGGATGGAGATAATCTGTGATTCTGAATCCATCTTCTTCTTTTTGTCTTTTTTATGTAGACATACATGATTTCCCTGAATAATTGATACATGTATTAACCGAATAATTTTTTTTCATAATTATTTCATTAAGTCCTCAATCCACAACAATCAAATGGCGGATCGTGACGAGGAACGGTTTCTCCTTGATGAGATCGCACAAGGAACAGAATTTTACAACGAGGAGGGGAATGAAGATCCAAATCAATACCTCAACGAGGAGGGGAATGAGGGCTCCACCTCTGCTGGACAGAAGAGGGAACGCGGGCAATGCGGCCTCAGCAAGGGCATAGAGGGTTGACATGTCATAACGGTGGTAGCATCTGACGGTCGCCCAATTGCCCCAGAGGACGCCGCAAGGAAGTTTGTGGCGCACAGCGGATGGGTGGTGAGGGATCACGTGCCCGTAAGCGTTGCTAACTGGAGGCGGTCAACCAAAGGAGGAGATGAGCAGAGCTATCTCCCAGACTCAGAGAAAGAAATGTTGTGGACTACAATGCTACAAACGTTCACCATCCCAGACTCACAACAAGCAAGGGTCAAGGAATGGACGTTAAAGAAAATGACAGAGCTCTTCAGGAACTACAAAAAAGAGTTACACAAGAAATATATCCTGAAGGGCCAGACCCCTGACTGGGGAAGAAGCACAAGCTATCATAGAAAAGAACAAGGCCAATGCAGCCAAAAAGAAATACCATCACAGGCTTGGGTCAGGCGGCTATAAGAAAGCAATGGAGAAATGGAAGAAAATGGAAGCCGACCTTGAAGCGCGAGATATCATTCCACGTACAGCCAACTGGCCGGAATGATCAAAGCACTAGTTTTATGCTCGCTGCGGCTCACTTAATCCCGTCGATGGCACAGTTATCTTTGGTGATGAAATTCAAGAAGCCGGACAGAGGTTAGAGGAGGCGCTGCAGGCCACTTCCTCGGGCGCGTTCAGGCCCGACAGAGAGAAGGACGAGCTAACGCTCGCCCTCCAAAATCCAGAGCACCCGGGGCGTACGCGAGGAAAAGGTGTCATCCCCTGGAAATACGGGTTCCAAGCTGACGTCGACACATACAAGAACTGAATGAGGTCAAAGCGAGAGCAGGATGCGAGGTTTGCTAAGATGGAAATGAAGCTCTCGCAGATTGATCAGATTGTGGACGAAAGGCTGGCCCTAAGGTTGGCAGAGGAGCGAAGCCATTGGGTTAGCCAACAGCTGGATCCAGCAACAGCCGCTCAACTTCAGCAGCAGCGCAGCAGCTGCGCTTCAACTGGAAATGAAGGCGATTTGGCCCCACAAGCTGAACCGGGTCCGCCATGCCCCGTTGATGACATCACACAGGGGACCCCATGTGAGCTGCACATTCCGCTAAAGAACATAACAATAAAGGTATGTTCGTACTTTTATGTTGTATATATATTTCCTTGAATAACTAACTAATAAGCAATCTTCTCGAACAGGTCGCGTCGGGCATGGCCATTCCAGTAACACGAGACGACACCTACCACTCCCGGCCCGTTCCACCTTCGTACTCCAAAGTTGAAATTGAACAGGTGGAACGCGGCTATAAAAATCTCGAGCTGGATATCCCCGGAGGAGACGGGGAGACGACGCTAGGAGAAACAGCTCATGGAATATTCCCCAGACGAACAGCGTCTCCTATCGTTCCACCGCCCTCGCTCTACGTGGGCTGTCTCCTCCGCCTCCTTCGCCGCCTCAGCCTCCTCTGCCTCCTGCGTCGCCTCCACGAGCACCGACTCCTAAACGGCCATCTCCAACTCCACTGTCTTCCAACCCTCCTCCATCACCACAACGAGCACCGACTCCTTAACGGTCATCATCAAAGAGCGCGCCGTCAATATCAAGCGGTCGTCCAAGAAGAAAGATTCAAAGAATTGAGAAGATGCCGCCACCCGCACAGAAGCTTTCATACGAGAAGACTCCATAGGAGCTTGAAGAAGCCGTCCAAGCTGAAGTCAGGGCTCACTTCAGAAAGAAGTCTCCTGAGAAGCCTCCTGAAATCCCCTAGGAGACCAAGGACTTCTTCAAGAAAACGTACCTAACGCCACAGCCTGAACTGCAACCTTAACCGTAGTCCAACTACGAAAGGACTATTCAGAAGGCTGCTGGCAAGGTGAAGAGAACGGGCAAAGATGTACGCCAGCTCGGCATGCAGCCTCAGAAACCTCTGGAGTTCAGGACAGTTCCAAATGTTAGATCAGAGTTAAGACAATTTATCACCGTTCTTTGGGCTAGAAGAACCAGAGTCGAGGACGACTCCTTTTCAAGAGGGGGAGGATGATGAGGACATCCCAACCATGCATGCTCCCTCAAACTTCAACAACCCGCAAACCAACATCAAAGATACAAATCAAGGACCGATTACACATAGTCGTGCAAAGAAGCTACAAGTGCAGGTGAATCCCATCCTTACTACCCATGATACATCTACTCATGAGAATTGTTTACTAGATAAATCTTGTGTTTTAACCTTGCTTAGGTTCATACATGAGGATATCCCAATTCCGAACTTGATTGGGCGTGTTCGGATGTCTGAACTTGACTGGGCATGTTCGGACGTCTGAACCTAACTGGGTTGTACTGTTTGGCGTGTTCGAATGTCCAAACCTGACCTCACTTCTGGCCATCACTGCTGGCAAAATATGAAGAGTTAGAAGGAGTGCAACCTATGGATGGAAAGTTTATCAAGTCTAGTTTCACGTCCAATAAATGGTTCATCAATTGGAGTTCTCAATCAAAAGTTATGAGCATTTATTAGAGACTGCTCAGAAACCAAACTGATGCAAGATGTTTGACTTTCCATACAAAACTGTACCAATTCTATGATAATTCATGCTGCATGCTGCACATGGGTGGAATGCTTATTGAGTCTACTTTCACATCCAACAAATGGATCATCATTTTGAGTTCCCAAGATAGAGCTATAATAAAAATAGTGAAGACTGCGCAGAATACAAATAGTCACCCGAGACCACTTCGGGAGTAGTTTTTGTGGAAGCCTCTTCACATACTATGTCTCTTCATTTCCATTTTGGTTTTGCACCCATCTAGGAGGGTTGTTCCTAGTATAAATGTCCCCTTGCTCTTAAGCAAACGAACCCTTTTGATAATCCAAAAAAATAGAACCTTTTGTTCAGATATGTGCTAACAAATCCAGAGAGAGATCTCTACCCCTTTGCTCTTGTGTTTTCCTTCGCGGAAATTATAGAAGCGGCCGCATCATCGACAGCCAATCCGTGCTCCTGGTCCATCGATTCCAGGTTGCGTAGGTTGGTTTCTTTGAGAGTGCGATTCGACGAATCCTTGGCCCAGGCTGCCGTATAGAGACGGTGGTTGGCTCCTTGTGCGTGTCATCAGGTTGCACTAGTTATCGCTACTTGTAGAAAATTATCGGCTGATCTTCAGATAGTTATCAATATCGAGATCCTACGTCATGAAGATCGGGACCAAGCCTTCATCTGGATTTCTATGTTTGAGGCTCTAGATAGATGGTAATCGTTGTACTCTATTTACTTACTTCGGGCACCGGCTTACACTCGGTTTGTCGAGTGACTCCGGCCTAAAGCTCTATGACGTACCCAAACATGAAGGATTACAAAGGACGGACAGGGTTGTCACCACCTACCGCCTACCTCTATAACCCATGGAGTACGTGACAAACAAAGGTAAACCCCAGTCTAGACACCACGTCTACGCTATTGATTACTACTTTAATCTTGGCCAAGAACTCCCATCTTCATCAGAGGTCTTAGACTAGAGCACCTATGAATGGACGATGATCCCATAAGTAAATGAAGTAAGTAATTACTCAACAGAAAGTAATGCAACCATAGGAAATCACAAACACTTACTTCATTGAATAAGCATCCGTTGAGTTACAAGATCGAAGGTCAGTGCCAAGATACCCAGCACTTCTCTGGACTATCTCTCACTCTCTACCCTATTTTCTAAGCACTAGAGAACTAGGGCTACGCCTTTGGAATAGAGCTTTGATCTTCTTGTGTTGTGTGTTGAAGTGAAGAGAGTGAGCTCCTTTTATAGTGTGCCAATGACGGTTGTAGGTCGGTGGAAAGGTCGGTAAACACCGTTAACCGTCATTGAGGACCAATGGGGAGTAGCCATGTGCAATGTGGTGGTTAGAGGCTCTAGGAGTGGCTTGGCCGAACCTTGGTTCGGCCGAACCACTTCCACCGCCTCTGAGCACCGACTTTCTTCAGTCTTTCCCAGGTGGGCCCCTAAGGCGGTTGAGGGTGGTTTCGTCCCACTTTAAGTCGGTTTTGACTATCATGTGGGCCCTCCAATCCTTGTGCTTGTGCATGATTGGTCGGAGGTGTATCTTGTCGCATGACGGGTGTTTTCTTTAGAAATCACCTGCATATAAATATTCATCAACACATGTGAAACGGATTAGTAAATTATCTTACCGCTATTTTGATGTTCATCTTTTATCTATGTTATGCAGGGATTGATAGTCGGATTTTAGTATTTAAGGACCGTCAACAGCCACAACCTCTCTCGAAACTTTATGCCGTCAACCTTTTCGCCACCGCCTAACGAGAGTAACTTTCTCTCTCATCTCCAGTAACTTAAGTCATTCTCGACACATCCTCCGCATTAAGCTCCATGGTGACTAACTCCAATGTCCCCAAGTTAAATTTCTCATCATCTCCTTCATATCGTCTTCTCTTTTTCAATCGGCTTCAATCAATCTTGCTCCCAGATCCCCTTTTTATTAAACTCATGATTTTTTATTTCTTTTCTTACTTTAATAGCACCTGAGAGAGAAAATCATGATCCATGTTCTCCAAGAACCAACCCATTATTTCCTTGGCCCAATGGGCAATACAGACGCCCACTCACTTCATAAACATAGAAATCACTAGAATTCCTTTTAGACAGACCAAGCCAAATTTAGCTCATTGACAATTCACCTTCAGATCTTGGCCTTCTTTTCTCAAGGGGTCCAGAAATTGGTATAAAAGAGTATCAGCCTCGAACAAACTCATTGGGAAGAAATTGGCATTGTCCAGTGCTTAGCCTTGTCTCTAGCTGATATGATGAAAGATGAACCCATGCTATCGGTTGCATCTTATTTATGGTCAGATCCCTCAACTCTTTCCTGTTCAGCCAAGGGCCGATGACTCCCACCTTGTTGGATATCAAGATGCTCACTTGCTTCGAGATCATCACATTGGCCAACCCCTTTAGTCTAAAGATCAAATGTGCCAACGAGCTAAAAACCAAAAATGTGGGTGGTTGGTCAGGGTACATAATAGAGCACATCGAAATAGGTTTTGTCTCTCACAAGGAACACACAACTTTCCTATCTTTGTGGCTAGAAAAATTTGTCTTCTATGGATCAACCTGTGGCCCAACAACAAACTTCCAGTATTTTGCTCAAGCTCTGGTGGAGAAGAAAACCTTTCCTTTGGGCAAATATCTACATGGGGTTGTTTACTAGATGATGCACAAAGCCACAAGCAACTTGTTGAAGGGCAAACCTATGGACTATAGAGGCCCTTGGTGGTTAATGCAGATCTGGCTGAATTTATACACCACCATAGCTCTAAAAAGAACTGCTCCCAATTTATCAACTGTTCCTACTGATTATGTCAATGATGAAGACCCTAGCACTCACAAATGTATATATTTTCAAGAGGCAGTATGTCACACCCCACTTTCCCCTTAGTTTAAAATTCACTTGTGAAATTGCGCAAAAGAAATTGCCGGGAATTAAGTTAGTGTGAAATCCTAATAATTAAATCCATTTAATAAATGGAAAATGCTTGGTATAATTTTTTCTTAAATTTCCCATGTCAAAATACATTAACAACATTTTTATGGGAATTTTCAGAGCAAGAAAAGCAATTTAAAAAATTAAATTTGGATTATCGGAATTAAATTCCTTAAGGAAATCCCTTTTCCTTTTTCTTTCTTTTCCCTCCCTTTTTCCTTTTTTTCGAGCCATGGGCCGCCACCGGCCCACTTTCTCCCCTCCATCACACGCGCGCCCTCCTCCCTCTCTGCTGGGCCGGCTCGAGGCCGGGGCCCAGCCACGCCGCGCAAGTCCACATCCACCCCCTTCCCAGACGGGGCAATGAAAGGTGGGGCTCACCTATCATCCCCAACCTCTGGTAGGAAAATATGGCTGCCATGTGGCGCGGCCCGTCCACGCCACCCCGCGCCGACCCGAGCCGCTCCGCGCCACCCCACTTTCTCGCCCGCGTGCGCAAATGGGCCGAAACGGCTGGATCCGAGGATCCCGGCCGCTCGCTTTTCGCGTCATCACTTTGCCGCCGCCATACCCATGTCTCCCGACCGTGCCGGAGCACCCCAAGCCTATAAATACCTTCCCCCTATGCCGGCCAAGCTTTTTTCCCATTCAATCGCCCTCCCCAAGCTCTCTCTCATGCTAGCACTGACAAGCCCTAAGCCCTCGCCATTTTTTTGCCTCCGCCGCTCGCCGAGCAATCGCGCCACTGCCGTCGGCTTCACCGTTACCCAAGGAACCCCTGCCGCCACTTTTCCCCATTTTCGCCGTTGTTTCTGCCAATCCATCGTCATCCTCTCCGTCTCTGGCCAAAACCTCGGTGAGCACCTCTTCTTTCTCTCTCCCATCTTCCTTGCCCTCTCTTGACCACAAGTCCCGAGCGCGCCATGCCTTGCCGCCATGCTGCCGATGGCCATTTGGCCCCAGTGCCGTCGGCTGCTCCGTTGTCCCTCCTCCTGAGTGTTGATCAAAAATTTTCCAACGCACTAGCGTGAGAGATCTGCTTAACTCTAGTGCAGGTCCAAATTGGATTGCTTTCGGTGAGTAGGGCGTGCCAGTTTTGATCCTGTAACCAACAAGAAAACAAAGAATAGACAATTAAACTATGATTAGATCCTACTCGATCGGCTATAGATATTCATAATGCATAATTGCTTTTCCAAAGCACATTTAGACTAAGTGATTGGTATAGATCGGTAGTATACCGAGACAGTATAAATCACTTATATCTAAAAGCACATTAGAATAATAATTAAACATATTTATAGCCTAGCCAATGTCGTAGATCTAATGTGAATCGGCTAGTACTCCGATACAGTTTTATACTAAGATATTAATCTGAGCTAAATACACTAAACAAGAATCAATCGGTTGTTAATATGACTTAACAGATTGATGTTGAGCTTAGCATATTTAAATGGACTAAGATCTTGATATAAAAGGCGGTTCTAACACATCTAGTAGTAATAAAACATATAAGATGTCTAAAAGAGGTAAGATCGGCTAAAACCCCGATACTATCCCTAATAGAAATCATGGAACCGAATAGATCTGTATGATTCTAAGAGCGACTTAATAGAACAAATCGATGCAACATTAAGTACAAAAAGAAGCATGAGATCTATATAAGCTAATGAAGACCTTTCGAGATGGTGGATACACCATATAACCTAAATCAATCCCAAGATCTAGCTCTGTCGGATGTTATCTTCAAGGAAATACTAGCCGATCGTAAGATAGATCTAGACATTGATCTAGATTATATACCGTATATGATAAATTAAGCAATTTGCAACAACAGGATCAGAGTATCATGATGATGAAAGCACTAACCCCGATATCACAAACCACTTGTAACAAGGAATTACCTTGCTTGGAGATCGGAGCCCGATATAGCCCAAAAGCGAGGCAAGAACTCGTCGATATTGCAAATAAAATAAAAGGGTGGCGATGCGCCGAGATTGTATTGGTTGTGTGTTCTATTCATTACAACAAACCCTCGGGCCTTATTTATACCCGGTTACAACAAAGTCCGCATAGGACACAACTTCTACTTTTTTCTACTATTCACAGTACGACAATATCCCGAGACAGGGTCCCATGCCATGTTACATAAGGAAACTATACAAAATATCCTAAATTATAGATACAATTGCCGTTACAGGACCTTATTCCTAGATGGCAACATCGTTGAGGTACTTTAGAAACCGAATCCAGTAATTATCTTCAAGCTTTCCTGATGGAACCGGTCTCATCTTCTATTTCAAATCGGAATCGGCTATCGGCTACTTCGGTTCGACTCGGACTTAGCCAACTAGCTCCTTAGACGATTCGGACTCAGCCAATGTAGCCCCTGCTTCCGAGGATCGCACACTTCCCTTGATTTTGCTTCAATCCTTGCTTCAAACTCGGGGATTTGCTTACCAAATTTGGTCGTTAACACATGCCCCCCAAGTCCGCGATATTGAGAATGTTGCAGATTTTATGCAATCCTATCCTCGGAGAAAAACCTAGGACGAGTCTGTTTTGGCCGTTACGAAAACTGTTTAAATAACGTCCCTTCCGCGCCGAACAAACTCACGCCGTCACTTTCGGAATCCATACAAGCCTTAGCCAGAAATGTTCTCGAGTTCCCCGGTGATTTCCTCGGCGTTCTCGACCCCGTCACGGCGATCCCCTTCTCTAGGCGACCAGAATCAAATCGATGGCGGCCTCCGCTGCTCCCTCTGGTTCTTCTCCCACCGAGTTTGCTGAGGTACGCCCCGTCGGCTAAATCCCTTCCTTTTCCACCTTTATTCGTAGATCTGAACTCTAGGCTTCAAGAATCTTGATTTCACTTTTCCTTTTCATTTGTAGCATCTCGCCCACCAAATACTAATTCCCAGTTTGATCAATGACAAGAGATACTACCTAGGGCCTATCGACAATAAGGACCCATATGATATCATCAGTGCCAAAACCAATAGGATGCCCTATAGAGTATCAAACCCCAGTCTAATGCCTTGGAATGGTACCTTCAAATCTTGGCCTTCGACTAACAAATCCTGGCCCTCTTGGTATAAGAGAATGGAGGCCACATTGCACAGCCATTGGGAGTAAGTAGGCATAGCCCAATGTTTAGCTCTTTCTGTAGCCGATATGCCTAAGGACGAACCACTTATATTGGCTGCATGTTACTTTTGGGACAATACCTTCAATGCCTTTCTCTTTCAACAAGGCCCAGTGACCCCTACATTAGCCGATGTATTCATGATAACTGGCTTGGATATATTATCATTGGCTAACCCAAATCGGTTGGATAGCAAAGGTCAGTACTCCTTCAATACCAACTCCATTGGGGGTTAGACAGGCTATATCAATATGAACATGGGTACCGGGTCCATCAGCCCCAGGGAGCACGCTGCATTCCTCATGATGTGGTTGGAAAAATTCGTCTTCTGTGGCTCCAGTTGTGGCCTGACAGCAAACTGGCAGGTGGTAGCCAAGGCCTTAGTCAACAGGACCCAAATCCCTTTAGGCAAGTTTCTACTGGGTTACCTCTATAAAACCCTGAATCAGGCATCGGCTAAAATAGCAGCCGATGTAATGACAGACACTGGAGGCCCCAGGTGGCTCTTGCAGCTATGGTTAGTGTTGTTAACTCAGAAGATCTCTAGACGACCTAGTCTAGCCGATGCACGATTCCCCTTAGTGGAGCCGACTGAGGACGATGAAGGGAAAGAAGTAACCACTCGGAGATGCTTATCCTTCGGAGAGGTTGCCGCTGTTCACCCTGGATCCAAGCTGACATCCGAGCTGCTAGCCAACTGGTTCACTCTTTTCTATGACAGCTTTATCAAAAACAATCGGACTTGGTTCTTTTATCAAGAATGTGCAGAATGTGAACTGCCTATTGAGCTAAATTTTGATGAGGTGAACTCAGAAAAATACCCCAAGTGTAGAGAACTCTTCACCACAGCGCTCACTCCTTGCATACTGTCGATTGGGATCCATCAAGGCCGCAATGTTGTGAAGTCATATGAATTCTACTATCCCATATCGGCTGGCAGACAACTTGGCCTTGGACAGCTATCAGTCGGATTTTATTATGCCGATAAGACTGAGATGAGAGGGGAGATCACCTCAAGGATAATGATGGATCGGCTAATGAATATGGAGAAACCCCCTCTCGGCAGCATTGGGATACTAGAGCTGGCCCATAAGAGAAGTGCAGCCTACGACAAGTGGTGGACTGAGCTTAAAAGACATATCTTCCATCAACACACCTCCATGTACCTCACCACTCTCCAGCTGGAATCGACTCCCATTGTAAGTACTTTTTCCTTCATGTATTTTCTTCTTCAAGCGATCGCCCCTCGTCACCATCTAACACTTAGCAAATTTCTTCCTTGCAGATGACAAACTCAGATCCTCCTGCGGTGATCAACATAGGAGTTGAAATGAACTACCACCGAGGGCTTATCCCAAGTGGTGGAGGATACGCTCCATCGCTCATCAGCTTCAAAGTACCAAAAGTGAAGACTTTGCTTCATGGCCAGACTCGTGAAGCTGTGTCAAGGAAGAAGAGGCCAGCCTCTCGGCTACAGGTCCATCGGTTGCACCAACCAAGAAATAAAAGAAGTCGAAGCCTGCCGCACCAGCGATAGCCTACCCTCCCTTGATCCAAGCATAGAAGAAGCCCTTGACAAAGAGGTCATGGAAGAAGAAATTTCTCGGATCATCGAAGAGGCAGCCAAAACAAGTAGCTCAAGCCATAGTGCATCAACACCGTCAGCCGACGACCAACCCTAGCAGAAACCATTGCTGGAGAAAGGCTCAATTGTCCCGGTTGGTAACCCTCAGTAGTCCCGGTTATCAAAACGGGACTACGAATCCGGGACTAGAGATCGCCATCTCTAGTCCTGGTTGAAATAACCAAGACTAAAGATGCATCTTTAGTCCCAGTTGGCGGCTCCAACCGGGACTAAAGATGACGGAGCCACGTGGCCAGATCCTCCATCTGTAGTCCCGGTTGGAGCCACCAACCGGGACTAAAGATTTTTTATACTTTTTTAATTTGCTACTTTCTCCAGCAGTGCTGCTGCCTATATATTACACACATATATTATATATTACACATATACATATTACACACATATATATATACATATATTACACACATATATTTATACATATATATTATATAATATATTATATATATATTATATATATTATATAATATATATGTACAAATATATAAGTTACACACAAATAAATAAACTTAAGAAATGAAATATATACATATAATATATTAACTACAATATCCACATATATTTTGTATGTTACAAAAAACTGTCTATTTTGTGGATCCGGTGGTTAAGTTACTTAAATTAAAGTAGAACTCCCCCGCAGGATCAATGATCTGCTCATTTATAAATCCCATCAATTCTTCTTGAGCAGCTTGTATGAAAGTCTCGTGGGGGAGGTTGTCTCTTACTCGCATAAGCTGTCATTAATTCGAATAAACGAGAAATAAATACATGAAGTGAATAAGAAATTGAGACGTAATGTATGAATGGCTGTTATACGTACATCTATATCGTCGATAGTTGTGACATTGGTCACAAAGCGGTGAATGTAGTCGCAGACGTAGTATCCGCATAAGTTGGTGCCCTGTGACTGTTTTGCACACTAAAGGAGAAACGACGACAGATTTAATATACATTTCATATTTTAGAACAAAGTAATGATTCAAACAACTTTGGAGCATGTTACTCACTGGAAAGTTCATCCTCACAGAGAGCTTATCTTTCCAATTTCCACGAACATTAGCCCGAAGTCGTTCCCATGCCCTACGTGCAGTTGAAAGTTAGCTAGTAATTATCCGAGAACCGCATATATGCAATAGCAAGTAAGATGGAATTACCTATTTAGCAGTTCAAATATCTTTGCGTACGTGGACTCTGGTTTATCCATGAGTCAAAGACATGGATCCGCGAGTTATACATGTCAATTACTAACAGAACCCAGTGGAATCTGCAAATTGGTTTAGATGACACATATGAAAATTTATGTATGCACAAGGGATTGAAATCGGTACGGAAGGAAGAAAATACTTACGCAGTGTTGTAGGGCAGAAGGATAAACGACCGGAAGTGGTTTATCACCAGCGCATTGTAAATGTTGTCCACTGTTGGATCAGGAAAATAATCAACCAATACATCGTTGATTTTGCGTGGATCCATGAATCCATGTTTGGTACAGTCGTGCTTGTTGCAGTATTGGATCACCATTCTACAACGGTTAAAAAGAATTTTAGTCAGCTAAATACAAGAAGGTAAGAAACGAAACAACAGAACGATACTTACAGAACCCACGTGGCTAGAAGTGAGACGTCGAGGGCATCAAGCTGGTACAGGTCGAATATGTCTTCGAATCGGATATAGAAGTCGTCTTCATCGAAGAAATAGTCCAGTGAATATCTGCCGTTACCATCTCTCCACCTTGTTGGATTCTTGCATGTACCACTTGTGGAAGCGGTACATCTGTGTAGGTAGCTTTTTTCACTTGATCCGGCTTTACAAGAGGCTTTCCAAGTTTGAACTTGTATTTCAACGGAGCCTTCGCTAGGGGAGCACGGCCGTGTAATTGATCCATTGAAATTCCAACAGATTCCGTTAAGTCAGCAACATTGAAGGTTGTGCTAACACCATAATCTTCAGGGAGCTCTATCTTGTAAGCATTATCATTGATCTTGGATAGCACTCTGAACGAACCATCTCCTCGTGGCATCAACTTAGATTTGTGCTTCTCTGGAAAATGGTCTTTACGAAGGTGTACCCAAACTAAATTTCCAAGCTCAAATGTCACCTTCTTGCGATGCTTGTTTGCCCATTCAGCATAGTACTTGGACCTTTTCTCAATTGCTTCTTTGGTCTTCTCATGAATCTTCTTGACAAAAGACGTGTGCTTGGATGCTTCCATGTTACTCCTTTCCTGCAATGGTAGATGCAACAAATCGATCGGAGCAAGTGGTTTGAAACCATATACAACTTCAAAAGGACACATATTAGTTGTAGAGTGTACCGCCCTGCTGTAAGCGAATTCTACATGTGGCAAGCACTCTTCCCACTCCTTCAAGTTCTTCTTTATCAAGGCTCGCAGCAACATAGAAAGTGTTCTATTCACAACTTCAGTTTGCCCATCCATTTGATGGTGGCAAGTGGTGGAAAATAGCAACCTTGTACCGAGCTTTGCCCACAATATCTTCCAAAAGTAGCTCAAGAACTTGGTATTACGTGGGAAGCATCATCGCTTTTATGACATGGTATAAAATGTGCCATTTTTAGAGAATCTGTCAACAACAACAAAGATTGAATCCCTCCCCCTCTTTGTCCTTGGTAAACCCAAAACAAAATCCATGCTAATGTCTTCCCAAGGGACACTAGGAACAGTTAAGGGAGTATATAAACCATGGGGGTTCAGTTTTGACTTAACTTTATGACAGGTGACGCATCTTTGCACAACCCATTGAACGTCTCTTCTCATCTTCGACCAATAGAAATGATCAGCTAGCATCTCATAGGTCTTTTTCCATCCAAAGTGACCCGTCAGCCCACCTGCATCTGTTTCCTACAACAACAAAAGCCTAACAGAGCAATGTGGAACACATAATTTGTTAGCTCTAAACAAAAATCCATCATGTATATGATATTTTCACACCCTTTTCCAGTAGTACATTTTGCATAAGGTTCTGAAAAGTGATGATCAGCGGGGTACACTTCTTTTATGTTTTCAAGTCCCAACACTTTTATTTCAAGTTGATTTATCAAAATATTCTTATGGGACAAAGCATCAGCAACAATGTTTTCCTTACCTTTATTGTATTTCAAAACATATGGAAAAGTTTCGATGAATTCAACCCATTTGGCATGTCTTCGGTTCAATTTTGCTTGGCCTTTTAAATACTTCAAAGCCTCATGATCTGAATGAATAACAAATTCTTTTGGCCATAAGTAATGTTGCCAAGTCTCAAGTGCCCTTACCAAAGCATAAAACTCCTTGTCATACACTGAATAGTTCAGTTGTGCGCCTCCCAACTTCTCATTGAAGTATGCAACGGGCTGTCCATTTTGCATGAGAACACCACCAATCCCAATCCCACTCGCATCACATTCAACCTCAAAGGTTTTAGTGAAATCTGACAACACAAGCAAGGGAGCTTTAGATAACCTTTTCTTCAATTCTTGGAAAGCTTTCTCTTGTGAATCACCCAATTGGAAGGCAACATCTTTCTTTGTTAACTCATTTAATGGGGTAGCTATGGTGCTAAAATCTCTCACAAATCTCCTGTAAAAACCAGCAAGTCCATGACAATTTATCACCTGGCTTACATTTTCACGAGTCGGCCAATCCTTTATTGCTTTCACCTTGGATATCAACCTAAATTCCTAATCCTGAGACAACAAAACCAAGAAACATAACCTGATATGTACAAAATGTGCACTTCTCCAGGTTAGCAAATAACTTTTCCATCCTGAGCACATTCAAAACCTACTGAATATGAGCAAGATGTTCCTCCAATGTCTTGCTGTAAATTAGAATATCATCAAAGTAAACAACAACAATCTCATGGTTCATCAATCTCATGAATGTACTAGGTGCATTAGTCAATCCTAAAGGCATAACTAACCATTCATACAACCCAAACTTTATTTTAAAAGCAGTTTTTCATTCATCTCCAATATTCATTCTAATTTGATGGTAACCACTTCTCAAATCAATTTTAGAAAATATCATAGATCCACTTAATTCATCTAGCATATCATCTAGTCTAGGAATAGGATGACGATAAAGAATTGTGATATTATTTATAGCTCTACAATCAACACACATCCTGCATGAACCATCTTTCTTTGGCACCAAAATCACAGGGATAGCACAAGGACTTAAACTTTCATGCACATAACCTTTATCTAAAAGTGCTTGTACTTGCCTTTGAATTTCTTTTGTTTCTTTAGGATTGGCGCGGTATGCTGGATGGTTTGGAGGTGTAGCTCCAGGGATGAGATCAATTTGATGTTCAATGCCACACAAAGGAGGAAGCCCAGCTAGTGTTTCCTCTGGAAAAACATCTTTGTATTACTGTAAAACACGTGCAACAACACTAGGGACAGATGTTAAGTCATTAGCTGAAAGCAATGTGTCCTTGCACACAAGTATAAATAATACTTGATATAGGTTTCTCCTCACATCTCTAATTTCAGATTTGGTGGCTATCATCACTAAGTTCTCACCTTCTCTATTTTTGTTATCTCTCATGTTTTGCTTATGGCTCTCACTCACCAATTTGTGGAGGGCACTCAATTTTTTTTCTTCTTCTTTTCCACTCTCATTCCTCACACTAGAGCTCATTTGCAAGTGCTCAGCTAGGATTTGCTGCGGTGTCATGGGTTTAAGAATTAACTTCTTGCCCTTCCACTTGATGGTGTATTGATTGGTTCGACCACAGTGTAGAGATGACCGATCATATTGTCATGGTCTTCCCAACAACATATGGCACACTGTCATGGGTGCCACATCACACTCCATGATGTCAATATATTCACTAATCTTGAAAGGAACTTTCACTCTTTGTGCAATTTTAATGGAGCCCAAATTATTTAACCACTGTACATGATATGGATGAGGATGTTTCAACAGCTTTAAACCAAGCTTCTCAACCACTTCCTTGCTAGCAAGATTGTGGCAACTTCCACCATCAATGATTAGCTTACACACCTTGTCTTCAACCTTGGCTCTGGTTTGAAAAAGATTGTGCCGCTGTCCATGTTCGGTTTCACTCATTTGCACACTCAAAATCTGAGTTACAACAAGAGCAGCTCCAGTTTCTAATTCACAAATGTCCTTCTCAAGATTATCTCCCTCTTAAATATCTTCATGTTCTTCTTCACTAGCAGATTCATACTCCCCTTGGTCATTCACAATGATAGTTCGATTATTTGGACACTCCTTGATAACATGTCCACGACCTCCACACTTGAAGCATTGAATTCCACTACTCTTTGTTGAAGAACCCACTGTTGATGAGAAATTTTCCCACGCACTGGCCTAAGAGATTTGCTTTACTCTAGTGCAAGTCCAAATTGGATTGCCTTCAGGACTCAGGGCATGCCAGCTAGTTTGATCCTGTAACCAACAAGAAAAAAAATAGGCAATTCAGTTAAGATTACATCCTACTCGATCGACTATAGATATTCACAATATATAATCGCTATCCCAAAGTGTATTCAGATTAAGTGACTGGGATAGATCGGTAGCATACCGAGATAGTATAAGTCACTTATATCTAAAAGCACATTAGGATAATAATTATATACATTTATAGCCTAGCCGATGTCGTAGATTTAATGTGAATCGGCTAGTACTCCGATACAACTTTATACTAAGATATTAATCTGAGCTAAATATACTAAACAAGGATCAATCGGCTATTAACATAGTTTAATAGATCGATGACAAGCTTAGTATATTTAACTAGATTAAGATCTTAATATAAAGGGAAGCTTTACCACATCTAGAAGAAATAAATCATTTAAGATGGCTAAAACAGGTAAGATCGGCTGAAACTCTGATACTATCTCTAATAGCAGTCATTGTGCCAAATAGATCTATATGATTCTAAGAGCGACTTAATAGATCAAATTGATGCACCATTAAGTACAAAAAGAAGCATGCGATCTAGATAAACCAATGAAAACCTTTCAAGATGGTAGATATGCTATATAACCCAAATCAACCCAAAAAACTAACCCTATCGGTTGTCATCCTCGGAGAGATGTTAGCCGATCGTGGGTCAGATCGAAGGATTGATCTAGCTTATATAGTGTATATGATAAATTAACCAGATTGCAATAACAAAATAAGAGTATCATAATGATGGAAGCACTAACCCCGAGAGCACAAACCGCTCGTAACAAGGATTTACCTTCCTTTGGAGACCGGAACCCGATGCAACCCAATGCGAGGCAAGAACTTGTCGAGATTGCAAGTAAGAGAAAAAAGGGTGGCGATGCACCGAGATTGTATTGATTGATTCAATGATCCAAAATTACAAACCTTCGGTCCATATTTATACCCGATTACAACAAAGTCCTTATAGAACACGACTTCTATCTTATCTACTGTTTAAAGTATGACAATATCCTGGGACAGGGTCCCCTACCATGATACACAAAGAACCTATACAAGATATCCTAAATTAAAGATACAATTGCCGTTTCAAGACTTTATCCGTAAATGACAATATCTTTGAAGCACTTGGAAACTGAATCCAATGATTATCTTCGTGCTTTCCTTCCGGGATTGGTCTCATCTACTCACCCAATCAAAATCGGCTGTATCGGTTGCCCTGTCTGATTTGGACTCAGCCAATTGGCTCCTTAGCCAATTCGGACTCAGCCGACGCTGCCTCTGTTTCTCACAATCATGCACACCTTCAATTCCACTTCAATCCTTGCTTCAAACTCAGGGATTTGCTTACCAAATTTGGTCGTTAACACATGCCCCCCAAGTCCGCGATATTGATAATTTTGCGGATTTTGCGCGATTCTATCCTTCGAGAAAACCTAGAGCATTTCCATTTCGGCTGTTATCACACCTCTTCAAATAACACCCAAGTGCACCGAATAACTTACGTCGTTACTTGCGCACTCAACACCCTTAGCCAGAAAATCCCTAAAACCCTTCCGGTGATCTTTTCAGAGCTCTCAACAAGCTCGCGGTGATCTTCCATTCCGGCGACAAACTCATCTCCTTCAATGGCATCCTCATCTGCTCCCTCCGACGCCCCATCGACCGAGTTCGCCGAGGTAAGTCTCATCGGCTGAATCCCTTTTCTTTTCTGGTCATAGCCGTAGATTTGTTTTCTTGGCCTCTAAAACTTGTTTTTCTTCCCTGTTCTTATTGTAGCAGCTAGCTCAAGGGTGATACGCTTAACAATGAGATGAACTTTCTAGGGTCTATCGGCAACATAGATCCCACCGAAGTTATTAATGTCGAAACCAATAGGATGCCCTATAGGATTTCAAACCCTAGCACAATACATTGGAACAGAACTTTCAAGTCTTGGCCCTCAACGGACAAATCTTGGCCAACCTGGTATCAAAGGATGGTTGCCAACAAGCAGACCCATTGGGAGGAAGTAGGTATAGCTCAATGCCTAGCTCTTACCATAGCCGATCAACCAAAGGATGAGTCCCTTATGTCAGCTGCCACATATTTCTGGAACAACACATTCAATGCCTTCCTCTCCCAGCAAGGGCCCATGACCCCCACTTTAATCGATATACTGATGATAACTGGGCTGGACATCATGTCATCGGCTAACCCTAACCGACTGGATGACAAATGCCAATATTCCTTCAAAACAAGAGCCCTTGGGGGTTGGAACGGCTACATTGCCCAAAACATGGGCACTGGATCGGTTAGCCCCAGAGAACACACTGCATTCTTGATGATGTGGCTGGAGAAATATGTCTTCTCTGGATCTAGCTGCGGTCCTACAACTAACTGGCAGCTCATAGCCAAAGCCCTAGTATCCAAGGAACAAATCCCCTTAGGGAAATTTCTATTGGGCTATCTGTATCAAACACTGAACCAAACATCGGCTAGGATTGCCGCCAACTCAATCATCGGAACTGGAGGACCTTGGTGGTTCTTGCAGCTATGGTTAGTCCTCCTGACACAAAGGATTGCTGGCCAACCCAATCTGTCTGATGCCAAATTCCCAAGGGCAGAACCGATCCTGAATGATGACGGCGAAGAAATGACTATACGCAGCTGTATGTGTTTTGGAGAAGCCACTTCTGTTCACCCTGGGTGTAAGTTGTCGACCAACTCCTAGTCGATTGGTTCACTTTGTTTTATGATGGATTCCCAAAGAGCAATCGGACTTGGTTCTTCTATTCAGGCTACCTAGAATTTGAACTTCCGTCAAACTTCAACCTTGATGAGATCAATTCCGAAGAATTCGAAAAACCAAAGGAAATTCTCACCACTACCATCACTCCTTGCATCTTACCGATAGGCATCCACCAAGGCAAAAATGTCTCCACTATCACCCAGCATCGCCTGCCAGACAAATTGGATTAGGACAATTGCCGATTGGCCTATATTTCATCGACTACTTTAAATTCCTTTGCATCTTAACAAACTTGACTTGCATCCTACAAGCCTTAGCCGATATGTTCTCCTTTGACATAAGGGAGTTCATCGGTGAAGAAGAAGAGATTACCAGCCATGCCCAAGCTCCTATTGCCGACGAATTAAAAGAGGAACTCTTGGATGTCGCTCGTCGGCTGGATAGCTCACTGGATTACCTGGTTACTAACTATGGGCCAGTCAAAGCTAGATTCAAAGAAATTGAGAGCCAGCTTCCAGATGACGTAGCCGACATTATCTCCCAAGCTGTGCATCTCGATCTGCATCAGCATAAGCTGGAAAGAGCACGACAGCGAATGGCTGACTGGAAAGCGAAGCAAAGTCTTGAAGCCATGATTGAGGCCAATCAGAGTGCATCATCGTCGAGAAAACCAAGCTGGATGAGCTGATCACCGGGCCATCTGCTACCGAGTCTAACATCGATCGGCTAAAGAAAACAGAAGCCAAACTGGAGCAGTGTAGGGCTGAATTGGAGAGTGAAGAACAAAAGCTAGCCGACCTCCCAAGAGCCACCGAGGAACAAAGGGCCAAGTTAAAAGCTTCAATACAATACTTGGGAGACTTGAGGAAATCATTGAAGACGGTTATAGGAACCGATGCAGCTGACGCCCAAACTATAGATGAAATCGAGCAAATCAAGAAAAGGGCGATATCGGCTATCAATAGTCTAACCGGCAACTGAACCGATTCTTAATAATAAGGCTAGCTCTTTTGTGACTTCAAAAACACTTGTAATAAATTCTTTTGTATCGACAAACTTCACTTCACGTCACGTAGTATAACTCCTGCAATTTTCAGTTATGAAGTCCATTGTCTTGAAAAATCTCAAAGCCCGCAAAAAAATTTTTAAAGTCCACTCGATTCTGACTTTAGATATGTGTATGTGCCTCCCTAATTTTTCAATGTGACCGGATCATTGACAAAATTACATCCTGAAGACAACACACAAAATCGGCCACAACATATACGTTAATTCATAACCGATTATTATAAGAATTAAATAACTAAGGGCGATATAATTTCTATCGGCGACCAATATCGGCAGAACACAAACCGATTATAGTAAGTTTGAAGAGACTAAGGGCGATATGTATCATATCGGCCATCCAAATGCGATGTAAACACATCGGCTACTCTATATCGGCTCAAAATAGCCGAATCATGAGTTGATCCATATACTGGGATAATACTTCTTCAAATATTTTCCATTTAAAGCCCTTCCAAATACCTCTATCTAATACTTCTAGCATGTAAGCTCCCTTGAAAACACATTTGTGGATCTTAAAGGGCCCTTCCAAGTTAGGTGACCACTCTCCGAATTTATTATCTCTTGTACCAGTCAGCAAAATTAACTTCCAAACTAGCTCGCCTTCTGAAAATGATTTAGGCACAACTTTCTTGTTATAATGACGAGGAACCCTCTCTTTATCTTGGTCACCTTTTCCAAAGCACGCATCCTGGACAAAACCAAATCCTCCGATTCATCTACCATTAAATTATGATAATCATCGGCTGTCAACTCATCTTGCAATTGAATCCTCCGTGAGCCGATGATGTTTTCCCATGGCAAAACAACTTCATGTTCATATACTAATTTATAAGAAGGCACTTGGATTGACCCATGACAGGCCATTCGATAGGACCACAACGATTCGGCCAATCGGTTGTGCCATTGCTTTGGATATTTAGAGATCTTCTTTTTATCAACTTGATTAAACTTTTATTGGATGCTTCTGCCTGTCCATTAGCCTGCGCATAATATGGTGAGAAATTCAAAAGCTTGATCCCCATGCCTTCTACAAACTAGACAAACTCATCTGAGACAAAAATAGATCCCTGATCTGTTGTGATGGTTTGAGGGATACCAAATCTATAAATAATGTGTTCTTTGACAAACTCGATTGCGTCCCCAAAATCAACTTTCTTCAAAGGGATCGCTTCCACCCACTTAGTAAAATAATCGGTTGCCACCAATATAAATTTATGTCCTTTGATTGAGGGTGGATTGATCTGGTCGATCATGTCGATTCCCCATCCTCTAAACAGGCCAAGGCTTGATAATTGGATTCATAGTCATTGCTGGTGTTCTTTGGATAGCTCCAAACTTCTGACAATCTTGACAAACTTTATAGTATTTGATGCAATCTTCTAGCATAGTCGGCAAAAGATATCCAACTCTCTGAAGTAGCCACTTCATTATGAGCCGATTGATGAGTGCCACAGATACCTTCATGCACTTCTCCCATAGCATCTTTGGCTTGATCAGTACTTAGACATTTGAGGAGCACACCATCAATCGTCCAATAATATAGAGCATTGTCGAGCAAAACATGTCTCAAAGCCTTGTAGCATAATTTCCTTGAAGCCGACTGGGAAGGATTTTGTAAATAGTCGTGAACATCATACCTCCAGTCGTCGGCTGTGATGGTTGCAATTTCCACTTCGACATCTTTTGTCATCGGCTTATAGCCTGATGCCCCTTGAGCCAAATCATTCACCTCCGAATTTTGCTCCCTAGGGATATGTCTAAAGGTAACTAGGCGATGGCATTTTTGATAATAGACCATCAACATGTCATTTTTGCATTCATATTATCATGATAACTGGCTGATGACCAATAGTGAATCGCCCATAATTTCTATAGCATCGGCTTCAACTTCTTTTAAAAGCTACAGACCTTTGAGGACCGCCTCATACTCAGCTTGTTTGTGGCATAAGGCGCAATTGAAAAAGAAAATTCGAAACTTGCCCCCTGGGTGATACGCTTACTAAGTCGATGTTGCATCCATTTGTGCAAACTGATCCATCGAAAGTCAGTGTCCAGGGCATAATGTCGACCGAGCCGATTGTGTCATCTCTGTGCTCAACAATGAAATCGGCTATAGCCTGCCCTTTAACTGCTTTAGGTGCTTGATATCTCAAGTCAAACTCTGTTAAGGCAAAAATCTACTTCCCAACTCTTCCTTTTAAGACTGGAGCCAATAGCATATATTTGACTACGTCGGCCTTGCAAACTATCGTGCACTCGTTGGATAATCAATAATGCCTCAACTTCATACAAGAAAAATGTAGGCACAAGCACAACTTTTCCACCGGAGAGTACCTTGTTTCTGCATCCAAAAGCCTTCTGCTGAGATAAAATATTGCTTTCTCCTTCCCTTCAAACTCCTGGATCAAAACAGAGCTGATGGACTTCTCGTCGGCTGATAGATATAACTTGAACGACACTCCCTTCTGTGGAGGGATCAATACTGGAGGGGAGCTTAAATAATCTTTAATGTTGTCCAAAGCCTTCTGTCGCTCTGCCCTCCAAGTAAATGCTTGATCAGCTTTCAACCTTAACAAAGGTGTGAATGGCTCCATCTTTTTAGATAGATTGACAATGAAACGCCTGATGAAATTAACTTTTTCGATCAAAGATTGCAATTGCTTCTTGTTCTGCAGAGGCTGAATACTTTTGATTGTGTTGATGCTCCTTTGTGTTACCTCAATCCCCCTTTCATGAACAAAAAAAACCCAAGAATTGTCTAGCTGATACACCAAAATCACACTTAATGGGATTCATCTTCAGGCCATATTTTCTCGTTCTTTCCAATACTTTCCTTAAATCGGCTATGTGGTCTTCAACTTCTTTTGATTTGACAACCACATCATATGTAGATTTCAACCAAGAAGCCGATTAAATCGTGAAAAATATAGTTCATGACCATCTGATGTGTAGCTCCAGCATTCAAACTGAAAGTCATAACGACCCATTCATCCAAGCTGATTGCACCTGGACACCTAAAGGCAATTTTATGAATGTCTTCCTCAGCCATAAAAATTTGATTATATATAGCATTGACATCCATAAAACATATGATTTTGTGCCCTGAGGCTGCATAACGAGCAAATCGGCTATTGGCATGGGGTACTCGTCCTTAGGGGTAGCCTTATTTAAGTCTCTGAAATCAATGCACACCCTAAGTTTGCCGGTTTTCTTGATGACTGGAACTATGTTTGAAACCCACTCAGCGTATCGGCATGGCCGAATAAAACGAACATCATATAGCTGAGTAATTTTGGCCTTGATTGCATTGTACATATCGGTTTTAAACCTCTTGGGAGGCTGTTTGTATTGCCGATACCCTGGCTTAATAGGGAGCCGATGTTCAACAATCGATCGGCTAAGACCTGACATCTCAAAATATTCCCAAGCAAAATAATCTTTATATTCCTTTAATTAATCAATAAGCTTAGCTCTAAAATGAGGAGACAAATTTTTACTAATAAATGTCGGCCTAGGTCTATCTCCTGGACCTATATCAACCTCTTCAAGCTCGTCTCCCGACATAAAACCTTGCCCAAGTTTGCCATCCAGATCGTCCACGGTGTCCTTGGTGTAGACGCTCGAGCCCTCCACGATGCCCTCAAAGTAATAATTGAGGCTCTTCGTCTCCGATTGGCTATATATCAGAATCAGACACCTTTAGAAAATCGGTCTCCCAAACTTTTCCAGACAAGCAATCAATGCCATCGATTTCCCATAAGGTCAAATCAGCATTGGCTATGTTTACTGACCTGTCGGCTGGCACTAGATTAAACTCTGATGCATTGTTGAAGGGATGCAGCAGTTGGCGTGGATCCAATCCCTTCCTAGCAGCAGGTTGTACGATCCCATCCCGTCGATGACAAACAACGTAGTGGGCACTGTTTTGCTGTTGACGGTTAGTTCAACATTAAGGACCCCTTAGGCCTCCGAGGGGTTCCCGCCAAAATCTTTGAGCACCATGTTCGTCTTGATCAGGTCGTCGGCTCCTTTGCCCAGCTTCCTGAACGTAACATAGGGCATCAAGTTGACGGTGGCTCCCCCATCGACTAGCATCTTGGACATCGGCTTGCCATTGACAAATCCTTTTACGTAAAGTGGCTTAAGGTGCCGATGCTACGTTCCCTTGGGTTTTTCAAATAACGCTTGCTCCGGGGACAACACAAGTGTAGCCGACGACTCTTCTATGATGTCTGCATCGGCTTGGGCCACTTCAAATTCGACTGGTAGCACAAAAACCATATTAACCGACGCAGCGACCACGACCTTTCCCTTGGCCTTTCTTTTCACTTTGTTGACTGGGTCTTCATCGGCTGCAATGGTGTTGTCCTTTACGCTCCCTTGCTTCCTTGGACGGTTTTGCTCCTTCTTCTTTTTTAGTCGATAGTAGATTTTGGCTTGGACCTCTTTCAGCCAACCTTCGCTCTTTAGCCGTTGTACCTTCCGCTTTTGTGTTTTTGTATAAACGTCGGAGGGACACCATTGTGGGTTGGCAGCATGCTCTTTGTTATCCTCGAAGTCCTCCTGAAAGAAATCTCCATGGATGGGGCTCAGCCTTTGATGAACGTGCAGTTTCCTTTGATTGAGCCGAACCACCCTGGGTGTAAATCGGCTGGAGCTCTCAGCTGGTTCATCCACATAGCCACTGCATGTCTGGTAGTCTTGGAGTGATGGCAGCCTCATCCCCTGATCCCAGCAAAACCTGAAGAAATCACAGCTCCAATGGGGATCGAGGCCATCACCCTGCCGATGGTGAGCCTCTTCCCGCCGATCGTTTCTTGTTGGATGTACTTTGTAAACCCTGCCTGTCTCCCTCTCTTCATGTTTCTTCATGAATTTGACTAGGCTATCCATTTTTCGAGGATGATGATTAGTTGATCAGCGACTGACATAAACCATGTTAACGGGAAAAGGATTCCCATCAACCTTCATCGGCTTCTTAGGATCTTCGAATTTGATTTTCCCAACCTCTATAGCCGATTGTATCTTCTGGCAAAACACTTTGCAATCATTGGTGCTATGGGAGCTGGTGTTGTGCCATTTGCAGTACTTCTTCTTCTTGAATTCTTCGGCTGACTGGATGATGTGATTGGTCGAAAGTTGGATCTGTTTCTCCTGAAGTAGCAGGCCGAAGATCTTGTCGGCCTTCGTGATGTCAAAGTCATATTTCTCCTCTTTATCCGAATTTTTGACCCATTGGCAAGTAATAGTTTTCTTGTTCCTAGCCCATTCGGTTGCTGCTACCTCGGATTCACTCTCGCTTGAATCGGACTCTGAGGCGTAGGCCACGTGGCTCACCTTCTTGAGAGCCTTCTTGGCCTCCTGGAATCGCTGTTCATGACCGCGATCTTCTGAGCTAAGTGTGCTAGGCTCTCAAAGTCCTGGGCCGAAAACTATTCTCTTATGGGTGTTCGCAGACCCTGGAAGGCTAAATCAGCTAATTGCGAATCGGACAGACCAGGCTGTAGCATCAATTTCTCATGTCCCTGAATCTCTGAATGTAACCTTGAACCGACTCATCGTGCTTCTGTCGGATGTTGGTTTAATCTGACAGCTTCATCTCATGAGTGCAAGAGTAGAAATAGCGATGAAACTTTTCTCGAGATCAGCCCAACTCTGAACAGAATTATACGGGAGAGAAGAGAACCATGCGAAGGCCAATCCCAAGAGTGAAAGTGGGAATAGCGTAACCCTAAGTGCGTCTGTAGCCAATGCTTCTCCACACTGGGCTAAGAATCAGCTGACGTGTTCATATGTTGAAACATTGTCCTGCCCAGAGATTTAGAAAAATTCGGCACCTTGTATCAGTTTGGCAAAGGGACCCTTTCGAAGTATTCAGGATAAGGGTACCAGTACATGTTGCCAGAATCCTTTGGTTTGAGGCCAAATTGGTCCTGCATCACATCGGCTATCAAATCTGCCCAAGGCTTGTTATGTTGTTGTGCCTCTTGGGCCTGTCGGTGTTGTATCGGCTCATACTGGTCATACTGAAGTGGGACTTGTCGATATTGCATCTGCGGCGAATGAGGCTGCTAATATTGGCCGCAATTGCCTCCTAGATACAGATGTGGAGATTGAGGCATAGCAGGAGGCAGCTGATCAAGAGCAGGCCGAGTACCACCATGGTCCTGAGGGAAAACCGTTTGATAATAATCAGCACTTTGGGGATAATGTGGGGCCGATTGGGACCGAACGTGGCCTCGACTTGTTCTGGAGGTACCATTGGGATTCCATTGCCTGTATGGTGGGGTTGATGCCTGATCAAGACCTTGGGTTTAAATTCCGGTGGCTTTGTAGCCGACGATTGCACATTAGGGTGTATGGAAGCCAATCCTTGGGCTATCGGCTGTCCTGGAGGAGGAATTGGCAGTCCATCCGTTGACAAAGTCCTATACCCAGGGAATCTGCCATCAGGGAGGAAAACCGGGCCTCTAGCCTGCTGTTCGGCTATCCTGGAGTCGACCACCATGCTGATCATATTGTTCAAGGTGTTGACCAGTATCACAGACTGGTTGACGAGGGCATGGTGGATAGCATTGTCGATCCTATCCTGCAAAGTGTGCAGCTCTAAGTCTTCTTCTTGCCTGACCTCCTCCAGTTTTTCCTTCCCCTTGTCCTTACTGGAGCTTGGCTCGGGCCCGTCTTCTCCTGGAATCTTTATCTTGTACCTTTGGACAACAGTATCGGACCGAGTATGGGCAAAGGAGTGCAAATACTGACTTTCGAATTTGTTTATCATGTCTTCTATTTCAGCTTTTCGTTCTGCAGTCAGCTTATCCATCGTGACTGGGATAATGTTATCCTGGTCAATATCTGGGGTCTTGATGTCAACCATTGTTTCTGATTTGAGTGTTGCAAGTGTCCCACTAGGCATGCCAAAAGCGTGTTGATGAGAAATTTTCCCACGCACTGGCCAGAGAGATTTGCTTTACTCTAGTGCAGGTCAAAATTGGATTGCCTTCGGGATTCAGGGCGTGCCAGCTGGTTTGATCCTGTAACCAACAAGAAATAAAAAATAGGCAATTCGGTTAAGATTAGATCCTACTCGATCGGCTATAGATATTCATAATATATAATCGCTATCCCAAAGTGTATTCAAATTAAGTAACTGAGATAGATCGATAGCATACGGAGACAGTATAAGTCACTTATATCTAAAAGCACATTAGGATAATAATTATATACATTTATAGCCTAGCCAATGTCGTAGATCTAATGTGAATCGGCTAGTACTCCGATACAATGTTGTACTAAGATATTAATATGAGCTAAATATATAAACAAGGATCAATCAGCTGTTAACATAGTTTAACACATTGACAACAAGCTTAGTACATTTAACTAGATTAAGATGTTAATATGAAGGACAGCTTTAACAAATCTAGAAGAAATAAATAATGTAAGATGGCTAAAACATGTAAGATCGCCTGAAACTCCGATACTATCTCTAATAGCAGTCATTGTGCCAAACAGATCTATATGATTCTAAGAGCGACTTAATAGATCAAATTGATGCAGCATTAAGTACAAAAAGAAGCATGCAATCTAGATAAACCAATGAAAACCTTTCAATATGGTAGATACACTATATAACCCAAATCAACCCTAAAACCTAACCCTATCGGCTATCATCTCGGAGAGATGTTAGCCGATCGTGGGTCAGATCAAAGCATTGATCTAGCTTATATAGTGTATATGATAAATTAAACAGATTGCAATCAGAAGATTAGTGTATCATAATGATGTAATCACTTGTAGAACACAAACCGCTTGTATCAAGGATTTACCTTGCTTTGGAGATTGGAACCCGATGCAGCCCAATGCGAGGCAAGAACTTGTCGAGATTGCAAGTAAGTGAAAAAAGGGTGGCGATACGCCGAGATTGTATTGATTGATTCGATGATCCTAAATTACAAACCTTCAGGCCGTATTTATACCCGATTACAACGAAGTCCTTGTAGAACACGACTTCTATCTTATATACTTTTTAAAGTAGGACAATATCCTAGGACATGGTCCCCTACCATGATACACAAGGAACCTATACAAAATATCCTAAATTAAAGATACAATTATCGTTTCAAGACTTTATCCGTAGATGGCAATATCTTTGAAGCATTCCGGGATTGGTCTCATCTACTGATCCAATCAGAATTGGCTGTATCGGTTGCCCTGTCCAATTCAGACTCAGCCGACTGGCTCCTTAGCCGATTAGGACTCAGCCAAGGCTGCCTTTGTTTTCGAGAATCATGCGCTCCTTCAATTCCGCTTCAATCCTTGCTTCAAACTCAGGGATTTGCTTACCAAATTTGGTCGTTAACACCCACTGAGGTGTTTGATGAGTTTGTTGATTTGTTCCTCTCATTCAGAGCAGCCAGCTCTTTGCCACTAGAAGCACCAAAATTGCTAGATCGTGCACCACCACTTGAGTTGGAGATTGTACCTCTGCTTGCACCACATCTTGGTGTGAATTTGCTCCCATTTGGTGGTGTACTTCTTGTGCTGAAAGATACTTTGTTGGACTTCATGTCCTGCTGCAACTGACCTTCAGCTTTGCTAGCTTGATGGACCGACTCAATAAGATTATGGTACTGCTGAAATTCAACAATGCACTGTATATTGCGATACAGTCTTGACATAAAAACGTGCAATTGATTGCTCTTCATCTTTATATACATTGGCTCTAATCATTGCCTTCTCCATTTCTTTATAATACTCATCAACATTAAGGCTTTTTTGCTTCAAATTCTGCAGCTTGTCAAATAAATCATGACGATAATGTTTCGGGACAAATCTTTCCCTCATTTCTCTCTTCATTTCAGCCCATGAACACACATCTCCTTGTCCAACTTCTTCCCTATCATTGAGCATTTGCTCCCACCAGATTAGAGCATAGTCACTGAACTCAAGAGCAGCCATGGCAACCTTCTTCTATTTAGAATAATTATGCAAGAGAAATATTTTATCCACCTTCAACTCCCATGTAAGATATGCTTCGGGATCAGACCCTCCATCAAACTTGGGCATGGTGAATTTTAACTTGCCAAACCTCTCCTTATTGGGCTGATTTCGCCCACGATTTCCCCGGTGATGACGATCATCATGATGGGGTTGTTCAACCTCTTCGTCTTCGTCCTCTTCTTCAGTCCCTCTTTTCTCTAGGCCAAGACCTCTCCCATGCTCATGACCAGCACCTCTTCCTCCATTCCCATGCCCTGGAGGTAGAGGTCTTCTTGCATATGCAGCAGCTCACTCTTTCCGTCTTCGTTGTTCTCTTGCAAGCCGAGCAGCAGCTCCTTCTTCCATTTCATCAACTTCATATTCATGATGACTTGCATTTGCATCATCACGACGATGATTTTGCAGCTGAGCCATAAGTGCTTGAACATTGTTTGTTAACTCATGCATGTTTTGCCTCATCTCAATTAATTGTGCCATTGTGACACAATCTTCAATATCAACATTGTCATCCATCTTCCTGTGAAATTAGTGACGACAAAACAACAAATATATATGGAATAGGAAACTATATATGGAATCTCACAACCTCACCTCTCGTACCAACCGAAGCTCTTATGAATTCCTGCATATTACAGAGGGCCAATGTGCGGTGGTAACAAGAAAGTGATGGTTAAGCGAATACAAGATCAGCGTTCATATGACGGTGGCTTGTATGCAGAGCTTGGTGGGGAATAATTCACAAGGATAGCAATGCGAACTCTAGTTATTGTAAAGCTAAATCGTAGCCCAAACTATAAGATCAATGTCTAGTGCTAACCACGAGATATGAGTGATGTAAATGGATCAAACACACGTGCAAAGATAATTTCAGGTTTGATGCAAATGAGGAGTTTGCTTAGGATGCAAATGTTGCAATCAAACCTAAGCAAAATTTTGTACCAAAGGATGAATAGCAATCTGGTTGTGCCACTTGATAAAAAAATTCAGAACTTGTGCACATGAACAAACTGATCTTTTAACTCTTCTTTCTCAACCTTTCTCAACTTTTTTTAACTTTTCTTTCTTCATTTTTTGACACTTTCTTTTTTTAGAACTAAGAACAAGATCAGATATAACACTTGCACACTTTTTTATAGAGACATGACACAATCGTCGGCTATAACTTGATAGGATCAAAGTTAACGCGAAGGATGATAGCGGTTTCTGATTTTTTTAGGATTTCAGATATATGAAAGAGGCACAAGGGAAACACGAAGGATAATATGATCAGCAACTAAACATAACTCTACTGGACTGAAACTTAACAGAACTCACTACAATAACAGATTGAAACAAAGGGCTACGAAAAAATATTTTTGTGGCTTTTTGGTGGATAGGACGGACACAAAATATATGTAGCTAACGATAAAGAATCCTACTATGGCAACGAAAGCTCTGATACCAAATGATGAAGGCTTGGTCCCGATCTTCACGACGTAGGATCTCGATCTTGATAACTAGGTGAAGATCAGCTGATAATTTGCTGCAAACAACGATAACTAGTGCAACCTGACGACATGCACAAGGAGCCAACCACCGTCTCTATATGACAGTCTGAACCAAGGATTTGTCCAATCACACTCTCAAAGAAACCAACCTACGTAACCTAGAATCGATGGACCAGGAGCACGGATTGGGTGCCGATGACGCGACCACTTCTGAAATTTCCGCGAAGGAAAACACAAGAGCAAAGGGGTAGAAATCTCTCTCTGAATTTGTTAGCACATAGCGGAACAAAAGGCTCTGTATTTTTGGATTATCAAAAGGGTTTATTTGCTTAAGAGCAAGGGGATATTTACACTAGGAACAACCCTCCTAGATGGGTGCAAAACCGAAATGGAAATGAAGAGACATAGTATGTGAAGAGGCTTCCACAAAAACTACTCACGAAGTGGTCTCGGGTGACTATTTGTATTCTGTGCAGTCTTCACTAATTTGATCATAGCTCTATCTTGGGAACTCCAAATGATGATCCGTTTGTTGGATGTAAAAGTAGACTCAATAAGCTTTCCAGCCATGTGTAGCATGCAGCATGAATTATTATAGAATTGGTGCAGTTTTGTATGGAAAGTCAAACATCACGTGTCGGCTTGGTTTCTGAGCAGCCTCTAATAAATGCTGATAACTTTTGATTGGGAACTCCAATTGATGAACCATTTATTGGATGTGAAACTATACTTCATAAAATTTCCATCCATAGGTCGCACTCCTTCTAACTCTTCATATTCTGCTGGCAGTGCTGTCCTGAAGTGAGGTCAGGTTCGGACGTCCGAACACGCCAAATAGTACAGCCCAGTTAGGTTCGGACGTTTGAACATGCCCAGCCAAGTTCAGACATCTGAACATGCCCAATCAAGTTCAGAATTGGAATAGACTCATGTGTGAACCTAAGCAAGGTTAAAACACAAGATTTATGTAGTAAACAATTCTCATGAGTAGATGTATCATGGGTAGTAAGGATGGAATTCACCTCCTCTTGTAGCTTCTTTGCACGACTACGTGTAATCGGTCCTTGATTTGTATCTTTGATGTTGGTTTGTGGGTTGTTGACGCTTGAGGGAGCATGCATTGTTGGGATGTCCTCATCAAATCCTCTCTATACCCTCGCCTATAAATTCTTGGTGTCCTTCGATGAACATGACCCTTTGATAATCCACACACGTTCCCTATGAATTCCATACCTTGGAATACTTCTAGCTAAAGTGTTACAATGGTATTCCGTGTGCTTGCGGATTAATCTGTGATTGTAAAAATACCAACAAGCATTTCTTGTGTCGTTGCCGAGGAATGGTTGCTGTTTTATCTTAGAGCCTAGATCATCCTTGTATCTTTTCATTTTTCTTTTTAGATTATGGACCAATCTGTCCACAACCTATCCTCTCCGAAGGGTGAGTTCTTTGAGTCACCATCATCTTCTAAGTCAATTCTTTCATATGGCTATGAACTCCATCCTGGCTTTATAGCCATGGTTCGGAGCAATCCTTCTCTGGACGTGAGAATGAAAATCCATACCATCACCTATATGAGTTCGAGCAGTTGTGTTCATGAAAGATGATTCCAGGCATTACGCAAGAAACTTTAAAGTGGAAATTGTTTCCCTTTTCTCTTACCGAGAGGGCAAAGCAAAGGGACACTCTCACTGTAGTGAATGTAAATGATGAGCAGGAGAAACTTAGAGATAGATTATGTCTTGCTTTCTTTCCGCTATCCCGCATCACATCTCTTAGTAGAATGAGAAGGAGACCATAGGTGCAGCCTGGGCTAGGTTTTTAATGCTAATCCAATCCGGTCCTAACTTGTATTTACCCAACCATGTGTTGTTACAGCATTTTTTGTCATGTCGTAGCAAGGAATCTGCCCTATACCTTGACATCTCAGCCGACGGTTCTTTCTCACATAAAACTCTGACAGAAGGAAGGAAGATCCTAAATCATATCTTAGAAAACACTCTCTTCGTCATAGAATACCATGAACCTCCATCCGAAGAAGTCAATGCGAGCGATGATGACCCATCACAAACCGAATCTGGTCCTTTACCCTATACATCTCAAGATCCGGCCGTTGTGTCCTCGCCCGAACCACAAACACCGAAGGATGAAGAAATTCAACCTTCAGAGTTTCCTTTCAAATTCAAGGAAAATACCTTGAAGTTCTTTCGCAAAAAAGACCAACCAGTTCCGGTTGCTCCTCCCGTGCCTCTTGAAGATAAATTCCTTAGGGAGACTGTGAAGGGGTTAACGTCCGTTATGAGCCATGAGTGGTTGAAAGAGTGTGATCTTTCATCCCAAGCAATTCATATTAGCTCACTTTCATCAACCATTCATTAGGACATACGGGAAATTCTGGTTGAGGTCCTTTACAATCCCATCGTCGGGGCAAATATCATATCCGATTCCTTTGCGTTCTTACTTCTGGGTGATGAACCTTTGACCCCGGAAAACAAACATTCCTAATCCCATCTAGAAATCTTCTAGAAAGTTATGAGATTTTGCAAAATGTGACAGTAAGGCACGGAAACCTCGAGGCCATCCTAGATTGTCACATGTTCGGAGCCCTAGACTTCAACATTCTAATCAGGCATCCATTTGAAAAACTTTTCTTAGATGCACCGACACTAGGAAACCTCGACGTTAAACTTGGAAGAGAGGCATTTTCCATTCCTATCTCTAGAGCTATCAATTCCATAGCTGAACCCTTTCCTGAGCATGAACCTACTGAGGAAGTAATGGAGGTTTCTCCTTTCGAGCCCCCAGAATCCAACCTTGAAAGAGAAGCCCATCTTTTTACCCAAGAAACGAACGATTCTGGAGAAACTATCGAGCTACCCAAGTCTAAACAACCATCATGACTTCCGATAAAGTTTAAGCCTCTCCCCTCTGGCCCACAGCATGGTGTTCTCGACGATAGTCGAGAATCAACCTTGGTCTTTCGTCATAAATCTCATGGGAGGAAGAACTCTCTGGAGACTGACAATAAGTGCCATTTAGACGAGCATTAAAGTTTCTTTCCTGAACATAAGGAACCTTGGTCTCTTAAGGTATCTTTAGAGTGTTGGTATTTCTTATGTTCACAGATAAATCCATAAGCGCACGAATATATCATTGTAACATTTCACCCAAGGAGTATTCTAAGGGTATCGTTGTTTGTTTTATCCCAAAGGAAGACTGTGGTCTGGAAGAGAAGACTAAGGTGCCTTGGATATTTATGAGTTATAGATGAGATACCTAAGTCCAGATAGGGACAAGATAAATGGTATAAAGTAGTGTGACACACACAAAAGAGTCCCTAATTTAATAATACACTAGTGCTAAGTGAAGAGTAGTTAGAGTCAGGTTCATATAGTTCTTGTAGTAAAAGTACATAGTTTAACTAATTATTCTAGTCATGCCTAAACCAAGTTCTAGGCTCCCAAGACTCTAGGGGTACCGCTGCCCAGTGGCCCGACCTGCCACATGGAGCAATCTCTTACCGTTCGCCCTACACCAAATCCGAACGTGGAAGAATACAATGGATGGCCAAGGCTGTCACCACCTGTCGCCTTGTTAGTGATATGCCGTAGAGGCAACATGGAGATGTTTGATATCATGGTCAATGTTTATGTATCAATGAATAAAGTGTTATTCCGTTCCATGAAATAGACTACTTTTATTGATTAATAAGAATGTGACTTATTCATTAGACTCTTTATGAATGAATCTATTTCTAAATGATCTCTGATCATATATCATATCAATGAAACGAATATGATTCTAAGATCAACATATCTATTGATTGATGATCATGTCTCATGAATTATGGTATGGAGATACCAAATCAATAAATATGAACACATGTTAGAGAACATATTGTTGGATAGACCTACCTTGAGACACTACAGGGAATTGATGTGCCATTAGTTGGTCTCAAGTAGTGTTAGTGCAAAGTCCTTAGACCTGAGATCATCATGGATTCCAACATGTGTAGTAACTTACTTAGGGACTACCAAACGTTATTCCGTAACAATGGGATGTGAATGATCAAGATAGAATTTACCCCTTCTATGGGAGAGATATCTCTGGGCCCCTCGATATAATGGATTATGGAAGCGCATGGCCATGCTGAGTTGATTGAGGAGTCAATCAACAGATATATAATCCAATATGAGATCAAGTGAATGATTAAGCTACAGATAGGATGGCACGAGTCTTGCCTATAGCTTAATTGATATTGTAAGGCAAAAGGATTTGTGCACACATTAGAGGTTCAGCCGATATGATCTTTGTGTATATTTTGGTGTCAATATGTTTTGCTAGGGGCCGCTGTTGACAAGCCGGCCGAAAGGGTGTTTTCAGGTCGGGGCCAATTGTACACGAACCTATTGGGTCACACACTTAAGGGGATAGAACAGGTATTCGAGTTTGACTCAGATACGGCTCAATCGGATAGGGATCCAACCAGACATAGAGTCTCGATGGGCCTTTAGGCCCAGTCGACAACTCTATATAAAGGGGGTGAGGAGTGGAGGGCAGGTATGCGAACCTTCATAGTCGGATCAATCTTGTCCACAGAAACCCTCCCCATGTCCAAGCCAAAACCCTAGCCATGCATCACATGCTAGCACACGGGTGTTCGGAGTTCTTTCCCTGGATTTGTGGATACTGGTAGAGACATCGCTACGTTGTGGTCTAAGTCGGCGACATTGAATCTCCTCGAGATCTAACTAGCCGAATCTAATTCGGTGATTGGGTCGGGTGGTCGGGAGGTCGAAGGGCCAGACGAACCAGAGCGACATCGTCGACATCGACGAATCCGAACGGTGTCGGGGCGATCGAGCAGAGCATGTCGAGGTTGGTGGGGTTGGGTGATTCGGACCCAGGGTCGGCGGGGTCAGGCGATTCGGACCCAGGTTGGCATAGCACTACTCGAGGTCGGCAAGGTATTGTTTGACAACGGCGAGGTCGATTGGGAGTGTTCCGAGGTCGGCAAGGCTTGATCGAGGTCGGCTAGCAACAGATTGGCTATTTCCGCTGCACTGTGCGTCAATCGGTAACGATCTATTGACACTTACTTGCAAGCTTTCCTAGATTGCGCAGTAGAAATTTTTTTATGCTATCATAGCCTACGCGTTATCCTTAACACCTACCTCTCACCCGTGGGAAGTGGCCATAACCAATGTCTATAAAATAATCTAAGCACCATGCTTATATTACCATAGATACTTCTACCTTTCGTGAATAAGATAGAAGCAAACCTACATCTTAATTGCTCCGTGGAAAAAAGTTACTCGTGTAAACACAACAAGACTATGAATTAAACTAATAATGGAACTCTTATCTACTAAAGCATAAGAAGAACCACACTCATATGAACTAGAAGATAATATCTTTATTAAGCTCAAAGTTGTACACAGAAAGAAGAGTACTAAAGACATATCTGAATTCTGAAGGCGAGTTGGGAACCAAAAAGAACTCTAAACTACTTTCTAAACTCCACTAGCCTAGATACTAAGTTATAACTTGTAGGAACTTCTTCTTGTGGTGTGTGTTGACGTGAAGTGTGCTCCATCCTTTTATAGGCCTCCAATGGCGGTTGTTATGGTGGTTATTAACCGCCATAACCACCTAACCGTCATGCCAAGCCAATGAGATGTTGACACGTCAAAGGATGGTGGAGTAGGCCTCAAGGGTGGTTCGGCCGAACCAGGGTTCGGCCAAACCCCCATAACTGCCTTATTCCATCGACTTTCTCCTAAGGCTGACATGTGGTCCCCTAAGGCGGTTCCCGGTGGTTTGGTCCCAGTCCATGTTGGTTTCACCTAACTTGTGGGCCCTTCTATACATGGGAATCCGACGTGGCGATTGCTGATTGGTTGGAGTTGTGTTTCTTCGCCAGGCGAGCTCATCTTCGCTTCAATTATGTGATAAATGTTCCTGCATCCAACTAAAGTTCAAGGACATGTGGAACTTTATTAATTCTAAACCTAAATGCCAGTAGGGGACGCTAATTCCCTTTTATTTCTGAGGTCTATGATAGTCAGAATCGTTAATTAACGACTATCAACAAATTCCCCCAAGCTTATCCTTTGCTCGTCCCTGAGCAAAGTCAAGACTTAGGCTCAGTGGATCAGGAGTTGCTACCATGTTCTAGTTCTCTAGAGTACCATGCCTAGAACCAAGTATTCTACCTTGAATTGAATAAGTTGGCAATGGTAGTCTCACCCATATTACCTTAGTCCTCATGGGAGCTTTGGCTTCACTTTATCTTGCGTGGTTGAGAAACAAAATAGTAGATGAGAGTGATACTTCTCTTACTCCTTATTCCACTTCAGTCCAGAGATTTTTTCATAGTTTTTGAAAAAAGAAAAAGGGAGAGTTCATCGAATGATACTCTCGTATGACTCAAATATGTTTAATTTCCTTACCAAGGCATTGTGCCTTCTTTTCTCCTACTTCTGCTAAGCATATGTGGAGCTCAAGGTAGGGAAAATCATGAGGCATACTTGCATCAATTATTTTGTAAAGTCGAAAATTATATCCTTGTAGAACACTAATCATACAATCAGGACCAAGCTTGTGCATATTTATTTGGTGGAGGTATGAATAGTAGAAAGGAAATGGATGACTCTTTTTTTATGATCCTTCTCCTAACCTTTTATTTTGAGAACATGGCTATGAGCACACTTTTTCTTTCTCTCGTTTTTTGTCATCATGTTCAAGAAGAATTATTCCTTCCTTAGCATCATGAAAAAAATTTCTAATATTTTTGTGTGCACTCTTTTTGGCTCATGTCTCTTTTGGTAGGGATATGAGGATAAAGGACCATAATTTTTTTTGGAGTATTTATTCAGTGGATGCAAACTTTCAGAGTAGAAGTCAGCATATGGAATGAGATGAAATAGATATTTTTAGGTAAACCTCTAATATAGAGGGAGAGCATTTTTTTATGGAGGATATGCACAAGACTTAGACCATGAAAGCATAAAAAGATTCTTACAAGGGTTTAACTATTTGACCAAACTCAAACTAATAACAAGCAACATATGTAGGGGATAATTCATTTATGATCATCATATGGCTCTGGTAGGAATGTATCATCATTTGAGGAACTCAGCATTTTTAGATTTTTTTGAAAATAAAATTCTCCGGACTTTGGTTTCACTGGGAATATGATCATAGTTACCTGCTCTTACCATCTCATATTTCACAACAACCTAGACTTAGATCATGCACTTGCTACCCACAAGTTTTCAAGTTCATGGTGTCATTCCTAACCCAACAAACTCAAAACTTGGAGAATGCAAAGTTGTAAACTAGGCATAGAAGAGAATTAAAACAGAGCAACTATTCATCATATCCAAAAATGGGGAATTAACATTCCTATTGAGCATACCTATGTTATTATATTTTTGGTATTTTTAGTTTTTAGATTTTTTTTAGATGCAATAGAAAGAAAGAAATAAAACAAAGGGGATACGGAGCACCTCATGTGGGGGTCCTCCCCCAAGCTAGTCCTTCTACTTAGGGACCGCAATAGGGATTAAACCCTTGCGACCGAAAGTATGCCAGCATGTCAGACTAGCTTACTGTAGATTTGAGTTGATCTCCCAAAGCTAATCAGCGGTCTGCTGCTACCACTGATATGCCTGGGTCTGCCACTGCTGGGTTCCTTGGACATGCTGGTGAAGTTGATGAAGTTTACCTTGCATCTCTACAGTCCTCATGTCCAATGTTCCCAGTCATTCGGTGATCTCCGTATATTCTTGACTATGAAAACCTCGTGCCGAGAACGAGCGTGGAACACCATACGATGGAGGCAAACCGTTGGAGCTTGATGACTTCGTGGCTTGTTCATGGTGCTACCCAGGTCCATGTGCCCATTGTGTACTGTTGGCTGACTACCATGAAGATCCTCCTGCATTATAGTATTGTTGCGGTTGGTCCCAACACGATGCACACCCAGTTGGAACCCACCCCAGCTCCTGCACTTGTTGTGGAGACAGTTGTGGTTCTTCCTCCATATAAGCTCTTCTAAACCTGCTCCTTGTGATCCTGCCTGAAATACTACTCCTGCAGGCAATCTCTCTTGGATGGAGAGCAATGGTTAGCGCCCGACACTTATACAAATGATATTACGGGTTAGGAAGTGGAACTTCATTTGTATATCCAGGGAAGAGGAAAATAAGAGATTCGTTGGGGCCATACTTCAAAGTATGGCCCTTCACTAAATGCTCTGCATCTAAAAGTTCATGGGGCTCGGTGATGTACAAGAGTTGCACATTCCCCAAAGCTCCGACATGATGAGCAATGCGAGTAATTAATGAACTGCATTATAGGCCCCTTCATCTTAAATTGTTATAACCATTGTTTAATCGTTGCTTTAATAGAGGAGGGATTTTAATCTTTTTCACCATGGCATAAAGAATCATCAACTTATCTATTCTAACAGATCGGATATTTCTCTAGGACAAACGATAAATGCTAACCATTTATGCATCAGTCTTATAGTAGGATTATGAATGCCATTAGCTCTTGGCTTAGTACAAAAGGATTCTCCTGATATACTTTGCCAAAAACTATGTTTATCAAAGTTTGACAATTTTGATTCCCACTCAACACAACACTGATGAATGAAATCAAGCAAGAGACTAAATTCTTTCCATGTGTAGTAATATTCCCTCCCAAATAATCGGAAAGAAATACCACCTCCAATTTCTTTTAAAGTGCATATAAATTGGATGGTCAGAAGGCGTGAACCTTCTTCCTCCACATGAGAAAAATTTTGCCATCCTATTGATTGCCAAACAAGATGAAATTCAGAGTCCATACCTGTCTTACTGAGCATTTCCAAATCATACGCTCGCGTAGGAGCAAATATCCAGTCCTTGAGGAGGACATATGCATGTCTTTCCCGCTCGTCTTTCAAATCGAGCTCAGTGTCATGGATGAGAGAGGAAGCACGATGACTTCCTTCTCCTCTTGAGGGAGTGGATTGCGGAACATCCTGCATTGTCGGGTTATGCATATGACCGGGGGACAGAGCAGAGCTTGAATGGCCCGAGCTTGATCCCGATCCCTTACACATCGTGCCGAACAACCGCTTGACACTTTTCTTCATCCTGCAGCTGAAAAGAACAAAGCACACAAGAACACTCGAGACGGGTTAAGTGTTAGCACAACGTTATGTTAGCCGTCCGAAGTCAGTCATTCTTGTGGAGCTTGGTCAGCACCAAAAATTGTTCTTGCGTGACAACACCCACGAAGGTAACTCTGAAATGCAAGCAAAACTTAGTGAAACGTTTTTGATGAACTTAGGAAGAACACATTAAAAGAACTCTATAGAGGACAGGGGATCTTGAGAGCAAACTATGGCAGCTCAAGTTGGTGCAACGAGAGCAACCTATCCACCTTCCCCCCTTGGTTCGGTCGAACCAAGGAGTGCTCCACTCTCCTCCAAACTTTGGATTCCTTATCTCTGCATCATCATCCACTACACCTTAAAGTTTGAGCGTTATTGGACCCCATGCTGGTTCGGTCGAACCAAAGTGGTGGGGTTTATCCCTCACCCAAGGATCCAATGCTTGCTCACATGATTCTAATCAGCCTAACGCATGTTTGATGAGTGGAATCCAAGGCTAAAGTTTTTCCATGATAAGCACAAGAATTTCTTCAATATAAAAATCCTAATTTCAAAATTTTTAATTTTTCTATGCATGAGAGGAAAAAGTAAACATGCCATGCTTGACTATGCAAGAATCAAAATTAAGGGAAGTAAATATGCTCTTGGGAAATTAAATATGGGATACAAACCGATTTTACCTGTCGTCCAAGGCTCCTCATTTAAAGTCTGACGAGCCGGACTTTCTCCGCTCATTTAAGCTTGTGCATAGCCCAGTCTCGGAGAAGCGGACGTAGACGAGTTCACTTGCCACACCTTCTTGATCTTATTTTGTTCGTCCGGTGTGGTAGAAGGAATGATGGACATTGGCGATGGCTTAAATGATACCGCCCGCCTTTCTTTCTTGATTCTCCTTGGAGACGGTGACTCCTTCTCCATTAAGTCTTTGATGAATTTGATCAGGCTATCCATCTTCGGGGGCTTAATTTTGACCTCCTTAATGTTCTTGGTATTGGGTCCATACTTGATCTTGACCATAGAACATTGCTCCACTCATGGCTAGAAGTTGAATTTCTCCTCCTTCCCATTAATGTGGAGTCGGATTTCTCCGGCTCCAACATCAATGCGGGCGTCCGCGGTGCTGAGGAACGGGCGCCCAAGAATTAGCGGCGTCCTCTTGTCGACATCCATGTCGAGCACCATGAAATCCACGGGAATGAAACACCCCCGAATTTTCACTAGTATGTATTTTGTAATTCCTGTCGGATAGCGGACTGACGAATCAGCCAGCTGCAGTCGCATTGGCGTTGATGCCAGCGTGGTGTAGTTCAGTCGGTCAAAGACCTCCTTGGGCATGACGCTGACGCTAGCCCCAAGGTCGCACAAGGCGTGGTCGAATTGATGTGTCCCGATCGAAGAGGTGATCGTGGGACACCCCGGATCCTTCTTATTGTCAGGAAGCTGGTTGAGTATAGCAGGGCTACACTCTTCCGTCAGTTTGATAACTTCCGGTAGGCATCGGCCTCTTGTTCTTGAGGATGTCTTTGAGATAGCGAGTGTACGTAGGTGCTTGCACCGCTTCCATCAAAGGAACATTGATATGGATTTTTCAGATGACCTCAACAAAACGAGCGAACTGCTCGTCCACGGTTGGCTTCCTGTTGCGATGAGGGCATGACAACAATGTAGTATCATGGAATTCCTCCGGTGCCGGTATTCCCTCATGGAATTGGTTCTGAATGTTGGACGGCTCACCCTCTATCTCTTTTTCCTTCCCTGCATTGTTAGGATATGGCGGATCGGAAGTGGTTTTACCCCCTTGTGTGGTCACCGCACTAACATTTTCAAGAGAAGCCTCGGGTTGCCTCGAGATTTTCCCTACCTCAGATGAAGGGATAGCAGCTGCCAGCTGAGCTAACTAAGTTTCTAGCATTTTGTTAAAGCTCAGCTTGTTCTTAATAGTGTTAACGACTAAATTTGGTAAGCAAATTATCAGGTTTGGATCAAAGGCTGAAGCCGATTTAGAGATAATCGGGTTCTTCCGAAGACAGAGTGCGCGCCAAGTACTGACCAAATCGGCTAAGGAGTTCGTCTGTTGGTAATGGAATCAACTAAGGTGACCGTCGGCTGATACCAAGTCAGACAAGGATAGCCGATGCAATCGATTCCGATGAGGATAGTTGGTATGGCCGACCTCGAGGAAAAGACGTTGGATTTATCTTCGGATTCGGTTAAAGTGCTTCATGGGGATTGCCATACATGAATAGATCCCAAGAAAGGCAATTGTATCTGTTAATTAGGATGTTTTAAATAGTTTGCTTATAGATAATGTCGGTGAGAGTTTGTTTTAGGCATATATCTGTAATTTAAATTGTAATAGAGATAGGAGTCGTGTCCGTCAAGGACTTATCTTGTATCTGGGTATAAAGACGACCTAGGACCATGTAAATTAACAACAATCAAGTTCAATACAATCTCGGCGCATCGCCACCCTTTTCCTTTAATAGTTTTGACAAGTTCTTGCTTCTAGTTGAGCTGCATCGAGTTTGATCTCCGACGAAAAGGTAAAAGCTTGTTATGCGGCGGCTTGCATTCTCGTGATTAGTGCTTTCATCATTATGATACTCTAATCCTATTTACGTAAATCGTTGAGTTATCATATATGCCACATAATCTGGATTGATATTGCGATCTAACCCTAATCAGCTAGTCTGTTATTAGATAACAATCGATAGGGTTAGGTATCATCGTCGATTTAGATTATATGGTATGTCCACCATCTCGAAAGGTTTTCATAGATTTTTTTAGGTCTTATGCTTCTTCTTGCGCTTAATGCTGCATCGGTTAAGTCTGACCTATTAAGTAATATTTAGAATTAGTGGTGGCCAAACGGGCCGGCAGGCGTGCCGGCCGGGCACGACGCGCGTGCGCCGGCCGGCACGGCACGGCCCGGCTCGTGATGGGCCGTGCCGGCACGGCACGACGGACCGTGCCGTGCCGGCCGGCCGCCGAGCCCGCGGCCGCACGGCACGGCACGGGGTCTTTCCGTGCCGCCGGCACGGCACGGCCCACGGGCCGGCACGGCACGGCCTGCGGGCGGTCGAATACGGTCGCGACACGTGGCATGCAGAGGGAGGAGGGCGCGCGGGATGATTTAAACCGACGAATCATGAAGCGCCACGTGTCCCAACGGCTATATAACGGCTATAATTTGAAAATAGCCGTTGGAGGCCAAAAAAATCCAAAAATCCGAAAAATTCCAAAAATTGCAAATTTCGCCCTATAAATAGGGCATCCACCCCAGCCACTTCTCCTCACCCCAAACATCTCATTTTGTGCTCTCAAGTCTCAAGCGCTCTCTTGTGCTCTAATTTGTTGGTTTTGACAAAATTTGCTCAAATTTTGTCAAAAATCAAAATTAGTTTCGTAGTTAATTAGTTTGATTGCAGAGGTGTGAAGTGCTTCCGGTTCGAAAGATGTAAGTGATATTCATATGTATGTATTATTTGTATTTTGTTTGTGTATTTAATAAATATCTAAATTTTGTTTATTTTGGATTAAAATTGCGAATGGATCCAAACTATCCATATCGTCGCCGTCGTTCACTTTGGGTGATTTTGACCCCAATTACATGTCGGGGTTTGACGATGCCTCCGGATCGGCTCCAACTCCACCAACGTGGAGGAGGAACCGGTGCCGACGGCGGCGACGGCCGGAAGGATATTCGGGATCCGCGAGCGGAAGTGTTTCGACACACACCGGCTCGAAAGATCGAGAACCTCCGGTGTGTGGCAGCACTTTGATGAGGTGAAAGTGACCGGCCCCGACGGAAGGGAGGTAACACAAGCTAGATGTAGAATTTGTAGGAATACTTTATCCGCACGATCTTCGGTGGTACAGACACCTAAAGCGTCATGCGGAGGCGTGTGCAAGGAAGCAAGGAATACAATTGCGGCAAGCAACACGATGCTAAACCCGGACGGTACGGTACGTAGCGGGAGTACGATCCCATGGTAGCTCGGGAAAATCTTGTCCGGTTAATCGCGAGACAAGATTTACCCTTGAACTTTGGGAGTCTCCCGCTTTCAAGAATACGTTCAGCAATCGCATAATCCTAGATTCAAAGCGGTTAGTAGACAAACAACAACCCGAGATTTAGAAAATTTTTATGAGAAGGGTAGTAATGCACTTAAGGAACTATTTAGTACATGCACTTTCTCTCGTTAGTGTTACCTCCGATATATGGAGCGTGGAGCTAGGGAGGATTACCTTAGCGTAGTTGTTCATTTTGTTAATGATGATTGGGAGTTGCAAAAAGAGTTCTAGGCCTCCGGTTAATAGATGTGTCACACACAGTGAAAACATAGCCGAAAGAATTAGGGAGGTAATTAATGAATATAATCTTGCGATAAAATATTTGTCGTTACACTAGATAATGCATCTCTAATTCTAGGGCAATGGAAATATTGCAACCTTTATTTTGTGTTTATGCGCAGTCTTTTCTACTTCATCAGCGTTGTGCTTGTCATATAATAAATCTGATTGTTAAGACTGGGATGAAGAGAGTAAGTGTTCACATTGACGCTGTTCGTCAAGCAATCGCGTGGTTAACTGCTTCTAACCCGCGGATTGCTGCATGGAAGAGGTTTTGCCATGCGGCTGGTAAAAAAGCACGTAAGTTTGCCACCGATACAGAGCATCGGTGGAATGCAACCTATTTAATGTTAAAAGTTGTGTTACCTTATAGTGAATTACTAACTGATTTTGTCCAGTCACGTAATGGCCCAAGAAACAGCGACGGTGGGCCAATACTGAGTGAGCACGTGTGGGCAATTGTCCAAAGATATTACCAATTTCTTGAAACTTTTTATGAGTCTACTCTTACTCGTCCCAAGTTTACTATCCAACCGCCAATTTAGTTTTGCACAATATTCTCGAGATTGCCACGTTGTTAAAAGAATATGAAAATGATGAAATTCTAGCCCAACTGTCTTTCACATGAAACAAAAATATTTAAAATATTGGAAAAATATACCTATTTTGTATGCTTTTGCTTTCATATTAGATCCTAGGGGTAAATTAAGGGATTCTCCACTATTTTATCACTTATTGGAGATACTATAGGTGTAGATTACGGTTCATTTTATACGAGGTTAGGAGTAAACTATATGAAGTTTTTGGAAAGTATGAACTAAAGTTTCAGGGAGTTCGCCAGCAGAGACCCCCTCCTATCCCCACTACAGGTAAGAAGAAGATACAGTGGGGTAGAATTTGGGGTGGCTCATCTTCAAGCCAAGGGGTGGGAGTTCGTCATGGAAGTGGAGACGTCACCGCACACGGTGTTGCCGAAGAGTTGTCAAGTTATGTGGACAGCGACGCCATCGTGCATGAAGCACAAGATTTCAACGTCCTCGGATGGTGGAATGACCACAAGATGGCATATCCCGTGCTTTCAAAATTGGCACGGGATGTGTTGACGGTACCCGTGTCAACAGTATCCTCCGAATCGGCCTTCAGCCTTTGCGGTCGAATCGTCGAAGAAAGGAGGACAACTCTGAGCAGCGACCACGTCGAAATGCTACTAAGCGTTAAAGACTGGGAGCTAGCTAGACAACATGCCCAATACACTGCTAAGAACCAAGAATTGGCCGCCCAGTTCGAGAACCTCTACTTAGATCCGCACCAACCCCAATAGAACTTTGTTAGAAGTAGTTGTGATCTTTGCGCGTACTCTTTTCTTTGTCATGGTTTTCTCAGCTTTTCCTATGAGTTTTTACATGACAAAGTTTTTAACGAGGCAAAGATGTATCATTGTATCATATAATGATATAAACATCAATAAAGATCACTACTATTTTTAACATATAGCAAGTGTCAATATTTATTTTAATAATTTCAATATGAAATATAGATGACGAATATATATTTTTTCATATTTTTAACGTGATGTATACATCATTATTTTATTTTTTATCCTTTATTTACATTTTTAATTTTTATATATAGAAATAATAGGGTTGTATATTTTTTTTCTATTTTTTCATATTTTTTTCTATTTTTTTAAATTCGGACGTGCCTAATGGGCCCGTGGGCTCAGCCACGGCCCACGGGCCAAATTCGTGCCATGCCGGCACGGGCACGGCCCGGCCTCCCGTGGGCCGTGCTTGAGCCGGGGCGGAGCACGCGGGCGGCACGGCACGGCCCGTCACGGTGGCGTGCCTAACGGCCGTGCCGTGACGGGCCGTGCCGCGGCCGTGCCCGTGCCGGGCCGTGCTGGGCGGCCCACTTGGCCTGCACTGTTTAGAATCATAATATCTATCTTATCTCACGATCACTATTAGAGATAGTATCGGGGCTTCAGCCGATCTTACCTGTTTTAGTTGTCTTGTTTGTTTTATATGTACTTGATATGTTAAAGCTGCCCTTTATATTAAGATTTCACTGTAAGTAAATATGTTAAGCTTGTTGTCGATCTATTAGGCTATCTTAATACTTGATCAGTTCCTATTTAATGTATTTAATTTGCATTGATATCTTAGTATAAAGTGGTATCGGAGTACTAGCCGATACATATTAAATCTATGACATCGGCTATGCCATAAATATATTAATCTGCATATTAAGGTACTTTTGGATTTAAGAGATTTATACTGTCTTGGTACGCTACCGATCTATCCTAATCACTTGGTTTAAATGTATCTTGATATTTAGATTATGTATTATGAATATCTACAACCGATCGATTAGGTTTAATTTCCCTCGCCGATTCAGTGCATACCGCATCGGCTTAACACCGAATGATACGTCATCGGCTACCAGCCGATCGGCTATCGTTTACAGACTAGTACGTTCTTTCTTGCTTTGTTTCTTGTTGGTTGCAGGATCAAACCAACTGGTATGCCTACGAACCTAAAGAGCAGTATCTTGGACCTACACTAGAGTAAAGCAAATCTCTCAGGCCAGTGGCGCGGTATTCCAAGTCAACGTGCTTTCGGTACGATTTGGGATCAACAAATAGAAGAAGAAAAGCCTTCCATTTTAGCGTTGATACTTTCCAAGGATTTATCATTGGCCGCTAGCTTCTTAGAAATGTTCTCATTAATTTTAGCTTGGCCTAAGACAAGATCTTTCAAGGAGGGTTGTTTAGGATTGAAAGCATGAGCAGAATTGTTACCTCCTTCATGGTACGGGCGTTGCTGATTCCACGCCTAACCTCCTTGAGGACGATAGTCGTTGTTCAGATAGCAGATGTCCGCACTGGTTTCAGGGAAGTTATTTCTTGAGTGGCTAGGGTTGCTGCATGTCTCGCACATCATGCGAGCGTCCACCGCCTGGATTCCTTTAGCCTTGTCCTCGAACTTCTTTAGCAAGTGTTCTAATTTGGCGGTCAACATATCCGTCTCCTTGACGGTATGCATACCGCGCTTCTTGGACTGGAGACAATCGTTGCTCCAACCTAGATTGGAGACCATCTTCTCAATTAAGGTGGTCGCACTCCCGACCGTTAACGAGAAGAAAGCTCCTCCAGCAGCAGCATCAATATGATCATGGACCGCCGAAGTCAGCCCGTCGTAGAAGTTCTGAATGAGAAGCCAATTGTCCATGCCATGGTGAGGGCATGCCAGGATGTACTCTTGGAACCTCTCCCATGCCTTTGGGATCGACTCATCTGATGCTTGCTGAAAACTCAAAATCTTTCCACGAAGAGCATTGGTTTTGCCCATTGGGAAAAACTTTGTGAGGAACGCATTAGAACACTTGTCCCAGGTGTCTACAGCACCTCAGTTCGCGTAGAACCACTGCTTTGCTCTCTCGATGAGGGAGAACGGAAACAGCCAAAGTCAAATGGCATCTTGTGTGACTCCCTTGATGGTGAAAGTGTTGTAGATCTCCAGGAAAGTTTGGAGATGAGCGTTGGCGTCCTCGTTAGCCTTCCCACAGAAGGGATTGGCCTGCACCATGGTTATAAGACCCGTCTTGATCTCAAAATTGGCCTCCCCAATGTTGACTGTTGGTCCAGTATGGACATTTCAGCTGAGGGTGCCGAGAAATCACGGAGAGTCTTTGATCCCGATGATGTCATGACCTTTGGTTTAACTGCTGAGAGGAAAATTTGAGGAGGGACGACACAAGGTCGAAATGCTTGTTGGTATTTCTTACGTTCATAGATAAATCCGCAAGCGCACGGATATACTGTTCTAGCATTTCACCCAGGGAGTATTCCCAAGGTATCGTTATTTATTTTATCCCAAAAGAAGACTATGGTCTGGAAGAGAATACTAAGATGCCATGGATATTCATAAGCCATAGATGAGATACCTTAGTCCAGACAGGGGTAAGTTAATTACATGATAAAGGTAGTGCAACACACACAGAAGAGTCCTAGATGAATAATACACTAGTGCTAAGTGGAGAGTAGTAATTAGAGTCAAGTTCCTATAGTGCTTTGAGTCAAAGTACATAGTTTAATTAATTATTCTAGCTATGCCTAAACCCAGTTCTATGCTCCCAGGACTATGGGGGTACCGCCGCCCAGTGGCCCGACCTGCCACCATGAAGCAATCTCTTACCATTCGCCCTACACCAAATCCGAATATGGAGGAATACAAAGGACGTACATGGCAGTCACCACCTGCCGCCTACCTCTCACCTGTGGGACGTGGTCATAACCAATGTCTATGAAATAATCTAATCACCATGCTTACATTACAATAAATACCTCTACCTTTCACGAGCAAGATAAAGACAAACCTACATTCTAATTGTTCATTGGACCGTGTCCGTGGCAATAGAGTTACTCACCTAAACATAACAAGACTATGAATTAAACTAATAATGGACTTCTTATCTACTAAAGCATAAGAAGTACCACACTCATATGAACTAGAAGATAATATCTTTATTAAGCTAAAAGTCATACAAAGGAAGAAGAGTACTAAAAACATATCCAAATTCCAAAGGTGACTCGGGAACCGAAAAGAACTCTAAACTACTTCCTAACTCCACTAGCCTATATGACTAAGATAGAACTTGTAGGATCTTCTTCTTGTGGTGTGTGTTGAACCAAAGTGAGCTCCGCCTTTTATAGCCTCCCAATGATGGTTGTATGATGGTTTCCAACCGCCAAACCCACCTTACCGACCTTGGAAGCCAATGAGGAAGTGACACATCAAATGTCGGTGGGAGAGGCTGCAAGGGTGGTTTGGCCGAACCCTGGTTTGGCCGAACCCCCACAATCGCCTTTTGCCACCGCCTTTCTCCTGAAGCTGCCATGTGGGCCCCCAAGGTGGTTCCCGTGGTTTGGTCCCACCCTAAGTCGGTTTCATCCGACTTCTGGGCCCTCTGATCCATGGGAATTCGACGTGGTGATCGCTGATTTGTTGGAGTTGTGTTTCTTCGCCACGCGAGCTCGACTTTGCTTCGATTAAGTGATAAATGTTCCTGCAAGCATCTAAAGTCCAAGAACATGTGAACTTTATTAATTATAAACATAAATGCCAGGAGCAGATGCTATTTTCCTTTTATTTCTGAGGTCTGTGACGGTCATAATCGTGACTTAATGACCGTCAACAACCTCCTTGCGGACGGTAGCAGATGTCTGCACTTGTCTTGGGGTAGTTATTCCCTTAGTGCCCAGTGTTGCCGCATGTCTCGCACGTCATGCGAGCATCTACTACCTGAACACCTTTAGCCTTGTCCTCGAATTTCTTCAGCAAGAAGTCCAGCTTGGTGGCAAGCATATCCGTCTTTTTAACGGTATGTAGGCCACGCTTACGGGATTGGTGATGATCATCACTTCATCCTTGGTTGGATACCATCTTCTCAATTAAGTCAGTTGCATTCTCGACGGTTAATGAGAAGAAGGCTCCCCCGCAGCAGCATCGATATGATCATGGGCCGCCGAAGTTAGCCCGTTGTAGAAGTTCTGGATAAGGAGCCAGTCGTCCATACCGTGGTGAGGGCATGCCAGGATGTATTCCTGGAACCGCTGCCACGCCTCTAGGATTGACTCATCTGATGCTTGTTGGAAACATGAAATCTTACCACAAAGGGCGTTGGTTTTGCCCATCAGGAAAAATTTCGCGAGGAACGCGTTAGAGCACTTGTCCCAGGAGTCCACAGCACTTCGGTCACGTAGAACCACTGCTTCACTCTCCCAACGAGGGAGAACAGAAATAGCCAGAGTCGGATAGCATCTTGTGTGACTCCCTGTATAGTGAAAGTGTTGCAAACTCCAGGAAAGTTTGGAGTTGCGAACTAGCGTCCTCGTTGGCCTTTCCATAGAAGGGATTAGCCTGCACCATGGTTATAAGACCCATGTTGATCTCAAAGTTGACCTCCCCCATATTGATTGCTGGTCCTGTACGGACATTGGCAGCTGAGGGTGCCGAGAAATCGTGAAGTATCTTTGATCCCGATGATGCCATATATGACGGTTCAACTACCGAGAGGAATATCTGAGGAGGAACGACACGATGTCGGACTCTTCTCACAAGGGCATCTGGATTTGGATTGTAATTATCCGGCAAGTTGAAATCGGTCATCCACTAGCCTGTTTTCACATGAAAGAGAAAACACACCAAGGAAAACCTGCTAGAGCAAAGGTAAGACAATTATAACTATATAAATATCCAAGCACTTATTATCTCTTCCTATACCATTGTCATCCGCGGCAATGACGCCAGAAATGTTTGTTGGTATTTCTTACATTCAAAGATAAATCTGCAAGCGCACGGATATACCGTTGTAGCATTTCACCCAGGGAGTATTCCAAGGGCATCGTTATTTGTTTTATCCCAAAGGAAGACTGTGGTCTGGAAGAGAAGACTAAGGTCCTTTGGATATTTATGAGTTATAGATGAGGTACCTAAGTCAAGATAGGGACAAGATAAATGGTGTAAAGTAGTGTGATACACACAGAAGAGTCCTCATTTAATAATACACTAGTGCTAAGTGTAGAGTAGTTAGAGTCAGCTTCCTATAGTTCTTCTAGTAAAAGTACATAGTTTAACTAATTATTCTAGTCATGCCTAAACCCACTTATATGCTCCCAGGACTCCGGGAGTACCAGTGGCCCGACCTGCCACCATGAAGCGATCCCTTACCGTTCGCCCTACACCAAATCTGAACGTGGAGGAATACAATGGACGGCCAAGGCTGTCACCACCTGCTGCCTACCTCTCACCCATGGGAAAATGGCCATAACCAATGTCTATGAAATAATCTGAGCACCATGCTTACATTACCATAGATACTTCTTCCTCTCATGAATAAGATAGAAGCAAACCTACATCATAATTGTTCATTGGACCGTGTCCGTGGCAATAGAGTTACTCGTCTAAACACAACAAGACTATGAATTAAACTAATAATGGAACTCTTATCTACTAAAGCATAAGAAGAACCACACTCATATGAACAAGAAGATAATATCTTTATTAAGCTCAAAGTTATACAAAGAAAGAAGAGTACTAAAGACATACCCAAATTCCGAAGGTGACTCGGGAACTGAGAAGAACTCTAAACTAATTTCTAAACTCCACTAACCTAGATACTAAGTTAGAACTTGTAGGAACTTCTTCTTGTGGTGTGTGTTGAAGAGAAGTGAGCTCCATCCTTTTATAGGCCTCCAATGGCGGTTGTTATGGCGGTTATTAACTACCATAACCACCTAACCGTCATGCCAAGCCAATGAGATGTTGACACGTCAAAGGATGGTGGAGTAGGCCTCAAGGGTCGTTCGGCCGAACCAGGGTTTGGCCGAACCCCCATAACCGCCTTACTCCAGTGATTTTCTCATGAGGCTGACATGTGGGCCCCTAAGGCGGTTCCCAGTGGTTTAGTCCCACTCCAAGTCGGTTTCACCTGACTTGTGGGCCCTCCGATCCGTGGGAATTCGACGTGGCGATCGCCGATTGGTTGGAGTTGTCTTTCTTCGCCACGCGAGCTCGTCTTCGCTTCAATTATGTGATAAATGTTCCTGCATCCAACTAAAGTCCAAAGACGTGTGAAACTTTATTAATTCTAAACCTAAATGTCGGAAGCGGACGCTAATTCCCTTTTATTTTCGAGGTCTGTGACGATCGGAATCGTTACTTAATTACCGTCAATATAGAGTCTGTCATATTTTGTCCCACGAGCACATTCAACCACCTTAAGGTTCTCGCTGAAAAAATGTTTATAAGTTTGGTTGTTGATGCATTTGTTTATCATAAACATTGCAAATGTTGTAGTTGCTCCTATGGCACTAACCTTGCAGCTACAACTTCAACAATAAATCAATAATTGATGGTGAAGCTAGGGACTATATCGCCAATGGTGGCTGCAATGTAAAAAATCCCCATGGTCGAGCTTTTGACCATGAACAAAGCACTGCTGGGAGGTAGCCCGGATTATTATTTCCCTTCATCAATAAAAATTAAGAACATGTTTTTAGGATAAGTTTGCCCTTGGGTATTTTTTGTCACTAACCATTTTAGGTTAAGATTAAAACTAACGATGGTCATACGATGCCTGAGAATTCTACATCAACTGTAGCACCTTGGTGTTTTCGGCAATGGAACAAGTTCTGAACGAGGCTTGAACACCACACACTTGATTTTTGGTGTCTCGCGACACAAAAATCTATGTGTGGGGGAGGTTGTTATGCATCTCATAACAAATTCTATTCATTCCAAAATTCCTTGGTTTAGAGATGATGTTAGTTCTTGTATCTTGCCTTGCTGAAAAAAATAAAAAGGTTTGAAATGTCCTGCTTTTGACATTAAACAAAGCCCTACCGGGAGGTACTCGAAGTTCACCATTCATATACTCATATTTATCTTCTTATGAATATAATTTGATCATATGCTTCCTTTATCTATTCTCGCATGCTCTTGTTTGAATAAAAAATGCAAAGTCCATTCATAGGCTCTTTAAATTAAGCATGGTGCTTAGGTTAAAAAGTCTTTTTTTAATCAAATTAGACACGGCGTCGAGTTTGCTTAATGAACCTTAGAGTTAATGCTTGTATAGATCTTAGTTGTATATATATGGACTAACCCCTGCAAGAAAATCTTCAAATTTGAGCGGGTAAGTCTTTAAGTTGATTCAAACTGGAGATAACCCAAGACATTGGATATACGACATAGATACATAACATATGGAGGAGGCGCAAAACCCTCTGGTGTTGATGTTGAGTTAATTTTAATATCTCGTTTGAGTATAAGAAAATTGGTGAAAATAAAATTTCCAAAGAAAAAGTAATAAAAAATAAAATAATAATAATAATTAAAAATAAAAAAGAAAGGAGAAAGGTAACAATCTCTTTTACTCTTATTCTTTTTGTCTGTTTGTAAATGGCCCATGGGTGACACAGCCTTCACGCACAAAGTCCCCATGTGGATTGAAGGTAAGTTTTATTTCAATTAAATAAAATAATTTTTTTGACTCTCCGGATTTCAAACTGGTGGAGTCCCTTTTGTTCTCACTTTTTTTAATAAGCAGCCTAGGTACAAGAACAACTGTGGGGGTGATTTTGTGTTCACATTGCACGCTCACATATCAACACCACCCATCTCCGTGCTTCACCATGGTGCCTGCACATTCATGAGATGAGACAAAACATCCATTGCAAATCGGTTATTTGCCTCTACACTCGCTGCACACTGGTTTGCACATTTATCCTCTCATCCCCTTAAATTTTGAGTTTGATAAATTCTCATTATGGAATACTAGAAAAAACTAAACTCAACTTTTAACACAAGCCTAGATAATTCAAACTAGAGTACATGACTTACCTTCAAATATCATGCATACTCTTTATTCTTTGCATGTTACCTTGTGCTTGTGAACATATATCATTAGGAACACATGCCTTCTAAGTAATTGATGAATGTGAGATTGCCTGATGTGATGATCCTTGCTTTCTTCTATAAATCCTTGTGAATTTTATAAAAAGAAAATACTATAACTTTACATACTCCCCGTTGATGTTTTATTCTCAACAGAGCAATATGTCAATCTTCATGATTAAACTATACATATGCTGCTTGTAGTCATTTTGAGTTTGGTCAAATGATTAGCCCCTTATTAGATTCTTTTCATGCTTTCATGATCAAAGTCTTGTGCATAACCACCATAGAAAATTGCTCTCCCTCTACATTAAAGGTTTAGCCAAAAATATCCAATTCACCACTATATGCAAACTTCTGCTCCGAAAGTCTGCATCCACCAAAATAAAGACTCCAAATGATTATGATTCTCTATCCTCCTATCCATGCCAAATGAGACATGAGCTCAAAGAATATATAAAGGTGATGATAGAAAATCATAATGCTCACAAGACAATAAGCAAAATATTCTCGGGCATGATGGAAAAAAAGAAAGAAAAAACAAAAAGAACGAACCATGTTCTCTAAATAAAAGATAGGGAGGAGGACCATACAAAAAGGTTTCACCAACCCATTTTTTAATTTCTTTTCTATTTCTCCACTCACATATCCCCTTCCACATTTATGCACAAGCTAGATCATGGTTGCATGCATTCTTCTTCGGTCTACTCTTTGACTTTACAAAATATTTGTTGCATGTATGGCATTCTTATTTCCCTACTCTGAGCTCCACATAAGCCTTATTAGAAAGGTAGGATAAGAATAGGCAACATCAAAGCCTTAGAGAGGAGTCAACCACATTGAGTGATATGATAGAATCAATTGAGGAGTAAATGTAAAGTTATGTTTTTATGAGCATAATGAAAAACCCTAAGGTAGTTTATTAGACGAAGTAGAGGTGATTCCAATCAAGGCCGTTCCATTCTACAATTACCCAAGATGACATGGTAGACACTTCAAAAGTTCACGGGTACAGGTATGGCTTTGAATACACTGTATGTTTGCATTATACAGGAAGTCCATACTCTATTTGATAACCATGAGCTTTACTCAGGGACGAGTAAAGTATAAGTGTGGAGATGTTGTTGGCGGTCCTTAAATACTAAAATCCGACAGTCAATCTCTGCATAAAACGGATAAAAGATGAACATAAACATAGCGGTAGCATTAATTACTCATTTGTTCCACAAGTGTTGGTGAATATTTGTATGCAGGTGATTTCTGGAGAAAACACACCTGCCATGCGACAAGATACACCTCCGACCAATCATGCGCGAGCACAAGGATTGGAGGACCCACATGATAGTCAAAACTGACTTAAAGTGGGACCAAACCACCCTCAACCGCCTTAGGGGCCACCTGGAAAAGACAGAAGAAAGTCGATGGCCAGAGGTGGTGGAAGTGGTTCGACCGAACCAGGCTATGGCCGAACCACTCGTGGAGCCTATAACCACCACATTGCACGTGTCAACTCCCCATTGGTCCTCAATGACGGTTAACGGTGTTTACCGACCTTTCCACCAACCTACAACCGTCATTGGCATACTATAAAAGGAGCTCATTCTCTTCACTTCAACACACAAGACAAGAAGATCAAAGCTCCTTTCCAAAGGCATAGCCCTAGTTCTCTAGTGCTTAGAAAATAGCCTAGAGAGTGAGAGGTAGTCCGGAGGAGTGCCGTGTATCTCGGCACTAACCTATGATCTTGTACTTCAACGGATGCTTATTCAATCAAGTAAGTGTTCATGATTTCCTATGGTTGCATTACTTTCTGTTGAGTAATTACTTACTTCATTTACTTACGGGATTGTCGTCCATTCATGGGTGCTCTAATCTAAGACCCCTGATGAAGATGGGAGTTCTTGGCCAAGATTAGAGTAGTAATCAATAGCGTAGACATGGTGTCTAGGCTGGGGTTTACTTTTTTTTCGCGTACTCCACGGGTTGTAGAGGTAGGCAGTAGGTGGTGACAGCCCTATCCGTCCTTTTTAATCCTCCATGTTCGGGTATGTCGTAGAGCTTTAGGCCAGAGTCACTAGGCAGACTAAGTGTAAGTCCGCGCCCGAAGTAAGTAAATAGAGTAAAGCGATTACCATCTATCTAGAGCCTCAACCATAGAAATCCTCTCTATACCCTCGCCTATAAATTCTTGGTGTCCTTGGATGAACTTGACCTTTAGATAATCCACACACGTTCCCTGTGAATTCGATACCTTGGAATACTCCCGGGTGAAGTGCTACAATGGTATTCCATACACTTGCAGATTAATCTGTGATCGTAAGAAATGTCAACAGTGGCTATTTATGAGTTGCTTCTAATGGTCGAAAAAGAAATCCTAGGATTTTGCAGGATCGAAAGATAATTCTCCAACATTATATAATACTCTGGAATTAAGGGGCATGTGTTAACAGCAAAAGTTGGCAAGATACTCAGAGTTGAAGAACAAATTAAGGCGGATTTGGTGGGAGAAAGATTTGTTTCCAAATTTGACTACGCATCGACGGAAGGTTGTATTGGCCGATAGAGAGTCGGATTTGACCAGCCGATATGGGCAAGACAACAGGTACAGTTAGTTTTGGGTTCAGGTTGGGTTTGGATTGAGGATTTGAAATTATTGAGAAAGAAGGATAGAGTCCATTACAAGCAATTCTATCTATTAATTAGAAATATTAATGAGTTGTATTCATTACAGATATTTTGGTAAGAGTCTGCCTGACTGACTTGTTCGTATGTTTATATAACTTAGAAGTTTGAGTCATGTCCAGCATGGAGAAGTTTGTACATTTGGGTATAAATAAACGCCCAAGGTCTTGTAATGACAATTAACAATAGTTGAATGAAACACTTTCGACGCATCGCTACCCTAGTTTTCTAAGTTTTCATCTCTGCGAGTTCTTGTTTCGAGTTAAGCTGCATCGGCTTCGATATCCAATAAGGGATAAGGCTTTTCATGGCAGTTTGTAATGGCGGGATTAGGGCTTACATCGTTTCGACACTCTAATATAGCTTATGCGTCTGTCTATTTAGCATCTAAGTCGATAGCTATGTTTACTTATTAGCTAAGGTATCCACCACCTTGAAAATTAGTCAAAGGCTTGATTGTTTAGACTTTATGCTTCTTTTCATACTTAGTGCTGCATCAATTGGGTTTGACCTACTAAGTCGTGATTAGAATCATAAAAGCTAACCTGCCTTGGATTGCCAATAGGGTAATATCGGAGTTTCAGCCGATCTTGCCTGGTAAAGTTGTTTTGCTTTAATTTACATGTTTCATTCTTCTTAAGTAGTTATATCTATCATCTTATGTAACTTTATCAATCATTTAAATCTACTACACTTGTTATCAGCCTTGCACTATCTTGGTTAGGTTTGATCTATTGGGGTTATAATCTGTTTAGTGGATTTAATTAAAGTGGATAATGTCATACAAGGCTATATTGGAGTTTTAGTCTATATGGTATCTAATCGCCCAAGCTATTTCACCATCTATGATATAAGCACATATAATTAATTTGTCTGATCTTGGTTATAAGCAATTAATACTGTCTCAGTTAGGTCTGATCTGCTGTAATTGCTTATAGCTAAGAAAAAAGATTAAATTAGTAATTACATGTTATTTATATCTACAACCGATCATGATTGTTTTGGGTCTAATCTTCAATATATGTCCATTAGCTAGTCATTTAGATCATATTATATAACATTAACTTTAACAATCTCAATTTTATGCTGCATCGATTGGGTTCAACCTATAGGATTGATTTTGTTAAGGAAAAGTTGTTTATGATTATATCTAATCTAAATCTAGTTCATGAGCAGTATTTTCTACCTTACAGCCGATTCGATTTGATCGCATAGGCTATGTCACCACAATACGACATTGGCCTATTGGCCAATCGGCTATCATCTTCTAACGATTACAATGTATTGTTGGTTGCAGGATCAAACCAATTGGCACGTCTGCATTCCACCGACGTTTTTGACCTATACTGGAGTTAAGCAGAACTCTCAGGCCACTGTGTTTTTGCATTGACAACTAGTTACATGCCCATGCTTTCCAACGATATTAGGAGATAAAAAAGTAATTTAGTTTCATTTATGTTGTTTTTTCATGGGCTTTTCTAGAGCAGTTTGTTTGCAAGAGGAGGAGGCGGTTTTTCTGGGAAGGGAGGAGAACGTATGTGCTTTTAGAGTAGTTAATATAAGATATATGTGACCACAGTTCCACAAATTAATATGATATATTTGGAATTCAATTACTACCAGAAAGTAAAGGTAGAAACAAGGAAATAGAGCAGATCGATAATCTTTAACACTACATAACTCTTTTTGAAAAAGAAGATTTAAACTTTTGATTTTAACTACATGTGTGAAACAATATATTATTATTAACTTCTCAAAAATAAATGGTCACATTACTCTCTGTAGTGTCATCCTATAAGGTGTATATGGCCATAGCTATTGAAACTAAAACTATGCAACATCATAGATACATCCATATGAGCAATACTTGCTACAACACTCCTAGTCCTCTAATAGGGTTTAAATAGGAATTTACAACAGCATCAAAGATATCATTGAAGTCATCAACTGCAAAACAAAAAACTAGGATATGCTAGAACCATTTCCAAAGCCTACCCAAACATACAAGTATACTGAAAGACCATCTCTTTCAGCACTTGCTCATGTTGAATTCCTAGCCTCAAGGTTCATTGTTGATGGTTGTTAAGTACAATTCTGACCGTCACAGACCTTGGGAATAAAAGGGAATTAGCTTCTCTTACACATATATAGGTTAAGAATTAATAAAGTTCCATATGTCCCTGGAGATTATGTGAATGTAGGTACTTATACAAATAAATGAAGTGAAAGCATGCTTGTGTGGCGAGGAAACACAACTCCGACCAACCGATGATCGCCACATCAGCATCCCACGGATTGGAGGGCCCACAAATCAGATGAAACCGACTCAAAGTGGGGCCGAACATCTCGAAACCCACTAAGGGGCCCACCTATCATCCTCTGGCCAAAGTCGGTGGCCAGAGGCGGTGGCCATGGTTCGACTGAACCAGGCAAGGCAGCTCCGGCTCCCTCCTTCCACGTGGCAAGTTCTCAACCATCCCTAATGGCGGTTATACATGTTTGGCGGTTTAAATCTGACTCTACAACTGCCATTTTAAGGCTATAAAAGAAGAAGGCTTCGCTTCATTCAACACAGACCACAAGAAGTAGTTTCTACATTTCACACTTAGTCTCTAGGCTAGGGGAGTTAGGAGTTAGGTTAGAGCTTCTACTCAGTTCCCAAGTTCTCTTCGGCAAGTCGGATATGGCTTTTGTATCTTACTTACTTTGTACAACTTTGATCTATATAATATATTCATCTTCTCGTATAATTGAGTATGGTTCATACACTAGTTGTTTAGATGTATGGTCTATCAATAGTAACTCTATTGCCATAGTCACAGTCCAATGTACAATTAGGATGTAGGTATGCTCTTGTCTTAGTCAATGACACTGCAGGAGGCAAGAGTATCTATGGCAATGTAAGCATGGTGCTTAGGTTGTTCCATAAACATTGGTTATGGTCATATCCCATAGGTTGTAGAGGCAGGCGGCAGGTGGTGACAGCCCTATCCGTCCTTTGTAATCCTCCACGTTCGGGTATGATATAGGGCGAATGGTAAGAAATCGACTTTGGTAGTAGGCTGGGCCACTGGAGTTAGTACACCCGTATGCCTGGGAGCATAGAACTGGGTAACTAACCATGAATATAATTGTTTGTATAACCTGTGCAATTGTATGAGAAGTACATTAGGAACTTATCTCTAACACTATACTCTCTAGTTAGCATTAGTGTACTGTTTGTTAGGACTCCTCTATGTGTGTCACACAACCTTTTTACCATATATTTATCTCTACCTAGACTTTGGCAACTCAATTATAACATATGAATATTCATAGTAACTTAATATTCTCTTCTAGACCATCGTATTCCTTTGGGATAAAATAAATACGATACCCCAGAATACTCCAGGGTAAAATGTTACAACAGTATATCCGTGCGCTTACGGATTTATCTGTGAACGTAAAGAAAACCAACAAGCATTTATGGCGTCGTTGCCGAGGAAGACATTGGTCTAAGAAGAAATATTAAATTACTAGTTTATTGATATGTTCATAATTGACTTACCTTTTCTCTAGCAGGCTTACCTTGATCTGCTTTCTGTTTTATGTGAAAACAGGGTAGTGGATGACCAGCTTCAACTTGTCGACAAATTATAATCCTAATCCGGAAGCACTTGTAAGAGTTCGACTTCATGTCATTTCTCCTCATGTGAGTCTCTCGACAGGTGAACTGGCATTTAAAGCATCATCAAGCTCAATGGCCCAAAAGACTCTCCGTGATTTCTCGGCACCTTGGCTGCCAATGTCCTTATCGGACTGGCTGTTAGCACAAGTGAGGCCGGTTTTGAAATCAAGACAGGTCTATTTACCATGTTGTGGGCTAACCCATTCTGTGGGAAAGCCAATGAGGACACAAGAGCTCATCTCCAAACATTTCTGGAGATCTACAATACTTTCACAATCAAGGGAGTCACCCAAGATGTCATCCAACTCTGGTTGTTTCCGTTCTCTCTCCATGAGAGGGCGAAACAATGGTTCTACGCAAACCGAAGTGATGTTGACTCCTAGGATAAATGTTCCAATGTGTTCCTCGCAAAGTTCTTCCCGATGAGTAAAACCAATGCCCTTCGTGAAAGAATTTCAAGCTTCAACCAGGCGTCAAATGAATCAATCCCCGAAGAGTGGGAGCGCTTCCAAGAGTAAATCTTGGCTTGCCCTCAGCACGAGATGAATGATTGGCTCATTATTCAAAATTTCTACAATGGGTTAACTACGGTTGTGCATGACCATATTGATGCTGCTGCGGGAGGAGCCTTCTTTTTATTAACCGTTGCTAACGCAACGGAGATAATTGAGCAGATGGTCTCCAAATAAGGGTGAAGCGATGATCGTCTCCAAACCCGTAAGCGGGGCATGCATTCCGTTAAGTAAACGGACATGCTCGCCACTAAACTGGACCTCTTATTAAAGAAACTGAATGACAAGGCCGAAGGAGTGAACCATGTTCAAGCTATTGATGCTCGCATGACTTGCGAGACATGCAGCAACACCGGCCACTCGGGGAATAATTGCCCCGAGACACATGAAGATACATGCTATCTGAACAACAATGGGTATCGTCCACAAGGAGGCCAAGGGTGGACTCAACAACGCCCTTACTACAAAGGAGGTAGCAACTATTTCCACTCTTTTAATTCAAATCAACCCTCCTTGAAAGATCTTGTCTTAGGCCAGGCTAAAGTTAATGAAACCATGTCTAAAAGATTAGTTGCCAATGACAAGACTCTAGAAAGCATAAAAGCTAAAATGGAAGGTCTTTCTTCTACAATCAAAAATCAATTGAGCTTTAATAAAATGATAAAAACTCAATTAGCTCAATTAGCTGCTGATGTTCCATCATTTGAATCGGGGAAGATTCCGGGGCAACCCAAACCTTCCTACAGAATGTTAATGCGGTGCCCACACGAGGGGGTAAAACCACTCGTGATCCGCCAAATCCTAACAATGCAGGAAAAGCAACAAAAAAAGATAAGGAAGATGGTTTCATTAAAAAACTGACACCTATAATTAAGAGAAATAAAAAATGTCGGCCCATCGAGCCGACCGACATCCGTATCTACTCGCAGAGCCAGCCGACGTCCCCATGTCAAGCCCTGTTTGACCCTTCTTCTTCCTCCTCCTCCTCCTCCCACTCTTCCTCCGCCGCCTCCTCCTCCTCCCCGTCGCTGCCCTCCTTCTCCCTCCTACATTTCTCCATCTCCGCCCGTCCTCCTCCTTAGCCGATGCTACAGCCCCTCCTTCCTCCTCCTCCTCTTATCCATCCAACCGACGCCACCATGACCACGAGGGAGGCTGGATCTACCGTCACAGTGACGACGATGGTCGAAACCATCGCCGTGATGATGGGGTAGGCCGGATCCATCGCTGCGACAACGACGGTGGCCGGATCCATCGCCGCAAGGACAAGGGAAGTCGGATCTGCCACCGCGACGACGGGGCGGCCGGATCCACTGCCATGATGACAGGTTTGGTTGATGGGATGATGGTGAACTCGATGATGATTTTGTTTGTGTTTGGTTGATGGGGATGATGTTAATCCGGCTTTTTGCTTTTTTTTATTTTTAGAACCTCAAAGGTGTCGGACCGACACCTTTGAGTAGACTCAAAGGTCAAAGGTGTCAAACCGACACCTTTGAGTAGTCTGCTAGGTGCTGGTTGAGAAATCCGACACTTATGACCAGTTCTCAACCGACATCGATCCTCTTTTCTTGTAGTAGTGATATGTTTAATCCTACTATACATAAATTATCACACGAACATTTTAAATGTAAATACCATATGTGCCGCTAGATTCATGGTAAGCGTTCTCCAAGGTAGTTTGAATAACTTACTTTGTGTTCTTTTCACACATAAAACATCATATAAAAAATATGTTAAATACTGCTGCGAATAGCACTACCGTTATTCAAACTATTTCAACTACAAAATAAAAAAGGAATAATTACACTCATGTTGTTTAACTTTATTGATGATAATTGCTAATTTATATTTCTACAATTCCAAGAAAATTACATACATGCACACTGCCTTATCTTCAACAACACTCCGCACAAAAAAAGAACTGCACCATATAAATAAATATGTGTACCCAATTTTCGAATCCGAACCAAATAACATAATGTAAGTCATGCTACATAAATTAATACCACCACTAGCATTATTCTACTTATTATCATCTAGCAAATAAAATACAAATATTACACTAGTTGAGATTATATTCATAATGTTTGCTATTCTTTAACTTTCTATGTGAGTATTTTCACATGCGAAATATGAAAATGCAACATATAAACTAATAACTATAAGGAATTTTACCATCCTTGATACCTCCAAGTACCTGCCAGTATCATGTATCTGAACCATCCATTTGATTTGATCTAACGGTTCATAAAGAACGGTACCAGGAGGTACTGCCTCGCGAGAAACGAAGGTTGGTTCAAACGTGAAAGGGCAGCTAAGCAATTTTGAGTAAGAACTTACCTGTCCCCTCCCTCTCTGTTCTCTCTTCCCCACCAACCAAGCAGCGCCGCGGTGGCTCTCGCCGAGGTCGTGGCCGATGGAAGGGGCCATCTACGAGAAGAAGATGATGATGTCCAGGCCGTCCGATTATGCAAGGGGCTTATGCCACCTCCCGCGGGAGATCCAAGTGCCTTGATGTCCTGTTTATCCCTTCCACCTAATCCCTCTCACCGGCCGGCAAATGGAGGACAAGCACTAAGATGCCCCGATGAGCTCCCTCCCATGCAACGAGCTAGTGACAGCCATGTGGAGCAGAGTTCATAAGTTGCCGTGGTGATTAGATGGTTGGCCCTCATTTCTGGGTCATCAACGCGTCGTCAGTGGAACAATGTTTCCATGACGTGAAGTGGAGTTCGACCAGGAGCGACTCTTGCCGATGAGGCGATGTATTCGGTTGTAGATGGGGAGCTCTTCACAGTGGAGAAGTAGCCGGCTGGAGATGGGGCAGACAAAGCCGTTACCGGCGAGATTGAGCTCCTCTTTGCGAGATCCGCGTACCGAGAGGCCACTGGGGGCGGTGTCCCACCGACGAGCTCCTCCCTGCGCAGGGTGGTGTCCATTGCGGAGACAGTGGTTGCCTCCGGCAGTCCGACAGTAGGTGTCGATGGACAACATTGCGAAGTCCTGGGAGCAGCTCAAAGGGTGAAAAACTCTACCTATTCTATCCTTTACTACCTCAAGATACCAGTTCCTCCTCAAAAATGGTAAAAATACTCAATAACTAAATCAAATTTCCTCCTTCAAAACTAATAAAAATTTTTAACTCATACTACGTGAACTAATTTGAAATCATTGAACATACATATTTTTTCCTTCTCTCCTCTCCTCCCCTCTCCTCCCCTCTCTCCTTCCTTATTCCTCCTTCCATCCCCAACAATTCTTGTGCCGCCAGCTGCACCTTTCTTTCTTTTATGGCACGGTTGTGTTGGATTAACTTGTCGACTGATGAGAATATCAATACCACCGATACATCTATGTCTACACAAGTACAAATTTGTGGTCCTATTACTTGCGCTTATGTACATCAATTCAACTATCAGGTAAGTTCATTCGTGAGTTCATGTTTATCTTATTTATGCCTTGGAGACGTGCGCACTTTTGTTTTACTTAGAAATGATGGAGAGAATCAAAAGGGAGAGGATTCGCGCGGGCTGGATTTGGACTTCAGAACAACATCAACTTGTGATGACCGTCAGAACTTCATACGGATTCCGTTTTGAGCATGTAAGTACTTCATAGAAAGCTTGTTAAGTCTACTTTCAAATAGATCTAGCCTCATGTCCATATCTGTTCTAGAGAGGCTGCAATCATCATTTTACTACAAAGACATTTTTCTGTCCAATGTGTTGCATCACCTTATTTGGGCCAATGGACTATGTATTAAGTCGAGTTCGTCAGGGATATGTTTTAGCGTTAACAGGATGACCTCAACTCGTCCTCTCACCTGTATATTTGTCTTAGCCTCCATATATCAACTGGGGTTTTGTTTAGATCATAATTTAGCTTCGCTACTTTGTCGTGTAATCCCGGGATTGGTTAGATCACCGGTTTGAACTCCACCTTTGATACTTTTGTTGATATAATCCTACATCTTCATTCCACAATTTGAGTTGCTTCTTCATCTTGTTCTGGCTAGTTCTACATTACTTGCAGGAACAAACACCTCGTGGTTGGGCAGACCGTGCATCCGTCAAGATTCACGATTGCCTCTGAAGTTGGTATAACGATTGCTAAGGCGCAACGTCCCTGGATAGTTGTAGTTGGATCGTCAACGTCACTCCATTCAATCGGTTTATCCTCTCATCGAAGGATCGGGACACCCTCCCGCATATCAAATGGTATCAGAGCTTCTGTTGCTCGGTGAGAGATTTTTTATTTTGTAACTTTCTTCTACCTACAATATATAAAAAGCTCAAATGGAATAGCTTACCCGTCATGCAAAGACAACTTGAGCCTTTTTACTACTAGTTTCTGCTTAGTCTTATTTTCTATTACATCGTTGTGTTGAGTTGCTGGTCTTAGCATTTTGGCATTTAGAGTTTCGAGTTATTGCCACGCTCATCGCCACCATCATCATTTTTGCCGCCATCTCCACTATTGTCGCCCTCTCCACTATCGTTGCCATCCACCAAATCTGTTTTCGTTTGTGCTTGATCTGTTCATACCATTTTGCTTCCAATTTATTCCCTTCCTACGAATCCGATTGCCTTTGAGTTTGCCACCACCAAAAATAAAACCCTGATTTGAGTTTTCATCCATGAAACAGTCATAACTTTCTCATACAGACTCGGAATCAGACAAATTATATATCCACAGACATCTTAAAAAAAATTACATCCACTTCTCCCTGGCTAATGGCTTTACCAGATTCGGCAAAATCAGAATCTCAAAATTCTGCCTGCAAGATTGTGTTTTTGAGGCGAGAAACTTCGGGACCTCTCTGGATAAAGATTTGAAAAATTTTGCGTGCCACATATTTCGTCCGTTCGAGCAAAAATTTTTTGTGCTTGGTTCCTGAAAATCATATTAAAAAAATAAAAAAAAGTTGCACCTCTCTCCTCTACACTAGAGAGAGAAAAAATGAGCCTATACGATGTCCTTTGTGGTTAGGCTCACATCTTTATTACGTCTAGCCTAGGACCAACACGGTTTCAACCTTGAACGATTATTCAATTTACTTTGAGTAACGTGGTTTTTAGTTTTCCTTTGTTTCAATAGCAGCCCACCTATACCCCACCAGTTCAACTAATACTTGATAGGGATTAAGCGACCAAGGCATCGATACACCTTTCTCCAGGGGTTTGTCTAGTCCAACGGTTACCGTCACCTCATGTTTAGCATGGTGAGAATTGGTAAGAGCTTGTTGAACAGGTTGAGAGTGAGTGGCTTGATAGAACCACTCTCAAGTAGTTAGTATATTTTCTTCCTATTTTTCTTTTCCTATGATATAGTATTGTTTTTGTCTATTTTTTATTTTCTAACCATGTCAGATGACGAGAATTCTAATCAGGGTGTTCCCCATTCACCCTGAACAAGAGGAATCATTCAATGTTTTGACAGGTTAGTGAGAGACTACACCCAAGGGCTCGAGGAGGATGTTGCTTGGTCGTGTTGAGCATACGCAGATTGAGACCACCATCAAGCTCACGGCCTTGGAAGCTTCCATGGGCACTGTGAACACTGCCCTTGCTAATATTGCAAGGTGCCTTGATGAGCTCGCCCGAGCACCCCGCAATGGTAGTGAGATGGACGAGCATGACTACGCTGGTGATTCTGAGGATGATCTAGACCAGTGATGGCTTCGCTTCAACCACCACAGTATGGCTCCTCGCTGGCCACGCCGCGAGGGACATGATAATAACGATTCATTTGGTAAAACTAAATTCACTATGTCTGCTTTTGATGGTAAGTATGACTCTAATGCTTACCTTTCATGCGAGTTAGCAGTGGATCAAAAGTTTGCTTGCCATGATGTTCCTGAGGATAAGAGGGTTAGCGTTGTCACTAGTGAGTTTTGTAAAATCAAAGTGTGTTTGATTCTTCATTGGATAATGAACAATTGGTTACTGTGGTTATTGGTTTGTGTGTTTTGATCTTTGGAGATTATTGACAATTTGGTTTTGGAGATAGTTGAATTTTCGGATAATGAACAGTGTTCAGTCGGCTGCCACAACCGATCGGAGGGTTTGTACTACCGGTCGACCGGAGGTGTCTGGGCGGTCGACGGGCGGTTGCCTACGGTTAGACCGGCGAGCCGCATAACTAGTGTTGACGAGAAATCTCTCGCGCGCTGGCCACTGGGAGATCGCTTGACTCCAAAGCAGTCCTTGTGCCACCGCCTACAACGTGTAGAGCATGCCAGTTGATTTGATCTGCCAATCAACAAGAAAGAAAACGAGGAAGTGTTCGTTAAGCGTTAGGTCAAGTCCCCACGAGACCGGCCAAGGAAATCCATGGATGTATATTTGTTTATTCTAGACCATATTTAGGCCGAGCGACCAGAACGTATCGGCCATACCGAGACGATCATCAGTCGTCCGATCCAAATACAACGAAGAATAATAAGTATACGGATCAACAGACTAGCCGATACTGGGAAACTAACATCAAATCGGCTGGCATCCCAGTGAATCTCGTGTAGACATAATATTCCTAGATCAAAGATGTAAGCAAGCACAATCTAGGCATAAAAAGATAGCCCTAATACAAATCTAATAACAATCACGTTAAAAGAAACACATTAGGGTGAATAAGGTCGGCTGAAACCCCGACGCTATCTCCAGATAATGTAAATCCAAAAGAATAGATCACTGATGGTTCTAAAGACGACTCAATAGTTCAGTCTTGATGCAGCATTAAGTATCAAAAAAACATCCAATCTATTACTTCCGACCTACACTCCGTGAGATGGTAGATACTACATACGAACCAACCAACCCTTAGACCTAGCCTTGTTGACCACATACTCCTGACAAGATGAATCAACTACAAGATAGATCTAAGCATCGAATTGATTCATATGCACTATATGATATATGTCGTAGTAAAACTATTGAATCTAATGTATCATTGCGATGGAAGCATTAGAAACAAGTAATCTCACCACTAACGACAAACATGTACCTGAGTTTAGGGATCAAGACGATGCAGCCCAAAGCCAAACAGGGTGTTCGTCCAAAAGGAAAAGGATGGCGATGCGCCGAAGATTAGATTGACTGAATCATCTTGATACAGAGGGTCTCGGGTCCTATTTATACCCAAGATACAAATATTTGTAACAACTTTGGACTCTATCTAAACTACTGTTTAAACATCATATCATCCCTAGCGGGATCCATAACGTATTACAACTAACAATTTAACAAATTTCTATATTACCGATACAATTGCCGTTACAGGACTCTATCCATAAGTGGCAATATCTTTAAATGCACAATTAGCAACCGAATCTTCCACTTATCTTCAAGCTTCTGCGTTAAACACGGTTTCATCTCTTCTGAACTCAGAATCGGCTGTCGGCTGTTCCCATTCAACCCATCCTCAGCCGACTAGCTCCGCAGCCGATCAGTCTTTTAGCCGATACGACCCCTGCCTTCGGCCGATCCGATTCCACTTTGCCTTTTAGGACTTAGAAACCCCATTACCAAATTCCAGTGTTAACACATGCCCCCCAAGTCCGTAACACGAAGTGTTGCGGATTTGTTCACCTATTCAAACTCTTGCTCCCTTTTTGGCCCAAATCGTCTCGGCTTCTCCCCAAGGGCTCTTTAAATATCCACCTTCCTCGGTCGAATCACCTACGCCCTCAACGTGTGCTCGGCTTTCTTCCCAAACAAACTTCCTGCCCTTCTCTCTCCCCTCCGGCGACTCCATCTACGTTCGACACCTTTTCCACGCTCTTCAAAACCCATCTTCGTCTCCGAACTTCCCAATGGCCTCCGCCGCTACTTCGAGCACCTCCAACTCGCCGGTCACCACCATCGCGCCAGCCGCAACCGCAACACCATCTGCCGCCGCCACCGGAACTGCTCCAGCCGCCGCTACGAACGAGTTTCCTCAGGTATTCTCTTTTGCTCTATAATTTTACTCCCAACTCGCTTCTCCAGATATCTTTATACCAATGATCCGTTCGGTAATTTTCAGTAGTACTTTATCCCATACTCTTACTAACTAATACTTTTCTCATTCTGGACTATAAAACACCATCATTCCTAACTAGTACTTTTCTCCCCTTCTTCAAACTGTAGCACCTGTCTCATCAAATACTCATCCCCAATCCGACACAAGAAGAGAAGTATTTCCTTGGGCCTATCGGCAACACAGACCCAACTGATGTAATCGTAGCCGAAACCAACCGCATGCCTTTCAACACCGCCAAACCATCTCTTTCCCATTGGAACGGAACATTCAAAGCTTGGCCATCTACAGACGCAGCCTGGACCGAATGGTATAAGAGGATACAATCGGCCAAGTACACCCAATGGGAAGAAAGGAAACTCGCCCAATGCTTGGAATTGTCCATCGCTGGCATGGAAAAGGACGAGCCACTTCTATCGGCTGCGACCTACTTTTGGAACGACAGTTTTAACGCCTTCCTCGTCAGGCAAGGGCCCATGACCATCACACTAGCCGACGTACATATGACAACTGGGCTGGACATCGAATCATCGGCCAATCCCTGCGTTTTGAACCAAAAAGGTCAACATCAGTTCAAAACCAAAGCCATCAGTGGATGGAGCGGCTTCATCGTCCAAAACATGAAAGATGGAACAGTCGGCCACCGGGAATACACCGCCTTTCTGATGATGTGGCTGGAAAAATTTGTATTCTGCGGATCGAGCTGTGGGCCGACCGCTAACTGGCAAATCATGGCCGAAATCTTAGCCGACGGAACGAAGTTTGCATTGGGAAAATACCTCCTCGGCTACACATATCAAATGCTACATCAAGCCGCCACGAAAATAGCCGCTAACGCTCCAGTCAACACCGGTGGCCCTTGGTGGTTTCTCCAAATCTGGCTGGTGTTGGCCACCCAGAACGTGGCTGGTCGGCCCCGCCTGACAGACGCCAGGTTCCCAAGGCTAGAGCCAATTGAAGATGAAGAAGGTGATCAGATCATCACCAGGCGATGCACAAACTATGGAGAAGCAACCGCCACCCACGTAGGCTCAAGGCAATCGGCCGAGCTATTGGCCGATTGGTACACAGCCTTTTACGATGGGCTATCCCGCGACAACCGTACCTGGTATTTCTACCCCGACCAAGGATCTTTTGAGCTGCCGATCGACTTCAAATGGGATGATCTCAACTCAGCCGACAACCCAAGGTGTAGAGAGTTGTTCTTCGCCTCTCTGTCTCCCTGCATTCTGCCGACCGGGGTTCACCAAGGCCGATCAACAGCCCGGAATTATGAATTCTACTACCCGGTATCAGCGGCGAGACAGTTTGGTCTTGGGCAACTACCCATCGGCTTCTTTTATGCTGATAAGATCGAAACCAGAGGAGCGGTCGACCAAGATTTGATGATGAATTGGCTACTGAACATATCCGGTCCCCCCTTGGGCGACGCCAACACAATCACCCTATCGACGAGGAGAAGCGTTGCTTACGACCGATGGTGGTCCGAACTTAAACGCCATATTTTTCACCAACGGCCGTCCTGCTATATCGACTTGCTTCTGTCGGATGAGATCCCCTCGGTATATCTCTGCTTACTGCCGATGATTCTTTTCCTATGATACATTCATCGGCCGCATCAGCCGATTTAAGATTCGTGCTCCGACTTTGCAGGAAATAGAAACGAAGCGGCCGACGGTAAGCGACTCCGGACGCCCCATCGAATATAATCTAGGCGTTCTGGACGTGGGGGGCCTTGCTCCGTCGGCCATCGGCTGGAGGGCGCCCAAACTATCATCTTTGTTGCGGGGGCATGTGCGTCATCCGATCGCGCCAAAAAGGAAAACGGCACCACCACCGCGTTCGTTGGCTGCGCCTGCCCCCAAAATGGTGAAAAAGACACAATTGATCGCCTCGGCCGACAGCCTTCCCCCCTTAGATCCGGCCATCGAGCAATTCCTCGATGCTGCTGTCGATGAGGAGGCGCCAACAGCTGTCCAGGCGACGATCGAAACCGGGGCTTCGAGTCCCGAGTCGGTAAATGCCCCAACCGATGCTCCACCAGCCCCAAGTCCGCCGACAAAACGCCCTCCCGTAAGTTTTACTTCGTTGGTCCTGGTTTCACGACGATCGCCTGTACCTGACTCGTCTGTTCCTCGCAGTTCAAGAAATTGGCCGGTCGCATTCCTCGCCCTGCACCACCGGTAATCGATTCTTACCCCTTTGTCTATGATAATTAATCAGTTCGTCCGCTAATCCCTTTTCCTCTTTGCAGCTCCCGCGATCTCCACCAGCTGCCCCCCAGGAGTCAGGCGAATATACTGTGCCTGTTGGGGGTGGTGATGATAACACTGGCAAAGAAAGCCAGACGGCCATGGGCATTGATCCAGCCGAGCCAACAGTCGTGACGATGGCGCCGACGGTAAGCTGACTGGCTCCAACCATTGGTTTTGTCATGCCTCTGATCCTTTCTCCCCCCTGCAGCACGTGGCCGATCTTCTCAACTTTGACTTATCGGAGTTCGAGGAACCCAGTGATGCCGGCGAGGAAGAGCTCGCGGCGTCGGCTGAGGACCTAAGGGCCACTTTGGCCGATATCGGCAATCGGCTGGAGGCCTCATTGGATGCGCTGGTGGTCGACTGCGGCTCGATACGCGCACGGTTCAAAGATATCCAAGACCAGCTGCCGGATGCCGTAGCTGAAGGCATCTTTCCGGCGACCTTCATGGAAGCCTACCAGTTAAAATATGAACAAGCCCGGTAGCGAGTCATTGATCGCCGTGAGAGTCAGGCGCGGTCGGCTGCCATCCAATCGACCAAAGAAGCCATTGAGGCCCGGAAGGCCGCCTTCGACCGCATGAAAACAGAGCCGACGGCCAAGCTCGAGCAACTCCTTGCCCGCCGGGATCAACTGGTGGCCGACCTCGTTCAGATTACAAACGAAATCGACGTCCATGAGGAGTATATGGCTGATCTGCCGGCCAGGGTTGAAGCCGAGCGTCAAAGCATCAGGGCGGCCGTTGCGCATTTGTGGGGCTTGGTGCAGAGCGCTCGATCAGTGGCGGGGTCCGAGGCCGACGACCTCAGGGCGATCGGCGAGGTCAACCAGGTTAGACGGACAGCTCTGTTAGCCATAGCTAATTTCCTGAAGAAATGAGATTGTAAAATGTCCGACCATGTGAGATCGGCTTGTATTTCTGCAACATACATGTGTTTTTGCGATGTAATCGGATAGCCTGTATTATTCGTGCTTGTAGATACAATCGGCTATGTTTGTACGTAGGATTGACCCTTGGCTGTGTGCGGCGTCTTGACTTGTTTAGTTAAAAATTACTCTGAAGTGACGCCCCGACCTTCAACGTTTATCTTTCGGTCATTCGACTCGCTAGCTATCGGCCGGCAATACCCGATTACATCGCCGACCTGGCTTCGTAGGCCGACCCCCTCGAATCTGTACTCCGGGAACCCGTCAGTCCTGGGCGATAGGTATCCAGACTTGCGCAGTCGCTGGTTTTTCAACGATTCCCGACGCTTATAATGATGATCTCTTTGACTCTCGGGTTGGCAGCGACCTTTCATATCTAAGAACCGTATCTTTTCTTTCTATAAATGGGTTCCCCCGGCTCTTCCGAATAACTCACGGCCGAAGGCGACGAACCCTTAGTAATACAACACCTAGTCTTTTAAGTCTTCGGCAAGGCTTCTCATGGCATCTTTGAGCTCGTCAGTGAACCAGGTGGTTTCTCAACTCATCTACTCTCACCGTTTTCTTCCTTCGAATACTCAGGAACGGATTTCCTTGCAGCCGCACCTGCTTCGGGTGATCCTGGAAATTATGGAGACGCCGTACGAGCTGTCGGTCAGCCAGGACCGACGAGTGAGGGCACACCTGAAGCGCTTCAGGGAGTTGAAGGCTCGTCACCCGGCGGCCAGGCCTCCTTTCCATCTTGGCGGCATTCCGGCTGCTGCCCCCATGGCGTCCTCGACGCTCGTGCGCCTCGACCGGCTGGAGGGTAGGCAAGCCCAACTTGCCAACGAGCTATTGACCACGACCACCGACATAAGGGTCACTCGGTTGGAGCACCTGATCCTGGATGCTCTAGAGATGGAGATCTGCGGAGCCCATCGAACGAGCCCGGCGGCCATTAGGGAGTACCGGCAAACATGTAATCAAAGACGGCTTGCGCCGATTCTCGAATAAAGCTTGTTTTAATGTTCCTGGTTCCGCCTGACTTGGGGTTTTTTCAACTTCCCTGGCTTGATTAGTCAAAATCGGCTTGATTTTTGATCTTTTTGACTGTTTATTGTCTGACTGTCTCGCGCATGTGTATGCCTCCAAGTTTTGTTGATAGCTTGGATGTCGACAAAATTTGTGAGTCCGACGCGTTCATTCATTCTGATCTCTACCGGGGGTCCTGAGCCGATCATGGGGCGTGGGAGGTTGTATGCGAATGCCTAAAGACGATGCCTTGTAAGGCATCGGCTGTCGTGGGTCGGCCTATTGTGACGATAACCGACTCACACATTGATCCACACGCTTGGGTAGTATTTCTTTAGATATTTTTCGTTGAGGGCCCTTCCGAATATCTCCCCATCCAGCCCTTTTAGCATGTAAGCTCCTTTGGAGACGCATTTGTAAATCTTGAAAGGCCCCTCCCAATTTGGTGACCATTTGCCGAATTTGTTATCTCTGGATCCGATTGGGAGTATAAGCTTCCAAACGAGTTCGCCTTCCTCAAATGATTTAGGGACGACCTTTTTATTGTAATGTCTGGCTACTCGTTCCTTATCTTTTGTTACTTTTTCTAAAGCTCTCATTCTGGATAAAGCGAGATCCTCCGACTCGTCTATCATGAGGTTATAATAGTCATCGGCTGTGAGTTGGTCTTGTAGCTGAATGCGCCTTGAGCCGATGACATTTTCCCATGGAAGTACTGCTTCGTGTCCATAGACCAGTTTGTATGGGGGAACTTGGATGGACCCGTGACATGTCATCCGATACGCCCATAATGATTCGGCCAATCGGGTGTGCCATTGCTTAGGATGCTCAGATATCTTTCTTTTGATCAGCTTGATCAAGCTTTTGTTTGAAGCTTCGGCCTGACCGTTGGCTTGCGCGTAATACGGCGAAAAGTTAAGTAGCTTGATCCCCATGCCGTTGGCAAACTGGATGAACTCGTCCGAAACAAAGATAGACCCCTGGTCGGTCGTTATCGTTTGCGGAATGTCGAATCGATAGATGATGTGTTCTTTGACGAACTCGATTGCGTCTTTAGAATCCACTTTTCTAAGGGGGATCGCTTCCACCCATTTTGTGAAATAATCTGTGGCCACTAGGATAAATTTGTGCCCCTTGCTTGAAGGTGGATTGATCTGGCCGATCATATCAATGCCCCATCCCCTGAAGGGCCACGGCTTAATGATTGGGTTCATGGCTGACGCCGGAGCTCGTTGTACCGTTCCGAACTTTTGGCAGTCTTGGCATCCTTTATAGTATTTAAAACATTCTTCTAGCATTGTCGGCCAGAAATACCCGGCTCGGCGAAGTAGCCATTTCATTTTGTGTGCCGATTGATGCGTGCCGCAGATTCCTTCATGTACTTTCCCGATGGCCACTGTGGCTTGATCGGTGCCCAAACACTTGAGTAGTATGCCATCGATTGTCCGATAGTATAAGTCTTCGTCGAGCAATACGTACCGTAGTGCCTTGTATCGTAGTTTCCCTGTGGCCGACTGAGAAGGGTCTTTGAGATAATTGTAGACGTCGAATCTCCAATCGTCGGTTGTGATGGTGGCGACGCCTATGTCGATGTCTCTCAGCATCGGCCGGTAGCCTATGCCGCTTGAGCCAAATCATTGGCCTCCGTGTTTTGCTCCCTGGGAATATGCTTCAAAGTGACTAGCCAGAAGCCGTCCATTAACTCTCGGCAACGTCGATGATAGATCATCAATGCGTCGTTTTTGCACTCATATTCTCCTGATAATTGACTGATGACGAGCAACGAGTCTCCCATTATTTCGACCGCGTCAGCTTCCATCTCCTTAAGTAGAGTTAGCCCTTTGAGAACGGCTTCATACTCGGCTTGGTTATTCGTAGCGTGGGGGTCGATGGCAAAAGTGAACTCGAAGCTTGCCCCCCTAGGCGAGATAAGAACTAAGCCGATGCCACAGCCGTTGGTGCACACCGAGCCATCGAAAGTCAAAGTCCAAGGCATGATTTCCATGGAGCCGATCGAATCGTTTCTATGCTCCACAATGAGATCGACTATAGCCTATCCTTTTACTGCTCTTGGAGCCTGATACCTCAGATCGAACTCCGTCAGCACGAAGATCCACTTTCCGATCTTTCCTTTGAGCACTGGAGCCGATAGCATGTACTTGACTACATCGGCTTTGCAAGTTACAGTGCATTCATTGGACAGCAGATAGTGCCTTAACTTTGTACACGAGAAATAGAGGCACAGACATAACTTCTCGACGGGTGAATATCTGGTCTCCGCATCTAGTATCCGCCGGCTGAGATAGAAAATGGCCCTTTCTTTGCCGTCGACTTCTTGGATCAAGACAGAGCCGATTGACTTGTCGTCGGCGGACAGGTACAGCTTGAATGGCATTCCTTTTTGTGGGGGCATTAGAACTGAAGGGGAGCTTAGATAATCTTTTATGTCGTCTAACGCCTTCTGTTGCTCTGCCCCCCATGTGAATGTCTGATCGGCCTTAAGCCAAAGCAATGGTGTGAACGGCTCCATTTTTTCTGAGATGTTAGCTATGAACCGTCTGATGAAGTTTATCTTCCCGATTAATGACTGGAGTTGTCTTTTATCCTTAGGGGGTTGAATTGTCTTAATGGCATTAATGCTCCTTGATGTGACTTCAATTCCTCTTTCATGAACGAGGAACCCTAAGAATTGCCCGGCCGACACGCCGAACGCACATTTAAGCGGATTCATCTTCAATCCATATTTTCTCGTCCGCTCAAGCACTTGCCTCAGATCTGCAATGTGGCTTTCTGTCTCTCTTGACTTGACGACGACGTCGTCAATGTATATCTCTACTAGTGCGCCGATCATGTCGTGAAAGATGTAATTCATCGCTCTTTGATATGTAGCCCCAGTGTTCTTTAAGCCGAACGTCATCACCACCCACTCGTAGAGGCCGATCGCACCCGGGCATCGAAAAGCTGTCTTGTGGATATCCTCCTCGGCCATGAATATCTGGTTGTATCCCGCATTGCCGTCCATGAAGCTGATGATTTTGTGGCCTGAGGCAGCGTCGACAAGCAGGTCGGCTATTGGCATTGCGTATTCATCTTTTGGGGTCGCCTTGTTTAGGTCTCTGAAGTCGATGCATACCCGAAGTTTGCCGTTCTTCTTCAATACCGGGACGATATTAGAGACCCATTCGGCATATCGGCAAGGCCGAATGAATCCTGCGTCGTATAGCCGAGTGATTTCGGCTTTAATTGCGTCGTACATGTCGGCCTTGAACCTCCTCGGAGGTTGTTTGAATGGCCGATATCCTGCCTTGATTGGCAGCTGATGAACCACTATCGATCGGCTAAGACCGGGCATCTCGAAGTATTCCCAAGCGAAACAATCTTCATATTCTTTTAGTAATTCAATAAGTTGGGATCTACAAAGAGGAGATAAATTTTTGCTAATGTACGTCGGCCTTGGCTTATCACCAGAGCCGATGTTGATTTCTTCTAACTCGTCGGCCAACGTGAAGCCTTGTCCTAACTTGCCATCGTCTTCGTCCGCGGTGGCTATGCCGAGCACGCTGGAGCCCTCCACCATGTCTTGTTCAAAGCACAGTGCGGCTCGTCGCTTCCGATGGGCTGTATTGTTGAATAGGACACATTTAAAAAATTGGCTTGCCAGATTTTCCTAGATAAACATTCGATGCCTTCGATTTCCCAAAATGGCAAATCGGCACTGACGACACTGACTGACTTGTCGGCTGGTATGATCTCGATCTTGTCGCCGTCCCACTGGATGAGACTCCGGTGCATTGTGAAGGGATGTAGCAGTTAGCGTGTATCCAGTCCCTTCCGAGCAACAGGCTGTAAGACCCCTTCCCGTCGATGATAAAAAACGTTGTGGGCACAATTTTGTTGCCGATGGTCAGTTCGATGTTGAGAACGCCTTTGGTCTCCGATGGGTTGCCGCCGAAGTCCTTGAGTACCATGTTGGTTTTTATCAGGTCTTCAGCCCCTTTTCCAAGTTTTCTGAAAGTTGCGTAAGGCATGAGGTTGACTGCCGCTCCCACATCGACCAGCATTTTGGAGATTGGCTTGCCGTTAACGAATCCTTTAACGTATAACAGTTTCAGATGCCGATTTTCGGTCCCTTCGGGCTTGTCAAAGATGGCCTGGTCCGGCGAGATTGTTAGTTTTGTCAGGTCGTCTTCGATAGCACCCGCGTCGGCTTCGGGGGCGCCAAACTCGGCCGGCAATACGAAGACCATGTTAACCGATGCGGTAGCTTTACTTTTCCCTTTGGCTGCCCTTCTGGCTCGGTCGGCTGGGCTTTCCTCAGCTTGTTCTTTGGTGGCCATAGCGTTCTCCTGCTTGGGTACCCACCATCTCTTGATCTTGCCCAGCCGACGGCGTTGTTCGTATATCATTTGTCTCACCTCGTCTTCTCTTCCTTCACGCTTGAGCCGTTGAATTCTCCTCTTCTGGGTCTTCGTAAATAGATCGGACGGGCACCATTGGGGGTTGGCCGATTCCTCATCGTCGGCTTCTTCGTCATCGCGGTTGTCTCCATCTCGGTTCTCGTCGATGAAGAAGTCTTGATGGATCGGACCGAGCCGATCGTGTACAGGTCGCCATCTTTGGTTTAGTTGGATGGCTCTGGGGATGAACCGGACTGAGCTTGCAGACGATGAACTCCCGCGTTCGTCATCATTATGTTGATCGTTACATGCTGGGCAATCTTCCAGCGTTGGTAGCCTCATGCCGGATTCCCAGCAATGCTTGAAGAAGCCGCAATGCCAATGTGGATCATCATGGCTCGCCATGTACCGTCGGCTCTGGACTCTTGGCTCGCACCGGCGAGGTGCTTCGTCGTAAATTCCTTCACGCCAAGACCGATATTGATGATGGTATCGGCTTCGTTCGTGGATCGGTTGTCGGCCAGCCGATCTGATGACTGGGCGCACCATGTTAATTTGTGCAGTGTGGTTTCCAGTCTGGTCCTCTCCTGTTTCGGCCTCGATCAACGTATCGGCTAAGCCGTGCGCCATTCTGTCCTGTCGATCAGCTCGCCCGGGGCCGGCATGGACTGTGTTGACCGGAAACGGATTGCCGTCTACTTTCATGGGCCGACTTGAGTCAGCAAACTTTAACTTCCCGACCTCGATGGCCGACTGGATTTGCTGCCTGAAGACTTTGCAATCATTCGTGGCGTGAGATGTGGAGTTGTGCCACTTGCAGTACTTCTTCTTTTTCAATTCTTCGTCCGATGGGATCACATGATTTTCAGGCAACTGAATCTGTTTCTCTTTGAGTAGTAAATCAAAGATCTTGTCGGCTTTAGTGATGTCAAAATCGTATTTTTCTTCTTTAGCCGTCTTGGCCAGCCCACTGGCGACGATGGCCTTCTTGTTCTTAGCCCATTCGGTGCCGCCACTCTGTTTCATCGTCGTCGGACCCGTAATCTGAATCGACGATGACTTGTGTTATGATTTTGACGGCCTTCCTGGTTTCTTGGAAACGTTGTTCGTGGGCTATCACCTTCTGCGCCAGGTGGGCTAGACTATCGAAGTCCTGCACAGAGAATCGTTCCATGATCGGCGCGATCAAACCATGGAAGGCTAAATCGGCCAGCTGGGCGTCTGATAGCACCAGGCTATAGCATCGGTTTCTCATTTCTCTGAAGCGTTGAATATAGTCCTGGACCGATTCATTGTGTTTCTGCCTGACGCTGGTGAGGTCCGACAACTTCATTTCATGGTTGTCGGAATAAAAATAGCTGTGAAACTGCTTCTCAAGATCGGCCCAACTCTGAATTGAGTTGTAAGGCAACGAGGAGAACCAAGTGAAGGCCGATCTGAAAGAGAAAGGGGAAATAGCCGAACTCTCAAGGGGTCGAGCCGATGCTTCACCCTTGTGCCAAGAATCGGCGACATGCTCATAGGTAGAGACGTTGTCTTGTCCTGAGAATTTGGAGAAGTCCAGGATCTTGTATGGGTTGGGCAACGGGACCCTTTCAAAATGTTTTGGATAGGGGTACCGATACATATTCCCTGAATCTTTTGGTTTGAGGCCGAACTGATCCCGCATAACGTCTGCGATTAGCTCGGCCCAGGCCCTATTATCTTGCTATATCGGCTCGTATGGGTCATACGGCATGTGTGCTTGCCGATACATCTGTGGCGGTGTTTGAGGTCGGTAATGGTGATCCTGACGGCCCCCTTGGTACTGGTAGCGATGATCAGCGGGCGGCAGCCGACGTTCCTGTTGTGGCATTGGCGGGTCTGGGAACAACTGTCGGCCCCCGACATTCTGCCGTCTACCAGGATCATTCGGCTCTGGCTGCCGAATATTATGGAATACGTTGTCGAGTTGACCTTGAGGCAACGGCTGCTGTCGGTTTAGAATGGTGACTGCTGGTCTTACAGCCGTCTCGCTTGGACTCAAGTGGCCGATTCCTCCTGGTGGGTTGGGTTGCGCTATTAATGGAAGCGGCCGATCTTGGGTGACTAGTGTCCGTTGCAGCTGCTCGGCCACCTTGGCATCAACCACGTGAAAAATCATATTATTGAGGGTGTTGACCAGGATGCTGCTCTGGTTGACCAACGCGTGATGGACAATCGAGTCGATCCGATCTTGCAAAGAGTATACGACCGGATCATCTTGCACTTGAGTCGGCTCTTCCACTTCTGTTTGCCTTTCGCATCGCTTGATGAGGATGCCTTGATATCGTTGAGGCTGAACTTGTACTTTTGGTGCACAGTTCCAGACCTCGTTTGGGTGAAGGATTGAAGATAATTATTCTGGAGTTCCTCCACCATTTTCTTATACTCGGTTTGCTGTTTAGCCGATAATTGATCCATCTTTACAGGCACGACATTTTCCTTTGTGATGCCAGGGATCTTGGAATCGACCATCTTGCCGGCAGAGTCTATTCGTCCGAGTCGAGCCGACAAAGATAGTCCCACTGGGCGTGCCAAGAAACGTGTTGACGAGAAATCTCTCTCACGCGCTGGCCTGGGAGATCTGCTTGACTCCAGTGCAGGTCCTTGTCAGCTGCCTACAACGTGTAGAGCGTGCCAGTTGATTTGATCTGCCAATCAACAAGAAAGAAAATGAGGAAGTGTTCGTTAAGCGTTAGGTCAAGTCCCCACGAGACCAGCCAAGGAAATCCATGGATGTATATCTGTTATTCTAGACCATATTTAGGTCGAGCGACCAGAACGTATCGGCCATACCGAGACGATCATCAGTCGTCCGATCCAAATACAACGAAGAATAATAAGTATACGGATCAACAGACTAGCCGATGCTGGGAAACTAACATCAAATCTGCTGGCATCCCGGTGAATCTCGTGTAGACATAATATTCCTAGATCAAAGATGTAAGCAAGCACAATCTAGGCATAAAAAGATAGCCCTAATACAAATCTAATAACAATCACGTTAAAAGAAACACATTAGGGTGAATAAGGTGGCTGAAACCCCGACGCTATCTCCGGATAATGTAAATCCAAAAGAATAGATCACTGATGGTTTTAAAGACGACTCAATAGTTCAGTCTTGATGCAGCATTAAGTATCAAAAGAAACATCCAATCTATTACTTCCGACCTACACTCCGTGAGATGGTAGATACTACATACGAACCAACCAACCCTTAGACCTAGCCTTGTTGACCACATACTCCTGACAAGATGAATCAACTACAAGATAGATCTAAGCATCGAATTGGTTCATATGCACTATATGATATATGTCGTAGTAAAACTATTGAATCTAATGTATCATTGCGATGGAAGCATTAGAAACAAGTAATCTCACCACTAACGACAAACATGTACCTGAGTTTGGGGATCGAGACGATGCAGCCCAAAGCCAAACAGGGTGTTCGTCCAAAAGGAAAAGGATGGCGATGCGCCGAAGATTAGATTGACTGAATCGTCTTGATACAGAGGGTTTCGGGTCCTATTTATACCCAAGATACAAATATTTGTAACAACTTTGGACTCTATCTAAACTACTGTTTAAACATCATATCATCCCTAGCGGGATCCATAACGTATTACAACTAACAATTTAACAAATTTTTATATTACAGATACAATTGCCGTTACAGGACTCTATCCATAAGTGGCAATATCTTTAAATGCGCAATTAGCAACCGAATCTTCTACTTATCTTCAAGCTTCGCGTTAAACACGGTTTCATCTCTTCGAACTCAGAATCGGTTGTCATTTGTTCCCATTCAACCCATCCTCGCCGACTAGCTCATGACCGATAGTCTTTTAGCCGATACGACCCCTGCCTTCGGCCGATCCGATTCCACTTTGCCTTTTAGGACTTAGGAACCCCATTACCAAATTCCAGTGTTAATTCGATTTTGGTTTCGGTTTGCTTCCTTGCATATACATGGAAGTTTCATGTTCCTATGCACGTGTCTAGTTGTTTATGCTAACAATGAGTCAAGTTTGGATAGCTTGTGCTCGGATATGGTATTCTTTGTTTAATTGTGTGTAGGTACTCTTTACGCCTCGGGAAAGTGTCGTCGGTAATCGAGATGGAGTCAACTTGGGGATAAGATGACGTCCAAGATGGAGATTATGCGGGATACTTAAGGGTAGAGATTAGTGCACATAGTTGGTGAAGTTTTCATATGGCATACAATGGAGATATTGTTGCGTATGGAAAGCGGAATTTCAGTTTTGGAAAGACAGAGTTTGTTATAGTTGTTTTATGTAAAGTTCGTTTCTTGTACGGGAAGGTTTCCTAGTGGATTAGGACTTCTTGTATGACTAGGATTTATGGCTCTTGGCTGCGGATCTTGGGTATAAATAGTGAGGGGAGGCGTGGCCTCTCTGTATCGCTTTTATCGAGTTTGGAGTTGAGTTCTAAATTAGGGTTTGGAGTTTAGCTCGAGATTTTGGTGAGGAGTGCTTTGTATGCACTTTGTAAACACACAGAGAGATTCAATAAAGATCAATCTTCTTGAGAATTCTTTGTGTCTTCGTCTTCCTCGATTCGGCGGCATAATTGTCGGTTAAACCGGATCTACACACCGGTTAGACCGCAAACTCTACTGCGGTCAGATCGCGGCTTCTACCCGGTCAGACTGCAATCACACCTACGGTTAGATCGGACGACGTCGGCTTCATCAGCATCGGCTACATCGAGCAATCGACTGAGGCGATCGGCTACGGGCGGTCAGACCGGAGGTCATCTGGCGGTCAGATCGGCGAGGTTGCTCGGTCAGACCGGCGCGACACCCGCGATCAGACCGACTTCACAGAACAGAGGTAAAGTTTTATTTCCGCTAAAACTTTGTTTTTGGGGTAAACCAACCATTCACCCCATCCTCTGGTTGGCTTTCCATTGGGTATTCGATCCTACAAGTGGTATTAGAGTCACGTTTTTCTGCTTTGGATTTTCTTCAATCTAAAGTTTTCTCATCATGTCGGATAAATTTTCTATCAACCGCATGTTTTTGATGGCACCGATTTCACGTATTGGTGTAGCAAGATGCAATCTTATATCATGGCTCAAGACTATGATGTGTGGAAAAAATTGCTCTTTCCTACACCATACTCGAAGCGATCAATTCTGATGCTTTGAAAATTGAGTTTAATAATAATTGAAAAGCTCGAAATATTTTGTTGAATGGAATTTCGCGTTCTGATTTTGACCGTGTTTCTCATCTTCAAACCGCTAATGAAATTTGGAACGCGTTGAAAAACTTTTATCAAGGAACTACAAACATAAAAGAACTTCGTCGAGATCTTTTTAAAAAGGAATATATAAAATTTGAGATGAAACCGCGAAGCTTTGCATGACTATCTTGGTAGGTTTAATAAAATATTGAGCAATCTTAGATCTGTTGATGCTTCTTATGGCACTAAGTATCCACAGTCTCAGATTTCTCGCCACTTTTTAAATGGTCTTGACATGTCTTTGCATGACTATCTTGGTAGGTTTAATAAAATATTGAGCAATCTTAGATCTGTTGATGCTTCTGATGGCACTAAGTATCCACAGTCTCAGATTTCTCGCCACTTTTTAAATGGTCTTGACATGTCTGTTTGGGAGATGAAAGTAACTTCTATTCAAGAATCTGTTAACATGGCAAATTTGACTTTGGATTCGCTTTATACAAAACTCAAAACTCATGAGATGAATATTCTTTCTCAAAAAATGGATTCTAAGTCAAATGCTTTGATTTCTCCTTCGACTTCTTCAGATGTTGCTTCTTCATCATCTCCAAATGCTCTTGCTTTAATTAATGCCATGTCCGATGAACAACTCGAGCAATTCAAGGAGGAGGATTTGGCTCTTGCTACTAACAAACTTTCCAGAGCTATGAACAGTGTTAGGTTTAGTAAGAAAGGAGGACCAACGCGTTGCTTTGAGTGCGGCGCCTTGGATCACATCCGCTCCAACTGCCCCAAGCTCGGGAGGAGCAAGAAGGATGACAAGAGCGCTGAAAAGACAAAAGATGACAAGCCCAAGGGTAGGCACTCCAAGGAGATGATCAAGAAAGTGCTGAGTTAAGTCTATGCCGCTTTTGAGCCACTCAGCGACTAGATTCTGACAGTGAGGAGGAGAAGGGCAAGAACATCTCCGACATTTGTCTCATGACGCATGGAGATGAAGATTCTTCAGAAGAAGAAAATGAGGTAAGCTCGCTTGAGGAAGCAATTCTTGTTTTAAGTGCTAAGAATAAAAAATATGAGAAAATGTTTAAAAAACAAGAATTTGTGATTGAATCTTTAAATGCTAAAATTGCTAGATTGAAATCTCTTATTCCCAATGATGATAATTGCAAAAATTGTGAGGTTTTAATGCTAGAAATTTCAAAGATTAGAGATGTCAATAATTCTCAAGTTTTGACTGCTAAATCTTGTTTAACTTGTGATCCTAATGAATTGAAATTAAAAGATGCTTTAGCTCGTGTTAAGCATATGGAAGAACTAGTTAAACAAGATGAGGTAGCTTCTTGCTCTAGATGTCGCAAAGGTAAAGATGTCATGATTGGTTGTGAAAAATGTGTTAAACTTGAAAAAGAAGTTTTTTACTTGAAAAGTTCCTTGCAAAAATTTTCTGACGGTAAGAAACAACTTAACATGATTTTGGACAAATCTAAAGTGTGTAGCGACAACAAGGGAATAGGTTTTGATGCTCATGATTATTTCACCAAAGGTGTTTTGAATTTGACTGAAAATGGTGAATTCTTAACAAAACCTAATGCTTTGAAAACAATTTTCAAATCTGCTGGAAATTTGCCATCTCTTTCCGTTTGTTTAAAAGAAACTAAAACTAATATTTCAAAACCATCTGTTTCTATTTGTGCTTCTAATCAACGTGAGAGATATACTTGTTCATTTTGTGGAAAAGATGGACATTTGGTTGGATTTTGTTTTAGACTTGCCCATAAACAGAAAAAGGAAAGAAATTGCTTTTGCGAAACAACGATGGCAAAAATCGGGTTTTGATTCGAGGAGCTTAGTCAGATCGACACTGACCAGTCGATCAGACTGGCCACGACCAGCGGTCAGACCACAATTGAACGGGCGGTCGGGCCAGAGCGGCTAGGCTCGGTCGGACCGCGGGTACGGTGGCGGTCGAGACCAGCCTCGGGCGATTTTGTGCATAATTCAAATCAGACTTTTATGAAGCGACAAGGTAATGTTTCAAGTAAGTCTGGTTCTGATTTTTTTTTGCGCATATGTACCTACTAGTTCTACTGGTCGTGTGACTCAGTGTTGGGTTCCAAAATTTCTTATTTCTAACCCCAACATGGAGGGCTCGACATCTTCTTGTTTGTAGGTATTTTGATGGCATACTCCCCATATGTGTGTAATGTGGAGACAATGATTGCTTTTCACGATGACATCAAGGTAATTTTGGATTGACATAATTTTTTTCTACTCTCTTGATTATTAGTTTTTATATGCTAGTATTTGAGGTAGTAGTTGTGTTAGTATAAGTGAATATGTGTCATTTTATGAGAACCTTGGTGATATCATTTGCAATTGGATGTCTTCTTCAAAGATCTTTAATTTCTTATTTATTTTTCCTTGGGAAAATTGGAGTTTAATTTGAGGGGGAGTTTATGCTTTTTATGCATTCCTGTTGGATTCTTCTCATTTTGCTTTTCTTAAGGAGAGTTGGGAATTATTCATCCTTTTGGCATGTTTTGAGAGGGAGTTTTTGTGCTCTTTGTTTTATCAAGCTATATGATTAAAATAAATTTAAAAAGAGAGCTTTATCCATACATATTGTTGTTCATGTGCATGCTAACAATTTTATGAAGGTTTATTTGTCACTAGCATAGCTTATGTATATTCCAGTATTTTTATGTGATCTAGAATTTATATTAAGAGAAATAATGCATGACACTTTAATATCATACTTGACTTAAAGAATATGCAATGTTGATACTAGTGCATGTGTTGATTTATAAATGCTTATATATACACTGTATTGAATTATTATTCCTCGAATTACTTTAAAATTGCTCATAGTGAAAAAAATAATTTTTTTATCTATGAGAGAAAAAATGAATACCGAATCCTTGAAAACAGTCTTGACGACAAGGACGTATTCGATGTGAGCAAAAATAATGAGTACCGAATCCTTGAAAACAGTCTTGACGACAAGGACGTACTCGAAATAATTGAGAGAAAAAAATATGAGCAAAGTTTGGCTCAAATAAATGTAAAAATTTTCTCTTGAATATATGTGCAAAAAGATCAATTTGAGAAAGAATAAAAATTGCAATAGGTATATATATTTGGGTTTATTTTTCAACCTATGTGCTTGTAAAAATGTTGCATTATAAATCGTTTGAATTCATAAATTTTTATTGCATTGTTGATCTTATAAAATATTTGATTCATGATTATACTCTAGTACATATTTGCTATCTAATTGATGAGTATATCTTTTTATTATTGCAACACATGACATGACTTGCTCTATGTATGTACTAAGCTCTTGAATATTTATAAACATAATTTCTATGCTTGATGAATTCATTGTCAAAAGGGGGAGAAAATAATGTTGTTTGGGAGAACATTTGCATGGGAGAACAAAAGTGCAAGTTTTTGTTTGGGAGAACATTTGCATGGCAGAACAAAAGTGCAAGTTTTTTTAAAGAACAAGGATATTTTTTGGGTCAAAGGATTTTCTTTCTTTTCAAAAGGGGGAGAAATTTTCTTTGATTTTTGAGCATTCAAATGCTTTTTACCATTTTTGTTTTTGATTTTCCAAACACCAAAACAACACTTTTATTTGTTTGCCAATGTGTTCATCAAGGGAGAGATTGTAAAATCAAAGTGTGTTTGATTCTTCATTGGATGATGAACAATTGGTCGCTGTGGTTATTGGTTTGTGTGTTTTGATCTTTGGAGATTATTGACAATTTGGTTTTGGAGATAGTTGAATTTTCGAATAATGAACAGTGTTCAGTCGGCTGCCACAGCTAGTCTGACCGGGTTTGTACTGTCGGTCTGACCGGAGGTGTTTGGGCGGTCGACCAGGGCGGTTGCCTACGGTCGGGCCGGCGAGCGATCCGGCCGGTTGCCGATTTTGATTCGGTTTTGGTTTCGGTTTGTTTCCTTGCATATACATGGAAGTTTCGTGTTTCTATGCATGTGTATGGTTGTTTATGCTAACAATGAGTCAAGTTTGGATAGCTTGTACTCGGATATGGTATTCTTTGTTTAATTGTGTGCAGGTACTCTTTACACCTCGGGAAAGTGTCGTCGGTAATCGAGATGGAGTCATCTTGGGGATAAGATGACGTCCAAGATGGAGATTATGCGGGATACTTAAGGGTAGAGATTAGTGCACATAGTTGGTGAAGTTTCCATATGGCATACAATGGAGATATTGTTGCGTATGGAAAGCGGAATTTCGGTTTTGAAAAGACCAAGTTTGTTACGGTTGTTTTATGTAAAGTTCGTTTCTTGTACGGGAATGTTTCCTAGTGGATTAGGACTTCTTGTATGACTAGGATTCGTGGCTCTTGGCTGCGGATCTTGGGTATAAATAGTGAGGGGAGGCGTGGCCTCTCTGTATCGCTTTTATCGAGTTTGGAGTTGAGTTCTAAATTAGGGTTTCGAGTTTAGCTCGAGATTTTGGTGACGAGTGCTTTGTATGCACTTTGTAAACACACAGAGAGATTCAATAAAGATCAATCTTCTTGAGAATTCTTTGTGTCTTCGTCTTCCTCGGTGCGGCGGCATAATTGTTGGTTAAACCGGATCTACACGCCGGTCAGACCGCAAACTCTACTGCGGTCAGACCGCAGCTTCTACCCGGTCAGACAGCAATCACACCTGCGGTTAGACCGGACAACGTCGGCTTCATCGGCATCGGCTACATCGAGCAATCGGCTGAGGCGATCGGCTACGGGCGGTCAGACCGGAGGTCATCTGGCGGTCAGATCGACGAGGTTGCTCGGTCAGACCGATGCGACACCTGCAGTCAGACCGACTTCACAGAACAGAGGTAAAGTTTTATTTCCGCTAAAACTTTGTTTTTGGGGTAAACCAACCATTCACCCCCGCTCTGGTTGGCTTTTCATTGGGTATTCGATCATACAAGTTTACTGATTTTGCTTCTTTTGGTGGAGTGAATACCGTCATACTCATATGAATGTTTTTCCACCTAATTGGTATGATTTGAAATGAATTATGCATGCTAGATTTGTACCTTCATATTATGCACGTGACATGTTAAATACGTTGCAACAATGAAACAATATGGTAAGAGTGTGGAAGAATGGGCACGTTGCATTGTGACTTAGTAGAGGACGAGGAGGCTACCATGGCTCAATTTTTAGGGTTTTAGACCGAGAAATTTATGATGTTATTAGTTATAAAGAGTATAATAATATGATTCGGTTATTTCACTATGCTTACAAAGCTGAAAGAGAAGTGCAAGAGCGATGTACACGCACAAGGGCTAACTTTTTTGCAGGTAGAATTGAGGTTACACAATTGGTGAGATTAAATTTTGCAATTGATTCTTACTGATTTTGTTGATTGCAATGACGTACCTATGCAAGCTTGCTCTTTGATGCTGGGTAGGCCTTGGCAATATGTTAAACACACATTGCATCATGATAGAATAAATCAATATTATTTTATGCATAATATAAAGAAAATGGTGTTGCAACATATGATCCTGAAGCTGTTTTTGAGGATGATGTTGCTAGAGCTAAGAAAGAGAAAAATCAGGAGCATACTAGAAGTGAAAATCAGATTGTAGCCAAAGAACTTCTGCAACATAACAAGAAAGAATCTAAATCTGACCATGTGATATATTGAAAGGTTCTTGTTTGCTTGGTGCTAAATCTGATATTATCAATTTGGATACAAGTGACCCTGTTTGCTATGCTTTAATCTGCAAGGAAGCTTTGTATTCTTTTGAGAATATACTTATCACTTTTCATCCTACGGTCAGTAACCTTTTGCAGGAGTATTGATGATGTTTTTCCAAAGAAAGTACCACCGGGGCTGCCACCGGTGCATGGAATTGAGCATCAAATCGATTTGATTCTGGGAGCTTCACTATCCAACCGTGCGCCATACAAAACCAACCCAGAGGAGACCAAGGAGATTCAGCATGAAGTTTAGGAATTGCTTGATAAAGGGTATGTATGCGAGTCTCTTAGTCCATGTGTTGTTCCGGTGATTTTGGTACCTAAGAAAGATGGATCATGGTGTATGTGTATTGATTGTAGACCTATTAATAACATTACCATTAGATATCATCATCATATTCCTAAGTTAGATGATATGCTTGATGAATTGAGTGGCTCTACTGTTTTCTCTAAAGCTGATTTGCGTAGTCGTTACCACCAGATTCGTGTGAATTTGGGAGATGAATGGAAAACAACTTTTAAAACTAAGTTTGGGTTATAGAAGTGGTTAGTGATGCCTTTTGGTTTAACTAATGCATCTAGAACTTTCATGAGATTAATGAATAAGGTTTTGCCTCCTTTATTTGGAAAATTTGTGTTGGTATACTTTGATGATGTTATGATTTATAGCAAATCTTTAGAGGAAAATCTTGATTATTTATTTGTTTTTTTAATGCTTTCTGTTATGCACATTTGTTTGGCAACCTTGACAAGTGCAGTTTTTGCACCGATCGAGCTTTGTTTCTTGGTTATGTTGTTACTCCGCAGGGGATTGAGATTGATCAAGCCAAGGTTGAGGCAATTTAGAGTTGACCGACTCCTAAAATGGTCACATAGGTGCAGAGCTTCTAGGACTCAAGGGATTTTATCGCTGCTTTGTATGGGATTTCAGCATTGTCGTCGCACCATCGAATGAGTTATCCAAGAAAGGCATTCCGTTTCAATGGGGGCAACCGCAAGAAGACACTTTCAATTTGCTTAAAGACAAGTTGACTCATGCCACTGCTCCAACTCCCTGATTTTGGTAAGACCTTTGAACTTGAGTGTGATGCTAGTGGTATTGGGATTGGAGGTGTGCTGATTTAAGGTGGTAAACATGTTGCCCACTTTAGTGAGAAATTATCTGGGTCTTGTTTGAATTATTCTACTTATGATAAGGAACTTTGTGCTTTAGTTTGATCTTTAGAGACTTGGCAGCATTATTTGTGGCCCAAAGAGTTTATTATACATTTTGATCACGGACCTTTGAAGCATATTAGAAGTTAAAGTAAACTAAACCGTAGACATGTTAAGTGTATTAAATTTATTGAGTCTTTCCTTATTTGATAAAACACAAGACGGCGAAGAAGAATACTATTGTTGTTGCTTTGTCTAGGCGATATACCATGCTTTCACAACTTGACTTCAAAATCCTTGGCTTAGAAACAATTAAAGACCAATATATACATAATGATGATTTTAAAGATGTATTGTTGCATTGTAAAGGATGGAAAGACATGGAACAAATTCGTCTTCAATGATGGATTTGTTTTTAGAGCAAACAAGCTATGCATTATAGCTAGCTCCATTCGCTGCTTGTTATTGCAGGAAGCGCGTGGAGGTGGATTGATGGGGCATTTTGGAGCCAAGAAGACGGAGGACATACTTGTTGGTCATTTCTTTTAGCCAAAGATGAGAAGAAACGTGGAGAGATTTGTTGCTCGTTGTACTCTGTGTCAAAAGGCTAAGTCACGCTTAAATCCATATGGTTTTATATGTCTCTACGTGTTCTTGGAAAAATATTTCAATGGATTTTGTGTTGGGATTGCCTAGGACCAAGAGGGGGCATGGTAGCATTTTTGTGGTTGTGCATAGATTTTCTAAAATGGCACATTTCATACTATGTCATAAAACTGATGATGCTACTCATATTGATGATTTGTTCTTTTGAGAAATTGTTCGCTTGTTATGATGTGCCCAACACAATTATTTCTGATTGTAGCACTAAATTTCTTAGCCATTTTTGAACAACTTTATGGGCTAAATTGGGGACTAAGCTTTTATTTTCTACTACTTGTCATCTCCAAACTGATGGTCAAATTGAAGTTGTGAATAGAACCTTGTCTACTATGTTAAGGATTATTTTAAAGATAAATATTAAGATGTGTAAAGAATGCTTGCCTCATATTGAATTTGCTAATAATCGTTCGCTGCATTCTACTACAAAGATGTATCCTTTTGAGATTATTCATGGATTGTTGTCTCGTGCTCCTATTGATTTAATGTCTTTGCCGTCTTCTAAAAACTAAATTTTGATGCTAAACAACATGCTGAATTGATGTTAAAACTGCATGAAACAACTAAAGAAAAAATCGAATGCATGAATGCTAATTATAAGCTTGCTAGTGACAAAGGTAGAAGGCAATAGAATTTTGAACCTAAAGATTTGGTTTGGTTGCATTTGCGAAAGGAAAGGTTTCCTGATTTGAGAAAGTCTAAATTAATGCCTAGAACTGATGAACCTTTTAAAGTGTCAGAGAAAATTAATGAGAATGCATATAAGCTTGATCTGCCTACTGATTTTGGGGTTAGTCCCACCTTTAACGTTGCAGATTTGAAGACATATTTAGAAAAAGAAGATGAGCTTGAGTCGAGGATGACTCCAATGCAAGAAGGGGAGGAACAGATGAATGTTGTCGACACGAGACAATAGTGTTGACTGCACTGATTACAAGGAGAGTTGACAGGAGGGAAGAACACAAAAGAACAAGAAGAGAAGGAAAAGAGAGAGAGCATTGTTGGCCCACAAGAGAAAAAAATAGGAAGATGGGTGAATGGTAGGAATTCCAAAAACCAAAAACTTTTAGCGAAAATAAAAGTTACCCTCAAATTCAATGGAGATCTGGTTTGACTATCGTGTACATACGAAGCTGACCGTCGCCTCCAATCTGTTGCCTGATTGCCACCACCGGTCGGACCTGTTGCTAGTCGCCGATTGGACCAGTTGCTCCCCGCCGGTTGGACGGCATGCTCATCGCCAGTTGGACCGCTCGCCGGTTAGACCACACAATGAACTTCAGTCAAACCGTCGAGACCCAGCAAAACATCTATCGATGAAACTCTTGAAAGTATATCAATTTTATTGCATCAATATATGTTTACAAAGTGCATCTAAAGCACTCCTATCTTAACTCACAAACTAGAATTGAAGCCTCAAAGTAAACCCTAACTTTTTTTCTCCCAAAAATCAATCTCTTCTAGCCTCAACCACTCTTCTATTTATACCCATAATGTGACTGCACCTAGCCACGAATCCAACTATAACTAGGATTCCTAATCACATAGGAAACCTACCAAACCAGAAAAACAACATTCTCATACAACTCCAAGCTCCAAACTTTCCAAACTTGGACTCTAATCCAAATTTGTCTCCTCTTTTCATATGCACATAACGCCACATGTATGCCATATGAAAACCTTCACCTCCCAAAACCGACATGTATGCCTGGTCAGACCGTCGGGCCACCCGATCAAACCCGCCACACACCTCCGGTCAGACCCACGCCACTTGCCCGGTCTAATCGGCCACCTAAAGCCAATACACTATTCACCAACAGAAAACACTATTTATCATATTTTCATAAACACTCACCTTTGACAATTGTTCATCACCTAAGATTAAATCAGCACCTTGATTTTAATCTCTTCCTTGACGAAGACATTGACAACATTTCAATAATGCACATTTGTGTTTTTTAAAAAGAAAAACAAAATGGGTCAAAAAGCACCAACAGCTCAAAAAATGTGTTTTCAAATGCAATGACAAGAAAAACTCTCCCCCTTTTCAAAAGAAATAATTTCTCCACCATGTTTGCAATAAAAGCACAAAATTAACTCTATTTTAAATCGAAACAAAACATTAAATCCCCCCATCAAGAAGTATGCATTTTGTATATTTTCTCCCTTTGACAATGATTACATCAAGAATATAAAAAAAATAATAGCCAATAAAGCATCAAAGCCTGTCGGAAACGCCCGGACCTTCCGTTCTATTTGCAATATGAGTTGAAATGGTTCAGCTCATATGACAAGTAAAATGAAACACTCGAGGTCCCGAGAGAGGGATAAATAAGACATCGCTGGGCCTTTAGCCTGCCAGTCAACTTCAGCCTGAGACGTGCCCGTCAAACCACTCGAAGGTGACGACCAGATGTGTTACACGTTTAGGAGACTTGACAAATTTGGCTAAAAATCTACGACGTCTCAAAAATTCCTAACTCGTACTCGTGTGAATCTAGCTCCCAGGATGTGTGCTAGATTCAAACTTTCATCACAAGCATGAATATACATAGCGAATATACTTAAATTGAACAAGACTTAAAGGATTACAACACTTAGATAATTATATAGGCCGACCGGCCAAATAAATATATAATCACAGTACAGCGAACAACAGTGGCTTACTACCCATTCCACAAGCACACTGACTAGGGGTTTACCCCGTTAAGCTCAATCCTAAAGAAGCAGTCGATTACCCACATTCTCTCAGAAGCTAAGTCTCAGAAGCTAAGTCTACGGCCTGCATCAAAATGGATATTCCAATCGCAGGTGTCAGTACATTATTTGAAATAATGTTTTGAAATAATATACTGGCAAGAGCACAATCAAACCTAAGTACATGCTAGCTCTAAATCAAAGGAAAAGGCTAATTGTGGTTTAAATTTCATCATAAGGCTAGTTTTGGTTCGCAAGTATTTTACAACGTGGTTTTTAACAAAACAATTTCAGCAAACACCAAACTTTATTAAACATGGCATGGCTTCATCAAAAGCTTACATACATAGATATACTTTAGCATCTTACTCGCGTCGGGAGTAAGGCAAATATAAAGCATGAAACAACATTATTTCCAACACGATACATTTCATTTTCAAGACCATTTAGGGAAAGGCACAAAACTCAAGATTTATACCCATAGCATATCATTATGTCGCTCATGACCGTGAGCATGGCTAATCGATTAGTTTTATTAACTCTGCAGAGTTTGTACAGCTTTACCCACATGATATGAACACTCTAGTTTGTTTCGAGTTTGCAAGACTCTATCACACTCTTCACGTTGAGTGCGATCTAGAGGTCATAACGTAGCCTTTACACTACTTAGTCATTAGCCTTGCACCAGCACGATACGTGTTTCCTCCATCCTAGGTCATACTGGAATAAGACCTAGAACCGTTAAGTGGCGGGCCCTCGCCTTAACTTAACGCCGTGGTGGTGGACACGACGGAAACCCACCCACATGGCACGATACCGTTGTATTGGACAGACTTAGTCGCCTAAACTATCACGACAGGGTAAATTGGAAGTTTCTCTGGGTTATCCGAACCCATACACTTCGGCCTACCATAATGCAAGGCTAGGTGCTAAATAGATAACTCGGCTAAGGCTATCCCATACTAGCACATGTGAATGTACGGTATACACAAAGAATGACATGTAGTTTAGTCCTTAATCGACTCGGGCAAACACTCCCCCTATCGGTACGAATACATCAATTACATACCACTTGCCGCCCAAGTTTAAAAATCAAATTTTGACTTTCTTTCGCAAATAATTGGGGTTCCTCCCCATTTATTTTAGAACACACAAAAGGTTTTCCAAAGGGTTTAGAAAACACTCCATGCCTATTTTTTTCGAATAATACTAAGCAAGGCTAAGCATATCATTTTCATAAAGCATAGAAAATTTTCACATAAGTACTTTAATTTATTTACTACGGTTCAAAACAGCAAGGGAGTACTTTAGAAAAGGTACATACAAATTTTCAGGACTTAACTGCCTATATTAATTTAAAACTACTATACGATAAATTACGCATGCAAGATTTCACAAACAAAATACATTGCCCGAAAACATGGATTCAATGTGTTCAAAGGAGGGGCAAGAACTTCCTTGGTCTGGAGAAAATGTTAGCACTCTTTCCACTCATGCAATCATCTAAATAAAACACACGGTATGCGATTAAACACAAAAATAGGCGAAAATCCAAAATGCTCTAAAATGCATGAGTTCTCTAGTGTGGATAGGTTCTATGTGGATAAGATTTATGGAGGAAGAATTTCTATTTTATTTATTTTATTTTGAGAGTTATTAATTTTTGAAACTTCGGTGTACGGTAGGATTTAATTAGGTATCGTCCTAAAATGTTTCTATCCTTAGATTTATACTAACCTTAACCTTTCAGAGATCAATAATATGTTTTATAGGGCTAACGCAATTTGTTTCCAATTTTTGGAGCTTTAATATTTAATAATTTATTATGTAGTTCACGAACTTATAACGTAACGGGTCCTTAGTCCTATAACTTGCTAGCGAGGTACCATAGGGCTTTAGGTCCAGGACTTGTTTACTTTGCTCATGGGAATGAAAGTGGAATAATCTAGCTGATAAACCTAATCCTAATGGCAAGGGTTTTGGAGTCTAAATTGCTTTTCTAATTATATCTTCTATACTAAGGGAGGTTACTATGGTAGATGTTTAACATATTAGTCTATGTCTTGCCTATAGCGCTAATTGTGCTAAGTCTTGGGTAATTAGAGATGGGAATGGAGCTCCACTGGTTCACATGTTCTATTGTAATGTGCTTAGAGCTAGGATTCAATTTGAACTTAGACAAACATATATTTATGTGTATGTACACAGGGTGTCTAGTCTAGTTATGACTATTAGCTCTGGATTAGTTATTTAGAGTTTCTCCTACATATTTAATTTATAGGTTGGTACATTTTTTTTCCTAATTGATGTTTATCCCTTGCTGGTCCTAAAGAAACTTAGTTTTTCCTAAAATGGATTTTAAAATAAATTTTATATAAATCTTGTAAGGTGAGGGGTGTAGTAAACTATTACTTTCATTTATAATTACCTAGAGGGATTATACTATACAGAAGTCATGCATTTTTATTTTACATTGTAAAAGTACATGTTTGGGTGACTCTACAGAACCCAAGTTTGTCCAAAAAGGAGTTAGGATGAATTTTAAACAAATCCCTAAATATTGGCTGCCCTAAAATGTACCTTTTTCCTAAATTTAGTTTTACCAACATTTGACTCAAGGGAAGTATAACTTTTCATTTTCCCAGGTCAGAGAGGGTGAGATGAGGAATCTATAAGTTTTGGGTTTGTCCAAATTGAGGCTAATTTGAATTTTCTAGGGATTTTACAAATTTGTTCTTGGTGTATATATGGTTCCTCTTGTTTAAATCTTTGGGATAAATCCTGTGCAGTGAGGGCCATGTTTTATGGTTCTATATTAAAGTTCACTACTCTGGGAACCTACAGAAATTTGTCCCATCTTAAAATGACTCAAATTGAATTTTATATGAATTTTACAAGTTGGAATTATTTTCTGTTGAAAAGTTGCTACTTTAACTAATTTCTTTTATATTTTCCAATTTAGTAATTTCTGGGTTCCACCGGTCATAGACTGGTTACTTTGCAAAAAGGCCCCTGGAGTTTATGGAAAACAACCTGCAGCCCTTAGCACATGTGAATTGGAAGTTTCATTAAGAGTCCTCAAATTTTCATACAATTACAAATAGGTCCAGGGTCCACATGTCATTGCAGTGATGTTTTGCATAATAGACCCTATAAGTTTTCAACCACTTCTAATTGATTTTCCTGGCACCTAATCATGTGGGGCCTGCATGACAGTGAGACTGAGGACGAGGAGAGGCAGAGCCCGGCGGCCGGAGATGCTTCGTGGCAGCGCCGGCGGCGAAAGACAGCGAATTAGCCGGAGCAACTAAAAGAGAAAATGCAGAGGAGGAGATGGCGAAGCTATCGGTGTCCTTCTTGACTATGGTGGTGGTCGGAATGGTGCCGGCGGCGAGCACATGCGGCGGTGACAGCCGTGGTGGTGTCGCAAGTCGTTCCCGAGGTTGGTTCTACTCAATGTGGTGCATGCATGAGTTTCTTTGGGTCGCCAGAAGACTCACCGAGTGGCGGCGAGGGTCGGCGATGCCTGGACATTGGTGGCGGTGCAAGGAAGAGGTCCAGCGGCGGTGGCTTCTCTCCGGTCGCACGGTGTCGGGTCGGCTCGGCCGTTCTCCTGCTACGAATAGGTGTGGAATGGTTTAGCGATGCCCCGGGGATGCTCTCCGTGCAAGGGATTGGACGGATACTCACCGTGGAGGGCGAAAACGGCGATGAAGTCTTGTCGCCGGAGTTCAGGAAGACGACGGCGATCTCCCTCCATGGCGCATGATCCATGGGGGTTCTTGAGGGTAAACTACGAGGTGGACGTGGTGAAGATGGTGACGCTGTTCTTCGGCCTTCCACTGGTCCCCAGCGGCCGGAACAGCGTCGAACCGAGCGACAGCGTCATGGACAGTGATGGCCTCGCTCCGGCGATCTCGCCCCTCGTGACATGGAAAGCAAAGGCCACGAGGGCGTTACGTATCGCAAGAGGATCACGTTCCTGTAGCTAGTTTGCGGCGACACTCACCGGATCAAGGAAGAACTTCATCGAACGCTTGCGGCCGACAGCAAAAGGTGCATGTTTCCGGCGTCTCCGAGACGACGCTCTTGATGGTTCTTCATGGAACACGATGTGGAAGCGGTGCAAAGCTCTGTGACGAAGGGGTTTTTCAAATGGTGAACGCTTGAGCGGGCGGTGCATGGCGAGGTGGAAGGAAACCGAGCCGACGCATGTCCTCTCCATTTCCTTCTCTCTGCTACCCTCATGAGCGGTGGAACCTAATGTACCTCAGTGAAGCAAGCCCAAGTGGCTGCCATGTGGGGCCAGGGTGAAGAGGGCAAGGTAATTTGGAGTGGGATGGGTAGAGAAGAGAGTGTATATTGAATTTTAGGTTAATTTCGAATTATTTTCTCCTCCCAACTTTATAACCCTATAGTTTAACCTGTGGCCATGGTAAATTCTTACAAATTTTACTGGGGTTAGTTGATTATCCCTAGGTTTCATTTTACTTGATTTCACTCAAAAACATTAAACGGTTTGCTCCCACAAATTAATCAAAGTCAGAGTATTTGGGAACTCATTTGAATTTTTAGAAGGCCAAGACAGAGGAGAAAAATTCTAGAAAAATTATATTTGTTCATGGTTTTTATCCTAATATTTGAATAAATTATTTATCATATACACTTATGTGCACCTAAATGCCCTTTTAGTCAAGTTATCATTTTAGCCGATATAAAACTATTAATTAGCCTATTATGAGGCTGTTTTGTGTAATTTGTTTGGGGCATCAAACCCAGTTGTAAAATTACACAAAACTTAGGTTATGTTTTACATAATGCTTAGCACCTACATGAATTTTTTGATGAATTTATCTTGTTTGGTTTGACCTAGAAAATTAGGGTATCTCTCCTATGTATAGTTGCTCTCGCTCTGCGGTTTCACCTAAAATGGTTGTCGGGGATTATTTGAAGTTTATCTTGGACTGAGACATGGAACTTTGATCTAAAATTTAGGTTCACTTGCTAGCATCCAAAATTTAGTTGTAGGTTCGCTTGGTAAATTCGAATTGTCTAGGCTAAGCGCATATGTCCTATAATGAGATGTATTTTCGATAAATCCGAATATACGCGTATAACCTAGGTCTAAACGGGCCTTAAGTCAGTATGCTTGCTTCCATATGAGCTTGCACTTTCGTCCTAGGTTATAAATGAAAAATGTTTTAATTTGTTCCAAAATTTTGCTTACCATAGATAAATCTAGTTTAGTCCCATCTAGGTTTGTAAAAGAAAATTTTTGGCTCCCAAAATTGAGAAACCTACTTTTATTTTATTCCGACAAAAATTTTGTTGGCCCTAGAATTTGGGTGTATGACAAAGCCATGCTATCATGATTGCCACTGTAGTAATTTTTTATTTTTTCTCTCTTTTTTGGAGAGCTTTGAAGTGTACCTAAAGCAATTCAAGGTCATGTGTTGCAAAAACAAGGAGATAAATTCATCCACTAGTTAATAAGCATGTATTAGAGTATAAACATGAATCAAAGATATTAAAATAAACTCAAATCAGCAATAAAGATTCATGATTTCAATCAATTTATAATTCAACATATTCACTAGTACATATTCACTAGTACATAGACAAGTTGCATTAACATTCATTCTCAAATTTACTCTCAAAAGAAAACAATAACCAAGAGAACATTCAGTAATTATTCGAGCTTTTTGTGCTCACTTTGACATTGAACATTTAACATAAAGTCTTTCAATTATTCCGAGTATGTCCTTATCGTCAACACTGTTTCCAAGGATTCAACACCCATTATTTTCCTCACGCGAACACGTCTTTGTCGTCAAGACTATTTCCAAGGATTTGATATTCATTTTTACCTCTCTTTAAAACTAATATACAAGCAAATTTTGCACTTGCGGCATTTAGAACAATTAAAGAGCAATTTGAGGAACAACAATCCAACAAGCATACATATAATCATTATTCATCCAAACTAAGCACTAGCTTCAATATTACATATTTTCTTAATTCAAGTAAAAGAATTAGTGTCATCCATTATCTCTCTTAAAAGCAATAGCTAAGGCTCATATAAAGACTAAAATGCATACAAGCTAATGAAGCAACAAATATACCTCAATTATTTTGCTAGCAAGCACAAGGATATACTAGAGGTATAAAACAAATATCTTCTTTTCTTATTTCTTTTATTTTATTTAGGAGCAATGCATAAAAATAAACATGAATGCATGTAAAAGCATAACCTCCTCAAAAAGACCACCAATTCTCCCCGAAGAAGAAATCAAAGATTTTGAGAAAGACATCCAATTGCCAATGATATCACCAAGGTTCTCATGAAATGACACACATTCACTTGTATAAGAAAAACTACTACCTCCAAAACTAGCAAAAAAAGCTAATAAATGAAGAGGTAGAACAAAAATATGTGAATCAATAAATAAATTGATGTTACCTAAAAAAATCACCGTCTCCACATTGAACGTACATGGGGAGTATGCCGCCAAAATATCTACGAACAAGAAGATGTCGAGGTCTCTGTGTTGGGGTTAGATAAGAAGATTTTGAAACCCAACACTGAGTCACACGACTAGTAAAACCAGTAGGTCATATGTACAAGAAAAATAAGAACCATACTTACCTAAAAACTACCTTATTGCTTCACAAAAGTCCGATTTGAATGCTGCACAAACTTACCCCGAGGCCGGTCTAACTGCCGCTGTACCTGCAATTTAACCGGGCTAGAGTGGTCTGACCGACTAGTTAGTGCCGGTCTGACCAAGCTCCTCGAATCAATACCCGATTTTTGTCATCTTCGTTTTGCAAAAGCAATTTCTCTTTTCTTTTTTCTGTTTCTGGGCAAGTCTAAGACAAAAACCAACCAAATGTCCACCTTTTCCACAAAAAGAACAAGTGTACATCTCACGACAAGTTTTTGAAATAGATGGTTTTGCAATCAAAGACTTTGTTTCTTAAATTGTAGAAGAAAGAGAATGCAAAATCTCAGCAGATTCAAAAATTGTTTTCTTTGGTTCGGGTTTTGTCAAAACTTCACATTTTTCACTTATGCTCAAAAAAGCAGGTTGCTGATTTGTAAAATATGAATTAGTATCAAAACCTACACCACGATTGTAAGTACTCATTTTGATTGATCCAAAATCATATTAAGTTTTTTTACCATCAGAAAATCTTTCCAAATAACTTTTCAAATAAAAAACTTCCTTTGTCAAATTTACACAATTTTTACAATCAACCAAAACACCTTTGTTCTTGCGACATTTAGGACAAGAAAGCACTTCATGGGTTTTCAAATCACTTTGCAAAGCTCAACACGTCCAAGTGCAACTTTTAATTTTATCTCATTAAGAAAACATGTTGAGCAATTTTGAGAAACCAAAACATTCTTGTGTTGTTTAATTCTTTTTCACTCAAAATACTGGACAAAGAACTTACACAAAAAGCAACTTTATATTTTTTTCAAAACATTCTTTGTCAAATTCAACTTATTAACAACACGAGCATACAAAACAAGTCCAAGAGCAAAAGAAGACTCAAGTTTTTTTAGATTTTTCAATCTCAGGCTTCAATTTCAAACAATTAGCAAAATTGACATCTTGCAAAGCACTAATTTCGAAAAATAAAAGCTTCACAAGATTTTAATCTATCAATTTCAGCTTTTAGAATCTCAATAGTGTGATCACTCTCATTAAGCAAATTAGAACATGTTTTTAGTTTCTCAGCAAATTTAGAAGCAACATGTTCTAATTGATCATAACTAAGTTTTTCCTCACTATCATATTCATCAACATCAGAGTCTGCATTGCGAGCAATAAAAACTAAATCAATAATTTGCTTATCTTTGCCTTTGCTCCCTTCTTTAGGCTCTGATTCATCACTCTAAAAAGTTTTAATTAGTTCGTGAATTAGCCTCTGCTTGTGACTTTTCTTCTTCTCCTTGTTGTGCTTCTTGCCGACTTCTTCCTCCTTGATTGCCTTCTTGCGGTTAGGACAGTTGCACTTGATATGGTTCAACTCTCCACACTCAAAACATCGACGGGTCCACTCGCTTCCTGTTCTTTAACTTTTGAAAAGCTCAAGAAATATTGTTTGTAATAAAAATCAAGTCCTCCTTGAGTTGCTCAAGTTGATCATCGTACATGGCATTAAAAGCATTAAAAACCGATAAAGAATAAGCATCAATGGAAGAACTCGAAGAAGACATCAAAGCACTAGATTTAGAATCAATCTTGCGGAAAAGAATATTCATCTCATTAGTTTTTAACTTGGTGTAAAGAGAATCCAAAGTCAAAGGAGACATGTCAATAGATTCTTGAATTGAAGTAACTTTCATCTCCCAAATTGACATATCAAAACCGTTCAAAAAGTGTTGAGAAACCTCAAATTGAGAATAATTTTTATTATAAGATACATCAACAAATCTAAGATTGCTCAAAACTTTACGCAAGATAATCATCGAAAGCCTCTCCAGATTTCATCTCAAATTTCATGTAATCCTTTTTAAAAACGTCTTAGTGCAATTCCTTGATATTGGAAGTCCCTCGGTGAAAATTAGTTAAAACCTTCAAAATCTCATGCGCAAGATGAGAAACACAATCAAAATCCAAACAAGAAATTTCATCAAGTAAAATATTGCAAGCTTTACAATTATTTTCAAATTAGTCTTTAAAGTAGCAACATGATCTGAGCAATAATTTCATAAGGATTTGCAACTTTTAGCCAAATAACATAATCCTCGGCCATCATATAAGCATGCATCTTTTTCACCAATAAGGAAAATTAACTCCATAAAAACATGTGGCTTAGTTGTGAATTTATTTGCCAGGATTAAAACTCAAAAATGGTAAGGATCCAAAGAAGAAAAACAAGGCTCTGATACCACTAGTAGGATCGAATACAATAACTAAGCTTACTAAAGGGGGTGAATGGTAGGAATACCAAAACCAAAAACTTTTAACGAAAATAAATTAGCCTGAAATTTGATGGAGATATGATCTGACTGTCGTGTACATGCCAGTCTGATTGCACCTTTGTCGTCGGTTTGACCGGTGTTGTCCAATCGGTCTGACCGTCGTCTCCCTACCTGCTGCCTGCTCACCGCCGTTGGTCTAACCTATTGCGTTGTCGGTTAGATCATCACCTTGCCATCGGTTGGACTGCTTGTTAACCGTCGGTTGGACCTCCCACCAATTAGACCGCGCAATAAACTCCGGTCAAACCGTCGAGATCAAAAAAACATGTATGGACGAAAGTCTTGAAAGTATATCAACTCTATTGCATCAATAAGTGTTTACAAAGTGCACCTAAAGCATTCCTCTCTCACTCACTCAGAAAGTAGAATTGAAGTCTCGAAGTAAACCTTAACTTTTCTCTCCCAAAAAGTCGATCTCTTATAACCTCAACCATTCTTCTATTTATATCCATAACACGCTGCCCCTAACTACGAATCAATCTAGAACTAGGACTTCTAATCACATAGGAAACATATCAAACCAGAGAAACAACATCCTAATACAACTCCAAACTCCAAACTTTTCAAACTAGGACTCCAATCAAAATTTGACTCCTCTTTTCATACACACACAACACCACGTGTATGCCATATAAAAACATTCATCTTCATGTGAATTGTTCTCTAGGCTGAGCATCCCACGTGATATCCTTGACGTCTAGATATTCTTAATCCATCACCGGTTATACTTTCATAGCCTCAAGCAACACCTGCACATACAACAATTGAACTCCATATCTGAGTACAAGTTCGCACCAATTTGACTCACATCAGCACACGATAATATCATATACGAATAAAAACCGTATAGAAGTCATAAACATGAAGTAATCTAAAGAATCCACGAAGATAACCCAAAAACCGACTTCCTCTCGGAGTCTGCCTGGCCAGACTGTCGGGCCACCCGGTCAGACCGGCCACACACCTTCGGTCCGATTGGTGTCTCCTACCTAATCTGACTGACCACCCAATACCAACGCACTATTCACCGACAGACAATACTATTCATCATATTTTTATCAACATTCACCTTTGACAACTGTTTATCAAGTTAACACCTTAATTTTACAACTCAGACCCGAAAAGAAAGGGACATTGAGTGCCCGTGGCCAACAAAAAGACCGGATGAGGAAAAAGAGAGAAAATAGCGGGAATACCGTCAATGCGAGATTGGGGTGTCGGGCGGTGAACGAGTTCACGTTCCAGGGACACGAAATGGGTGACGGAGCATGGAAAATTGAAGGTGAACGAGTTCCCTTTACAGGGACCCGAACTAGAGCCCTGGCCTCTATCCGACGTACTCGCGCAGAAAGGGCGCAAAGGCGACACTGCAATCACCATTTCGCGCAGACGGGGCGCGAAGTCGTCGTTGTTCCCTGGCCCGCACCCACACAGCAGTTCGCCCTGGAGCTCCGTGCTCTTGTACCCCAATTCGCATTCCACCAGCGCGAACTCGTGGACAACATACCAATTCTTGTAAAAAGTCTATTCTTGTAAAAGAATTCACAGACTGGTATATTTCCAAAAAAAATTGAGCATTATATTTTCGCTTTTTAAAATAAGTTCAAACAATATTTTAAAGAAACATGACATCCTCATGATGAATTCGATAAATATGAGAACATCAAGATACAGTTTGTTTTGAAAAATGTACCATTGCTCTAAAAGCTTATTCATTCCTGCATACTATTTCAATGAAAGGTATCTCCGAGATACAGTTTGCCATCAACTCAGTACAAAACTTGGCCTAAGGTTACATTATTGATTCATCGGTTGGAAGGGGCTACAAAAACAAAGAAATGAAAGAATACACAGGTGCTAATGTCACCGGTATGTTTATGTTATGACAGTAGGCTTATCTCTTCCAGTGAAGTCCTTCAACTTTGAAATAGACAGAGCTAGGTCTGCAGAAATTTAAAATAGTTTATGAGTAGCTTTTATATATATATATACATACATACATACATACATACATACATACATACATACATACATACATACATACATACATAATTTCAGGAAATGGATGCAAAGAAAGCTCACATGAGGCCAGATGATAATTACCTATTAAAGGCTTCAAAGCTATTTGTGCATCCAGATCATGCTTAGAGGCATCAGACTCAAATTGCTCAATGTATATACGGATGGTTGCTCCAGCAGATCCGGTTCCCTATAAAAGAAAAGTATACTACATTGTAAAACAAGTGGGCAAAATCAGTGGCTTATAGTGAATATGCGGAAGATTCATGCTTCTTTGCATTAAGAAGAGAAGGCAGTTAGAGCAAACAAGTGAGCGCCTAGAAGCAGCAACTCCAATGACAAGATAAAGGAGAAAAAGAATCAGCGATAGGCTGATAGCTGTGTACCGAAAGGCGGAAGATAATCCTAGATCCATTGGTGAATACAAATCGAAGCCCTTGTTTAGATACAGTACTACCATCCACCTGTAACATTTAGGAGAAACGAAAATTTCAACTGCACGCATGACTGACATATCCACAAAACATGCATGCATGGATGCTCAGGGGGAGAGAGAGAGAGAACCCACCGGATCAGTGTAACTGAAATCGTCGGCAAACTGAAGGGTATAATTTCCTACATCATAAGGTCAATAATTCATTAGCCTTTCAGGTAACCATCATACCTACCTATCATCACTACGGAACATACAAGCACAATTCTATAATAACAACCATATTTCTCTCCAGGCTTGCTTTTTGCGATCACATCTCTAAGATGCTCCATCATCTTATTTGCACTCTCAGATTCACACTCCTGTATAGTACAAGATTAGTGATACATTGGAATTTCTGGGTTGAAATAATTTACAAGAAATTTTATTCGGTACATAAGATAAACTCTCATAATATTATTTCTGAAATTCATTATGAAAGATATAAAATACCTCATAATCATATCTGGAGAAAAAATTCCTTCCATAGGTTGCCCAGTGCTCCCTAGCTACATCTTCCACTGACACTAATCTCTCCCCGACCTTATCCTTGTTCCGGTGTGCAAGTATGGAGAGCCAAGCCAGAACAGCCCTGAAAGTCAATAATTAGCCGGGAATGTGACTAGTTCCTTGCAGACAGTTCTCAAGAAAGAGTACAAACTACCAAGCATGCATAGAAAGCAATTCTGATGCACTTTTCTCTGTTTTAGCATTTATAGGCAAGAACTGGATATTAGGACACTAAGGATATCTAATAGAAAATGCATCCATGTATAAACAAATTATATCTTACCATATGCCATCCTTCTCCCTGATGTGATCAGATCCTGTCCCAAAACTTTCCTCTCCACATATAGACAATTTACCTGCATCCATTAGGTTCCCAAAAAATTTCCATCCTGTTGGTACCTGCAAAGTGACCATATTGTCTTAGATGTTCTTCCAGAAGCCATGGCCTATTGACTATTTTGCAAACAGATCATTCACAAACAACTCCCTGACAAAAGTACCTCAAAGAACGGAACGTTCAATTTATCAGCTACACGATCAAGAGCACCACTCGTTGGCATTGATCTAGCAAGACCCTGAAGAAAGTATCAAATATAAGAGAACATTCTTGTCTTTGACGATCTATTATCCTATTGAGAAAAACAAGATAATGTGTAGCATCTCATTACTTTTGGACCAGATTGGAAATAAGGAATTGCTGCTTGTGCATTTGCTGCAATTATTGCAACAGAGTCTGATGGTGTAACAAAGAACCTTCTTCCAAGAATCATGTTTCGATCACCATCACCTGCAAGCATTTTTACCTCTAATGTTATTTGTTCACGCATAATATTTCCTTCAGCAACTAAACCAAGGTTCCTTGCACACACAGAAAAAAAGAAAGGGCACAGAAAGAACCACTGAGTAAGGCTGTGTTCTTCCCCCATCTTTCCCAACTCACCTCCCTCGTTTTTCGCACGTATGCTTTTCAAACTGCTAAACGGTTATTTTTTGCAACAATTTTCTACACGAAAGTTTTTAAAAATCATATTAATCCATTTTTTAAAAAATGGATTAATAATTAATTAATCATGCACTAATGAGTCGCTTCGTTTTGCATGCCGGAGGGATTAGTTCCCTACTTCAACATGCGAACACAACCTAAGAAAATGAGACCAAAGTAGATAGTTACAGTGACACGTCAATTTTCAGAGTGACATATGGCTATTATGGCATCACTTCGAGGAGAAATAAATCTAATGATCAACAATTGTTAATTAGTCTTGACAATACTTAAAGGTATTTCTCAACCAACTGCTATACAAGAATTGTTTAAATTTTGGCAGACACGATTGAAGATATTTTCTTAGACAACAGACAAGTGCTACACCTCTGGCATCTGCATTACGTCCACACGGCCAAGACAATCGAAGATCTGTTAATGCAGTGCAGTACTAGTATTTCCCTCTGGTCAGAAATAATTTTGGACAATGACACGGTCACCAAAGACACTTGTGACAAAACTAGTCATATCATTTTCTTTTCTGATCAAAGAACAGCAGTGGAGGCCCCAACTGTTTAAATTTGTTCATTCATCAAAAAGATGTACAAAGTTACAACCCTACGATCCAATATTTTAGTATCTTCATCTCTCTCATTATGTCTAAAGAGAAGCAAAGATGGCTCTTCAAAAGACGCCTGATCGCTCTAGTCAAATCATTACTAAAAGTTGAATTCTAAATATTCAAAATGATATTGATGGTTAAGTTTAAACGTGTTGACTGCACACATTCCTAAACGTCACTTATCTGTGACTAGAGGGAGTAATATAGGCATACCATCACTTGCTGCACCAAAGTCAGGTGCTCCGCTTCCAAACATGGTAAACACAAGCTCTTTGGCATAACTGTAGAAAAATAACAGTAAGTATAGTAGTTTTTTTCTCGAACATGAAGTAATAGTACTAAGGACATATTCTTCATTTGACGACTGATTTACATACGTTAAATTAGGATCAGGATGACCATTGCCAAAATCTTCAAGTGGAACCCCATTTAATATACAGTCCTGCAAACCAGGTGTATATTCAGCATCAAATAATGGAATTCCTCAAGAAAGAAAAAAATGATGCATTTCAAGGAATTGATACGCCACCGGATCAGCTCCAAGTTTCTCAACAAAAATAGGATCCGCATATGCACCAGTCACAGCATGCATGGCATCAAATACAAACCTAGAAAATCAAGGAAAATTGCAATTATTATTTGCAGATATAAATTCATATTCCCAAAAAGACGGAAACAAATAATATGGTTATCACTTATCACACTACAAAGTTACATAGTTATTGCATCTGCTACTAATCATAAGTTTATCACCACAACAAAATGTAATAGGTACTACTACATCCGTCCAAAAATATTATGGATTTTAGCTATGCACCTGCACTAGAGCTTATATTCCAGGACAGAGGTAGTAGCAGTTAGCAAATATCGCATAAGTACTCCCCTTTGAAACTCAAGAATGACTGAAGGAGAAAAAACAGTGTTTGAAACTTATGCTCAAACAAATGAACCAGTGAAGCACATGTTGACATAAATGTGTAGATTATAGGACTTCATAAAAATACACAAGTGCAGGTTATAAGGCATTAATATTTCCAAAACTCTAGTATTATTTATTAATGACTAAACAACATGTGAAAAGCAAATAAATATACAGAAAACCTGAAATCTGGCCGAGACAACAAGCCCTTGATAAGTTGGAAGTCAAACACATCCTGAAGACACAAATAGGAAAGAAATAATTTAGATATAAAATAAAAATCCCTCTATAATTATTTCATTGTATACCTCCATTAGCTCAAGGTAGTCCAAGACAGGGTCTATCACTTCAACGGTGAAATCACCATAGCTTACAACTCCTAGAGAGGACAAATCAACATCAGGAATATCTGCTGTTTTTATTTCAGAAATCTGCAGGAGGAGATTTGCATTATGGAAAAGGAATAATATCATCAGAAATAAGTAAAACGTAAGGGCAAGATTATTCGACATCTACGATAATGCCATGAAGAGATGCTGTAGCAGTGACATTGGAAAGAGAAATGCAGTAACATGAGACAAAACGTGTTAGATGCCAATAGGATGTTACTGAAAACAGGATTGGGTGCAGAACAGCTATTAGGTGCATACCGCAAGTGTGTTCCCATATATTTGGTCAGTAATTGTCTCTGGTGCTGGCTGCCCACTGCTATAGTTGAACTGCAATAGAACATCTCATTAAGCTACTTGATTATGTCATAAACTTGAGGAAAGTTGCATGTTTATACTATCACATGTTGACCATTCGGTTTTTGCCGAAAACTTGCCAAAACACAAGCTAAATTTTCAATTATTTCATTCATGAGGGATCCAACACAGAAAATATTGGGCACCCAAGAACATTTCTAGATTTGCACTTCAAAAACAGAATAACCCTTTTTCATTTGTCCAGGGTGAGAGACCAAACATAGACAAATAAAACATTATGGAAATAGCAAAGTGTTTCTTTTCTCAGATCCCTCATCAAAGAGTCTATGATTGGTAAGTTCTTTCTGGAGATAGCAAAGTATTTCTTTGTTGCCATTCTGTCAAATTATTCATTTCATTTTTGTCAGGAAACTAAATAGAATTATATTATTAGTCCAATCAATTACGCAGTACAAGAGAATATACAGTTTAAGTTATGGCATACCTTGATACCCCAATCATTGTCTGGCCCACCTGGATTATGGCTTGCACTCATGATGAATCCACCATTGGCCTAACAAAATTGAAAACTGCAATGAATTAGAAGAATTAATAAAGATAGTGATGCACACAATGAATGCAAACAGGTTTAAAACATACTTGTCTTTTACGAATTACTGCAGATACAGCAGGCGTTGACAGCAGACCATTCCTACAAATATTTCAACAATTACAGGATACAAAGTATATATCAAACACAAGATAAAATGGGAAATAAACTGGAAAATTGAGCATGCTAAATGTCTGAGGGAAGTAACATAGTGTCCTTTCTATACTCAGAATTAAGTCAAATTAAGTCATGTGCTTATAATTGTCAGATGCTTTAATTTATTCGGTAAGATCGGTTATGCTTCCTTTAATGAGTATGCTAAGGATCATGTGAATCTAACTTCAAGATTTCGAACTCAGGTTTCACAAATCTGTTCAGAAGTGAGGAAATGAGAACCTGACTAGTTATAGCTTTTTGTCCGGAAACTGGCCCTTTTCCATTCCTACAAATACTTGGTTTGGGGATTTTTTAAAAAAAAATCCTCAAATTGAAACTTTGAATATGATTAGGTGCAATTATAAGCATTTTGGTAGATAGGATAATATCACAAGTGGAGTATATAAGTGTGAACTAGCTGTAGTTTAACCAGGTAGTTTCAGGAGCCTTAATGGTATCCAATGCTTTGGATTTTAGTTCTAATAGTTAGCATTGTATATCCTGAATCCAAGAAGCTTCATCTAGTAACTCCTTACCTGCCAACTAGGATCTTCCCAACACCATTCCCAGCTGCAATTTTAGTGATAATCTACAATCCCACAGAAGTAGTCATAAATATGCATGCATAAATGTGGAGCAAACTCGTATTGATTTATTCTTAGTTCCTAGCAGCACCTGAGCAGCATCCTTGTTAAAGTATCGTCCATCACCACCAAGCACAAGGGTTCCACCAACATAATCCTCCGGGGGCAATGAATTGAACAGAGCCTTCAAACCACATAAAGATAAATGAATGCAGCTGCATCTTGGAGGTGCCATCACATTAAAGAAAGGCTATCAATTGACGTGCAACATCAAGTAAAATGCAGCACACCTGAATCCAGTTGGCGAGGTAATTCTCCTGCTGAAACACTTTCACCTGAAAAGAACACCAAGGGTGATGTAGGAAGGGAGTTGTACAAAACACACACACCCAGACAACAAGGCTACCTAAATGTGCAAGATCGTGGAACAGAAAAACAGCTCTTACTTACCTTCTTCCTCAACCCACTGGTCCCGGTCTTCTGCCCCTCAACGGGCTTGGTCGAGATCGACTTGATCTGCACAAAACGTCACAATCATCATCTGTCATTTTGTACCTCAACACACAATTAGCAGAAAGAGAGTTTGATAATCCCACAATGCACACAATGGAAGCCAACAAATTAAAGCCTAGCAACCAAATCAGACAAAAAGGGCACACCGCACTGGAAGCACATGATGACATGAATCACACCAGCCACTGCCATATCGCTAGAGGCCACCAAAATGGATGCGCAATCACATAGATAAATCCAAGAGGTGCACCAAGGCAGTAGCTGTGCGCAAACACATAGAGAAGCATGAAACGCAACCCAAAATCCGGATCCACCACAACCCAAAACCCACAGTATCCGTGGCCAAAATAGCGCTGATGCCGGCGCTCGATTAAACCAAAAAAAAAAAACCTGGAATCGCCTTCACATCGCCGGAAGACTGCAGAAATCACCACGAGTAATCAAAATCATCTCGAGGAATCAAGATTAAGGCCACAATTGCGCAGAGCATTGAGCAACGCCACCCCAGTCTAGAACCGGAGCTGCTCACCAACGGTAAAAACTGAAAAAAAATCCCACCCCCACCACCAAAACACCCCACGAGTCCACATTCCACAACACACACGTACACATCCGTAGCGCCGGGGCAGGCGGGCGGGCGAGCGCGCCGACAGGGAGATCGTACCTTGAGCGCCTGGGTGGCGGAGGAGGAGCACCGGACGACGGCGAGAGAAAGGCGGCCCCGGCGGGAGCGGGCGCGGGCGCCACCACCGGGCCGCGCCGTGAGCGGTGCCGGGCGCGCGGCGGCGGCGGAGAAGAGCAGCGGGTGGAGGCGGAGCGCGTGCGAGGCCATCCCGAGACGAAGCGGCGGCGGCAATGCCACCGCCACGGGGAGAGAAGGAGAAGGGGAAGGAGAAGGAGAAGGAGAAGGAGGCGAGAAGAGGTGAGAGCGAGAAGGGGTGTGAGGTGGTGTTGCGCGTTGCGCCGCGAGGAAGGAAGCGAGGGATGGGCGCGAGATCTTCTGAAGCGGGAGGGGGAGGGATACGCTGCTGCTTCTGTGGTGGCCAAGATACACAACGAACGGACGGAGCCGTTTGCACTGACACATCACGGTATTTCTCCTCTTTTTTCTTTTTCCTTCTGCATTTGTTTTTTATCTTTCTTTTCTTTTTGCATTTCTGTTGGAATTTTCCTTTGCTGCTCTCTTTGGTGTTTTTAATACCCGATGGTATGCATGGCAGGCACACGGTCTTCTGAGCTGGGACGTAGGGTGTATACAGAATCTTTCGAAAATAAATGTACACTTGTTTCTCTAGAGGAAAACAAGAAGACTGAAGCACACACCTCCGAAGTGTGTTATTAGGAATTTTAACTCTTAAAATGTTTTTGTGTTTAAACTTGTAGTAGGTATTATGTTCAAATACACTTCAACAAAGTTAAATCATGAATGTGAAATGATCGGTGCCAATTTCACCTATAGGTTAAAATATCTAAATAGAATTAAAATATAAATATATAAATATTTTATTACAAATAGATAACTCAAATTTTTTTATTGATAAATAAGTTTATGTCGTTGACCGTCGACTTAGTTTTTTAAATGGACAAAGATATTGGTACTTGAGACATTAAATCTCAACGTCAATAATTCTGATAGAAAAATATTTATTTTTGGAATAGGTTGTTTAAGTGTATTTGTAAAATAAGTTTTTAAAAATAAAAAACATAAAAAATTCAGTCTCGAAATGCACGTAGCCATAATTCGTCATTTTATTGAATGAGAATGTCCGTTGCGGCAAACGGCAAATTGAGCTGAGCAAAAACGACCCGAACAGTATCGTTTTCATAAGTTGTAAGGAGTTCCTGTTTCCTTCTTTTCTTATCTTTGGTCGGATGGTTTTTACATGGAATGGAAGGGACATCCCATTCCAGCTCTCGCTGTCACGAGGCGATCGTCCGCAAGCACGCGTGGCCCACATACAGCTTCCGCTCCTCCCTGCTGAAAAAACTGCCAAAGCAATATGGGCCGTCAATTAACCGAGACCTTTGTGACAGACACGTGCACGGTCTTACAAGGCCGACTGACACATCACACAAGTCTTTATATGAGATTTACTGCCCCCGCACTTCTTTCTGTCAGCCGTAGCAGAAAAGAGGACAAAACAACTCTATGGCGTCGTCCATTTTAGAACGGATGATTAGCACGTGATTAGCATATAATGAATTAAATATTAATTATTAAGCAGAGTAAATTATATATTGGACAATGTTTTTTATTCTAATTTTATATTGGACCATCCCTTGTTTTCACGTGGGACTATTAAAAAATTTTCACAAGTTTTTTATCAAAAATTTTTACATGTTATAATTAAAGTGTAATTACATTGGAACTATTTAAAAAAATAATTCATGTGAGGTAAGTTGGTTATTGTCGAAATTCGGTTTCAGCAATAGAATTTTGGGGGTGCAGTCAAGATTGCCAAGCACAATGGGTTAAGTGGAAAACAATATTTAGACAGGTTCAGGCCCTCTCGTGAGGTAAAACCCTACTCCTGTTTCGGGGATTTGATCCGTTGAGTATTTATTGATCTCAAGATCTGTTGCTCTTGCCTCTAAAGCTAATAGCTCATGAATCTCTGATATTCCTCAAGAGACACCCCTTACCCCTCTTATATAGTCTTGGGAGGCGGGCTTACAAGTCAAAAACCCTGTCTAATTCTAAGTCAGTTTCCTCAATCTTACCAAACCGTGACTATGAACCGTTGCCTTACCCAATCGGCAACGTAACACCCAAGTCATAGTTGGTTTACATAATTAGCACACGCAACCTATCCCTATCTCCAGTCAGATAAGCCTGTCATGTAGATATCCGATTGCCATAATCTCCACAGTAGCCCCCGAGTCCTTTGCAGTCAACGAGATAGCTTGGCCTCGAACCAAAATAGCACACAACCAAACAACTCTTTGACCGAGTGCCTCTGGCGCCGAGTGATTCCATCACCTCTCGCTCGAATCTCCCGAGTGGCTCCAAAGACTGTGAAGGGTGGAAAATATCCAAAAATTCTCAAAAATAAATATCTAGGTGCATCTCTTGATGCACCTAATTAGGTGTAGCCCCCAACTATGTGGTTAGTCAAAAACAAACTAAACATATAGTCAAGAACTATAAAAAATCATTCTTATATAAATGTTTAGCTCAAGCTAAAGCAATCATAAAAAATCTCATCACTTGGCAAGCTCATGCTTACCCGAGTGAATTTGCCCGAGTCATCTCGAAATAAATAATTCAATCAACCCTTGTGGGTGAAAAGCACTCGGTAAGCTCAGGTTTATCCGAGTGGATATGCCCGAGTCATCTTGGAACAAATATTTTAATTATCCCTCGTGGATAAACAAGTTTTTCAGTCATCTGAAAAATACGACCAAAATATTAAATAGCTCATGCCATAATATTGGTTTTTAATCTAAAAAGATCTTCACCAAGGTGGAAAGATAGCATTAATATAATCATTTAATCAAATGCTTAAAAACCAAACAGTCCTTGTCATCAAGGCAGCCATAAAAAGCTTAACTGTTTGTCACCTTTCAAATTGCATCGTGCCAACTTCTCATGAAGTTGCGCAAACCACGGTATGAAAGGATTTTCAAAGGTACAGGGCACTCAGACACGTGCATATTGCCAAAGCAAATCTGCTTAAGTTCATCCACTTAAGTCCCTAGGACACGCGTCAGGCCACACCTTAGTTGGGTCGCAAGTCTCTCATGGGCTCGGCCCAATCGCAAGAAAACTTGGCGAAACCCTCAAATCTTTGTACAAAGCCTCGAGGTCATCCCCGCCACTTCGTCTTCCCAGAAAAATTCCCACTCGCAACACTGTTCACCGGCTTGCGGCGGAAAACCCTAGGCTCGCGCGCGCCCAATCCACCGATCCAGGAGCTCACACTTCTCAATCAGTTAGCTTCTGCATCCATCTCCGTAGATCCCCATCCTAAATCCCCATCCTCCAAGCCAGATCCACTCCCCCAAAACCACATTCATGGCGGGAGAGAAAAAGATCTCCTTCGAGAAATAGGCGACTTCGGATGTCAAGGAGTCCACCCTCAAGGAGATGGTGAAACACGGAGTTCTCCCTCCTAAGGAGATCGTCGGCTGGCGCCCGGCGGCCGGTGAGGAGTTCCCCACCCCGAACACCGGTGAGCTCGTCATCTTCACCTCTTTCTTCTATTGCGGCTTCGGCCTCCCCACCTCTAAGTTCTTTAGGGGTCTTCTTGACTACTACGGCCTTCAGCTTTACCATCTGAACCCCAACTCCATGCTCCACATTGCTCTCTTCATCCATGTTTGCGAAGCTTTCCTCGACATCTTTCCTCATTTCCAACTCTTCCGCCGCATGTTCTATCTCAAGCCGCATCCGAACAAGGATGAGCCCTGCGTCGTTGGTGGGGCCGGCTTCCAACTCCGCGGATCTCTCCGCCGAGAATATTTTTCTCTTCCCTTGAAATCTTCTAACAAGGGCTGGCACGCAAACTGGTTCTATATCGCCAACCTTGAACCCGGTCTGCCAAACTTCGTTGGCCTTCCCCTTGTGCCTAGACCCAACTGGAGTACCGTGCCAGTGGCCCAAGACTGGGACGAAGCCAACAAGCTCCTGGCAAAAATCTTAGAGATGAATAAAAAGGGCCTTCAAGGTGAACAGATCACTCGGCACTTCATCAGAAATCGACTGGCGCCAATCAAGGAGAGGTCCAAGCCTGCTTTTGAATACGAGGGCGAGAGGGACCCCAATCGGGAGGACCGCAACTCCCTCAGCTTCGAGACTCTGAAGATCCGCATGTACAAGATATTCTCGACTGAGATCGTAGTTGAGCGCAACCTCGTGCTGCCGGTCCTTCCTTACAACTGTTAGTGATATGCCCTAGAGGCAACATGGAGATGTTGGATATCACGTCAATGTTTATGTATTTATGAATAAAGTGTTATTCGGTTTCATGAAATAAACATCTTGTATTGATCAATAAGTGCGTGACTTATTTATGAGACTCCTTATGTATGAATCTATTTCTAAACGATCCTCGATCATATGTCATATTGTTGGAACAAATATGATTCTAAGATCGGCATGTTTATTGATTGATGATCATGTCTCATAGATCATGGGTATGGAGATACCAAATCAATAAACATGGACATATGTGTTGGAGAACACATTGTTGGATAGACCCACCATGAGACACTACGGGAATTAATGTGCCATTAGTTGGTCTCGGGTAGTGTTGGTACAAAGTCCTTAGACCCGAGATCACCATGGATTCCAACATGTGTAGTAGCCTACTTTGGGACTACCAAACGCTATTCCGTAAGCTGGGTAGTTATAAAGGTAGTTTTCGGGTTTGCTATGAAACATGGAGTGGGATGTGAGTGATCAAGATGGAATTTGCCCCTCCTTTGGAGAGATATCTCGGCCCCTCGAGGTAATGGATTATGGAAATGCATGGCCATGCTAAGTTGATTGAGGAGTCAATCAACGGACGATAATCCAATACGATTCGAGTGAATGGTTAAGCTATTGAAGGGATGGCACACATCTTGCCTATAGCTTAACCGGTATCGTGAGGCAAAGGGATTTGTGTACACATTACGGGTTGAGCCGATATTATTCTTGTATACTATGGTGTCAATATGTGCCGCTAGGCGCCTGTGTGAGTGGCGAGTTAGACTCGAGCCGACGGTCGCTAAGTTAGACTATAGCCGAAACCGAGTATACCGAACCTACGTGGTCGCACGCTTAAGGGGATAAGAACAGCATTCGAGTTGGACTCGGATACGGCTCAATCGGATAGGGATCCGATCGGATAGAGTCCTATGGGCTTACGACGTATGGGCGGCCAACTCTATGAGATTCGGATGGGATCCAATTCAAAATAGAGTCCTGATCGGCCACTAGTCCTAGTCGGCCAACTCTATATAAAGGAGGGAGGGGTGGAGAGCTGCGACACGTCAATTGCATCGCGTGCAACAGAAGTCGCCGAGATCAATCTCCACGGAAACCCTCCCCACTTTCGAGCCAAACCCTAGCCTTGCATCGCGTGCTAGCACACGGGTGTACGGCGTTCGTCCCCGGACGTGTGGATACCGGCAGGCGCCGCTACGTTGCGCGCCGTTGATCGGCTTCGGATCGGCCGCATCGGAGTGATCACCGTGGTGGAATCGGCGCGGTCGGGCGCATCGGAGCGAGGCGTGAGAACGCGCCCGGACGACTCGAATCGGCTGATTGGCGAATCGGCCGTCTCCGGGAATCGGCTACACTGTTCGGATCGGATTGCCCCGATTGGCTATTCCGCCGCACTCTACTCCAATCGGTAACGATCTATCGGCCCTTACTTGCAAGTGTTCCTGGTTTGCGCGGTTAAAGTTTTTGTTTTTGGCTAGCGTAGCCTCCGCGTAACCCTTCAACAACATATATCGCCCTCCTCCGTCGCAAGTCGACTGAGTCGTTTTTGTCTTTCAATCTTGATGTGGCACTTCTTAGTTCTCAAAGAATCTCTCTTGCGGAAAATGCCTCCATTGTTTCGAAGCCATATAAAATACACCATGAAGATGCGCCACTCGACTGCTAAGAAGCCAACCGGTGGCGTGGAGATCCGGAGCGATCCGTGGGAAAAGGACGGCCCGAGTGAAGACATCGGCAAGCGGGCGAGCAAGAGGAGGCTGGTTATTGATGACTCGGACGATGATGTCCCAGCCCCTCAAGCCGAAGTGACCCCTCCAAGGCTGTCACCGAAAATGGCGCCCAAGATCCGCCGATCAACCAGGTATGCCTTACGACTGAAATCGTGCTCTTAGTTAAAAACTTCCCCGTCTTCATCCCGGTTGTGCTCATCCTTCTCTTTGTAGGAGGCCCCAAAACATTGACCCCATTGGGCAGAGTGAGGGCCCAACCCCAGCTGCAACAACTGAGGCATCAAAGCCTGTGGATCAAAAACCCCAGAGCCCTCACCCGAGCGAGAGCGCTCCGAGTGAAAGGCCGTCACCTCCCAGTGAGGACGCCCCAAGGAAAGAGCCCCTGACCGCCAGCCGGGATTCCCCGACTGGAAACCAGTCGGCCGTAGAAGAACTCCCGGCTGCCACTCAAAGGGCCCCGACTGAAGACCGGTCGGACAAAAGCCAAGAAAGGAAAAGCAGCCGAGAAGTGCCGGTTAAAGATTCAGCCACCGAAACTAGTAAGTCTTGAATCAATCTCTAGCTTTTTAATCTCTAGTCAATTTTTCCCGTATCTTCATCTGCTCCTTCTGAACCATTCAGCCAAAGTAGAGGAGATCCCTAGGTTGCAGTCTTCTGAAACCTGGGTCCCTCCGGTCAAGATTGAGTGGCGTGATTCTGAAGGCCAGAGATAGGGCATCATCCTGAACAAGCAGATGGAGAACGAAGAAAGAGACATGCTTGTAGACAGCTTGAATGAAGCGACACGGCTGTTAAATGTGAGTTTTGCTCCTTTTCTGTTGTAGCTTTGTAATCGCTTTTCAGTCGATCAATCTTCTGAAATTGTGTGTAGAGGGTGTATTGCCGGTCGATGGCCAAAACCGATGCACTCTAGAAGTTGGTCCCACACTTGAATTCCCTGGAGAACATCCAGCAGGAGCTAAAGACCACTCAAGAGGAAGCTGCGTCGAGAGAAGCGGCTTTAAGAAGAGAGATAGCTGCACTCCGGGAGGATAACCTCGACCTCCGGGGTTTAGTCGGGAGTACGCTTAATCCCCTTTTTCTCTTTGTGCTTTAGTTGCAGTCTGTGTTGATCTTGGTCGTTGATAACCTTTTTCATTGTAGAAAACTCGTCGGAAGTCCACTCGCTCCAGGCCCAGCTGGAAGAAGCCAACATCAGCAAAGCCGAGCTGGAGACCGAGTTTGAAGATGAGCCTTTTTAAAACAGCGTTCTTTGCTTTGCTTTGTGGACCCCCGTTTTTGAGGACGGGAATCATTCGTGTTCATAGTACCTTATCCCTGGATCGAGTAGTTTGGTACCCACGAATACAGTTCTGAATTACCAGAGCAAAGTGCACGAATAGTCTTACATCAAAATTATTACAATAATAGGCCCGAAGGCAATATCCAATACATATAGGACCTACCGGTCCGGATACAACTGAAAACAGAAATTAGATAAGATAGCAGACGGAAGGCAGCAGCATGCCGATTGCCACAGGCAACGACTGGGGACTAAGACCTGTTGCGCTCCATTGTCTTCATTCCTCCTGGTAGTATGTGTACGGGTCTTCCTCATCTCCTTCATCTGGAGGTTTGTGCATATAGCAAGGGTGAGTACCCAACGTACTCAGCAAGCCAACACGGAATGATGCATATGATAGGGTTATTCAAAGGATGGCTATGGTTTATTTGCGCAAAGCCAATTTTCACAAATCATTTCACAAACCTAACATCTAGCTAGGTCAAGTTTTAGGTCCATAGTATATTAAGTCAGCGACGGTTCTGTCCATCATCCATTGTGATCCCAAGGATAGCTTCCGCCTCCGATTCGTCATGGTTTTCTGGGGTGTCTTCCCCTCCTCTCGATAGAGAAGTTGGTTTCCCCAACACATAAAGTCATTATGCAATCCCACCCATCATTTTAAAATTTATGAGTCCAGCCACGGGAGAAACTTGTCACGTCGCTCATTAACCGTGAGCACGGCTATTCGAATAGATTGATTTACTCACACTGCAGTGGATGTACACTTTACCCGTACTCCGCAACTACTCATTGAATGAGCTTACATCCCTCTACATGGGACGGTCACGACAAAGCCTTTCGATAACCTCACTTTGGCAGTACCCGCTCCATGAACTTAAGCCCTCATGCACTCTAGCCGTCATTTCCTAGTAGTGAGAGGAGTTCTGGCGTTCCCGGGGTAAGAGAAAGAATTGCTCTATCCTTGAACTTTCCACCTTCATGTCCTTTTCTTCATGTCTTTATTTCTTCATGTTGATCGCATGCCCGATCTCTCGCCCAGTACCAACCGCAGTACACCCCCTGCCGGTAGGCCCTTAACTTTCGTCCGGCACCCACCGGTGGTGCACCCCCACCGTAGGCCCTTACCTCAACGCCAACACACGAACCAACTATGCGGGGATACCGCCTCCGCTCGGCTATTTAATCGCTAGGTCTATACCCATTCGAGAAGTACGGTTGTACTGGCTCATTCTAAGTTGTAGTCTCATGGCTCGGTCCTTAACTGACCAGGGACGGTACTAGCCTTTCCTGGAATCCACCCAAATCCATCCATCTGCCCCGGTCTAAAAACGTTGGTTTTATATTTTTGTTTTTCCATCAAAACCATTTTCATCATGTTCAAGGCAATGTGGCGCTCATGTCTCCGCATGCCGTAGCTCAACTACCTTCCCTAAGGTAGCTGCCCAAGCATAAAGCTCTTTATAAAATCATGAGTATGCATGAACCTATGAATAGCATGGCTAAGCATTTTACCGAAGATATTCTCCGGTTGTATGTATCACATCGAGGGTTACAAGAAATAATTCTAAAGGTAATCAATAACAAGGCATGGCATAACAAGTATAGGTAATTCTTTGTGTATAGCATGCATGTTTAAAGTTTAAAACAACATCATTTTGCAATTGGGATCAATATGTTCAAAGAGTGTGATGACTTGCCTTGCTCGCACACTTGCTGGTTGGGGTCTTCCGCGTACTCAACGCCTTCCTCGGACGCTAATCGTACGTGCGAGAAATCAAATTTGAATTCGATTAGAATTCAAATAGAATCCAAGAAGATCCAAAAGAAAACCAAGTAAATCGCAATAGCGGCTCCTAACACTAGGCTATGACTCTACGCGAACCTATGGAGTTTCGACGAAATCCGAGTTAGAGCGAAAGGGTTATAAGGATTTGAAGTTTTGTAATGAATCCGATTTTGTTAAGAAGGGTGCGATATTTATTTTAATATGCTTAAAGTTTGAGAAATACTAGAGTTGATGATTCAATTAATAAAAAGGAAGTGGTTATCTTTAAATTTTATCAAAAATATTCGTTGGGTCGAGAAGCCTAGGGTTTATAATAATAAAAATTAATTGGTGACGTGGTCTACCGAAAATGGGTTGGGAAGGATTTAACATAAAACATATATGTCGAAAAAGGGTTGATCGGAAATTATGAAGATAGTTTATAATCTTTTGAAAAGATTCTTGTTTTATGAATATAACCTAAATGAATGAATGGCACCCCCAAGATATATAAACATTTTTGAAATTTATCGGATTAAAAGTTCGAAGTTTAGGTAAATATAAACTCCATAATTATTTGTAAAGCAATTTACAAGTAAATAAATAATCTTTTGAAAGATGCAAAATCTTTGTGAATAAAGTCTTAGAAGAGTTTAAAAGAATTTAAATATTTTCCTAGGATTTTTACCAAGCTTATTCTTATTTTTAATCCCTTAGAAAAATAAAAATTTTCAAAAATAATTGCTTTGGTCAGGAATCAAACTCGCACCCTCACTCTCACTCAGCCAAGCGCCCTCTTCTCGTTTCCTTCTCTCCTTTCTCTCTATTTCTTCCCTTCTTCACTCCCTTCTCTGGCTCTCTCTCTCTCTGACGTGTGGGCCGGCGAGAGAGGAAGGAGAAAGAAAAATGAAAATCGGCAAAATTTCACGTGGCTAGGGGTTCGAACTCGCGACCTTCGGCGTTATATGGCTAGGGTCCAGCCACTGCACTACCGAGCCGATCTCGTCTATCTACCACCCTCTCTTTCTTTTCTTTCTTCCCTCCTCTCTTCTTCTTCCTCGCGAGGCCGACGGCGCGGCACAGGGCGACGGAACGAGCCGACGACGGCGGCCTTGCCGCGGCGGCGGTGGCGCACGGTGCCGGCGGGATCCAGCGGCGTTCCGGCCGAACCAAGTGTTCCTAGAGTATCTAAGGGGCACGGGGATGCTAACTACGGGGTCGGTCTGGTCGGAAAAGAGCCGAGACGGCCTAGCGACGTGCGCATGGCGGCGGCCTAAACAGAGAGCTCGGCAGCGCTCGTCGCCGACGTGCTCCGGCGAGAAATCGGCTTGACCAAGCTAGGGAAAATGGTGCTTAGGGTTCATATATTTTCAACCTACCTTCAATTTGCTACGAAATCGGCCAAGGAGAACTAATTTTGGCTTCTCGCTCCGGGCGGCCGGGTTTAGGGTTCTTGGGTGTTTCGTGGAATTCTCGAGCTAGGGTGGATAGAATTTGGGGCAATTCGGGGAGGAGCTAGGTGAGAGGATTAGGAACAAATTTTTGTATTTTGAGTTTCGGTCATGGAGTCCTATTTATAGTCATCCACGTCGGTGTGGTTGCGCGGGCGGCGTGGGGACCGCGGCGGCGGGGTCGGCGTGGGCGACACACATCACGGGGCGGGCGATGCGACGGCGCAGCGTGGGCGACGCACGGCACGGGCGGGCGGCGCAACGGCGGCATTGACGCGGGGAGGCGCGATGGGGCGGCGGCATGGGCGCGGCGTGGCGGCGTCGGCTTGGCGCGGGCACGGTGCGGTCGACACGGCGGCGCGGTACAGCGTGGCATGGGCATGGTACGGTGGCGTGGGGCGCGGTGCTGCGGGCGCGACGCGCGGCGCGCGGTGGCGAGGCGGTCGGGGTCGGGGTACGGCGTCGAACACTTGGCGCGCAATGAATAGTGACCTTTCGCATTTTCCCGAATTAAATTTCCTAATTTCCCAATTCTATTTCCTTTCACACCAAAAATTCAAAATAAATTCTAATATTCCCAAAATAATTTTGAAATTATATTTTCAAACTTTTTCCCCACTTTTATTATTCATAATATATTTTTCTTATTTGATTTATTCCTCTTTTTAAATTTCAAGAAATTGAGACCTTTGATTAAAATACCCTTCTAATTTTCATATTTTCCCTTCGAATACTTTCACCATTTAAATCCAAAATTTTAATTACTTTTTCTTCTCCAATTTTTAGGGTTTAAACCAACATATATACTTTTCAAATAACTTTTGTAAATCCACAAAATTGTATATTTATCCTCTTTTAATATATATATATATATATTGAAATCCTATTCCCAGCTGGGATTCCAAACTTAGGGTTTTTATCAAATTTCTCATCAAAGCAAAAAAAGAACTCTTATGCAACTGAGCTGGCAAATAAGAACGATGAACATGATTAGAAGCAACGAATCCAAAGGTTTTTTTTGTAAGTTCTGATTTTTAGTTTCCGATTTTAATTTCTTCGATTTTTCAGGGTGTTACAAACCTACCCCCTTAACAATAAATCTCGTCCCCGAGATTTGGGTCGGGTCACGATTGAGAGTTGGTCGACATGATCACATAGGGCGGATCTATTTCGATTCCTTGCTTCTAATAACATAATGCTGTCAGTTCTTAATCCTTGGGGCATCCATCAAGCATACAAGGTTTAGTAGGTCTCTGTTTAAGTCGTATAATAGACTTGCTGTTCTAAACCTTAGGAACCTCTAGCTTAGAGATAGGTAGTGGTCTCGACATGATTGGGGTTTTAGGGGTTCCTGTAGGTGGCAAAAGGCTATCTTAAAGAAGGTTAGTGTCTAATCTGAAGATCAGGGTCATGTTACTCTACCCCCCTAACAATAAGTTTAAGCTTAGCATTTTAGGGTAAGGCCTATATTGGTGTCGGTATGGGGTACAACTATATCTCTCCTGGGTGAATGTACTATTATGGGTCTCTTAAGGTCTACCAGACGTAAGTTATGTATTGTGCTTGTCCTCGAGGTTATGAAAGAATGCGAAGTTTTGAAACCAAACAAAACTTCAACTTAGTTCAGAATGGATGGAGAACGTACCCATTAGCATGATCTGGTCCTCCTGGGCCTCTTCAGCATGCACATGGTTCACTTGGCCATGGCGGATTCCAATGGTGGCCTTCTTCGGCTGGGGTGTCCCGAACAGTCTGCGTCCAGGTACCGGGGCAGGGGTCCCTCTTACAGCAATGGCGTTGGCTCCAGTACGAACGGGGGTGTTACGTGGCTTAGGGCAGTGATTGGCGAAATGTCCATATTCCCCATAGTTGAAGCAGTTCACGTTCTTAAGTCTTGGGGTCGCCAAGGTAGGTGCCGGGGTACGGAAAGGGGTGGCAGGTGGCCTGCTTGTGTTGCCGGGTGCAACGGGGCGATTGGTCATTGTGACGGCTGGCTTCCAACCTGTTGGTGTTGCTCCTTTGGGTCGCTGGGGTGTTCCTTGAATCGGGCGGGCTAGAGCAAGTCTTCTCTTTCGGTTGTTTTCAACCGTCCTTTGGTCATGCTCAAGCCTTACGACCTTGTTGATGAGGCTCTGAAAGCTAGCGTGGTCCTGACTGATCATCGGTCCTCTTAACTCGTCGTTCAGTCCTTCAATAAACTTGTCCATCTTTTCCTCTTCATCTGCCAGATCGCTTGTGGCGTAACGGGCAAGCTGCGTGAACTTGTTAAGGTACTCTTGTACCGTGGTGTTTCCTTGGCGTAGCCTGCGGAACTCTTTTTTCTTCATCCTCATAACCGTGGCTGGTACGAAATTTTCACGGAAGGCAGCCGTGAATTCCTCCCATGTTGGTTCTCCGGTATCTTCAGCCCGGGTTTCTTTGTAAGTGTCCCACCAATCACTTGCGGGACCTTCTAGTTGGTTAGTGGCGAAGATGACTCTATCATCCTCTCGAACTCGGACGAGGGTTAGCTTCTTTTCTATTACTCTTAGCCAATCCTCGGCATCCATAGGTTCTTCTGCCATAGCGAAGGTGGGTGGCTTGGCTCTCATAAACTTGCCTAAGCTTGATCCTCCGCGTTGTCCTTGGTTGTTGGCGATGGCTTGAAGTAGTTGGGTCTGTAAAGTCATGACTTCCGCTAGGGTGGAGGGGTTAGGCTCCAGCGGGTTCTCAGTAGCTGCTGAGGCTCTGCGACGGTGCGCCATCTGAGGAATATAGATGGGGTAAGGGATTAGGCCTACTAAGGTCACGATTCTAATCGATCCCGTTTCTTTTCTTTTTGTTTACTTTAAGTTGTTTCAAATGATCTTTTGCACACACAAGCATGGTGGAATAAACTCATTTAAGATGTAGCATAGAACTTTATATTAGTTCATAAACATTACATCATAGGAGGGGTACATCGGACTGCCATGCACAGTCCCACACAACATAATACAATGACAACTAACATCGGTCTAGGCTCTTCATATATGAAGGGGAAAGGGTATGGTTATTGCTGTCTTAACTCCATCCAAAGCAAGACCGGGGTTGATGCAGACTTCTCGTCTAGTGGTTTGGGTTGTTGCCCAATCTGGGGTTGTTGCCACCTATGACTGTTGCATTGTCACCGGTGAGAGGAGGGATGCTGTGTGGCTTGGGGCATTGGTTGGCATAGTGTCCAAATTCCTCACAGTTGAAGCAAGTCACATTCCTTTTCCTTGGGGCTGCCAGAATAGGTGTTGGAGTGCGAAACGGTGCGGTAGTTGTCCTAGGGTAGTCATTGGCATAGTGCCCTAAATCTCCATAGTTGAAGCAGTGCACATTCTTCCTTAGACATCGGGGAATCTCCTCAGCATCTTCAGGGGTACACACTGTGCTTGTGATGATCATCCTGCCAGTACCACCTGTATTCCATTTTGGTGACTTCCTCTTCTTGGGGTTAGATGGTGGCGAACTGAAATCTTGGCCGGTTGTTGGATTGGATTCTTTATCATCTCTTCCGTACTGTACCTCTCTCTCGATCGGGGTCCTGATGTGCTTGTCCCATGTACCTTTCCTTATTCCATATCCTTGTTCCATGAAATCGTAGCGGGGGTCAAGTGTTTCCTCCTATCCTAATAGCGGGTTTGGCGTTACTGCTCTCTGTGGGCTTGAAAGTATATTCGCAGGAGTGGAGTCGGAACGTACCGACGTTGCTCTGGACACGAACCCAAAACTTGAAGGTGTCGTTGCATTTGCTGCACCATCATGATCATCAATCATGTCTGGCTAGCCATTATCTGGGCTAAGGTCGGATTCATAGGGAAAGAGGGTGGAATGTCCATAGGGTCGCTCTAGGTTGATCCATGAGATTGGTGAGATCTTGATTTCCTGCCCTTGTTCTTTCCCATCTATTGTGTGAGAGAGAAAGAAATTAGAAGAAAGGTTAAGCTCTAGTTGGGACCTTATTTCTGTGTACTCTTATTGCTTTAGCGGGTGGAACAAACAATCTCCCAAGCTTTAACAGGGTCACAGTCCTATATCTATTTTTGAAGATAGTTTAGGGTTTAGAGAAAGGTAATTGGTAAAATCAAATGTTTGTAGAGAAATTGGGGTAAGAGAGAAAAATATGTTTGTTTTGTGAAAATAGTTTGTATTTCCAAAATAATCCTATGTAAGGATATTTCCCTTTGACCAGCTATAAAGGGGTGAGGCGCTAGTTGGTCTTATCCTACAGTCACACTGCTCTGATACCAGCTCTGTGGACCCCCGTTTTTGAGGACGGGAATCATTCGTGTTCATAGTACCTTATCCCTAGATCGAGTAGTTTGGTACCCACGAATACAGTTCTGAATTACCAGGTGCAAAGTGCACGAATAGTCTTACATCAAAATTATTACAATAATAGGCCCAAAGGCAATATCCAATACATATAGGACCTACCGGTCCGGATACAACTGAAAACATAAATTATATAAGATAGCAGACGGAAGGCAGCAGCATGCCGATTGCCACAGGCAACGACTGGGGACTAAGACCTGTTGCGCTCCATTGTCTTCATTCCTCCTGGTAGTATGTGTACGGGTCTTCCTCATCTCCTTCATCTGGAGGTTTGTGCGTATAGCAAGGGTGAGTACCCAACGTACTCAGCAAGCCAACACGGAATGATGCATATGATAGGGTTATTCAAAGGATGGCTATGGTTTATTTGCGCAAAGCCAATTTTCACAAATCATTTCACAAACCTAACATCTAGCTTGGTCAAGTTTTAGGTCCATAGTATATTAAGTCAGCGACAGTTCTGTCCACCATCCATTGTGATCCCAAGGATAGCTTCCCGCCTCCTATTCGTCATGGTTTTCTGGGGGTGTCTTCCCCCTCCTCTCAGATAGAGAAGTTGGTTTCCCCAGCACATAAAGTCATTATGCAATCCCACCCATCATTTTAAAATTTATGAGTCTAGCCACGGGAGAAACTTGTCACGTCGCTCATTAACCGTGAGCACGGCTATTCGAATAGATTGATTTACTCACACTGCAGTGGATGTACACTTTACCCGTACTCCGCAACTACTCATTGAATGAGCTTACATCCCTCTACATGGGACGGTCACGACAAAGCCTTTCGATAACCTCACTTTGGCAGTACCCGCTCCATGAACTTAAGCCCTCATGCACTCTAGCCGTCATTTCCTAGTAGTGAGAGGAGTTCTGGCGTTCCCGGGGTAAGAGAAAGAATTGCTCTATCCTTGAACTTTCCACCTTCATGTCCTTTTCTTCATGTCTTTATTTCTTCATGTTGATCGCATGCCCGATCTCTGCCCAGGTACCAACCAGCGGTACACCCCCTGCCGGTAGGCCCTTAACTTTCGTCCGGGCACCCACCAGTGGTGCACCCCCACCGGTAGGCCCTTACCTCAACGCCAACACCTGAACCAACTATGCAGGGATACTGCCTCCGCTCGGCTATTTAATCAGCTAGGTCTATACCCATTCGAGAAGTACGGTTGTACTGGCTCGTTCTAAGTTGTAGTCTCATGGCTCGGTCCTTAACTGACCAGGGACGGTACTAGCCTTTCCTGGAATCCACCCAAATCCATCCATCTGCCCCGGTCTAAAAACGTTGGTTTCATATTTTTGTTTTTCCATCAAAACCATTTTCATGTTCAAGGCAATGTGGCGCTCATGTCTCCACATGCCGTAGCTCAACTACCTTCCCTAAGGTAGTTGCCCCAGCATAAAGCTCTTTATAAAATCATGAGTATGCATGAACCTATGAATAGCATGGCTAAGCATTTTATCGAAGATATTCTCCGGTTGTATGTATCACATCGAGGGTTACAAGGAATAATTCTAAAGGTAATCAATAACAAGGCATGACATAAGAAGTATAGGTAATTCTTTGTGTATAGCATGCATGTTTAAAGTTTAAAGCAACATCATTTCGCAATTGGGATCAATATGTTCAAAGAGTGTGATGACTTGCCTTGCTCGCACACTTGCTGGCTGGGGTCTTTCGCGTGCTCAACGCCTTCCTCGGACGCTAATCGTACGTGCGAGAAATCAAATTTGAATTCGATTAGAATTCAAATAGAATCCAGTAAGATCCAAAAGAAAACCAAGCAAATCGCAATAGCGGCTCCTAACACTAGGCTATGACTCTACACGAACCTAGGCTGGAGTTTCGACGAAATCCGAGTTAGAGTGAAAGGGTTATAAGGATTTGAAGTTTTGTAATGAATCCGATTTTGTTAAGAAGGGTGCGATATTTATTTTAATATGCTTAAAGTTTGAGAAATACTAGAGTTGATGATTTAATTAATAAAAAGGAAGTGGTTATCTTTAAATTTTATCAAAAATATTCGTTGGGTCGAGAAGCCTAGGGTTTATAATAACCAAAATTAATTGGTGACGCGGTCTACCGACAATGGGTTGGGAAGGATTTAACATAAAACATATATGTCGAAAAAGGGTTGATCGGAAATTATGAAGATAGTTTATAATCTTTTGAAAAGATTCTTGTTTTATGAATATAACCTAAATGAATGAATGGGCCCCCCAAGATATATAAACATTTTTGAAATTTATCGGATTAAAAGTTCGAAGTTTAGGTAAATATAAACTCCATAATTATTTGTAAAGCAATTTAAAAGTAAATAAATAAACTCTTTTGAAAGATGCAAAATCTTTGTGAATAAAGTCTTAGAAGAGTTTAAAAGAATTTAAATATTTTCTTAGGATTTTTACCAAGCTTATTCTTATTTTTAATCCCTTAGAAAAATAAAAATTTTCAAAAAAAATTGCTTTGGTCACGAATCAAACCCGCACCCTCACTCTCACTCAGCCCAGCCTTCTCCACTGGGCCAGCGCCCTCTTCTCGTTTCCTTCTCTCCTTTCTCTCTTTTTCTTCCCTTCTTCACTCCCTTCTCTATTCTCTGTTCTCTGGCTCTCTCTCTCTCTGACGTGTGGGGCCGGCGGGAGAAGAAGGAGAAAGAAAAATGAAAATCGGCAAAATTTCGCGCAGCTGGGGGTTCGAACTCGCGACCTTCGGCGTTATACGGCTCGGCTCCAGCCACTGCGCTACCGAGCCGATCTCGTCTATCTACCATCCTCTCTTTCTTTTCTTTCTTCCCTCCTCTCTTCTTCTTCCTCGCAAGGCGACGCGCGCGCACGCGAACAACGGCGAGGGGACCGAGCTCGGCATCTAATCGATCCTACTCCCTCTAGGTGACATAAGGAACTCTCCCGAGGCATAACCGAACCGAGGAGGCGGCGGAACGAGCCGGCGACGGCGGCCTTGCCGAGGCGGCGGTGGCGCACGGTGCTACGGGATCCGGCGGTGTTCCGGCCGAACCAAGTGTTCCCAGAGTATCTAAGGGGCACGGGGATGCTAACTACGGGATCGGTCTGGTCGGAAAAGAGCCGAGACGGCCTAGCGATGTGCGCATGGCGGCGCCTAAAGAGCTCGCGGCGCTCGCCGCCGACGTGCTCCGACGAGAAATTGGCTTGACCAAGCTAGGGAAAATGATGCTTAGGGTTCATATATTGTCAACGTACCTTCAATTTGCTACGAAATCAGCCGAGGAGAACTAATTTTGGCTTCTCGCTCCGGGTGGCCGGGTTTAGGGTTCTTGGGTGTTTCGTGGAATTCTCGAGCTAGGGTGGATAGAATTTGGGGCAATTCGGGGAGGAGCTAGGTGAGAGGATTAGGAACAAATTTTTGTATTTTGAGTTTCGGCCGAGGAGTCCTATTTATAGCCATCCACGTCGGTGTGGTTGTGCGGGCGGCGTGGGGACGCGCGGCAACGGGGTCGGCGTGGCCACGCACGGCACAGGGCGGGCGATGCGACGGCGCAGCATGGCTGACGCACGGCACAGGGCGGACGACGTGACGGCGGCGTTGACGTGGGGAGGTGTGATGGGACGGCGGCATGGGCGCGACGTGGGAGTGGCGTGGCTGACGTCGGCTTGGCACGGGCACAGTGCGGTCGACACGACAGCGCGGTACGGCGTGGCATGGGCATGGTACGGTGGCGTGGGGCACAGTGCTGCGGGCGCGACGCGCGGCGCGCGGTGGCGAGGCGGTCCGGGGTCCGGGGTATGGCGTCGAACACTTGGCGCGCAATGAATAGTGACCTTTCGCATTTTCCCGAATTAAATTTCCTAATTTTCCAATTCTATTTCCTTTCACCCCAAAAATTCAAAATAAATTCTAATATTCCCAAAATAATTTTGAAATTATATTTTCAAACTTTTTCCCCACTTTTATTATTCAGAATATATTTTTCTTATTTGATTTATTCCTCTTTTTAAATTTCATGAAATTGAGACCTTTGATTAAAATACCCTTATAATTTTCATATTTTCCCTTCAGAATACTTTCACCATTTAAATCCAAAATTTTAATTACTTTTCTTCTCCAATTTTTAGGGTTTAAACCAACATATATACTTTTCAAATAACTTTTTAAATCCACAAAATTGTATATTTATCCTCTTTTTAATATATATATATATATATATATATATATATATATATTGAAATCCTATTCCCAGCTAGGATTCCAAACTTAGGGTTTTTATCCAATTTCTCATCAAAGCAAAAAAAGAACTCTTATGCAACTGAGCTGGCAAATAAGAACGATGAACACGATTAGAAGCAACGAATCCAAAGGTTTTTTTGTAAGTTTCGATTTTTAGTTTCCAATTTTAATTTCTTCGATTTTTCAGGGTGTTACATGGTTCGTCTTCGAATGCTTTGTATGATCGTATATCTTTGGCTGCTTACAAGATCAAGACCCGAGCTCAGTACGATGTTTTTGTTGAGAGGGTCAAAAAAGCCGAAAGCGTTAGGGAAGATGTTGCTAACGCGGCGACGCCGATCCTATTGTCGCTGTTCTACAATGGACTCGGGGCCAGCTTGTTGGACACCGTCGAGGTCTTCGATAAGCTTAGGTGAGCCCCTGATCAATATTTGGCCAACGTTTCTGAGGCCGCCATCATGGGAGCGGGCTTCGCCCTTGCACAGACCAAATCGCTCTACCCCCGAGTGGACGTTGATTCAGTCGGGGAGGGCTTCGCCGATGGTACTTCAGATGAGCAGGCCCTGGAGTTGATTAGCGAAGCGCAGGAGTCCGCCAAAAAAGTAGCGTCCGATGTAGTGAACCACTTTCGAGCTTGACTGCTTTCATGAACATTGCATGTCTATGACTTTTTGATGTGACTTGTAAATATTCAGCTTATTTATGTTAATGCCTTGATCCGAGTTTTTATGTAAAATTTCTTAAGTAATTTTCGTCCTACTGTCACAAGCCTAAGCTTGATTAGGTCATTGAAAAATTCTCAGACCTTATACGTTGAACTCGAATCAAAGAGCATTAAACAATGATAAACCAAATATGCATAAGTTGCTGAAGAAAACCATGCTTTATTGACATATGTACAGCCGCCGACTGCTAACTCAAGAAGTCATCTTGCTTGAGGTTGGCAGTCAAGAAGAATATGAAACTTAAGGCAATTTAAGCATAGTATCATCGAAGATGCTCGATGTTCCAGGAGTTCTCCACCATAGATCCGTCTTCACGCTTTAATCAGTATGCACCTGGCCGAGTCACCTCAGCAATTATATACGGTCCTTCCCATAATGGGGATAATTTGTGACGGTCCTTGGTGGTTTGAATCTTGTGTAGAACCAAATCGCCAACGATAAAAGCTTGTGCTCGAACGTTGCGACTGTGGTATCGTCTGAGTCCTTGAAGATATCTTGCCGACTAGATGAGGGCTGCCTCACGGGCCTCTTCTAGTCGGGTGAGGTCATCCACTCGGTCTTGATCGTAGCGTTCATTGTTAAAGCTATGGACTCGGAGTGATTCGTACTCCATTTCGTTCGACAACATGGCTTCTGCGCCATAGACCAGAAAGAAAGGAGTTTGGCCGGTAGCCCGACTGGGCGTAGTCCGCAGAGACCACAGAACCGAGGGAAGCTCTTGAACCCACTTGCCGGCATAAGGATTTAGCCGGTCAAACACTCGGGCCTTGATGCCTTGAAGAACCATGCCATTGGCACGTTCAACTTGTCCATTGCTTTTGGGATGTGCGACCGATGCGTAGCAGATTTTGATCCCAAAGTCTTCACAGAATTCCTTGAAGATGCCTCCAGTGAATTGAGTCCCGTTGTCGGTTATTATTCTGTTTGGGACGCCGAAACGGTGCACAATGTTGAGGATGAAGTCTCGTGCCTTGTCAGCGGTGATCATAGCAACCGGCTTAGCTTCGATCCACTTGGAGAATTTATCAATTGTGATGAATAAGTGTGTGAATCCTCCTGGAGCCTTTTTGAAAGGACCAACCATGTCTAAGCCCCATACCGCAAACGGCCAGGATAATGGAATTGTTTGTAGTTCTTGGGCTGGGACATGACTTTGCCGAGCGAAGAACTGGCAACCTTCGCACGTGCGGACCACCTTGTCGGCATCGGAGACCGCCGTGAGCCAGAAGAAACCTTGTCTGTAGGCTTTGCCCACCAAGGTGTGCGCTGCCGCGTGGCTCCCGCATATGCCTGAGTGGATATCTTGGAGTAGCTATCGTCCTTCCTCAGGTGTGATGCATCTCATCAGGACTTCAGAGGGGCTCCTCTTGTATAGATCAAAATCAACCATGACATAAGCTTGACAGCGACGTCGGACGCGTTCTGCCTCATCCCGGTCTTCCGGCAGCTCTTGCTGAGTTAAAAATCTGATGAGCGGTGTCCTCCAGTCGGCGTCAATCATGGCGACCTGGTCTGCAGTTTGCTTGTTGGGAGTTGGTTTGGCTTCAACAGTTGGCTCGTAGAGATGCTCTACGAAAACATCTGTTGGAGCAGCTTCTCGCTTGGACCCGAACTGCGCCAACTTGTCAGCTGCCTCGTTATTATGTCTTAGGACATGAGATAGCTCTAGTCCGTCAAACCTGTCTTCAAGTTTGCGGACTTCTTGCCGGTAGACCTCCATGGTGTCATTCAGGCAGGACCAGTCTTTCATTACTTGATTGACGATCAGTTGGGAATCCCCTTTCACGATGAGCCGACGTATCCTGAGTGAGACCACGAGCCACAGTCCATGTAGCAGGGCTTCGTACTCGGCGACGTTGTGAGAGGCAGAGAGGTGGAGGTGAAAAACGTATCTTAGCCTTTCCCCAGTCGGGGAGATCAGCATGACTCCTGCTCCCAGGCCAGTGATCCTCTTGGATCCGTCAAAATGCATGGTCCAATATTGCAGGTCCTCTCGAGGCACATCTTCTTGCTGTTTGGTTCACTCGGCTAAGAAATCCGCCAAGACTGGTGACTTTACAGACGTCTTCGCCTTGAAAGTTAAGTCCAGCGGCATCAGTTCCAGGACGCACTTCTCGATGCGCCCAGTCGCTTCTCGATTGTGGATGACATCGCCGAGTGGAAAGGAAGTGACGATGGTGACCTTGAAAGTAGTGTGCCAATTTCCTCGCGGTTATCAGAACACCATATAGCAATTTTTGTACCTGAGGGTAGTGAATTTTGGCTCCTGCCAATACTTCGCTAACGAAGTAGATTGGCCTCTGAATCTTCTGGATTCGCACTTCTTCTTCGCGCTCGACCACGAGGACCGTACTGACCTCTTGGTGAATGGCTGAGACATACAGTAGCAGGGGCTCTTGTGGCTGAGGTGATGCTAGGACGGGCGGTGTCGTGAGAAATTCTTTAAAATCTTCAAAGGCCTTGTGGGCTTCCGTGGTCCACTGGGAGTCGTCCATTTTCTTTAACAACCTGAAGAAAGGCATGCCTCTTTCGCCGAGTCGAGAGATGAATCGGCTTAGCGCCGCCATGCAGCCAGTAAGCTTCTGGACGTCCTTTTGGTTACTCGGGGGCTTCATGTTCAGGATAGCATTGATTTTTCTGGATTGGCTTCAATGCCGCGATGTGACACCATGAAGCCGAGCAGTTTGCCTGAGGGCACGCCGAATGTGCACTTCTCCGGGTTCAACTTCATTCTGAAGGCCCGGATGTTCGCGAAGGTTTCTTCTAGGTCGGCGATCAGGTCTTCTTTCTGCTTGGTTTTGATGATGACGTTGTCGACGTAAGCTTCCACGTTCTTCCCGATCTGCGTCTTAAAACACCTTTGGATCATGCGTTGGTATGTGGCTCCGGCGTTCTTCAAGCCGAAAGGCATCATGATGTAGCAATAGGCCCCAAACGGCGTGATGAATGATGTTTTCAGGCAATCGGATTCCTTCAAGCTGATTTGGTGGTAGCCCGAGTAACAATCCAAAAAGCTCAGGAGTTGGCAACCGGCTGTTGAGTCCATGACTTGGTCGATGCGAGGCAACCCGATTGGATCTTTGGGGCAGGCCTTGTTGAGGTCAGTGTAGTCAACGCACATGCACCATTGCCCTGTCTTCTTCCGAACCAGAACCGGGTTAGCCAACCAGTCGGGATGTAAAACTTCCTTAATAAAACTGGCAGCTAAGAGCTTTGTGAGTTCTTCCTTGATGGCATCTTTTCGATCCTGTGCAAACCTGCGTAATCGTTGTTTGATTGGTTTTGCGTCATCTTTGACGTGTAAAGAGTGCTCGATCACCTCCCTAGGAATTCCAGGCATATCAGATGGTTTCCAAGCAAAAACATCTTTATTATTTTAGAGGAAGGTGACGAGTGCACTTTCCTATTTAGGATCTAGCTCAGCGCCGATTACAGCGGTTTTTGAGGGATCCGATGGATCAAGGGAGATCTTCTTCGTTTTGACGTCGCCTTGTCCTGATTTGGCTATCTTCTTCGCAGGGATCTCACCCTCTACAGAAGTTGATGCGGCCAATCGGATTTCCTCCTGGCCACGTGATCTCTCACGAGATTGGGCCAGGTCACAGCTTTCCTTGTCGCAGGTGAAGGCTTGCTTGACGTCGCTGCAAAGAGTGATGACGCCGTTTGGACCCGGCATCTTGATGCAGAGGTAGGAATAGTGCGGTATCACCATAAACTTGGCGAGTGCAGGCCTTTCGAGGATCGCGTGGTAGGTCGTCTCGAAGTCGGCCACCTCGAAAGTGATATTCTCCGTTCGGAAGTTCTCGCGAACTCCGAAGGTGACTGGAAGGGCGATGTGCCCGTGTGGTGTGGACGACAGCCCTGGGATAACTTCATGGAAGGGGGCTGAGCTTGCCTTGAGTTCGGCTCTCGGGATTTGCATCTCGTCCAAGGTCTTGGCGAACAGAATATTGAGGGCGCTGCCCCCATCAATGAGGAAGCGCTTCAGTTTGATGTTGCGGACCACCGGGTCTAATACGAGTGGATAACGGCTCGGGTGAACCACTCGGTCAGGGTGATCTGAGCGGTCAAACGTGATGGCCACTTCCGACCATCATAGGTACTGTGGGACTTCGGGTTGTGCCGTGTTGACCTCGCGGTCGGTTAGCTTCTGTTTCCTCTTGGATTCATAGGCTTGCGGCCCCCCGAAGATGTGATTCAGCTCGTCTACGGGGTCTTGAAAGGGCTCCATATTTCCAGCCGGGTTGTTCTTTTTGGTGCCCGATGGACCGGCTTCGTCAGTCGACTTCTTGTTGAGTTGTGCCGCATATTGCTCGGCGAATTGCTTGTAAATAAAGCAATCTTTGGCCGCGTGCTTGTGGTTACGATGATGCGTGCACTGAGCGTTCATGATAGCGTCATAGGCCGCGACTCGGGGACGGCGTTGGGAGTTGGACGTTGCGACAACTAGGTCTTCAGGTCGGCGCTTGCGGTCCTTCTGGCCCTAGTTGTTGTTGCCATTATCCTTCTTAGGATGCCGGCTTCCTCCCGATTGCTTGTCGTCCCTCCTGTTAGGCCGATCTTGGCGCGCTGCTTTGATCGCGTCGCTGGACTTGGCGTATGAGTTCGCCGTCTCGAACATCTGCTTCACAGTCTTCGATGGTTTGCACCCAAATTTTCCGATCAACAGTTCATCATGGACTCCCTTCTGGAAGGCGTCGATGATGATGTCGTCGGTGATGTTGGGGATCTTGTTGCGTTTTTCGGAGAAGCGTCGGATGTAGTCCTTCAATGGCTCATCCGGCTTTTGGACGACGTTGTAGAGGTCGAAGTGGGTCCCAGGCCTTTCGAAGGGGCCTTGGAAGTTGGCGATGAAGTGGTCCCTTAGCTCGCTCCACGAGTTGATCGAGCCTCTTGGCAAGCTTGTGAGCCAATTCCTGGCTGAGTTAGCAAGGGCAACGGACAGGTAATTGGCCATGGCCTTGTTGTCACCTCCTGCCGCACGGATGGCGAGGGTGTACACGGTTAGCCACGACTCGGGGTCGGTCTTCCCGTCGTACTTCTCGATTCCAGTCGGCTTGAAACCGTTCGGCCAATGCACCCGGCGCAGGTCCCGAGTGAAAGCGGGTACTCCATCGTCATTGCTGTCGGGCGAGCCCCTTCGATCTTCGCAGCAGCGTTGATCTCGTTCTTGATAGCATCAGTCGAGGACTTCCCGTAGATCGCTCGGCGGGGTCCTTGGCAGGCTGCTTCGGTGGTTGGAGTTATTGCTACGGTGGACCCGGTGATGGACGGGCGGTTGTCCATGCCGTTTCTCGCGGGAGTCGGCCGATTGCTCGTGATGCTTGCGCGTGGTCTCTTGGCGAAGGTCTCTTGACCTAGTGGCCGCCCGGTCTTGCTCGGGCCTCCTGTAATCCTTTGACCTCAACGGCGGGAGTCGGCTTCTGTCGGGCGTTTCTGCCATGGACTCAGTCGGCCTTCGCACTGAGGTGGAGGGAGAACCGTAGGCTGTAGCCGCGACGATGGTCTTGATCTTGTCCAAGATTGGCATCATGTCGGGGGGCGCCGTCTCGATCACGGTGTCCAGGAGCGTAAGGGCAGCGACAACGTTTTGCTGAGGCGTCTGGAAGATGTTGGTGTTGTGGATTCGCGTTTGGAGTATGGCCTCCTGAGCGGATCGTCCGGTTGCCCTCAGATCCCGCTTTCTTCTGTCGGCTTCCTCCTTGCGCTTCTTCTCCTCTTCCGCCAGCTTGCGCTCTTGCTCAAGTTTGGCTTGTTCTTCTTCTGCGACCCTACGGGCCATGGCTGAGTCAGTCTCGGCCACCTCAGCCATGAGGACGTCGAAGCACTTTGGCTCGTAGTCCTTATCGCAGTCGGAGTCGTTGGCTTCATCCGAGGGGATGCCGTAGAGGTCGTCGAAGCTTGAAGAGCTGAGGTATTCATCGAGCTCCGAGGATGAGCATGACCCGAACGGTTGGAGGATGACCGCGACTTCCCTCGAGCCTGGGTTGCTCGAATCTGGATCGTTCCAGTCCGAGTCGTAGCTTGATGACGTGGATCCCCCTGAGTGGGTCAATCTCGACTCGGGGGAGAGGAGCTTGTAGTAGATCTCAGCGGCGTTTGGTAATCCAAACGGCGCCGAGAGGTTTTCTCCCGAGTAGATTGGTTCCAACGGGGAGATGAGGTGACAGCTGTAGATCTCAGTGGCGTTCGGTAGTCCGAACGGCGCCGAGTGGATTCCTCCTTCAGAGTAGATGGACTGCATCTTGGACATCAGAACTATGTCGCAGATCTCACCGGCGTTCGGTAACCCGAACGGCGCCGAGCAGGTTCCCCCTCTCGATTGGTCCGAATCCGAGTCGGAGGAGGAAAGCTTGTTGAAGTCGTTTGACGGCGAAGTCGCCGATGCCTGGAGAAGATCCCATCGCGCTTGCCGGTGAGATTGTCGAAGAAGTCTTGACGCGCGGCCCCTACCTGGCGCGCCAACTGTCGAAACTCGGTTTCAGCAATAGAATTTTGGGGGTGCAGTCAAGATCGTCAAGCACAATGGGTTAATTGGAAAACAAGATTTAGACAGGTTCATGCCCTCTCGTGAGGTAAAACCCTACTCCTGTTTCGGGGATTCGATCCGCCGAGTGTTTATTGATCTCAAGATCTGTTGCTCTTGTCTCTAAAGATAATAGCTTATGAATCTCTAATATCCCTCAAGGGACGCCCCTTACCCCCCTTATATAGTCTTGGGAGGCGGGCTTACAAATCGGAAACCCTATCTTATTCTAAGTCAGTTTTCTCAATCTTACCAAACCATGACCATGAGCCGTTGCCTTACCCAATCGGCAACGTAACACCCAAGTCATAGTTGGTTTACATAATTAGCAGGCGCAACCTATCCCTATCTCCAGTCGGATAAGCCTGCCATGTAGATATTCGATTGCCATAATCTCCACAGTTATATTGTATTTGTGAACTATAAAAATAATTCATGTGAACTATATTGTATTCAATACAATGTAGCTCTGCACCCATACGTTCAACAGATCACAGGTTCGACTCCACCTTTGCACGCACGGCTATGAATTTTTCCTCACGTTGCATGAATCTTGAGGCAAATAATTGTTACATGTTACGTAGCAATTCTGTTTCACTTTAGACCAGTTCTTGTTACCAAATCATTTTACTTTGAACTAGTGGCCTACAAGTCGGTACTAACCTTTAATCACGATCTTGCTTGTACCATCATTCTGGCTCAATCGTGACCTCCGCCGATGCCGCCCCCCAACTCAACCACATCCTTCGCACGCGCCACATCCTCGGCTTAACCACTACCACTGCCGGGCGTCGCCCCTAACTCAATTTTGCGCTCTGCCTATGCCACCTCCCTATAAATCTAGAAGCGCACGGATATACCGTTATAGCATTTCACCCAGGGAGTATTCCAAGGGTATCGTTATTTATTTTATCCCAAAGGAAGACTGTGGTCTTGAAGAGAATACTAAGATGTCGTGGATATTCATAAGCTATAGATGGGATACCTTAGTCCAAACAGGGCTAAGATAATTATATGATAAAGGTAGTGTGACACACACAGAAGATTCCTAGATAAATGATACACTAGTGCTAAGTGAAGAGTAGTAATTAGAGTCAAGTTCCTATAGTTTTTCTAGTTAGAGTACATAGTTTAATTACTTATTCTAGCTATGCCTAAACCCAGTTCTATGCTCCGAGGAATACAGGGGTACCACCGCCCAGTGGCCTAGCCTGCCACCACGAAACGATCTCTTACTGTTCGCCCTACATCAAATCTGAATGTTGAGGAATACAAAGGACGGATAGGGCTATCACCGTTTGTCCCTACCTCTCACCTGTGGGAAGTGGTCATAACCAATGTCTATGAAATAATCTAAGCATCATACTTACATTACCATAAAATACCTCTACCTTTCATGAACAAGATAACGACAAACCTACATCCTAATTGCTCATTGGACCGTGTCCGTGGCAATAGAGTTACTCGCCTAAACATAACAAGACTATGAATTAAACTAATAATGGAACTCTTATCTTCTAAAGCATAAGAAGTACCACACTCATATGAACTAGAATATAATATCTTTATTAAGCTCAAAGTCATACAAAGGAAAAAGAGTAATAAAGACATACCCGAATTTCGAAGGCGACTCGAGAACTAAAAAGAACTCTAAACTACTTCCTAACTCCACTAGCCTATATCACTAAGATAGAACTTGTAGGATCTTCTTCTTGTGGTGTGTGTTGAACCGAAGTTAGCTCCGCCTTTTATAGCCTCCCAATAACGGTTGTATGGCAGTTTCCAACAACCATACCCACCTTACCGACCTTAGAAGCCAATAAGGAGGTGAGACGTCAAATGTCGGTGGCGTTGGGCTCAAGGGTGGTTCGGCCGAACCCCCACAACCTCCTTTCGCCATCGCCTTTCTCCTGAGGCAGCCATGTGGGCCCCTAAGGCGGTTCCCGGTGGTTTGGTCCCATCCTAAGTCGGTTTCACCTGACTTGTGGGCCCTCCGATGAGTGGGAATCTGACGTGGTGATCGCTGATTTGTTGGAGTTGTGTTTCTTCGTCACGCGAGCTCAAATTTGCTTTGATTAAGTGATAAATGTTCCTACAAGCATCTAAAGTCCAAGGACATGTGAAACTTTATTAATTCTAAACCTAAATGCCAGTAGCGGACACTTTTTCCCTTTTATTTTCGAGGTCTCTGACAGTCATAATCGTGACTTAACGACCATCAACAAACTCCCCCAAGCTTATCCCTTGATCGTCCCTGAGCAAAGTCAAGACTTAGGCTCGATGGATCAGGAGTTGCTACCCTGTTCTATTTCTCTAAAGTACCATGCCTACAACCAAGTATTCTACCTAGAATTGAATAAGATGGCAATGGTAATCTCACCCATATTACCTTAGTCCTCATGGGAGCTTCGGCTTTACTTTGTCTTGGGCGGTTGAGAAACAGAATGGTAGATGAGAGTGTTATTTCTCTTACCCCTTGTTCCACTTTAGTCCGGAGATTTTTTTAAAGTTTTTGAAAAGCAAAAAGCAAGAGTTCCTCGAATGATACTCTCGTATCACTCAAATGTGTATAGTTCCTTACCAAGGCATTGTGCCTTCTTTCCACCTACTTCTACTAAGCTTATGTGGAGTTCAAGGTAGGAAAAATCATGAGGCATACTTGCATCAATTATTTTGTAAAGTCAAAGAGCAGATCTTAGTAGAACTCTAATCATACAATTAGGACCAAACTTGTGCATATTTATTTGGTGGGAATATTGATGGTATAAAGGAAAATGAATGACTCTTTCTCTTTTTTTATGGTCCTGCTCCCTATCTTATTTTATTTGGAGATCATGGTCATGAGCACACTTTTCTTTTTCTCTCTTTTTTTGTCATCATGCTCAAGAAGAATTATTTCTTCTTTTGTAAACATCATGAAAATTTCCAAATATTTTTGCGTGCACTCTTTGTCTTGGATCATGTCTCTCTTGGCAAGGATATGAGGATAGAAGGCCATAATAATTTTTGGAGTCTTTATTTGGTGGATGCGAACTTCCGGGATAGAAGTCGGCATATGGAATGGAATGGAATATTTTTGTGGCTAAACCTATAGTGTAGAGTAAGAGCAATTTTTTTATGGTGGATATGCACAAGACTTTAGACCACGAAAGCATGAAAAGATTCTAGAAAGGGTCTAACTACTTGACCAAACTCAAATTGATAACTAGCAGCATATGTAGAGGCTATTTCAATTATGATTGACATATGGCTCTGGTAGAAATGTATCATCATTTGAGGAACTCAACCATTTTTGAATTTTTGAAAATAAAATTCTCCGGACTTTGGTTTCACTTGGAATATGATCATAGTTACTCTACTCTTACCATCTCATATTTCACAACAACCTAGACTTAGATCATGCACTTGCTACCCACAAGTTTTCAAGTTCATGGTGTCATACTTAAGCCAACAAACTCAAAACTTGGAGAATGCTAAGCTGTAAACTAGGCACAGGAGATAATTAAAACATAACAACTATTCATCATATCCAAAGGTGAGGAATTAGCACTCCTACCAAGCATGTCTACATTATTATATTTTTGGCATTTTTAATTTTCAGAATTTTTTTAGATTTTCTTTTTTAGATGCAATGGAAAGAAAGAAATAAAACAAAGGGATACGAGGTACCTCATATGGGGATCCTCCCCCAAGCTTGTCCTTTTACTTATGGACCGTGATAGTATTTAAACCCTTGCGACCGAAAGTACGCCAACATGTCGGACTGGCTCTGTTGTAGATTGGAGTTGATTTCCCGGAGCTGATCAGCGGTCTGCTGCTGCCACTGATTGGCCTGGTCCTGCCACTGCTGAGTCCCTTGAACATGCTGATGAAGCTGATGAAGTTCATCTTGCATCTCTGTAGTCCTCATGTCCAATGTTTCCAGTCGTTCGGTGATTTCCGCATATTCTTGGATACGAAAACCTCGCACCAAGAACGAACGTGGAACTCCGTACGATGGAGGCAAACCACTGGAGCTTGACGACTCCATGACTTGTTCATTGTACCAGCCAGGTCCGTGTGCCCATTGAGCACTATTAGCTGACTGCATGAAGAGCCTCCCGCCTCATAATATTGCTGAGGCTGATCCCAACCGGATGCATGCCCAGTTGGAACCCACCCCGGCTCTTGCACTTGTTGTGGAGACGGTTGCAGTTCTTCCTTCATAGCAGCTCTTCTAGACCTGCTCCTTGTGATCCTGCCTGAAATACTACTCTTGCGGGCAATCTCTCTTGGACGGAGAGCAATGGTTAGCGCCCGACACTTGTACAAATGATACTCTGGGTTAGGAAGCGGGATTTCATTTGTATATCCGGGGAAGAAGAAAATAAGAGATCCATCGGGGTCATGCTGCAAACTATGGCCCTTCACTAAATACTCTGCATCTATAAGTTCACGGGGCTCGGTGATGTACAAGAGTTGCTAAAGCTCCGACATGACAAGCAATGCGAGTAATTAATGAAGTGCATTCTATAGACCCCTTCATCTTGAATTGTTCTAACCATTGTTTAATTATTGCTTTAACAGGAGAGATTTTAATCCTTTTCACCATGGCATAAAGAAATCAACTCATCTATTCTAACAGGTCGAACATCTTCTCTAGGAAAGAGGTAAATGCTAACCATTTATGCATCAGTCTTAGAGTAGGATTATGAATGTCATTAGCTCTTGGCTTAGTACAAAAGGATTCTCCTGATATACTTTGCCAAAAACTATGTTTATCAAAGTTTGACAATTTTGATTCCCACTCAACAGAACACTGATGAGTGAAACCAAACAAGAGACTAAATTCTTTCCATGTGTAGTAATATTCCCTCATGAATAATCAGAAAGAAATACCACCTCCAATTTCTTTCAAAGTGCATGGAAATGGATGGTCAGAAGGCGTGAACCTTCTTCCTCCACATGAGCAAAATTTTGCCATCCTATTGATTGCCAAACAAGATGAAATTCAGAGTCCATACCTATCTTACTGAGCATTTTCGGATCATACGCTCGCGTAGGAGCGAATATCCGGTCCTTGAGGAGGACGTATGCATGTCTCTCTCGCTCGTCTTTCAAATCGAGCTCAGTGTCATAGATGAGAGAGGAAGCATGATGACTTCCTTCTCCTCTTGAGGGAGCGGTTTGTGGAACATCCTGCATTCCCGGGCTATGCACATGACTGGGGGACAGAGCAGAGCTTGAATGGCCCAAGCTCGATCCTGATCCTTTGCGCCTCGTGCCGAACAACCGCTTGATACTTTTCTTCATCTTGCAGCTGAAAAGAACAAAGGACACAAGAACACTCGGGATGGGTTAAGTTTTAGCACAACGTTAAGTTAGCCATCCGAAGTCACTCGTTCTTGTGGAGCTTAGTCGCCACCACAAATCGTTCTTGCGTGACAACATCCACGAAGGTAACTCCAAAATGCAAGCAAAACTTAGGGAAATATTTTTGATGAACTTAGGAAGAACACATTGAAAGAATTCTAGAGAGGATAAGGGAACTTGAGGGCACACTATGGCAGCTCAAATTGGTGCAAGGAGATGAACCTCCCCACCTTCCCTTTTATAGAGGGGGCACTCCCTTGGTTCGGCCGAACCAAGATGAGCTCCTCTCTCCTCCAAAGTTTGGATTCCTTAACTCCACATCATCATCCAGTACACTTAAAAGTTTGAGCACCATTGGCCTTGAGAATGGTTCGGCCGAACCACCCTAGTGGGGGTTGGCGCCCACCCAAGGATCCAATGCTTGCTCACATGATTCTAATCAGCCTAGTGCATGTTTGATGAGTGTAATCCAAGGCTAAAGTTTTGCCATGATAAACACAAGAATTTCTTTAATATAAAAATCCTAATTTCAAAATTTTTTAATTTTTTATATGCATGAGAGGAAAAAGTAAACATGCCATGCTTCATTATGCAAGAATCAAAATTAAGGGAAGTAAATGCTTTTGGAAATTAAATATGGGATACATACCGAATTTACCTGTTGGCCAGGGCTCCTCGTTTAAAGTCCGACGAGCCGAACTTTCTCCTCTCGTTTAAATTTGTGCATCGCATGGTCTCGGAGAAGCAGACGCATACAACTTCACTTGCCACACCTTCTTGATCTTCTTTTGTTCGTCCGGTGTGGTAGAAGGAATGCTGGACTTTGGCGATGGCTGAAATGACACCGTCCGCCTTTCTTTCTTGATTTTCCTTGGAGACGGTGACTCCTTCTCCATGAAGTCTTTCATGAATTTGATCAGGCTGTCCATCTTCGGGGGCTTAATTTTGACCTCCTTAATGTTCTTGGTATTGGGTCTGTACTTGATCTTGAGCATAGAACATTGCTCCACTCTTGGTTGAAAGTTGAATTTCTCCTCCTTCCCATTAATGTCGAGTCGGATTTCTCCGGCTCCAACATCAATGCAGGCATCCGCAGTGCTGATGAATGGGCGCCCAAGAATGAGTGGCGTCCTCTTGTCGACATCCATGTCGAGCACCACGAAATCCACGGGAATGAAACATCCCCGGATTTTCATCGTCATGTCTTCTGCAATTCCCGCCGGATAGCGGACTGAAGAATCAGCCAGCTGTAGTCGCATTGGCATTGATGCCAGCGTGGTGTAGTTCAGCCGATCAAACACCTCCTTAGGCATGACGCTGACGCTAGCTCCAAGGTCGCACAAGGCGTGGTCGAATTGTTGTGTCCCGATCGAACAGGTGATCGTGGGACACCTCGGATCCTTCTTCTTCTTAGGAAGTTGGTTGAGTATAGCAGTGCTACACTCTTCCGTCAGTTTGATAACTTCCGCGGTAGGCATCTTCTCTTGTTGTTGAGGATGTCTTTGAGGTAGCGAGCGTACTAGGTACTTGCATCGCTTCCATCAAAGGAACATTGATATGGATCTTTCGGATGACCTCAACAAAATGAGTGAACTTCTTGTCCACGGTTGGCTTCCTGTTGCGATGAGAGAACGACAATAATGTGGTATCATGGAATTCCTCCGTTGTCGGTGTTCCCTCATGAACTTGGTCCTGAATGTTGGACGGCTCACCCTCTGTCTCCTTCGCCTTCCCTGCATTGTTAGGATATGGCGGATCACGAGTGGTTTTATCCCCTCGTGTGGTCACCACACTCATTTTCATGAGAAGCCTCGGGTTGCCCTAGGATCTTCCCTGCCTCTAGATGAAGGGATAGCAGCAGCCAGCTGAGCTAACTGAGTTTCTAGCATTTTGTTAAAGCTCAGCTTGTTCTTAATAGTAGAAGAAAAGCCTTCCATTTTAGCGTTGATACTTTTCAAGGATTTTTCATTGGCCGCTAGTTTCTTAGAAATGTTCTCACTAATTTTAGCTTGTCCTAAGATAAGATCTTTCAAGGAGGGTTGATTAGGGTTGAAAGCATGAGCATAATTGTTACCTCCTTAATGGTATGGGCGTTGCTGATTCCACCCTTGACCTTCTTGAGGACGGTAGCCATTGTTGTTCAGGCAGCAGACGTCCACGCTGGTCTCGGGGCAGTTATTTCCCGAGTGGCCAGTGTTGCTGCACGTCTCGCACGTCATGCGAGCGTCCACCGCCTGGACTCCTTCAACCTTGTCCTCGAACCTCTTTAGTAAGAGGTCTAATTTGGCGGCCAGCATATCCGTCTCCTTGACGGTATGCATACCACGCTTCTTGGACTGGAGACGATCGTCGCTCCATCCTAGATTGGAAACCATCTTCTCAATTAAGGTGGTTGCACTCCCGACCGTTAACGAGAAGAAAGCTCCTCCGGCAGCAGCATCAATGTGATCACGGGCCGCTGAAGTCAGCCCGTTGTAGAAGTTCTGAATGAGAAGCCAATCGTCCATGCCATGGTGAGGGCATGCCAAGATGTACTCCTGTAACCTTTCCCATGCCTCTGGGATTGACTCATCTGATGCTTGCTGAAAACTCGAAATCTTTCCATGAAGAGCATTGGTTTTGCCCATCGGGAAATCTTCACGAGGAACGCATTAGAACACTTGTCCTAGGTGTCTACAGCACTTCAGTTTGTGTAGAACCACTGCTTTGCTCTCCCGATGAGGGAGAACGGAAACAACCGGAGTCGGATGGCATCTTGTGTGGCTCCCTTGATGGTGAAAGTGTTGCAGATCTCCAGGAAAGTTTGGAGAAGAGCGTTGGTGTCCTCGTTGGCCTTCCCACAGAAGGGATTGCCCTGCACCATGGTTATAAGACCCATCTTGATCTCAAAATTGGCCTCCCCAGTGTTGATTGTTGGTCCAGTACGGACATTTTCAGCCGAGGGTGCCGAGAAATCACGAAGAGTCTTTGATCCCGTTGATACCATGACCTTTGGTTTAACTGTCGAGGGGAAAATTTGAGGAGGGACGACACAAGGTCAAACTCTTCTCACAAGAGCCTCTGGATTTGGATTGTAATTATCTGGCAAGTCGAAACCAGTCGTCCACTACCCTGTTTTCACATAAAAGAGAAAACAGACCAAGATAAGCCTGCTGGAGCAAAAGTAAGAAAATATAACTCTATGAATATCCAAGCATTTATTATTTCTTCCTAGACCATTGTCTTCGCCGACAACAATGCCAGCAATGCTTGTTGGTATTTCTTACGTTCACAGATAAATCCACAAGCGCACGAATATACCGTTGTAGCATTTCACCCAGAGAGTATTCCAAGGATATCGTTATTTATTTTATCCCAAAGGAACAGTGGTCTTGAAGAGAATACTAAGATGTCATGGATATTCATAAGCTATAGATGAGATACCTTACTCCAAACAGGGGTGTTGATGAGAAATCTCTCTCATGCGCTGGCCTGGGAGATCTGCTTAACTCCAGTGCAGGTCCTTCTTGGCTGCCTGTACTATGCAGGGCGTGCCAGTTGATTTGATCTATTAATCAACAAGAAAAACAAGGGAATATGCGTTAAGTGTTAGGTGAGATCCCCACTGGATCGGCTGAGGGAATCCATAAACATATAAATGCTATTCTAAGCTATATTTAAGCTAAGTGACTAGAATGGATCGGCTACACCGAGATAGCATTAGCCGCTTAACCCAAATACAGTAAAGAATAATAAATATATGAATCGATAATCTAGCCGATACTGGAAAGCTAACAATGGATCGGCTAGTATTCGATGAATCTTATAGAAAGATATCACTCTTGAATCAAGCGCATAGCCTGGAAATCGGCCATCGGCAGTCGATGGTAGGCCGATTTCGGCTAGTGACGTCCAACAAGAATGCGATCTTAACATAAGAGGCAGTCCTAATATAAATCTAATAATGAATATATTAAGAGAAATATATCAGGGCAGATAAGGCCGGCTGAAAACCCCGCACTGTCTCTAAATAATATAAATCTTAGCCAAACAGATCATTGATAGTTCTACAAACGACTTAACAGTTCGAACCCGATGCAGCATTAAGTATAAAAAGAAAAACCTGCCGATTTATACCTCTCAAGACGGTGGATACCGCATATAAACCAACCAACCTTTAGATCTAGCTCTATCGGCTGTAAGTTCTCGATAGAACTCGCCAATGGCAGGGTAGATCTAAACATTGATCTAATTTATATGCGCTATATGATAAATAGCGCAGTATAAACTCTTGATTGTAATGTGTCATTACTATGGAAGCACTAGAAACAATAGATCATACCACTAACGACAAGCATTTACCTAGATCTGGGGATCAAAACGATGCAGCCCGTAGCCAAACAAAGTACTCGTCTGAAGAAAAGGTTGGCGATGCGCCGAAGGTTTGATTGATTGTGAATGTCTAATTACAGGGGGTCTCGGTCCTATTTATTCCCAAGATACAATTATCTGTACAAACCCTGGACTCTATCTAAACTACTATTTAAAAACACAACATTATCCCGAGAAGGACCCATGCCATGTTACAACTAACAGTTTAAACAAACCCCTAAATTACAGATACAATTGCCGTTACAGGACTCTATTCATATGTGGCAATATCGTTTAACGCGCTACTAATAACCGAATCTTCTGTTTATCTTCAAACTGCTGCATCAGAAACGGTTTCATGTCTTTCGGACTTGGAATCGGCTATCGGCCGCCCCTGTCCGATCCAACCTTAGCAGATTGGCCTCGCAGCCGACCACTCCTCAGCCGATGCGACCCCTGTCTCCAGCCGATCCGGCTCTGCTTCGCCTTTGCAGACTTAGGGATTCTATTACCAAATTTCAGTGTTAACACATGTCCCCCAAGTCCGTGATACGAAGTGTTGCGATTTGCTTGCTGTTCAAACTCCCGCTTCTTTCTTGACCTAGACCGCCGGCTTCTCCCCAAGTGCTCTTTAAATACCCACTCCCCTCGGCCGAGACGCCTACGCCTTGAAAGCGCACTCAGCCTCCTTCGCAAACAAGCCTCTCGCCTTCTCTCTTCTCCGACGACCTCACCGGCGCTCGTCAAACTCCGTCGCACTCTTCGGACCAGACCCAACTTCACCCCGAGCACTCGATGGCTTCTACCGTCGCCACTTCGAGCACCTCCGTTGCGCCAGCCACCGCTGCCACGCCATCCGTAGCCGCTGCTGTTCCGGCCGCCGCCATGGCCGAGTTTCCTGAGGTACCCCTTTTGATCTACAACTTTCTTTTTCTTTCGAATCTGCTTCTTTCAACACATTGTATCAATATTTCGTTCAGCCATTTTTGAGTAGCACTTTCCTTTATTTTCACCAATTAGTACTTTTTCCTGTTTGAACTGTAATATGCAACCGTTCTTGATTAGCGCCCCCTTTTTCTTTAACTGTAGCGCTTGTCACACCAAGTATTTATCTCCAACTTGACACAAGCGCAAAGGTACTTTCTCGGCCCCATCGGCAACACAGATCCAGCCGATATAATCATAGCCAAAACCAACCGGATCCCTTTCAATACCGCCAAGCCATCCCTTGCCCACTGGAATGGGACGTTCAAATCCTGGCCGACCACCGACGCAACCTGGATTGAGTGGTACAAAAGGGTGCGATCGGCCAAGTACACTCAGTGGGAAGAGACCGGGATCGCCCAGTGCCTGGCCCTATCCATCGCCGGCATGGAAAAGGACGAACCGCTTCTGTCAGCTGCAACATACTTCTGGAATGACAGCTTCAACGCTTTCTTCTTTCGGCAAGGGCCGATGACTATCACGTTGACCGACGTGTATATGACAACTGGGCTGGACATCGAGTCGTCGGCCAACCCCAGCACCTTGAACCGAAAAGGGCAACATCAGTTCAAAACCAAGGCCATCGGCGGGTGGAGCGGCTTCATCGCCCAGAACATGAGGGACGGAATAGTCGGCCACAGGGAGCACGCTGCATTCCTAATGATGTGGCTAGAAAAGTTTATGTTTTGGGGATCGAGCTGTGGGACGACCGCCAACTGGCAGGTCATAGCCAAAGTCCTTGTCGATGGGAGAAAACTCGTGCTAGGAAAATACCTCCTCGGCTACTTATATCAGATGTTGCATCAGGCCGCCGCGAAGATAGCCGCCAATGCTCCAATCAATACCGGCGGCCCTGGTGGTTTCTTCAGATCTGGCTGGTGCTGGCGACCCAAAAGATAGCTGGTCGGCTCCCTCTGATAGAAGCTGAATACCCATGGTTGGAGCCGATCGAAGATGAGGACGGCAACCAGATCACCACCACCAGGTGTATGAGCTACGGAGAGGCAGCAGCCGCCCACGTAGGCTCAAAACAATTGGCCGAATTGCTGGCCGAGTGGTTCATAGCCCTCTACGATGGGCTATCTCACAAAAACCGCACCTGGTATTTCTACCGGGACCGGAGGCTGTTCGAGTTGCCGGCCGACTTCAATTGGGAAGACGTCAACTCAGCCGACAACCCGAGATGCAGGGAGTTGTTCATCGCCACTCTATCCCCCTGCATCTTGCCGACAGGGATCCATCAGGGCCGATCAGTGCCCAAGAGTTACGAGTTCTATTACCCAGTATCGGTAGCGAGGCAGTTCGGTCTTGGACAGCTGCCCATCGGCTTCTTCTATGCCGATAAGATTGAAACGAGGGGGGTGGTCATCCAGGACCTGATAATGGATCGGCTGCTGAATTTAGCCGGCCCTCCCCTCGGCGACGTCGGCGTGATGACATTGGCGTTGAAGAAAAGCGCTGCTTACGATCGATGGTGGGCTGAAATCAAGCGCCACATCTTTCATCAGCGGTCATCCCATTACGTCGACCTTCTCCTGCCCGAGGAGATCCCCTCGGTAAGCTTTGGGTCCCAACTAATTTTCTCCTTCTTATCATCAGCTGATATAGCCGATTAACCTTTGCCCTTTGATTTGCAGGAGACGGAGACGGAGCGGTCGACGGTGAGCGACTCCGGGCGCCCCATTGAATACCGTTTAGGTGTTCTGGGTGGGGGCGGCCTCGCTCCGTCGGCCATCAGCTGGGAGGCGCCGAAGCTGGCTTCGTTGCTACAAGGACAGGTGCGCCAGCTGATCGCCCAGAAGAAAAATGTTGCGCCACCTCCACGGGCATCGGCCGCGCCTGCCCCCAAGAGGCTAAAAAGAGAAGAAGCCGGCGGCGCATCCCGATAGCCTTCCCCCTTTGGATCGGCGCGTTGCGCGGTTCCTCGACACCGTCGCCGGCGAGAAATGCCGGCCGATTTTGTCGGCAGCGGCCGAACCCGGGGTCTCAAGTCCTGAATCGGTCAACGCTCCAGCCGACGTCTCGCCGTTCCCAAATCCCCCAGCAAAACATCGGCCGGTAAGCCTTCACCCCACCAGATTTTGGCTTCGCGATGATCACTTGCATCTGATCGAACCATTCTTTTTAGGTCATGAAATTGGCCGGCCGCACTTCACGCCCCGCGCCATCGGTAATTGTCTCTTGCCATTTGACCTGTAGTAATTAGCCGATTCGTCCGCTAATTCTTCTTTTGCAGCCCCCGTGATCTCCATCGGCTAGCCCCTAGGCGTCCAGCGAGCATGCTGCGCCTGCCGCAGGCGGCGGCGACGACGTCAACGAAGAGGCACCGACGGCTGCAGGCGGCGATCCGGCCGAGCTGACTGCTCCAACCCTGGTGCCAACGGTAAGCCAACTAAAAGTGATGATCGGCTTCCGTCAACTCAATGTCCTCTGATCATCTCTCTTTTCTTTGCTGCAGAATATAGCCGACCTCCTCGACTTTGACTTGTCAGAGTTCGAGGAGTCCGACGAAATCGGCGAGGAGGCGTCGGTGACATTGGCCGAGGACCTGAGGGCCACCCTAGTTGACATCGGCAACCAGCTGGAGGCCTCGCTGGATGCGCTGGTGGTCGACAGCGGCTCGATTCGCGCACGCTTCAAGGAAATCCAAGGCCAGCTGCCGGAAGCCCTAGCCGATGCCATCGTGCCGACCACCTTCTTAGAAGCCCACCAACTCAAATACGAGCGGGCACGGCAGCGGATAGCCGATCTTCATGAGAACCAGGCATGGTCGGTCGCCCTCGAGTCGGCCAAGGACACCATCAAGAGCCGGAAGGCCACCTTCGACCGCCTGAAGACTGAGCCGACGGCCAAGCTCGAGCAGCTCCTCACACGCCAAGACCAGCTGATGGCCGATCTCGTTCAAGTCACGAACGAGATCGATGTTCATAAGGAGTACATGGCTGGTTTGCCGCCGAGATCGGCGAACGCCAAGGCATCAAGGCTGCGTGGCGCATTTGCACAACTGGTGAAGGGCATCCGGCCAGTGATGGGGTCCGAAGCTGACCACATCAAAGTCATCGAAGAGATAGACCAGATCAGGCAGAAGGTGCTGTCGGCCATAGCCGATTATTTGAAACAATGAGTGTAATATTTTTATATTCTGAAATTGGCTAATGCCTTCTGTATTATACTTGTCATACTTTTGTGATGGAATTGGATGATCATTTTAATCGTGCTGATAACCGGCTTCGAATCATGTAACATAATTTATCAACCTTCTGCCACTATGCTTGTAGATAAGATCGGCTATCGGCCTCGCGCAGTGTCTTGAATTGCTTACGTTGAAATCGGCTCCAGCCTCCCGCATCGCTTTACGTTGCCGATTCCGGTACCGCACCACGGCAGTTAGTGTCAGCGTTCGAATATTAGTCTCATTAGTTATCGGCCAACAATATTTTAATGCACTACCAATTTGGCTTCACAGTATGACTTATCCGAACATGAATTTCAAAAACCCGTGAGTCCTGAACGATAGGTATCCAGTCCTGAGTAGTCACCAACCATTCAACGATTCCCACTGCTTTTAATGATGACCTCTTCGACTTCTATGTCTGCGGCGATCTTTCACATCTAAATCCGCATCTTTTCTTTCTATAAATGGACCCCTTCAGGCCTTCCCGAACACATCACAGCCGAAGAAGAAACTCCCTCACTCTCCAGGTGTACAAAAATCCAGGTTTCCAAGCTCTCAGCAAGACCCCTCATGGCATCCTCAAGCTCATCGGTGAACCAGGTGATTTTTCAACCCATCCATCCTCACCATTTCTTTTCTCTTAGTACTCAGGAGTTAATCTTCTCGTAGCCGCTCCATCCCCTACGAGTGATTCTAGCGATTATGGACACCCCGTATGAACTGACGGCTAGCCAAGACCGACAAGTGAGAATCAACTTGCGGCGCTTCAGGGAACAAGATGCTCGTCATCCGGCGGCGAGGCCTCCAATCAACCTCGGTAGTGTTCCGGCCGCTATTCCATTGGCGTCTTCAACGCTCATGCGTCTCGACAGGCTGGTAGCAAGGCAAACACAACTTGCCAATGAACTGTTAATCACAACCACCGATGTAAGGGTCACTAGGCTAGAGTATTTGATCTTGGATGCTTTAGAGGTAGAGTCTCCAGAGGCCGTCGACCGGGCCCTGGCGGCCATCAGAGACTATCTAGGAGACATGTAATCGAAATCGGCTTCATGCCGATTATGAATAAAAACTGGCGACTATCACACCGATTCAAGCATTGAGCCAAATACTGGGGTGATATTTCTTCAGATATTTGCAATCGGCCCGATTTGCCATCGGCTCGTGTGCGTATATGCCCCGAGTTTTGTTGATAGCTTCGGTGTTGACAAAATTGTGAGTTCGATCCGTTCGCGCATCCTTCTCGTCCCTATCGGCCAATCGTGAGCCGATCGCAGAAAACTTAGCAAAAAATATTGCATAGAAATGCCTAAAGGGGATGCCTTGTTAACGTAAGACATCGGCTCGCGTAAACCGGCTGAAGTAACTATAGCCGAATCATGAGTTGATCCATACGCTTGGGTAATATTTCTTTAAGTATTTTCCATTGAGAGCCCTTCCAAATACCTCTCCGTCCAGTCCTTTTAGCATGTAAGCTCCTTTAGAGATGCATTTGTGGATCTTGAAAGGCCCTTCCCAATTTGGTGACCATTTGCCGAACTTGTTGTCTCTAGATCCGATCGGCAGTATAAGTTTCCAAACGAGCTCGCCTTCCTCAAAAGATTTAGGCACCACCTTTTTATTATAATGTCTGGCTACTCGTTCTTTATCTTTTGTGACTTATTCCAAGGCCCTCATCCTGGATAAAACTAAATCTTCCGATTCGTCCACCATCAGGTGATAATAATTGTCGGCTGTGAGTTGATCCTGTAGCTGAATGCGCCTTGAGCCGATGACACTTTCCATGGTAGCACTGCCTCATGTCCATAGACTAGTTTGTACGGAGGGACTTGAATTGACCCATGGCATGCCATCCGATACGCCCACAGTGATTCGGCTAATCGGCTGTGCCATTGTTTAGGGTACTCAGAGTTCTTTCTTTTAATCAACTTGATCAAACTTTTGTTTGAGGCCTTGGCTTGCCCGTTGGCTTGTGCGTAGTATGGCGAAGAATTAAGCAGCTTGATACCCATGCCGTCGGCAAACTGAACAAATTCGTCCGATACAAAGATAGATCCCTGGTCTGTTGTTATTGTTTGTGGAACGCCAAATCGGTAGAAGATGTGTTCTTTGACAAACTCGATTGCGTCCTTAGAATCCACTTTTCTGAGGGGAATCGCCTCCACCCACTTTGTGAAGTAATCCGTTGCCACCAGGATAAACTTATGTCCTTTGCTTGAGGGTGGATTGATCTGGCCAATCATATCAATGCCCCACCCTCTAAACGGCCATGGCTTGATAATTGGGTTCGTAGCCGATGCTGGTGCTCGTTGTATAGAGCCAAACTTCTGGCAATCCTGGCACCCCTTGTAATACTTGAATCAATCTTCTAGCATCGTCGGCCAGAAGTACCCTGCTCAACGAAGTAGCCACTTCATTTTGTGGGCCGATTGATGTGTGCCACAGATTCCTTCATGTACTTCTCCGATGGCCACCGTAGCCTGATCGGCTCCCAAGCACTTGAGTAGCATGCCGTCAATCGTCCGATAGTACAGGTCTTCATCGAGCAACACGTATCGTAATGCCTTGTATCGTAGCTTCCTTGTAGCCGATTGAGAGGGGTCTTTGAGATAATAGTAAACTTCAAACCTCCAATCATCGGCTGTAATGGCGGCAACGTCTATGTCGACTTTTTTCAGCATCGGCCGATAGCCCGATGCCCCCTGAGCCAAGTCATTGGCCTCTATGTTCTGCTCTCTGGGGATATGTTTCAAAGTGACTAGCCGAAATCGTCCATTACTTCCCAGCATTGCCGATAATAGACCATCAACGTGTCGTTTTTGCATTCATATTTTCCTGATAATTGGCTGATGACCAACAACGAATCTCCCATTATTTCGATGGCATCGGCTTCAACTTCCTTGAGCAGATGCAATCCTTTAAGGACGACTTTGTATTCGGCTTGGTTGTTTGTAGCGTGGGGGCTGATGGCGAAAGAAAACTTGAAGCTTGCCCCCCCAGGCGAAATAATGATCAGGCCGATGCCACAGCCGTTGGTGCAAACTGAGCCATTGAACGTCAGAGTCCAAGGCATAATCTCCACTAAGCCGATCGAATCATTTATGTGTTCCACAATGAAATCGGCTATGGCTTGCCCTTTGACTGCTCGTGCCTGATACCTCAGATCGAATTCTGTTAGTGCAAAAATCCACTTCCCAATTCTTCCTTTGAGCACTGGAGCCGGTAGCATATACTTAACTACATCGACTTTGCAGATTACCGTGCACTCGTTGGACAGCAGATAAGGCCTTAACTTTGTACATGAAAAATAGAGGCATAAGCATAGCTTCTCCACAGATGAATACCTCGTTTCTGTGTCTAGCAGCCGCCGACTGAGATAGAAGATGGCTTTTTCTTTACCGTCGACATCTTGAATTAGGACGGAGCCGATTGATTTGTCGTCGACTGATAAGTACAGCTTGAACGGTATTCCCTTTTGTGGAGGCATTAAAACTGGAGGGGAGCTTAGATAATCTTTTATGTTGTCTAACGCCTTTTGCTGCTCTGCCCCCATGTGAATGTCTGATTGGCCTTTAGCCGAAGCAGTGGTGTGAACGGCTCCATCTTTTCTGAGAGATTAGCTATGAACCGTCTGATGAAGTTTATCTTGCCGATCAATGATTGGAGTTGTTTCTTGTCCTTCAGAGGTTGAATTGTCTTGATAGCATTTATGCTACTTGGCGTAACTTCGATTCCTCTCTCATGAACGAGAAATCCCAAGAATTGCCCGGCCGATACGCCGAACACGCACTTAAGCAGATTCATCTTTAGACCGTACTTCCTCGTCCGTTCGAACACTTGTCTCAGATTGGCAATGTGGCCTTCTATTTCCCTTGACTTGACAACCACGTCGTCAATGTATATGTCTACTAGTGAGCCGATCATATCGTAAAAGATGTAATTCATGACCTGTTGATATGTTGCCCCAGCATTCTTCAAGCTGAACATCATTACTACCCATTCGTATAGGCCGATTACGCCGGGACACCGAAAAGCGGTCTTATGGATGTCCTCATCGGCCATGAATATTTGGTTATACCCTGCATTGCCATCCATGAAACTGAGAATTTTGTGGCCTGAAGCAGCATCGACAAGCAGATCGACTATCGGCATCAGGTATTCGTCCTTAGGGGTTGCCTTGTTTAGATCTCTAAAGTCGATGCACACTCTAAGTTTACCGTTTTTCTTCAACACTGGGACGATGTTTGAGACCCACTCGGCATATCAGCAAGGCCGAATGAATCCCGCGTCGTATAGCCGAGTGATTTCGGCTTTAATTGCATCGTACATATCAGCCTTAAACCTCCTGGGAGGCTGTTTGAACGGCGGATAGCCTGCCTTGATCGGCAGCTGATGGACCACTATTGATCGGCTGAGACCGAGCATCTCGAAGTACTCCCAAGCAAAATAATCTTTATATTCTTTTAACAATTCAATAAGTTGGGATCTACAATGAGGAGACAGATTGTTGCTAATGTACGTCGGACTCGGCTTATCACCAGAGCCGATGCCAATTTCTTCTAGTTCGTCGGCCGACGCGAAACCTTTCCCTAGCTTGCCATCGTCTTCGTCTGCGGTGTCCATGCCGAGAACGCTCGAGCCCTCCACCATGTCTTATTCAGAGCAGCAGCTGCGGCTCATCATTTCCAATCGGCTGTCGGCTGGTACGATCTCGATCTTATCGCCGTCCCATTGGATCAGGCTCTGATGCATTGTAGAAGGGATGCAGCAGTTGGCGTGTATCCAGTCCCTCCCGAGCAGCAAGCTGTAAGACCCCTTCCCGTCGATGACAAAGAATGTTGTGGGCACAGTCTTGTTGCCGACTGTCAGTTCAACGTTGAGGACGCCCTTGGTTTCCGATGGGTTGTCGCCGAAGTCCTTGAGCACCATGTTGGTTTTTATCAGATATTCGGCTCCTTTGCCTAGCTTTCTGAACATTGCGTAAGGCATGAGGTTGACTGCAGCTCCCCCATCAACTAGCATTTTGGAAATCGGCTTGCCGTTGACGAATCCTTTAATGTACAACGGCTTTAAGTGCCGATTTTTGGTTCCTTCGGGTTTGTCGAAGACAGCTTGGTCTGGTGAGATTGCTAGTTTCGCCAGGTCATCCTCAACGGTGTCTGCATCGGCTTCAGGAGCACCGAACTCGGCTGGCAGCACGAATACCATGTTAGCCGATGCAGAGATTTTGCCTTTTCCTTTGGCTGCCCTCCTGGCTTGATCGGTTGGGTTTTCCTCGGCTTGCTCTTCGTCGGCTATGGGAGCTTTCTTTTTGGGTACCCACCGCCTTTTGATTTTGCCCAGTCGACGACGCTGTGCGTAGATCATTTGCTGAACTTCGTCTTCTCTCCCTTCACGCTTAAGCCGTTGAACCCTTCTTTTCTGCGACTTCGTGAAGAGATCGGACTGGCACCATTGGGGGTTGGCCGATTCCTCATCATTGGCCTCTTCATCGTCGCGGCTATTCCCATCGCGGTTTTCATCGATGAAGAAGTCCTGGGGGATCGGGCCGAGCCGATCATGGACGGACCGTTGCCTTTGGTTTAACTGAACGGCTCTGGGGACGAACCGAGTTGGACTTGCAGCCGATGGGCTCCTGCGCTCGTCGTCGCGGCGATCGTTGCATGCTGGGCAATCGTCCAATGTTGGCAGTCTCATGCCGGATTCCCAGCAGTACCTGAAAAAATCACAATGCCAATGCGGATCGGCATTGTCGTGGTTTACCTCGTATCGTCGGCTTTGGGTGTTCGGCTTGCGTCGGCGAGGTGCTTCATCGTAAGCTTCTTCATGCCGGGACCGGTACTGATGACGGTATTGACTTTGTTCATGGATCGGCCGTCGGTTAGCCGATCTGATGACTAGGCACACCATATTAATCGGTGCGGCGTGACATCCAATTTGATCGCCTTCTGCCTTAGCCCCGATCGATGTATTGACTAAGCCGTGCACCATTCTGTTCTGTCGATCAGCTTGCCTGGGGCCAGCTTGGACCGTGTTAACCGGGAAAGGATTGCCATCTACCTTCATCGACCGATCTGAAACGGTGAACTTCAGCTTCCCGGCCTCAATTGCCGACTGAATTTGCTGCCTGAAGACCTTGCAATCGTTGGTGGCGTGGGATGTGGAGTTGTGCCACGTGCAATACTTCTTTTTCTTCAATTCTTCGGCCGACGGGATCACGTGGTTTTCAGGCAATTGAATTTGCTTCTCCTTGAGCAGCAAATCAAAAATCTTGTTGGCCTTGGTGATGTCGAAATCGTATCTTTCTTCTTTAGCCGTCTTGGCGGCCATTGGCGACGATGGCCTTTTTGTTTCTTGGCCCATTCTCTCGCCCCTGCGTCATCGTCGTCGGACCCGTAGTCGACTCGACGACGACCTGAGTTATATTTTTGACGGCCTTCCTAGTGTCTTGGAATCGCTGCTCGTGGGCCGTCACCTTCGCGCCAAGCGGGCTAAGCTGTCAAAGTCCTGCGCAGAGAATCGCTCTCGAATCGGCGTGATTAGACCATGAAAGGCCAAATCGGCCAGCTGGGCGTCCGATAGCACCAGGCTGTAACATCGGTTCCTCATCTCCCTAAAGCGTTGGATGTATTCTTGGACCGATTCGTTGTGTTTTTGCCTGATGCTGGTGAGTTCCAACAAATTCATCTCGTGGTTGCCGAAGTAAAAGTAGCTGTGGAATTGTTTTTCGAGATCGGCCCAGCTCTGAATTGAGTTGTAGGGCAATGAGGAGAACCACGTAATGGCCGATCCTGAAAGAGAAAGAGGGAACAATCGGACCCTCAAGGTGTCCGTAGCCGATGCCTCACCGCATTGTGCTAAGAATCGACTAACATGCTCGTATGTGAAAACATTGTCTTGCCCTGAGAACTTTGAAAAATCTGGGATCTTGTATCAGTTGGGCAACGGGATCCGCTCGAAGTGCTCTGGATAGGGATACCGATACATGTTCCCTGAGTCTTTTGGCTTGAGGCCGAATTGATCGCGCATGACATCTGCGATCAGATCGGCCCATGTCCGGTTTTCTTGCTGTATTGGCTCGTATGGGTCATACGGGGCGGGTGCTTGCCGATACAGCGGTGGTGGCGTCTGAGGCCTGTAATGATGATCTTGACGGCCTCCTTGGTACTGGTAGTGATGATCAGCGGGTGGTGGCCGAGGTGCCGGTTGTGGCGTTGGTGGTCCTGGAAACAACTATCGGCCACCGGCGTTGTACCGTCTATCTGGATCAATCGGCCCCGAGTTGACCCTGGGGCAATGGCTGTTGTCGGTTCAGTATAGTAATTGCTGGCCTCATAGCCGTTTCACCTGGATTCGACTGACCGACTCCTCCCGGCGGTCCTTGTTGCGCTATTAGTGGGATCGGCCAATTCTGTGTGACCAATGTCCTGTAACCAGGAAATTGGCCGTCTGTGAAGTACGTTGGCCCCCGTTGTAGCTGGTCGGCTATCTTGGCGTCGACCACAGTAGCTATCATGTTATTGAGGGTGTTGACCAGAATGCTACTTTGGTTGACCAACGCGTGATGGACGGCCGAGTCAATCCGGTCTTGTAGAAAATATACAGCCGAATCATCCTGTTCCTGGGTCGGCTCCTCTATCTTCTGTTTGCCTTTTGTATCACCAGAGGAGGATGCCTTAGTGTCGTTCAGGCTGAACTTATATTTCTGATGCACAGCCCCAGATCTCGTTTGGGTGAAAGATTTCAAGTAGTTAGCCTGGAGCTCTTCCACCATCTTCTTATACTCGGCTTGCTGTTCAGCCGATAACTGTTCCATCTTTACAGGCACGATGTTGTCCTGTGTAATGCTGGGGCTCTTGGAGTCGACCATCTTGCCGGCTGAATCTATGCGTCCGAGTCGAGCCGACAAAGAAAGTCCCACCAGGCATGCCAAGAAGCGTGTTGATGAGAAATCTCTCACACGCGCTGGCCTGGGAGATCTGCTTAACTCCAGTGCAGGTCCTTCTCGGCTGCCTCTACTGTGCAAGGCGTGCCAGTTGATTTGATCTGTTAATCAACAAGAAAAACAAGGGAATTGCGTTAAGTGTTAGGTTAGATCCCCACTGGATCGGCTGAGGGAATCCATAAACATATAAATGATATTCTAAGCTATATTTAAGCTAAGTGACTAGAATGGATCGGCTACACCGAGACAGCATTAGCCGCTTAACTCAAATACAGTAAAGAATAATAAATATATGAATCGATAACCTAGCTGATACTGGAAAGCTAACAATGGATCGGCTAGTACTCCGATGAATCTTATAGAAAGATATCACTCTTGAATCAAGCGCATAGCCTAGAAATCGGCCATCGACTGTCGATGGTAGGCCGATTTCGGCTGGCGACATCCAACAAAAATGCGATCTTAACATAAGAGGCAGTCCTAATATAAATCTAATAATGAATATATTAAGAGAAATATATCAGGGCAGATAAGGCCGGCTGAAACCCCGGCACTGTCTCTAAATAATATAAATCTTAGCCAAACAGATCATTGATAATTCTAAAAACAACTTAACAGTTCGAACCCGATGCAGCATTAAGTATAAAAAGAAAAACTTGATCTGTTGTAGCCGATTTATACCTCTCAAGACGGTGGATACCGCATATAAACTAACCAACCTTTAGTCTAGCTCTATTGGCTGTAAGTTCTCGATAGAACTCACCAATGGCAGGGTAGATCTAAACATTGATCTAATTTATATGCGCTATATGATAAATAGCGCAGTATAAACTATTGATTCTAATGTGTCATTACGATGGAAGCACTAGAAACAATAGATCATACCACTAACGACAAGCATTTACCTAGATCTGGGGATCAAAATGATGCAGCCCATACCCAAACAAAGTACTCGTCTGAAGAAAAGGTTGGCAATGTGCCGAAAGTTTGATTGATTGTGAATGTCTAATTACAGGGGGTCTCGGGTCCTATTTATACCCAAGATACAATTATCTGTACAAACCCTGGACTCTATCTAAACTACTATTTAAAAACACAACATTATCCCGAGAAGGACCCATGCCGTGTTACAACTAATAGTTTAAACAAACCCCTAAATTACAGATACAATTGCTATTACAGGACTCTATCCATATGTGGCAATATCGTTTAACGCACTACTAACAACCGAATCTTCTGTTTATCTTCAAACTGCTGCATCAGAAACGGTTTCATCTCTTCCGGACCTAGAATCGGCTATCGGCCGCCCCTGTCTGATCCAACCTTAGCCGATTGGCCTCGCAGCCAACCACTCCTAAGCCGATGCGACCCCTGTCTCTAGCCGATCCGGCTCTGCTTCGTCTTTGCAGACTTAGGGATTATATTACCAAATTTCAGTGTTAACAAGGGGTAATATAATTATATGATAAAGGTAGTGTGACACACATGGAAGAGTCCTAGATAAATGATACACTAGTGCTAAGAGGAGAATAGTAATTAGAGTCAAGTTCCTATAGTTCTTCTAGTTAGAGTACATAGTTTAATTAATTAATCTAGCTATGCCTAAACCCAGTTCTATGCTCCTAGGACTACGGGGGTACCACCGCCCAATGGCCCGGCCTACCACCATGAAGCGATCTCTTACCGTTTGCCCTACATAAAATCCGAACGTGGAGGAATACAAAAGACGGACAGGGCTGTCACCACCTGCTGCCTACCTCTTACCCGTGGGAAGTGGTCATAACCAATGTCTATGAAATAATCTAAGCACCATGCTTACATTACCAAAAATACCTCTACCTTTCATGAGCAAAATAAAGGCAAACCTACATCCTAATTGCTCATTGGACCGTGTCTGTGGCAATAGAGTTACTCGCCTAAACATAACAAGACTATGAATTAAACTAATAATGGAACTCTTATCTACTAAAGCATAAGAAGTACCACACTCATATGAACTAGAAGATAATATCTTTATTAAGCTCAAAGTCATACAAAGGAAGAAGAGTAGTAAAGACATACCCAAATTTTGAAGGCGACTCGGGAACCAAAAAGAACTCTAAACTACTTCCTAACACCACTAGCCTATATGATTAAGATAGAACTTGTAGCAACTTCTTCTTGTGGTGTGTGTTGAACCAAAGTAAGCTCCGCCTTTTATAGCCTCCCAATGACGATTGTATGGCGGTTTCCAACCGCCATACCCACCTTACCGTCCTTGGAAGCCAATGAGGAGGTGACACATCAAAAGTCGGTGGCGTTGGGCTCAAGGGTGGTTCGGCCGAACCCCCACAATCGCCTTTCGCCACCGCCTTTCTCCTGAGGCTGCCATGTGGGCCCCTAAGGCTGTTCTCGGTGGTTTGGTCCCATCCTAATTCGGTTTCACCTGACTTGTGAGCCCTCCGATCCGTGGAAATCCGACATGGCGATCGCGATTTGTTGGAGTTGTGTCTCTTCGCCACACAAGCTCGACTTTGCTTCGATTAAGTGATAAATGTTCATGCAAGCATCTAAAGTCCAAGGACATGTGGAACTTTATTAATTCTAAACCTAAATGCTAGTAGCGGATGCTATTTCCCTTCTATATCCAAGGTCTGTGACGGTCAGAATCGTGACTTAACGACCGTCAACAACCACTCGTTGGCTTGACCTAATCTTTTCGCTCTGCAGCTCCTAGGCTTAAGCGCCCCAAGGTCGAGAGGAGAGGATGATAGATATATAAGCATATATAGATTTAATTTATTTCATGAATTAATCATGACATTGAACATGTAAACTACCAGAACCACATCGTGCGATCTAAATATATAAACTAGACAGTAAAGCATGAATACATCAAATAGATGAAACATGGTAAACACGTACCGAGGGTTCTGATTCTGTTGTTGATCAGGTTGATGAGGAGCAACATGCACCGCAAAAGACAACCCACGGTATCGGATGTCGAAAACGGAGTGCAACACCTGAGCAGACAGGAAAACGAGCAGTGATGCACGAAGCGCTTCCCAAAAACTTTACTGTCGCCTTCTCCCGGTGCAGGATGTCGAAGGCGAAGGTTCCAGAGACCTGATCTCCCAATCACCGGTGCACGTCGACGAGCGGGATGGAGTAGACTACGAGCGACGATGCAGTATAGAGGAGGAGGCAAAACCCTAAATTACTTTTTCACGTATGTTGCGAGGAGGTGGCGGCTCGGTTTATAGAGATAACAAGGCACATGATCAGGACATTTGCATGATCACCACTCCATGTAACCGAACCGGATAAGTCATGCGTAACTTATCCGGACTCCATGCCGCTCCACGCATCGGATTATTCAGTGTGTTTCCAAAAACAACACCAAATTTTGTGGCAAAACAAAACTACAAAAAGAAGCTGCATCTGCGCAAGGGAGAGGACCCAATTTTGGCAAACCATTCACGCGCATGTCACGTACGCGCGTCACCTGGCTAGGCCAGGCGAGCGAGCACACACATGTGTTCCTCTAGTTCTCTGTCACGCCCAAAAATTTATCCCAAATTTCCAAACTATCTTGTGTATTAAAATTCCTGTCCAGGAATCAACTAGGGTACACAAAATGATAAATTAATACATAGATCCAAACGTAAAACAAAGCATAAAATAAAAATGCTTACAGCAGAGGCACTTAGTCCTCACACTCAAAAGAAACATCAGTGGAAAAAAAGACGATCCTAGCGACTTCAGCTCCACTCCATAGGCAAACTAAATTGGGGTTTGAGCCTTGGTTCTCTAACATCATCTTCAAGTCAGAAGCACTATACTTTTGAAAGGGGAAAAAATAGCAAGGCCGAGTACAACCACCATACTTAACAAGCCACATACAGATGTGCAAGGGAAGACAAAGAGTGGCTTGGGTTATTTTGCATAAAAGCAATTGTAAACCTTTACAGTTTAAAATCAGTAAAATAGATGAGTATTTAAGTGAACATTGAATCTTCACTAAACAATGATGTCCCACGTTGAATAGGCCCAACCATTCCACCTAAACTAAACCAGTTCCATTAAGTCTAGTTATTAAAGGTGAGACTAATCATGGTGAATCTAGTTGATTCCCATAACCGGGCACGGCTATTCGAATAGTTTTACTCTGATCAGAGGTGCACAACTTTACCGACAAGACATGATTCCACACATGTTACCATGCCTCGAAGTACCACCATGATACTGCAAAGGTGAAATCGTGACAAGACCTTTCGCATAACCTCCTTCTAACCAATCGTACCACACCAAGGTTTCGCCCCCACTCCCCTAAGGGCAGTGGGCAGCCCCCCTGAGTGCCGCGGTGAATCCGGTAGCCGATAACCTGAGCGCCCCGGCCGACCAAACTCCATCATGCCCACCCTCACTAGGGTACGTTGGCCAGAGAAAAGCTATACTACGAGTCCAGCAGTTGCCCATTCTTGCTTGTGGTAAGCACTGTAAGTCTTTCAGGGTTTCTCATGAACCGGTCCTTAATACCATGGGTGCGACAATCAAAAGCATGCACGCACAGCCCACCATTAAGTCATATTTTAGTTCAGATAATTATGACCAATGAGACATGGAAAAGTGTTTCGAGCTTGTAGCTCATCAGAGTAGAATAAATAGTGTAATTATCCCACTTAGTGAGCTAGTGGTAATTAAACACGACTAAGCATACAATTCTAGCAAAAGTCAACATAAGCGACTAAAGCTAGTCAAATTAACACCCAAGGTTGACAAATGGCTGATATCGAATAAATATGGCACAAGTAAACAGATAGATAATTCCATCATTCCATGTAATTGGCAAAATATGCAATGTTATTTGCAAATGGAAAAACATTTGTAAAATAGGTTCAATATGCTTCAAGGGAAGTGTGACTTGCCTTGCTTCTTTAGATAACCTTCTAACTCTTTTCCTCAAGAGCACGAACTTTGAAAATGGTAGAATCTACATGCTGGCATACAAAATGAGGAAAAACCAAATAAAAAGTACATGAAAAGTAAACAAACATGTAGAGCTCAATTTTAGATAAATTTTGCAATTTGAATGGCCCAATTTAGAGTTCGTATGGATTAGATATGAATTTTAGAAGTTTTGGACCATTTAAATGAATTCTAGAAATTAAAATGATTTATTGCACAATTTTTAATTATTTTTTAATGAAAAAATACTGATGCTAACGTCAGCGGCAAGGGCTCACGTCAGTGAGGGCAATGGCGCACGGCCGGTCAACGTTGAACCCAGTCCACGGGGACCGGACCACGGGTCCACCACGTGACTGTCATGTGGGCGGCCACGGGGGACAGCCAGCCGACGTGGCGCCGACGCAGCGACACCGCTGGCAGCCACGTCGGTCGCCACCTGGGTGGCCCGGATCTCCCTGAAGGGGATCGGGTGGCCACGGGGACCGACGGCCAGGATTGGTCCGGGACCGATTCGACAGCCGAGAGTGAGGCCAAGCAGCGTGACGGCCGATGTCAGCGCTGGGCGGCACAAGGGCCCAAAACGCCTCTGGTGAGCAGCGGAGGAAGCATGCGCGAGGCGGTGGCGAGGCGCGGTGCGGCTCAGGAATGACCGGAAAGAGGAAAAACGAGGGAGAGAGAGAGGGTGCTCACTGAGGCTGACGGAGTTGGAGGGGACAACGGCGACGGAACGAACCAGCGGCGATCCGAGCATGGAAAGCGATGACCAGGATGCGGCGTGATGTGGTAAAGACGGCTGCGCTACGTGCTGTGGTGGTGACTAGAGTGGCTGCGATTGCCGACCGAAGGCGGCTAACGACGGTGGAGGTTCGGGATTGCGGCGGTAGGGGCATTTCGGCGGTGACCCGAGGACGGGGAGTAGCGGCCGAGTGCGGGGCAGTGCGGCGAAGGCGATGGTAGGCTCGGAGTGCGGCGATGGTGCTTGGAGCGGTGGCGGAACGTGGCCGAACAATGGCACACGACGGTGGAGCACGAGCGGCGGCGCAAGCTTGGTTCGGGGCACCAGAGGACGCAGCGAAAGGGGAAAAAGAAAGGGGAGGAGTCCGACTAGCTTTATAGGGGCGAGAGACCGGATTGCACACGGGATAGCTCCGAATCTCTCGCCATTTGTATGAGGAAGAGGTTTGCAGCAACGAGATTCGGAAACCGAATCCCGCTCGGTTTGGTCGAGCGCGTGTGGGGATACGGTGGCGCAGGATGCGGGAAAGTGGGCAGCGGTTGCGGCAACGTGGGCGCACAGGCGCGGAACGGCGCGGGAAAAGCGGCGGCGTGGGTGCGAGATCAGCGGTGAAAATGACCGCCGGAGGTTGGGGATGAGCCCGACAGGTGAGGCCCACCTGTCGATGGCTCAGGAGAGGCTGGTACGTGGGGCCCCGGTCCCACCTATCGGCGGGAGGGAAAGCAAGCCCGAGCCGGGGAGGCAAAGCGGACTTCGGCCGACGCACGCGGGAAAGAGCAAGGGGCCGGGCCGACAAAGAGAGAAAAGAGGAAGGCAAGCTGGACTTCAAGGAATGGGCTGAAAGGCGGCCCCACAATAGGGAAAGGATTTAATTTGGTTTTCCATTTAAATTAATCGATTAACGATCTTTGAATTTTTATAAATACTTTGAATGCTCAAATAATTCCAAGAAAAATCCTAAAAATATATGGACACTCAAAGAATATAATAGAAATATTACCCGCTCATTTAATGATTTATTTGTAATTTAAATAATTACTTTAATACTCTTTGTATTGTTCAAATTATTTCTGGAGCTCCAAAATTCCACGGAAAATTTCAGAGAATACTTTAGCGCATGGAGAATATTTGAAAAATATTTCCAGCCATAATTTTTAAAGGAAAATTTAATTTCCTTAATACCTTTACTTGATTAATTTGTTTTTATTTAATTTCTAGGAAATGATTTATTTAATGATCTTTTATCCCGAACAAAAATCGGGTTGTGACATTCTCTCCACCACACATGACTCAAGTGGCTAGGAGAGCACTCTCCCGTTTAAGGAGGTCCCCCTCTAATAGAATAGCAAGGTGGTACTGAACTTTCCCATGCATGTCATCCCATGAGGTCGTCTTTTGTGATTTTTCAAAGAATTAATCTTCAAATGGGTTAAGTCCCATCTGTTAATTCCAATAATCCCCCACCAAATCTCAAAGCCTCATAAGGATTTGTCTTGTATTGTTTATATACCAGCGGTTCGATGGAGACCATTTAAGGTTGAACATCCACCTAAAACTCACAGCTTAAATAATGGACTACGTCTTGAATTGCAAGTTTTGTGCAAGCAAGTTTCACTTAGACTCTTTTCTGGTACTTGGTCGTCAGTAGACTACCCATCGGGTGGTGCGTATAAGTTATACTCCTTAGAGCAGCACCAATAGTTCACCCAAATTTTATCCTTCAAACTGAATGGATAAGGGATCACCCATTTAGGTAGGACATCCATACCTCTTCTATCTACAGCAGATCACCCAAATCTCATACCCAAACATAAATTTTGAAATTTATGTGAGAGTCCCCTCCATTTGGGTGATGGGAGAGTCCCGTCCATTTGGGTGACCAGAAGTCCAATTTAGATGATCATTTGGGTGGTTTGTTGGACCATGTTTTTTCATAAAAAACACCCAAATTTGGTATAAAGCATCCTTTGGATGAACTATTGGTGATGCTCTTAGTCTTTTAGTACAATTCACCCAAAATCTCCATAGACTGTGACCAATAGTCAAGGTCACATAGATGCTTTCTTTCAAGAATGCTTTGCAAGATAGCATCTTCGCTAATTAAAGCCAACATAACACTTATGGGATAGCCAACCTGCCTTGCAGCTCATGAGAGTACATGCATCTTCACTTAGAAAGGGTTTCAGAAAAGTAATCTCCTCCAACTAACTAATAGCTACTTCTTCCCAAGTACAACTGACATTCACGGGATCTCCGATTATATAGATTGGGTTACCACCATAGTACAACTAACATGGGTCTCATACCCATCTCCTTCGATGCGTTATCTATCACATTTTGTGATAGTCCCTTCGTGAAGGGATCTGTCAGGTGTCTAGCTATTTGGATATAATTCAATGTTATAATTTTGGTGTTTCTCAATTTCCTGATAGATTTTAATCGTCTTTTCACATGTCTAGATGATTTCATGTTAGTCTTAGAATCGTTCACCTTGACAATCAGATTGTCACAGTTCATACGTATAACCAGCACCGGTTTTCAAGCACATGTAGATCCATTAGTAGATCACGCATCCATTCCGCCTCAACAATAGCAGTGAGTGTCACAAGCTCTGTTTCCATAGTTGACCTCGTCAAAATAGTTTGTTTGCAAGACCTCCATAAAATAGCACCACCATCTAGTGTGAAGACATATCCACTAGCGTCTTTGATCTCATCAACATCAGAAATCCAATTAGAATCAATATATCCCTCCAGTACCACGGGATACCTAGTATAGTGAAGCCCCAAGTCCATAGTAACTTTTAGATAGCGCATCACTCACTTAAATGCACGCCAGTGATCATCTCCAGATTAGAGATAAACCGGCTCAACTTGCTCACAGCAAAGGAGATATCGTACCTAGTTACGCTAGCGAGATACATAATTGAGGCAACGATTTGGGAGTATTTGTTGATATGAAAAACACACACTGGCTTGAGAGATCTACTTAACTCTAGTGCAGGTACGTAATCTTGCTTTTGGGGTTCAAGGGCGTGCTAGTTGGTTTGATCCTGCAACCAACAAGAAACTAAAGAAAAAAACAAAATTAAATCCGAAGATGATAACCGATCGGGTATAGCCGGTGATGTATCGTTCAATATTGAGCCGATGCGATATGCACAAGATCGGCAATAAAGTATATCATAGGAAAAATTAGATCTACTCGATTGGCTGTAGATATCAATAATATGTAATATATGTCTCAAAATATGCTTAAACCAAGTGACTGGGATAGATCGATAGTGTGCCGAGACAGTTTAAATCACTTATGTCTAAAAGTACTTTAAGACAAAGATTATATGTATTTATAGCATAGCCGATGTCATAAATCTAACATGTATCGGCTAATACTCCGATACCATTTTATACTAAGAATTAATATAGATTAAATACATTAAACAGGAACTGATCAGGTGTTAAGATAACCTAACAGATTGATAACAAGCTTAATATATTTCATCACAATGAGATCTTAATATAAAGGGCAGATTTAGCATATCAAGTAAACATGAAGGAAACAAGATAGCTAAACTAGGTAAGATTGACTGAAACCCCGATGCTATCTCTAAGAGCAATCATAGAACAAGATAGATCTTATGATTCTAGATAATACTTAATAGGTCGGACTTAATCGATGCAGCATTAAGTATAAAGAGAAGAATAAGATCGAAACAACTCGATGAAAGCCTTTCATGATGGTGGATACACTATATAATATAGGTCAACGTTGATATCCAACACTATCAGTTGTTGTCTAGTAACAGATGCTAACCGATTAGGGTTAGATAACAATATTGATCTAGATTATATAGCATATATGATAACTCAACGATTTACATAAACATGATTAGAGTGTCATAAAAATGTAAGAACTAATCCCAAGAGTGCAAGCCACCATAACAAGCTTTACCTCTCGTTGGAGATCGAATCCGATGCAGCCCAACTCGAAAGCAAGAACTCGTCGAAACAAACAAAAGTAAAAAGGTGGCGATGCGCCGAAGGTGTTATTGAACTGATTGTTGTTTTTACAAGGTCTTGGGCTATATTTATACCCAATTACACAATATGTCCTTGTCGGACACGACTCTTATCTCTATTACAACTCAAAATACAGACAAGTCCCTTAGGTGGACTCTTACCGGTACAATCTATAAGGGAAATACTTAAAATAACCTAATTAATAGATACAATTGTCTTTTTTGGACTTTATCCACATATGGCAACCCTCATAAAGCGCTTCAACCTGAATTGTCAATGATTCCAATGTCCACTTACCGGAATTGGCTACATCGGCTTATCTTGTCCGATTCGGTATCAGTCGATTGAACACCTTAGCCGATTCGGTATCAGCCGATGAACTCCTTAGCCGATTCGGCTTGCAACTGGTGAGTACTCTGTTTTCGAAGATCACGATCTCCTCCAAATCTGCCTCGGCCTTGATTCCAAATTCGATTCATGACTTGCCAAATTTGGTCGTTAACAGTATTCAAATTGATTCCTAGCAATTCTCTTGTTCTTGCAAAGCAACAAGCTAGAATCATATAGTGTTGGAGAAGGCTTGCTATTAAGGTAGCCAAAGGGACTCAAGGTCTTCTCCACATAATGGGACTACAAGAGTGTAATCCCATCCTCACATCTAATTAACTTAATGTTCAAGATAACATCAACTACTCCCAAATCCTTCATATCAAAATTTTGAGATGAAAATGATTGAACCTCATTAATCACCTCAAGATTTGATGAGTATGTCATCAACATACAAGCACAGAGTAACAACCTCAACCGCACCATGGCGATAGTATACACATTTATCTGTCTCATTGACTGCGAGGCCTATAGATGTTAATGTTCTATCAAATTTCTCATGCCACTGCTTAGGAGCTTGTTTCAGCCCATACAAAGACTTCAACAATTTGTACACCTTGGCTTCTTGACCTTCTACTACAAACCCATCAAGCTGATCCATATAGATTTTCTCATCCAGCTCTCCATTAAGAAAAGTTGTCTTAACGTCCATTTGATGAACGAGAAGACCATGTGAGGTGGCCAGGAAAGGTAGCACGCTAATTGTGATTAGTCTAGCAACAGGTGAGTAAGTATCAAAGAAGTCTTCACCTTCTTTGTCCGGAAATTCATCCCAAATTTCCAGACTATTTTGCATATTAAATCCCTGTCCAGGAATCAACTAGGGTACACAAAATGACAAATTAATACACAGATCTAAACGTAAAATAAAATGTAAAATAAAAATACTTACTGAAGTGACACTTGGTCCTCACACCCAAAAAGGACAGCAGTGGAAAAGAAAGACGATCCTAGCGGAGCTTCAACTCCACTCCATAGGCAAACTCAACTAGGGTCTAAGCCTTGATATTCTAACACCATCTTCAACTCAGAAGCACTACACTTCTGAAAGGGGGAAAATTGCAAGGCTGAGTACAACCACCGTACTCAACAAGCCACACCAAAAAAATGCAAACGTGCAAGGGAAAGACAAAGAGTGGCTTGGGCTATTTTGCATAAATGCAGTTGTAAACCTTTATAGTTTAAGAATAGTAAAACAATTGATTATTTAAGGAAATATTAAATTTTTAGTGAACAACGCTGTCCTACATTGAACAGGCCCAACCATCCACCTGAACTAAACCAGATCCATTAAGTCCATAACCGCGGGCACGACTATTCAAATAGTTTTACTCTGATCAGAGGTGCACAACTTTACCCACAAGACATGATTCCACACATGTTACCATGCCCCAAAGTTCCACCATGATACTGCAAAGGGGAAAATCGTGACAAGACCTTTCACATAACTCCTTCTAACCAATCGTACCACACCAAGGTTTCTGCCCCACCCCTCGAAAGGAAATGGGCAACCCCCCGCGTACCGCGGTGAATCCGGAAGCCAATCAACCAGTTAAACCCCAGCCGACCAAACTCCATCACGCCCACCCTCACTAGGGTACGTCGGCTAGAGGAAAGTTATACTAGGAATCAAGCAGTTGCCCATTCTTGCTTGTGGTAAGCACTGTAATTCTTCAATGGTTTTCCATGAACTTGTTCTTAATTGCCATGGGTGCGACAATCAAAACCATGTACCCACAACCCACCATTATGTTATATTTTAATTGAGATAATTATGACCAATAAGACATGGCCAAGTATTACGAGCTTACAGCTCATCAGAGACTAGTATAAATAGTGTAATCATCCCATTTAGTGAGCTAGTTATAATTAAGCATGGCTAAGCATATAATTCTAGCAAAAATCAATAGTAGTGACTAAAGCTAGTCTAATTATCATCCAAGGTTGACAAAGGAATGGATAACAAGTAAATCTGACACAAGCAAACAAATAGATAATCCCATCATTCCATGTGATTGGCAAACATGCACTTTATTTATAAATGTAAAACATTTATAAAATAGGATGAACATGCTTCAAGGGAAGTGTGACTTGCCTTGCTTCTTCAAACAAACTTTTGGACTCTTTTCCTCGTGAGAGCGAACTCCAGAAACACCGGAACCTACACGCTGGCACGCAAAATGAGGAAAAACCCTAATAAAAACCAAATAACAATACATAAAAAGTAAATAGACATGTAGAGATCAATTTTAGATGAATTTTAGTATAAATTAGATATAAATTTTAGAAGTTTTGGACCATTTAAATGAATTCTAGAAATTAAAATAATTTATTGCGCAATTTTTAATTATTTTTACAAGGAAAAAGGCCGATGTTGATGTCAACGGTCGAGGGGTGACGTCGCAGGCATGGGAGCGGTGACGTCAACAACCCGAGGGCCGACGCGCAGCTGCAAGGGCCGACGTCGCAGAGCCAAAGGCCGACGTCAGCGCGACGGCGGTGCGATCCACGGGCCAATCCACCGTGGACGGGGTCCATGAGCGGGCGCGAGGCGTTGCGCGGGCGCGGCGCGAGCGTGGCGGGAAAAGCGGGCAATAGCGGTTGCGGGGATAAGGGCGTGCATGAGGGGGCCGAGGCGATGCGGGAAAAGTGGCGGCGCTGCGTGACTATGGCGACGACGACCGGGAAAGGCGGGCAGGAGGTTGGAGATACGCCCGATAGGTGGCGCCCGCCTGTTGTTGGCTCGGGAGGAAGGAGAGTGGCTGACCGATGGGGCCCATCGGTCAGTGGCTCAGGGGAGTGGGGACGGGAAATGGACTTTGGCGTGGCGCACAACGGAAACGGGCCGAGCACGAGCTAGGCCGGGAGAAGAGAGAGGAGGGAGTGGCGGCTTTGGCGGGCAGGCCGAGAGGGAGGCAAAGCGGACTTTTGGAGGATGGGCCAAAAGCGGCCCAGGAACAAGAAGGGGATTTTAAATTTGTTTTCCATTTAAATTAATCACATAAATGATATTTGAATTTTTATAAATACTTTCAATGCTCAAATAATTCCAAAAAATTCCTGAAAATATATGGACACTCAAAGTATTTAATAAAAATATCACCAGCACATTTAATGATTAATTAATTTATTTAAATAATTACTTTAATACTCTTTGTATTATTAAAATTATTTCTAGAGCTTCAAAATTTCACGAAAAATTTCAGAGAATATTTTAGGGCATGGAGAATATTTCAAAGATATTTCCAGCCATGATTTTTAAAGGAAAAAATTAATTTCCTTATTTTATTCGCTTGATTAATTTGTTTTAATTTTATTTAATTTCTAGGAAATTATTTATTTATTGATTTTTAATCCCGAACAAAAATCGAACTATGACATTCTTCACCTTCTTTATGAGTATAGCCCTTTGGAACAAGTCAAGCCTTCTACTTTTCAATAATATTGTTAGGTCTAAGCTTCTTCTTGAACACCCACTTGTACCCCACTCTGTCACCTCCCAAGTCCCGTTAGTGAGAATGGAATCCATTTCACTATGACAACCTCCTATTATTAGTCTGTATTCGGAGATGCATATGCTTATGGTATTGACTTAAGAGTGTCATCCGCTAGGTACAAAGTGAAATCATCACCAAAAGACTTAGCCGTCCTTTGTCTATTGCTCCTCCTAGGAGCTACACTATCATCCTCCCCAGTGACAAGTTCATGTGTATGCTTTGTTCTATTGGAGTGATTGAGTTGGGAATTATTTTAGAAGGTTGACTAGAAGTACTATGCGTATCCTTCATTGAAAAAAAAACTCTCAAAGAAGGTAGCATCACGAGACTTCATAATTGTACCAACATGCATGTCACGTACCTCAATTTTGACTATTAAAAATCTATAGGCAATGTTGTGGTGAGCATATCTCAGAAAGATACAACCCATGGTTTTACGTCAAAGCTTGTGCTTTGTTATTGGTACATTGACTTTCGCCAAGCACCCCCATGTGCACAAGTAGGAAAGTGATGGTTTTCTTTCAATTCATACCTCGTATGATATTTTGTCCTTATTTCTATCAGGGACTCTATTCAACACATGATTTGAGGTCAACAACCCCATCATGTCTTAGGTAGTCCCACGGTATATAACACAACATTCACCAAGTCAATTAGCGTGTAGTTCTTCCTTTCAACAATCTCATTAGACTCAAGAGAATAGGGAGGTGTCCTCTCATGCATGATGTCATGTTCCTCACAAAATAAGTCAAATTCGTTCGAGAAAAACTCTCCACCATGATCAAAGTTAAGTCTTTTTTATCTTTCTGTCAAGTTGGTTTTCAACTTATGCCATATAAATTTTAAAGTAGTCTAGAGTCTCATCTTTCGTTTTCAACAAATACACATAGTTGGTAGCATTATCAATCAACATCATGATATCTCATTTTCACCCTTGTTCGCTACCCCATTCATTTCACAAAGATCTAAATGTAGGAGTTCTAGAGGTGCCAAGTTTCTCTCCTCAGCAACCTTGTGAGGCTTGCGAGGTTGCTTTTGATTGCACACAACATTGGCACTTAGAACCTTTTGACAATGGAAAATTTAGGAATTAAACACATACTGGAAAGCCGAGACATCAAACCAAAATTAATATGACATAAACATGACTGCCAAACATTAGCCTAATCATCCACACACTGCCACAAATATGGTTCATAGACTTATTGCAGAAATCAGAAAGGGAAAAGTGGAACAAGCCTTCGCACTCATAATCTTTACCAATAAAATATCCATGTTTAGACACGACTACTTTATTATACTCAAACATCAACTTAAATCTATCTCTACGTAGACGGGAGCCACTAACGAGATTCTTGTCGATAGTAAGGACATGTACAAGCCCAGTCCTGTCAATTTATAGACCTGGAGAAAAGCTACAACGATGGGCCCTTTAATACAACTCTAATACTATAATGATGTTTCTAATAAATGTAATGCATAAAAAACATTCTTATGAAACAATTATACATCTTATCTTACCTTAAAATTTTCTTCTAACATTTGCTGCTCTGAAGTCATTGATGATGGCCTCAATATCAATTTCATCTAATAGTTTCTTCTCGATGCATAAAGTTGCCAAACCATTTAATCATTCTTGGGACATTACGGTCCTCAAATAATTCTTCAAAAATTTCAGCTTTGAAAAGGTTCTTTCAGCTAAGGCCACAGTCACAGGCATAGTGAATAGGATCCAATAAGCAATAGAAATATTAGGATAACAATCCGCTTCTATGACAAACTCAAAAATCTCCATAGCAGACATTGGCTTATTTGACATAGTACATTGTATAACAGCTAACTCAGGAATCAGGTCATTTACATCAACATCTGACGAACCATCCGAAGAGAAAGTTTCTGCAAATTTCATGCATTGGTATTTTAGATCAGCACCATCCAATGACTTTAAGGATGTTCAATTCATTAGAAATCCAAATTTTTCATTGAAGGACCGAAGTTCTTTAAATATGCTTTTCAATGAACTAACTGCCATATCGACCATAACATTAAAATAACTTACTTCAAAATCCTTCTCAACTTGCAAATAACTTCATTGGAGTGAGTTTCATCAAATTGTTTCTTCCTAACAGAACGATGCTTTACTAGAAAAAGATACCTCTACTCCCATTTCAAGTGCAATATCTATGGCAGCAACCAGACTATCAGCAAACCCATTATTTATATAGTTCTGAAAGTAATACACCATACCTTCTATATGCTGCAAGGTGGAATCAATGCACATGGGTGGTGATTGCAACTTCTTACTCACAATATTTATAGAATATAAAATGTCATGCGAGATAACCATACCAAGTATGAACTCAAAGTTGCCAAGCACATCATATAAATTTTTTGCATCACTCCTATCCTTTGGTTCAGTATCTCTATCCTCACTTAGCCACAACAAAGCTGACCTCAGTTGAGGAGCTTGATATCTAATTGCTCGGACACTTTTGATGTGACTCTCCCAACGAGTATTGCTCAATGATTTCATGGTCAAATCTTGAACATGTTCAAGCAAAACATTCCATCTTTTGGTAGAACCCAAAAATAATACATATATGCTCTCCTCAATTCCAAATAATGAAATAGCTTTACTACATGATTTAGCCATATCACAAAGAGTGAGATTAAGACTGTGGCATGCACATGGCATATACAAAGCCCTTCGATTTATATCACGCAAACAACTTTGTACCCCGTTATGTTGTCCTTTCATATTAGAGCCATTGTCATAACCTTGACCTCTAATATCATCAACATTAAGGCCAAATGACTTGATGGAGTCAACTAATACATTGAAAAGCCCCGAGCTAGATGTGTCATCCACCTTCAAGAAACCAAGAAAGTACTCCCCAATTTTTATTTTCCCATCGACATATCAACACATCGAACCAACAAGCTCGTTTATTCTTGGTGACTCACATATGGGGTACAATCAAGGATAACCGAGAAATATTTGGCCTCTTTAACAATCTTTATGATGGAGTTTGTAATGCTAGAAGCCATAAGCGAAATCAACTCATTTTGAATTTTATGACTAAGATAATGATATTGCAGTTCTTTGTTTTGAATGCGTCTAAGGTGGTCTTGCAACAAGCTAATAAATTACCATTCACATCATTGTAAAGTTGCTCACTAGATCCTCTAAAAGCTAAACTACATTTACCAAGAAACTTCACAATGGCAACAATTCTTAGTAGAACTAACCTTATGTCTTCTTTCTCCTTTGTGATTTGATGTTGCAACTCCTTGTCAATTGTTTCATGTTTGCTTAACCTAACTCTCAATTCATTCCAAGAGTTCATGTTGGTCATATGATCCACGCTAACTTCATGCTCTTTTAGTCTTTCACTAACATGGCTCCAATCTCTAAACCCATCATGTCCCAATGAACTCTTGCGGCTACTAGAAACAAACAACTTACAACAAAAGAAAAACACTTTGTCAATACTTTTTTAATAGACCAACCATTTCCTGTCACGTACCTCTCCATTGTTCATTTTTCTATCATAATGAGTGTATGCAAAACGTCTTGATCTGGCATCAATAGGAAACACAATATTTTCTTCTCTAACAGGCCCCTTCTCCACTAATATGTCCCTTGCTTTGTTATCAAGATTATCCCAATTTATTGGATCATACATATGAATAGTAAAACTAGTTCTTCATCAACATGAGTAGATTCGTCATAGGAGAATTAAATTTGGGCTCATGGTCACTCACATTATTATCATCTATGTCGATGCCAACATTATCTTTCTATAGGGCTTTGATCTTCTAGATTCCTAGTTTGTTCCTCCACACCAACTATTGCCCACTCATTTGGATTTCTTGTAGTGCTTGTATTGCTCTTAAAAAATTTATGAATAGATCCCCTTTGTGATTCTTTCAAGGCCTCTATCCTTCTCTTCTTTTTCTTTTCTGACTTCCAGATGCATGTTTTTTGGGCAACATGAGTTCACTATAAATTCAGAAAAGTAGTAAGTAATTAAAACAATATGCCATACTAAATTCAACTTGATTGCTACACCATATGGGAATTGGGGTTCCTAAATGCCTAAATCCCAAATCTAAATGGGCTAATGGCATCTATGCTGATGTACTTGCCGCCCGTACTGTTACTAAATCATTACTGTTATTACTAATTAATTATCTGTTACTGATCGAATTGAAGAGATAAAAAATAACGTAGAGCATTCTATCGCTCAGCCTCACTGCAACCAATGGCGCGCAATTAAGCTCACTTTGATCGATCAGTTTGTAAATGTGGTGTTCATTTGCAGCTAAGTTATTATCTAACAAAAAAGATGAGAAATCTCCAGCTAGGATTGTGGAGGTGAGTGATGTACGGGAGAACTTGAAGTTGTAGAGGTTGGGGGTAGCATAGTGGAGGGGGCAAGACCAGTAGTAATGGAATCACACCTCGTCCGCCCATGCGCACACCGCGGCCACGGCAGCACGGCACGGGAATCGCTCACTCGCAGGAACAGAGACTCGCGGCCACGTGGCGGAAGGGCACAGGAGTTGTTGAGTCACGGACATGGAAGGAATCGACGCGGAGTCGTATCTCGTACGCCTGGTTCAGCTATTCTGTGGGCCATAGAAAGAATACTACTACTACTTACATATTTGGGGTTGGGCCCCTGTTCTCAAGGGCCCAGTGCGGCGGCTCAGCTTGCAACACCCGGGCTGGGCCTGGACTAGACATGTAGGGATGCAAGCGGGGCAGACAAGCAGGATTTCTTTGCCCGCTTATCCCACTTCTATTTCATTTTTTCTTCTAAAATTTATACTACCATGTGAGAAATGAACTAGCAAGCGGGCTTTTATGCGGGTAGTGGGCTTGCCCACGTGCATCCCTAGGGACGTGCTGCACGTTCTTCAACTACACGATATTTCCATAAGTAATCTTCAGATCTACTGTGCCAACACCATGAACAGAAGCATGCGACCCATTCCCTATTAGGACGGAGGAATCCCGTTTGACTTGATAAGAAGAAAACATTGAGATGTTAGCACAAACATGTACATTGGCCCCTGTATCAACCCACTAGTTAGTAGACTGATTAGCTGGAAAAACAGTAGGTAAATTACCATACACACTTCCTTCTCCAATGTTGCCAATGATCACATTTGCAGACTTAGAAGTATACCCTATAGGTGCCTTCATCCCTTGCGTTGTGGACACTTCCCGCCTAGATGACCAGGCTCACCACACACAAAGCAATTTCTATCATCCTAGTTCGGATTGTTCTTCTTCTTCTTCTTCTTCTTCTTCTTCTTCTTCTTCTTCTTCTTGAAGTTAGTGGTATGCTGGGCTTTGACATATTTTCTTCTGTTCTTGTTTGGAGTCTTATGTACCACATTGACACTAGATTGCCCACCATCGCCATTAGACATGACATCTTTTGCTCGGTCTTTCTCCTCAACATCACGAGACGCTATCAACCCCTCAATGGAGTACTCCTATCTCTTGTGTTTGAGTGCAGTACCAAAACTTTTCCATGAAGAAGGTAGTTTCACAATAATGCATGCGGCCACAAATTTGTCAGGTAAGACACACTTAAGGAGTTCGAGTTCCTTAGCGATGGTATGTATCTCATAAGCCTGCTCAACTACAGAACGGTTGTCAACCATCCTGAAGTCATGAAAACTATTCCATGATGTACTGATCATTTCTAGCATCAGTTGCACCAAATTTGATATTTAGTGCATCCTACAACTCCTTAGCATCGGTCATGTGCATATACACCTCGACTAGACGATCACCAAGAACGCTAAGAATGCATCCCACAAAGAAAGTAGTGGCCTCCTTGAATTCTTTTTGCTTATCAGCATTAAGAACTCCTTCAGGTTTACCATTACTAACCCAGAAGCATTTTATAGCCACCAGCCATAGAGTGACCCTGATCTGCCATCTCTTGAAGTGCACACCAGTGAATTTATCTGGCCTCAGTGCTTCGGCGAAACCAACCATAGTAAAATCACAGTGCTTATTATAAGGTTTTTGGATTGATGAAAATATAAGCACATGTAGATTTAATTTATTCCGTAAATTAATCATGACATTGAACATGTATACTACTAGAACCATGTCATGCGATCTAAACATATAAACTAGACAGTAAACCATGAATAGATCAAATAGACAGAACATGGTGGACACAAACCAAGGGTTTTGACTGCTGTGAATTAGGTTGACGAGGAGCAGCAGGAACAACGTGTGGTACCCGACGTTGATGACCGCGCGTAGCACCAAGCGGAGAGGAAAACAAGCCATGGTAGACGAACAACAAGCAGTTGCACGAAGCGCTTCCCAAAAAGCTTATTACCACCTTCTCTCGGTGCAGGACGTCGAAGGCAAAGGTTCTGGAGACCTACTCTTCTGACCGCCGGTGGACACTAATGAGCGAGATGTACTAAACTATGAGCGACGACTCAGTAAAGAGGAGGAGGCAAAACCCTACATTGCTTTTTGGCGTATGTAGCGAGGAGGCGACGACTTGGTTATATAGAGATAAAATGACGTGTGATTAGGACGCCTGCATGATCTTCACTCTGTGTAACCGAATTGGATAAGTTATGCATAACTTATCCGGACTGCATGTCGCTCCATGCACCATATTATTCCGTGTGTTTCCAAAAACAAACACCAAATTTTGCAGCAAAATGAAACTACAAAAGGAAGCTACTCTGCACAAGGTGAGGTCCCAATTTTGATAGACCATTCATGTGCATGTCTCATACGCGTGTCGCCTGGCCAGCCTGGCCATGCTAGACGAGGCGAGTGTGTGTTCCTCTAGTTATTTTCACCAAACATGCCTCAAGTGCCTAGGAGAGAACTATCCCTTTTAAGGAGGTTCCCCTCTTCTAGAATAAGCAAGGTGGTACTAAACTTTTCCATGCATTTCATTTAATGAGGTAGGCTTTTGTGATTTTCCAAAGAATTAATCTTCAAATGGGCTAAGACCCATCTATTAATTCCAACAGAGGACAGTTTGCTGGAGCGAGAGAAGAAGAGGTCACGACACGTGTTGGTGCCTTTCCCGTGAGTCCTTCCCCTTATGTTCCTTGTATCGTTAACATGTGGGGTATTGATTCAAAATGTACTAATTTGGAGATAAAATTTAATCTAAAGTGAAAACAATGAGTTATGGGTGGTCTAAAGTTGAACTAGGGTAAAAAACATAGCCTAAGAGTCGTTGAAGGAGGGGAATGGAGCTCCCACACCAACTCTCGCACCGACTCCCGCACCGACTCTCCATCACTGATGTCCTTCCATCTGACGCCGCTTCATCCACCTCCCCGCCACCGTTGTTGATGATGTCATCCTCCACTGACTGCTTGGCTTTCCCTAGCCAACAATGGGCTCTTCCTCGGAGCTTGGAGACAAGCTTGATTTGAATCGGGGTCTAAGCTTCTGGTCCCTCATCTCTTCAAATCACCGGTACACCATACTCTGCCTTCGCTTACTGGATCATTCTTTCTACTGGTCACTTTTCGTCGCTACCTCTTTCGCCCCACTGAAGATTCAGTTTCTTTGGCTCTTCAATCTTGATTGGGCATCATGTGACATTCCTGAGCAACAATCATTTTTACCTCTCTATGTTCTCTAAGCAAGTTGGATTTCACATTTATAAACTTTGTTGTGTTACCACTGATCTCTTTGACTGCTATTTTCACCTATGGAACAATGGCACCCCTCACTAGGAGTGTGAGAAACTTCTCTAGGAGATCAAACAAGAAAAGGAATGGACTAAAGTTATCTCCAAGAGTTCCAGAAAGAAAACTCTTAAAAACATCAAGAAAGTTTCCTTTGCTAAGAACCTTGTTCTTTCTCCAGTTAAAAAGCCTTCCATCAGCAGATTCATTTCTTTTGGTGCTTTTCTCTGCTCCTCTTGAAAGAGATCTTGGTTCGCTTTCTGATATATTGATCTTTGGCAAACCCGCTATTCTTTCAAAGAAAGAAGATGATGAGTCTGTTCTTCGCCCATGCCTGAAACGGTCATATGGAAGTCGGAGCCGTACTTGCATTCATGGCCCCGTGTGAATCACCAATCCAATTCCTCCACTCCCAAATCCCCGGTTTTCGGGCTTTGCTCATCCTGCCTCAGGCCAGGTCACTTCGGCTTAAATTGTTAGTGATATGTTGTCACAGACCCAAATCCTAGGGTCATGTAAAATACTGATAAGACAAAACTAGGAGTAGAGATCTCCAATTTCCTGATCATAAAAATTTCATTTCTAACCTAGGTGGAGTATTTTTAAACCTAAGGCATGATTAAAACTTTGAGACTGAAAATAAAACTTTTCGACCTTTGCACATTATTCCTATAAGGCATGAGAGCATACTTGGGCATAAAACCAAATCGGTAAAAGGATTTTCTATACATTTTGAAACTGGAACTCTCATCTCATAACATGTTTATTTCCTACAACTCAAGGACAATTTTATGAAGGCACTATAACAAAATTTGACGCACTTGCATAAACGGAAATGCTCGAACAAAGAAGGGCTATCCCGATTTTTTGAACTAAACCACACAAGATAAAATTATGGAAAAATTCCTGTGGATGCCCTACATCATATTCACCCACAAGTAATTTTTACATAGTTTACTAAATAACCATGATGCTTCAAATAAATAAAACTAAACAGCAACGTAATGGTGGAAGAAGATACCTCCAATCGGCTAGAAACAAACTCCACTTAAAAAGGGATTAAAATGCACATAAATCCATATAGGAAATAATTTATTCAAATACTAGGTTCGCTGCCAAAATTTAATATAATTTTTCTAGAATTTTTCTGGACTATTTGAACCTCCTAAAAGTTCAAACAAGATTTAAAATACCTAAATCTTCTAGAATTTCTTTGAGCAAACCATGAAGGATCTTTGAGTGAAACCAAAGAAAATGGGTTCTATGTATACTCCCTAGCTGCAAGAAATTTTTCACTAATTTATCCAAGCCACACAATAAATTATAGAGCTGCAAAGTCAAGGGGTAAATAAATCAAAATTATCTCCAAAATTCAAGTGGACACAAGCATCTACCCATACTCCACTTCCCTGCCTTGCTTGCCACGACATTGGCCCCACTGTCAGTGCCTGCAGCTAGCCTCCACTCGGTCCCTCTCCTCTCCACCGCCGAAGGCCACGGAGCCCGAGCCAACCGCCGTAGAGCGTCGTCGCCACGCGGCTCGAGGTGTCGACGCCGCGTTCTTCCTCTTCGACGCACAAAAGCTTCCCGCCTCGCGCCTAACACCAAGATTCACCACGCAGCCAAGCAAACCCGAGAGAAAACCCTAGACTCACCATTTACCCCTCCCTCTATCGTCGTCCACGAAGAAGACGAAGGCTGGCATTGCCAAAGAACCATGGTCATTCTCTCATTTTCACGTTTTGTAACCATCGCGCAATGTCGAGCAATTTCTCTATTGACACCGTTCCTTTTGTCCATTGTAGCTACGGGAATGCCGACGCGCTCCACTCGGAGACCCGAGCACGCACCGAGCGTCACCGCCGCACCCTCGACGCTGTTCCGAACAATGTAGGCCGAGGCAGACCGAGTCCTTGCGCCCACACCTTCGCCTCAACTTCGTCAACATTTCCCCTCAAAGATCCCAGCCAACGGTGTGCCAAGGACAGAGATTGGCATCCATCTTCCTCGGAACTGACCAACCGTCACCATGGGTTGCCGCCATCGATTCTACTCGCTCCGGTGAGTCTTTGCAAAATTCCTCGCGTCTGAACCATCCCTAGGGTCTCCCTAACGTGTGCGATGTACATCCGTAACAGCCCGTTGGACGACACGAGCTGTCACCGTGCAACCCGAGGTTTTCTGCCGCCGCCGGGTCCTCCCTCTCACCGCCACTGGTGACCAAGCTTCGCCAGTCCGTGCGCGGGCTTAGGTAAGCCTCAAAAGACCCCATAGACCCTCACGTATGCATTGGTTTGCTCTAGGATGAATTAAAACTCGATATGCACCTTCGTGCCGAGCCACACCACCACTGCGCTCGTCGCCGGCACTATCCCGAGCACCACAGTGCCCGAGACCACCATCTATAGGTTCGCACTAAGACGCTCCACGTTTTTCCTTTTGGTATTTTCCCCTGAATCGCCGCCATTCGCCGTTGGCGCAGCCGCGAAACTCACCGTCGCCGCTGCCCTGCTCTCCTCTCCTCGCTGTCTCACCGACGGCCGGGTCCCACTGTTCGAGCGCAAACCCCTCTCAAAAAAGCAGTAGCTGACCCGTGGGCCCCACACGCAGTGGCACACAAGAAAGGCAGCGGAAAGTATTTTCACAGAGAACAGAATATACGTACAAAAATCTATATAAAATTCATTTGAAAACATTTTCGTGTGGGACAAATTTGTATGAGCTCCATGGACAATGAACTTTAATATGGAAATATAAAACTTGCCACTCACTGCACTAGAAATATCCCAAAAATTCAAATAAGTCAGGGCACACATAAACCAAAGGAGGATTTGTAAAATCTCTAGAAAATTCAAATTAACTTCATTTTGAGAAATCCTAAAACCTATAGCTTCCTCATCTTATCCTCTATGAGTAGGAAAAATAAACATGTGCACATTACTTGGGACAAATGCCTATAAAAATAATTTAGGGAAAATATTACATTTTAGGACAGTCAGCCTTTACGGATTTATTAAAAATTCATTTTACCATATTTTTCAGTAAACTTAGATTCTATAGGATCCCCCAAAGATGTGCTTTTAAAATGTAAAATAAAATTATATGCTTTCTGTGTAGTGTAATGCCTTAACTTTATTATAAATGAAACTAATGGTTTAATGCACCCACTAATATGTGAGAACCATAGAAAATCTAATTTTTATCCTTTTTAGGTGAAACAAGTTTCTATAAAACCAGATATTAATGGACTCCTATTTAGTAAAATAAAACATAGCCACTCGTCCACTAAAATATAGAGAAAAAACTCTAAATAGGCAGCCTAGGTAGTGGACTAGGTAAATGTCATATGTATACACATCTAAATGTGTATATATCTATGTGGTTACACCAACGTGAATAATAATCCTAGCCCCAAGTAAATCAAGAGAGGACATGACAGACCAATGGTACCACACGACCTAACCCTAATTGCCAAGAACTTAGTTCGCATAGCTCACACAGTGCTCTCTAGGTCAGTATATAAGATTCCTAACCTAGAGTATCCCTAGATAGAAAATATGTAGCAAAATAATCTAAGACCAAAAACTATTAACTCAAGTTGGATTAGTCAACTAAGAAACTCAATTGGTACACCTTAAATATAATGAGTCAAGTTCTGGACCTAAAACCCTAGGGCCACAACTATAGAGTACTATAGGCCTAAAACACATTATAGTATCATAAAATACTTACTAAAATTTGTATAGCTCCAAAAATTATGGAAATAAATTGCATTGATCTTAGGAAACATTTTCCATCACCACTGGAAGGTCTAGGTTAACATAAAACTATTGGTAGCAACATTTTAGGCCAATACCCCCCGAGCAAGCTTCAAAAACTAATAACTCCCAAAATAAAAGAAATAAAATAAAAATTCATCCACCATAAATCACATTCGCACAGAACCTAACCACACTAAGGAATTCATGCATTTTAGAGCATATTTAATTTTTACATGTTTTCGGTATTTACCCGTTATCGATATTTTCTTTTTAGCGAGTAACTTCGCGACGGTGAGAAGACCTGCATACTAACTCATCCCAGGAAGATTCTCTAACAACCAAGGCAAGTTTTTCCCCTCCTCTCTTTGAACACCTTGAATCCCATGTTTTGAGGGATGAAATTATTTGTTTGCAAACTTGCATGAAAAGTTAGGTTGTATCAGTATTTTAAACTTGGGTATGGTAAAAATAACCTACTTTCTGCATTACCTCCTTGGATAATTCAATTCCTTGCTTTGTACCCCTAGGAATGGTTAGAGTACACACTTTGAGCTCAAATGGGATTTTATATGCTTTATACAACCACTTGCTTAGCCTCGCTTAGCACTTTGCAAATACTTGTTCCATCTACACCTAAAATGTGAATTTTTGCTGAAGTGTGCCCTGGCTGAAAGGGGGCCTAATATGATGGGTGTTTGCAAAACAAAATGTTTAAAAGTATGATTTTGACTTGGGCAGCAAGTGGCGTGCGGTTGAGGTAATTGCATTTGCCGTTAGGGAGAGTATTTGCCCGAGTCGGTTAAGGACCGAACTTGTGTCACCAACTTAAAGAGACTGTACATCCACATGTGCTAGTAGGGGATAGCCTTAGCCGAGTAATCTTCTTAGCACTTAGCCTTGCATTAGGGTAGGCCGAAGTATATGGGTTCGGATAACCCAGAAGAACTTCCTAATTACCCCGACGTGATAGTTTAGATGACTAAGTCTGTCCAATACAACGATATCATGCCATGTGGGTGGGTTCCCGTCGTGTCCACCATCACGGCGTTAAGTTAAGGCGAGGGCCTGCCACTTAACGGTTCTAGGTCTTATTCCAGTATGACCTAGGATGGACGGAACACGTATCGTGCTGGTGCAAGGCTAGGGACTAAGTAGTGTAAAGGCTTCGTGGTGACCTCTAGACTGTACTCAATGTGTAGAGTATGGTGGTTCTGACGGGTACCGAATAAACTAGAGTGATTCACTTCATGTGGGTAAAGTTGTACAAACTCTGCAGAGTTAATAAAACTAATCGATTAGTCGTGCTCATGGTCAAGAGCGCTTTGGTGAAGTGTCATGAGTATAGACTATATTGTTTTAAAAATGTGATTATATGATTTCAATAAATTGTGTTGAGTTGTGTGAGTGTGGTGATAAAATATGACTTGTCGTCATGGAGGATGACAAAATAATAATTATGGTGGAACTGAAATGGAATTAATGATGGAACTAAATTGACTATTTTTTTGTTAATTGAGTTGTCAACTCTTTCTCAAATGGTTTGTAAAATATAACTCGCTTTAGGTGGAAATGAGCTACTCATATAGCCTTCCTTCGATTATGAGCTTATCATGTAGTATGTTAGGTTTGTCTAGTGCTTGCCAGTACATTACTCGTTAATGTACTGACTCTTGTCGATTGGAATATCCTTTTGGTTGCAGGTTTAGTTCTAGTCCTTACGCGATGAGAACTCCCGATTTGTTTCTTCTAGGATGAGAACTTAACGAGGTAAACCCCTAGTCGGTGTGCTTGTGGGGGGGTACTAAAGCCACCGGGGTTCGCTGCACTCTGATGTTTGTATATTTATTTGGTCGGTCGGCCTATGTAATAGTAAAATTATTGATGTAATATGTAGCTTACTCTCATACTAGTTGAATTTACTTTGTATGCTCATGCTTGAGAAGAAAGTGTGAATCTAACGCACTTCCTAGGAGTTAGATTGACATGAGTATGAGTTAGGAATATTTGAGACGTTGTAGATCTTTAGCCATATTGTCAAGTCTCCTGGTTGTGTAACATATGTGGTCGCCACCTTCAAGTGGTTTGACGGGCACAATTCAGGCTGGAGTTGATTGGCAGGCTAAAGGCCCAGCAATGTCTCACTTATCCCTCTCTCGGGACTTCGGATATCTCGTTTTGCTTGCCTTATAAGCTGAACCGTTTTAGCCCGTATTGCAAATAGAACGAGAGGTCTAGACATCTCCGATAAGGCATGGTATCAGAGTGAATACTGACTATAGGAGCCCCTTAAGTTGGTCGGTTAGATTTGATTCTCAAAAATTATTTTGAGGGTTTCACTCTCAGCTACAAATTATTTGTGAAAACCATATTCCATCTTAAATCTCATCCCTCTCTGGAGATTAATATTCTCTATGTCTCTATTTCAATTTTAAACTCTTATCTTGCTCTATAGGATCGCAACCTTTTGAAAAGTTGTACTTTTGAAAAATGGAGTTTGAAAACGCTTAATTAACACAACAAATCAGTATCAAAGGGTTTTGAAAAGTTTTGAAACCCCTTTGCAAACTATCCCTATGTGCTAGATCAGATTTACACAATGTCGGGTTAGAGATAGCCTCTAGCAAATGAGTTTTGTAAATGGGTCGATAAAATTTAAAACTTGGTAGACATTGTAGGAGTTCCATTCCCTCATGTTATCTTTGTACCAAAAATAATTTGGGGTGGTTTTGAGCTTCTTATTCTTCCCTATTCAAAATTTCACCGAGTAAACCTAGAGTAAGTAGTTCAATGTAGACTAGAATTTGTGAATAGTTTGTTTGCTTAGATGGACCACCCAAGAATTCAACTAGGTTCTGGACCACTCTAACGTAATGCATCTAAAAGGCGATAAATTAGCTAACCTAAAACTTGAATGAAGATTGATTTTGTTGGTTGTTTGAAGTTTTGGAATTTAGAGTTAGTCTGTTTGCAAAATTTGCATGCGCTAAACAATAGATGATAAACCTGTGAAATTTTACAAAAAGCATGTAGACTAACTCGGTAAACTTCACGAATTTTTGCTAAGTTTTTAGACCCCTGCATCATAAGGAGATAGATCGATTAGTTAGCCTAGCTGTGTTCTGGAAAACTGTAGACAGCAGCCTTCGTCTTTTTGTATAGACTTAACCATGCATGGTAAAATATGCATCTTTTGGTAGTAACTCCAATACATGCCCTGGAATTCCCAAGAATTTTTCTAGAATTTTTAAGCCCCTACATCAGGGTGAAACCATCCACTTAACTAGCATAAGCCTGTTCTGAAAATTTATAACGGCTGCCTTTAACTTTTCCTATAGCCCAAGCCACCCCTGCAAAAATATACGCCTTTTGATAGTAGCCTATAGACTTACCCAATAAGCCCCACAATTTTGGTAGAATTTTTAGTCCCTGCAACATGTCCTAAAGACTCATATATATCAGAAGGACAAGGAGCTGAGACCCGGTATACTGTAGGTTGCTAAAATTGTACAGACAAAACTACAATTGGTAAAATTTTGATTTTGCTAGGGGAGATCCAAAACTTATGTACCTATCACCATGATTTTTGCCTGAATTTTGTACCTCTGGGGTATACCTTAAGGAGACCCATAGATGTAGTGAAATCCTGTTTTCCAGCACCTCAGCACTGTCCAAACCGTTCCCTTTAGTGTCGCAACCACCTATACCACTAACAATGACCGTAATCATGCTTTCGTTCTGTGAGTTCTTCCTAACCACAAGTTTTTAAAAAAATTTAAGGGGGATAGTAGGACCCAAATTGAAAGAACCTAAGGGTATGCCCGTACTCACCACACATGCCATACTAGAACCAAAAACTTGGGTACCTTTCTTAAAGATTTGCCGAAAATAAGGGATAACTAGGGTTGAGTAAATTCCTTAATGATTAAGTTTGCTCATTTCTTGTAGATGGATACCATGTACACCCCATTCTACTACAGCCGCGTCTACACCAGGAACATGACTCAACATATGCTGTGGATCATGCTGCACCAAGCCCGCTTTACTTACCCACCGGAATATCATATCCTAAACAAAATCGTCGGGACTTCTCAGACAGCTGTTATGGCCTGTGTAAGTATCAAGGGAAGAACCTCAAGTGAAAAAGATCGCCAATATGTTGGATATGGATGGGATAGTAGCTCCACCATGCAAAATTACGCCTACATTGCCATCACCCGCCTACGCAATGAGTTGCCTGAGTGGGAGGAGTTCTACTGTCATATTCCATCTTTAGCTGAGGGAGCCGCAAACACTACCTATGCTGACCTGCCTGATCCAGGTATAGGCCAGCACACCCCATATCTCCAATTAGCAGGATTTGTCCGTTCTCTCGACATGCTTTACCGTGCAACTTTCTCTGAGCTGCTGAGTGCCCGCATGCGTGTAGCCACCCTAGAGAGAAGCATCTTGCCTAGGTTCCGCCAGGGACACTACACACCCGAGTTTATGTTTGGAGAATATGCCATGTACGCTCCTAGCGAAGACCTGTCGTCTTCGGCCAGAATCTACCTCGAGCATACACCGCCGGCCCACGCCAATGTCAGACATGCCTATCCTCCCCTGGGAACCATAGGATTATACAAGCCACCAGAGTATGTCCGCTGGTATGGACGCGTCTACTGGTTGAAGATGGATGCCTAAGCAAGTAGTCGCTGAGAAGACTGGTATGGAAATCAAGTAGGTGAAGCTCATGATGTATCTGTAGCTCTATTTAGGGGTAGATCAAGTAAGGAACTTATGTGACATATGTATCCAGTAGGGACTCATGTAAAAGAACCATGGAAGGGTATGTAATATAAATCCTGTACTCGTCCGGTTTTAAATCAAATAGATAGAATCATCCGTGTGTGACTTAATGCTACCAGGTGATCGAATCGTTTGGAATCAAAATCTTTCCCAGCAACAGCCAGACGCCGGCCTATTACCACGCTCACCAACAACGCTCCCCTCACCTCACCAACAAAGGTTTTTCTTAACCTTAACTAAGCAAGTCTATTATACAACTTAAGGAAAGTTTGGAGATAAGCAAATTAAATCTTATATGTTTGAAATTTTTCGAACGAAGGAAGCCAGTAGAGACTGGGAGTCCCAGTGTTCCACTACATTAGTACTATCCACGACGCATACATGCCATCTTGTACATAATACGTATCGAACATAGGACATCCAAGCCAAGCATCAACATCCATACACAAACAAATTTGGAACTTTTCCCCATCATCATTATATCTCCATGCTTTACATAAGTAAACCGGTTGGGTGTACTACCAGCCGTCGATAGCAACCAACCACCCATTCGACAAAAGAACAAATCCAAACCACCTGAGCACCCATCCCTACCGGAAACTTGCTGAGCTCACAGTACAAAAGGAAACAGAAGAATCTGGCTGACACCCACCAGATTTACTTACAAAAGTATAAATTCTAGGGACCAACCATCAGGCTACCTAATCTACTAGCAACCCTAGAAAGGAGAGGAAAACGAGAGGCGCCAGAATGATAAGAAGACAAATTGCCTCCCAAAGATAATCCTGGTAACCGTCCTCTGTCGCATCCCGCCACAACCTCCAAACAAAACTCAGAGGATATAGTACCCAAGCCAGTAAAGTACGAAATGCCATCCCAACGCACCGTACCTTTGCCCATACCCATCGACAAGCAGTGACCATCCCCACCAGAAAGCACCTTTCCAAACTGAAGCGCTTCGATCTCATCATTACCTGAGTATCCTTTCCAACGACGAAATCATCCACTCGTTGAAGCACTGATGGAACCTCTTTTTCCACCTGAGGATCTATGGCTGTAAGCCCGCATCGTCGACGAAGACCGCTTTTGTTGGCATCCCCTCGTTTTGCTCCACCCCCGTTACTGGACTCACCCTCCATTTCCCTAAAGCTATGTGGACACCACTTTCCTCGAGCTCGCTAGACAGAGCAAGTGTGAAGGACAAGCCATTTTCCCTCACCACTTCTCCTTTTAAGTAGCGAAGTGACTCGCGCCCAAAGATTCCCTTGCAGGAATATTAGATTATAGGGACTGCAGGATCTAGGGTACCTAGATAGGTTTTAAAGGAGACGAAAGGGTGTAATGATGTTACCAAAGGCAAAGGATCATGGGGATAATACATAGACCTCCACTTAGAAAACAACTGATGAAAGCTTTGCCATCCTAAGCAGATGTTTTACCCCTCGCCCGAGTGATGTGAAAGCTTGGACTTGACAAAACCCTACAACCTAGCGAACCATCCGACCATATCTTAACCCAAATCTGGGGGATGAGATTTCCTTTAAGGGGGATAGAGCTGTCACAGACCCAAATCCTAGGGTCATGTAAAATACTGATAAGACAAAACTAGGAGTAGAGATCTCCAATTTCCTCATCATAAAATTTTTATTTCTAACCTAGGTGGAGTATTTTTAAACCTAAGGCATGATTAAAACTTTGAGATTGAAAATACAACTTTTCGACCTTTGCACATTGTTCCTTTAAGGCATGGGAGCATGCTTGGGCATAAAACCAAATCTGGTAAAAGGATTTTCTATACATTTTGAAACTGGAACTCTCATCTCATAACATGTTTATTTCCTACAACTCAAGGACAATTTTATGAAGGCACTATAACAAAATTTGACGCACTTGCATAAAGGGAAATGCGTGAACAAAGAAGGGCTTCCCGATTTTCTTTGAACTAAACCACACAAAGAAGGGCTATCGAACACGGAGTCAAAAGTGAATCACGGATAAAATTATGGAAAAATTCCTGTGGATGCCCTACATCATATTCCACCCACTATAATTTTTCCATAATGTAATAAATAACTTTGATGCTTCAAATAAATAAAACTAAACAGCAACGTAATGGTGGAAGAAAATACCTCCAATCGGCTAGAAACAAACTCCACTTAAAAAGGGATTAAAATGCACATAAATCCATATAGGAAATAATTTATTCAAATACTAGGTTGGCTGCCAAAATTTAATATAATTTTTCTAGAATTTTTCTGGACTATTTGAACCTCCTAAAAGTTCAAACAAGATTTAAAATACCTAAACCTTGTGGAATTTCTGTGAGCAAACTATGAAGGATCTTTGAGTGAAACCAAAGAAAATGGGTTCTATGTCTACTCCCCAAGCTGCAGAAAATTTTTCACTAATTTATCCAAGCCACACAATAAATTATAGAGCTGCAAAGTCAAGGGGGGAAATAAATCGAAATTACCTCCAAAATTCAAGTGGACACAAGCATCTACCCATACTCCACTTCCCTGCCTTGCTTGCCACGACGTTGGCCCCACTGTCAGTGCCTGCAGCTAGCCTCCACTCGGTCCCTCTCCTCTCCACCGCCGAAGGCCACGGGAGCCCTAGCCAACCGCAGCAGAGCATCGTCGCCGCATGGCTCTGAGGTGTCGATGCCACGTTCTTCCTCTTCGACGCACAAAAGCTTCCCGCCTAACACCAAGATTCACCACACAGCCAAGCAAACCCATAGAGAAAACCCTAGTCTCACCATTTACCCCTTCCCTCTATCGTCGGACACGAAGAAAACGAAGGCTGGCATTACCAAGGAACCATGGTCATTCTCTCATGTTTCACGTTTTGTAACCATCGTGCAATGTCGAGCAATTTCGCTATTGACACCGTTCCCTTTTGTCCATTGTAGCTACGGGAACGCCAACGCACTCCACTGGAGACCAGAGCACGCACCGAGCGTCACCGCCGCACCCTCGACGCTGTTTCGAACAATGTAGGCCGAGGCAGACCGAGTCCTTGCGCCCACACCTTCGCCTCGACTTCGTCAACATTTCCCCTCAAAGATCCCAGCCAGCGGTGCACCAAGGAAAGAGATCGGCATCCATCTTCCTCGGAACCGACCAACCGTCGCCACGAGTCGCCGCCATCGATTCTACCCACTCCGGTGAGTCTTTGCCAAATTCCTCGCGTCTGAACCATCCCTATGGTCTCCCTAACGTGTGCGATGTACATCCGTAACAGCCCGTTGGACGACACGAGCTGTCACCGTGCAACCCAAGGTTTTTTGCCGCCGTCGGGTCCTCCCTCTCGCCGCCACTGGTGACCAAGCTTCGCCAGTCCGTGCGCGGGCTCAGGTAAAGTCTCAAAAGACCCCATAGACCCTCATGTATGCATTGGTTTGCTCTAGGATGAATTAAAACTCGATATGCACCTTCGTGCCGAGCCACATCACCGCCTACGCTCATCGTCGGCACTATCCCGACCACCACAGTGCACGAGACCACCATCTATAGGTTCGCACTAAGACGCTCCATGTTTTTCCTTTTGGTCTTTTCCCCTAAATCGCCGCCGTTCGACGTCGGCGCAGCCGCAAAACTCACTGTCGCCGCTGCCCTGCTCTCCTCTCCTCGCTGTCTCACTGGCGGCCGGGTCCCACTGTTCATGCGCCAAACCCCCTCTCAAAACAGCAGTAGCTGACCCGTGGGCCCCGCATGCAGTGGCACACAAGAAAGGCAGCAGAAAGTATTTTTCACTCAGAACAGAATATAATTACAAAAATCCATATAAAATTCTTTGAAAACATTTTCGTGTGGGACAAATTTGTATGAGCTCCTTGGACAATGAAATTTAATATGGAACCATAAAACTTGCCACTCACTGCACTAGAAATATCCCAAAAATTTAAATAATTCAGGGCACAAATAAACCAAAGGAGGATTTGTAAAATCTGTAGAAAATTCAAATTAACTTCATTTTGAGCAAACCCAAAACCTATAGCTTCCTCATCTTATCCTCTCTGAGTATGAAAAATAAACATGTGCACATTACTTGGGACAAATGCCTATAAAACTAATTTAGGGAAAATACTACATTTTAGGACAGTCAACCTTTAGGGATTTATTAAAAATTGATTTTACCATATTTTTCAGTAAACTTAGATTCTGTAGGATCCCGCAAACATGTGCTTTTAAAATGTAAAATAAAATTATATGCTTTCTGTGTAGTGTAATGCCTTAACTTAATTATAATTGAAACTAATGGTTTAATGCACCCACTAACATGTGAGAAATATAGAAAATCTAATTTTTATCCTTTTTAGGTGAAACAAGTTTCTATAAAACCAGAGATTAATGGACTCCCATTTAGTAAAATAAAACATAGCCACTCGTCCACTAAAATATAGAGAAAAGACTCTAAATAGGTAGCCTAGGTAGTGGACTAGGTAAATGTCATATGTATACACATCTAAATGTGTATATATATTTGTGGTTACACAAACATGAATAATAATCCTAGCCCCAAGTAAATCAAGAGAGGACATGATAGACCAATGGTACCACATGACCTAACCCTAATTGCCAAGAACTTAGTCCGGATAGCTCACACAGTGCTCTCTAGGTCAGTATATAAGATTCCTAACCTAGAGCATCCCTAGTTGGAAAATATGTAGCAAAATAATCTAAGACCAAAAACTATTAACTAGAGTTGGATTAGTCAACTAAGAAACTCAATTGGTACACCTTAAATATAATGGGTCAAGTTCTGAACCTAAAACCCTAGGGCCACAACTATAGAGTACTATAGGCCTAAAATACATTATAGTTTCGTAAAATACTTACTAAAATTTATATAGCTCCAAAAATTATGAAAATAAATTGCATTGATCTTAGGAAACATTTTCCATCACCTCTGGAATGTCTAGGTTAACATAAAACTATTGGTAGCAACATTTTAGGCCAATACCCGAACAAATCCTACCCTACCCCAAGCAAGCTTCAAAACTAATAACTCCCTAAATAAAAGAGATAAAATAAAAATTCCTCCACCATAAATCACATTCGCACAGCACCTAGCCACACTAAGGAATTCATGCATTTTAGAGCATATTTAATTTTTACATGTTTTCGGTATTTACCCGTTATCGATATTTTTTTAGTGAGTAACTTTGTGACGGTGAGAAGATTCTCTAACAACCAAGGCAAGTTTTTCCCCTCCTCTCTTTGAACACCTTGAATCCCATGTTTTGAGGGATGAAATTATTTGTTTGCAAACTTGCATGATATTAAATAGATGTCATAGATTTAATATGTATCGGCTAGTACTCTGATACCACTATATACTAAGATATCGCTACTAACCAAATATATTAAACAAAGACCGATCATATACTAAGATGACTTAACAGATCGATTACAAGCTTAATATATTTAATTATAGATAGATCTTAATATAAAGGGTAGCTTTAACATATTAAGTAAATATAAAACATACGAGACAGTTAAAACAGATAAGATCGACTGAAACTCCGATATTATCTCTAATAATGATCATAAAACGAGATAGATCTGTTATGATTCTAAAGGCGACTTAATAGATCGAACTTAACCTACGCATCATTAAGTACCAGAAGAAGCATAGGATCTATACGAGTCTATGAACTCCTTTCAAGATGGTAGATATACTATATAATCTAGATTAACACTGAAATCTAAAACCTACTGGCTATCATCTAGCGACTAATGCTAGTCGATTAGGGTTTAGATCACAATATCGATCTAAATTATATAGCATATATCATAACTATGTAGATTACGAAGACAGAATTAGAGTATCATGATGATGGAAGCACTAATCCCGACAATGCAAACCGCTGTGACAAGAATTACCTTTTCACTGGAGATCAACCGATGCAGCCCAACTAGAAGCAGAAAATCGTCGAAAATATTAAAGGAGAAAGGTGGCGATGCATCGAGATTGTATTAATTGTCTGATCGATATTATTTTACAAGGTCTTGGGTCATATTTATACCCAGATACATGATGAGTCCGTAATGGACACGATTCCTATCCTTATTACAGATTGAATTATAGATATTCCTAAAACAAACGGACGTTATCTATAAGAAAACTATACAAAATATCCTAAATTAAAGATACAATTGCCTTTTTAGGACTTTATCCGTAGATGGTAATATCTCTAAAGCACTTAGAAACCGTATCTAGTGATGATCTTTATATCTTACCCCGAGATCGGTCATATCTGTTATCCCAATCGAAATCGACTATGTCAGATATCCTTATCAGATTCGGTCTCAGCCGACAAAACCCCTAGCCGATTCGGTCTGCACTTGGCGTGCACTCACTCGATTCTCCCCAAGTCGGCTTCGGCTTTAGATCCAAATCTGATAATTTGCTTACCAAATTTGGTCATTAACACATGCCCCCCAAGTCCTCTATATTATTAATGTTGCGAATTTGTCGAATCTTATCTTGGAGATTTCAGGGCTTTTCCATTCTGGCCGTCACCATGTTACATTAAATAACAGCCACCACCTTGAGTTTTTCACGCCGTCACGTTTGCCTCCACCGCCTTAGCCCCAAACAATCCTAATCTGCACTAGCGACCTCCCCGGCGTCCTTGGCGAACTCACAAGCGTCCTCCGCGTGGCAACGCACTCATTCCTGACAATGTCGACTTCGACCACCCCGTCCGTGGCGCCGTCGGCCGAATTTCTAGAGGTAAGCTCCATTGGCTTCAACTTCTTTTTTTACCACAATCTAGCATCCGCCCTTTGTGATTTGCCCTTTCTCTTTCTTGTTCATTGTAGCATCTTGCTCACCAAGATTGCAATTCCTAACCTCAATCATCTCAGTCAATACCTTTTAGGGCCAATCGACAACCTAGACCCTTCAAAATTCATTAATGCCGAAACCAACCGGATCCCTTTTAGGTTGTCAAACCCCAATCTGATACACTTGAATGGAACTTTCAAATCATGGTCATCAACCGATAAGACCTGGCCAACATGGTATAAAAGGGTATCGTCTAGTAAGCAGAGCCATTGGGAGGAACTAGGGATAGCACAATGCTTAGCCCTAACAATAGCCAACATGCCTAAAGATGAGCCTCTGCTATCGGCTGCGAGTTACTTCTGGTCCAACACGCTGAATTCTTTCTTGTTTAATCAAGGACCGATGACCCCCACTCTTTTGCACATAGTCATGATCACAGGCCTTGATATCACATCATCGGCTAACCCCATCAGCTTAAATACGAAGTGCCAATATTCTTTCAAAACCAGGGCCATTGGAGGTTGGAACGGGTTCATAAGCCTGAACATGGGAACTAGCTCAGTGGACTCCAGAGAGCATGCAGCTTTCCTTCTTATGTGGCTGGAAAAATTCTTGTTTTATGGATCAAGCTACGGTCCCACAACCAATTGGCAACACATAGCCAAGGCCTTAGTAGAAAAGAGGCAAATTCCCTTAGGAAAATATCTGCTAGGGTACCTGTATCAAATGTTGAACAACATATCGGCCAAAATGGCCATGAACTTAGCAATCGACACTCGAGGTCCCTGGTGGCTGCTGCAAGTATGGTTAAATCTACACACACACACACAAAGTTACTCAGAGGCCAGAGTTGCAAGACGCCAGCTTCCCACTAGCACAGCCGACCACGGATGAAGATGGCGACGAAATCACAACACGCCGATGCATGTCATTCGGAGAGGCAACATCATAATATTCAGGATCTAAACTCTCAGTCGATCTTTTTAAGAATTGGTTCGACAACTTCTATGATGGTTTCCCGAGAACCTCAAGAATTTGGTTTGCCTATGAAAACTCCGAAGACTTTGAACTCCCCAGTGACTTTAGATTCGATGATATAAACTCCGAAAAAATTGAGAAGTCTCGAGAAATCTTTACATCGGCTATCTCGCCTTGCATCCTCCCAGTCGGCATCCACCAAGGCAAGAATGTGCAAATATCTTATGAATTTTACCATCCTACGAGCTCTGCGAGACAACTGGGCATGGGACCATTGCCGATTGGGTTGTATTTCACTGACAAGATCGAAACCAGAGGCGAAATCAGCTCAGGCCTCATGATGGATCAGCTACTAAATATTGGAGGCCCTCCTCTTGGAAGTATAGACAACATTGAGTTGGTCATCACAAGGACTGCAGCCTTCAGCCGATGGTGGAGCGAATGGAAAAAGCATCTATTTCACCAATTGGCTTCCATGTACCTCACCACCATATATCCAGAGCTGATCCCAAAGGTAAACACTTCTCCCTCGTCACTCATTATTTACCATCGGTTGTCCTTCTTTATCATTTGACTAACTCTTTTTGTTTGCAGACTACTGATTTATCTCCTCCTCACATCAGCAGTATCGGGATTGCCATCCAATATGAAGGGTTACGTGGAGGCTACGATAGCTAATAACATAAAAAATCTACCGTGCAAACCAGGAACCTTGCAAGTAAGGGTCGATAGATCGTTACCAATTGGAGTGGAGTGCAGCGGATATAGCCAATCAGGAGCTATCCGATCCGGAACAGTATTGGTCGATTCCACGCCGATTTGCCGATTCCACGGCCGATCCGCCGCAGCGCGCGCGCCTCGCCCGATCGCAAGCGCCTCGCTCCGATGCGCCCGACCGCAACCAATCTGTCCGAACGCAGTCGACGAACAGCACTGCAATGTACCAGTGCCTCTACCGGTATCCACACGTCAAGGGATAGAATGCCTAGCACCCGTGTGCTAGCACAAGATGCAAGGCTAGGGTTGGGCTCGGAGGTGTGGAGGGTTCTTGTGGAGATCAATCTTGCCGCCGGCTTGCGCTATTTCAATCTGCTGCGCCAGATTAGATTCGGTTCAATGATATGTTGTAGCTCTCCACCCCTCACCCCTTTATATAGAGTTGTCGCGGCCCATCAGGACTCTATCCGATCGGATCCCCATCCGATCAAGCCGTATCCGAGTCCAACTTGAATGCCTATTCTTATCCCCTTAAGCGTGTGACCCTGTAGGTTCAGGTATACTCAGTTTTGACCCGAGTCCAACTCGGCCGACCGTCAATAGCGGCGCCTAGCAGCACATATTGATAACATAGTATACAAGAATATAATATCGGTTTTGAACCTGTAATGTGTACACAAATCCCTTTGCCTCACAATACCAATTAAGCTATAGGCAAGATGTGTGCCATCCTTTCAATAGCTTAATCATTCACTCGAACCGTATTGGATTATCTGTCTGTTGATTGACTCCTCAATCAACTCGGCATGACCATGCACTTCCATAATCCATTACCTCGAGGGGCCTAGAGATATCTCTCCAAAGGAGGGGCAAATTCCACCTTGATCACTGACATCCCACTCCATGATTCATAACAAACCTGCAGACTACTTTTATAACTACCCAGTTACGAAATAGCATTTGGTAGTCCCAAAGTAGGCTACTACACATGTCAGAATCCATGATGATCTCAGGTCTAAGGACTTTGCACCAACACTACTTGAGACCAACTAATGGCACATTAATTCATGTATTGTCTCATGGTGGGTCTATCCAACAATGTGTTCTCTAACACATGTCCACGTATATTGATTTGGTATATCCATACCATGATCCATGAGACATGATCATCAATCAATAAACATGCTGATCTTAGAATCATATTTGTTCCAACAATATGACATGTGATCAGGGATCGTTTAGAAATAGATTCATACATAAAGAGTCTCATAAATAAGTCACATACTTAGATCAATACAAGTTGTCTATTTCATGGAACTGAATAACACTTTATTCATTTATACATAAACATTGACCATGGTATCCAACATCTCCATGTTGCCTCTAGGGCATATCACTAACACAATATGCTATAGGACTTATCCCGAATGGTGGTTTTGCCCCTTCAGCAATCGGTTATATTGCGTCGAAGGTGACCTTCCTGCTGCATGGCCAAACCCATGAAGCACTTCAAAGGAAGAAGAGGGCCAAACCATCGGCTGTCGACCCATCGACTGTGCAAAAGATACCTTCGAAGAAACAAAAGAAAACCATAGCCGACGATCTACCGGAGATAGATCCATACCTAGAGGCCTTCCTGAATCAAGAGGATATAGAAGAAGCCATCGATGAGGTTGCTGCTGAGGTAGACGAACCAAGAGCAACCGCTCAAAAACCACCAGCCGACAATCAACCCCAAGGAACGCCAAGTCCTCCAAGGCATCAACCTCAACCTCGACCTCAGCCGGTATGTATTTATCAAGAAACATCCCACTTGAAATTCACATGCAATCCTTCATTAAATTCCGTCTTGTAGAAAAAGAAGTTGGCTTCGAGGAAAAAATCGGCTCTCGTCCCATCGGTAACTTGGCTTCAAACTCCTTTTGATTATTAAACTAACCGATACTCACCAAACTCATCTTTCTTTGTATACACCTACCCACTCTCCAACGCCTACCCCCCAAGCATCAAGTGAGAGGACTCCATGGGTGCAGACACAACATTGAGGCAGAAACAACATCGGCTCCCGTCATCCCTGTAAGTCTATTCTCTTCATATCGGCCAAAGTTTTGATAATTAACAGTTTCAACACTTATCAATCCCAATCTTTTATTTGCAGGCTCTACCCGATATGTTTCCCTTTGATATAAAGGAATTCATGGATGACGAGGAGGACACCACATACAAGAACCTGGCCTCTGCTGCCGATGATCTAAAGACCACACTACAAGATTTGGCTCGTCGGCTGGAATGTTCTTTGGATTTCCTAGTCACTGACTGTGGATCAATCAGAGCTAGATTCGAAGATATTCAAAATCAGCTCCCAGACCATATAGCCGATGCCATCTCTCAAGCTGCATATCTTGAACAACATCGTTACAAGTTTGAAAGAGCCAAGCAACGGATAGCCGATCGGCGTGAAAGGACAGCTCAGAAGCTACAATAGAAGCTAATCGGCGATGCATACTAGAAGACAAAGCCAAACTTGACGAGATGACAGCTGCGCAACCTTCTAATCTCGATTGACTGTGCAAGCGGAAAGAAGAGCTGCTAGCCGAACTTGCAAAGTGTGCTGTTGATATCATATCTGAAGAACAAAGGCTTGCCGATCTCCCGAGGATCACATCAGAACAGAAATCCAAGTTAAAGGCTTCAATGAAAAACTTATCAGACCTTACTAGAGCCTTGAAGGTGATCCCCGGGAACGATGCGGTCGATCTCAAAGCAATCGAAGAAGTTGATTAGATCCGGCAAGGAGCAATATCGGCCATAAATGACTTTCTATCTCATTAAGCCTATTGTAGTAGTCTAGGACTTGGTCACCTGTGAACATCAACTTCTGTATTCAAACTCTCCGAAACCTATTCTGCATTGAAAAACTTGTGTATGTCCACAAAAGAAATAGAAGTCCACTTGATTTCACTTGTTTATGTATATATGCCCCCCTAATTTTACAATGTCAACCGTTCATTGGTAAATTTATAGCTCGAGGACAGCACACAAAATCGGCCATCATGTATGAGCAGAAAATCATGACCGATTATGACAGATAGAATAACTAAGGGCGATATAGCTTATATCGACCATCACTGTCACGCCCAGAAATTCCTACCGGAATTTCCGAAGCTGAATGTGCATTAAACACCTTGTCCAGGACCAGCTAGGGATACACAAACGACAAATTGTATATACGGTTCCACGTCTTAAAACATATAAAAGTCTTACAATGCAGCGGAAAGGAAAAAAATAAACCTAAAGAACTAGGCTTCGACGCTTGTGGCGCGGCAACTCGACTCCACAGGCATCCCTTGACGGCAGCGACAAGCCTACTCATCGTCGAACCCAACTGCAGCTTCTTCCTCCAGCTCTGAGGTTGGGGAAAGGAAGCAAGACTCAGTACAACCACCGTACTCAGCAAGTCATACCGAAAGGAGGTATGAATGCAGGGTAATTCCAAGAGAAAGCTAGGGTTAACTTTTGCACAAAGCAGCATTTCACAAAGCTAAGTTGAATACAGTAAAAACAGTAATTAAATGTAATTAAACAATATTAATCATCTCTGCTCAATGCTACACCACGTTGAGTCAAGCTCAATCCATCCAACTATTCTAACCAGTTCCATTGAATCAGGTTATTATCATTAGTGGGACTAATCACGGCGAATCTGGTCGACAACCCATAACCGCGGGCACGGCTATTCGAATGGTTTCTAACTCTGATCAGAGGTGTACGTCTGTACCCACAAGACACAGCTCCACAACATGTTCCCGTGTGTTGACATGCCACCACGACATATCGAAAAGGGTTCTGTGACAGGACCATTCGCATAACCCTCCCTGACCAAGCGACACCACACCTCAGGTTTCGCCCCTACCTTTATATCCAAGGTAGGCAACCCCCTCTCATGCCTAGGTGAATCCAGCAACCGCATAGACCTTTCCCGGTCCATTCGCACTCCATCACGCCCAACCTTGCCTGGATGCGTCAGCCAGAGAAAGCTACACTACAAGCCCAGCCGTTGCCCACGCTAGCTTGTGGTACGCACGAATAATTCTTCTAGGGTTTCCCGCTAACCGGTCCTTAACTGCCATGGGTGCGTCTTGTAAAACCGTGCACCCACAGCCCACCACTTAGTCAAATTTTAATTAACCGTTATCCTTTGCCAACGGCATCCCCGGTCTGAGACCGTCATTTCATGTGGATAAAGTCTAGTAAAATAATTCTCCCATTAATGATCTAGTGGTACTAAGCAAGCTAAGCATGTCCTAAACCTAAAACTAGTCAAGTTAATTCCCAGGCACTCAAATAAATAGGGTAAACGACCTAGGCTGAGTACTATAGGTCCCATCCCGATTACATTATGAAACAATGCAATTTAACAGATAAAGCCGGAATAATTTATAATATGGGTACAACATGATCAATGAAAAATGACTTGCCTTGGTCTTGCTCCGACGGGACTTCAGCGACTACCTCAAAATAAACGGGAGCATCCTCGAAAGTGGAATCTACTGACAAACAAAGCACATCAAAAAAAGGCTATTAAACTACTGAAACAGGCAATTAAACTATTTTTAATGTGTTCTAGACATTTTTATGAATCCACTGCAACTTGAACGGACTCAAACGGAGTTCGGATGAATTTTTTGTGAATTTTACAAGTTTCAGCCTTTTTACTAGTAAAAAAAAGAAAACTGATTTACGGCGCAAGCGCCCTAGGGCTGACGTCATGGCCCGGGTGACGGCACCGACAGGCAGGCCCCATGGCACAGGGACGCAAGAGAGAGGAGGGAGCACGGTGGACTCGGTCCACTGAGCTAGGGGAGGAGGTGCGCCGCGTGGCGCTTGCGTGGCGCCTACGTGGCAGCCACGTGCGCACCCACGTGGGCGGCGGGGTTTGAGGTGGCACGGTTCAGAATGGACGGCCCGGATTCGCTCGTGGTCGGATCCGACGGCCGAGGGAGGCGCACGCGAGAGCGACCGGCGGCGAGGCACGGCGCGGCGGATCAGCGACGGAGCGACGGCGCACGGGACCGGATGGTCATCGACGAGCGGCGGAGGGAGGCGGACGACGGAGCGCGACACCACAACTAAAATTCACACGGGTTCGAGAGGGAAGCGGTGCTAGGCGCGACCGGCGACGAGGAACGACGTCGCCCGACGGCACAAAAATGGCTACGCACGGGCACTAGAGGCACCGGCGGCGATCGAGACAGCACGCGTGCACGCACATGTACGAAGGTGAGGTGCGGCGGCCATGGAACCGAACAGGAACGGTAATGGAACGGGAAAAACAAAAGAGAGAGGGAGATGAAGCTTACCGAGCCGAAGACGGAGGAGACAACGGCGACGGCGCGATTTGGCGACGGAATTTTGGGGAAAAGCACGGGGAAACGTGTTCCCGAGAGCGGCGAAGGTGGTGGCGGCGTTGGTTGTGTGCGGAGTGCGGTGGTTCGGCCGGAACAGCGGCCGAAACCGGAGCTCGGCTGCGGCGGCGGTGCTTGCATGGTGTGGGAGCTCGAAGAGGCACAAATGCGGGCAAATGCAAAAGGGGAAAGATGCAACGGGATGTGGGGATCCTTTACAGGGTGTTGAGGCGGTGCGGCACGGCCAGGTCGAGCGGGAATGGCGGCGCGATGTGGCTCGGGTAAGGCGGCGCCCGAATTTTGAAACGCGGCCGATGCGGTGCACACGCGGGATGGGAGAGAGGGGAGAGTGGGGACGCGAGGTGCGGGGGAGTGGGGGCACTGGATGACGCGGGCAGGGAGAGCGGAACGTGGCTGAGAAGGCGACGCGGCACGGACGTGTGCACGCACAGGCGCAGGATGCGGCCGGGTCGATCGGAGGTCGGGGATGACAAGCGGGGCCCGCTTGTCATTGCCCTAACCCGGGGGAGGTTTAGCGGACTTTGGCGCCGGTGGCTAGAGGGAGATTTGGGTCGGCCCAGCTGAGGAGAGGGAAGGAGAGGGAAACTGGGCTGGCCGGCTGGGCCGAAAGGGGAGGGGAGAGTGGGCCGAAGGCCCACGGGAAGGAAAGAAAGAAAGAAAAAGAGAAAAAGGAAAAAGAAAAGGAAAAGCCCTTTTCCTTTAGGAATTTAATTCCGATTAGCCTAATTTAATTTTTAAAATTGCTTTCGGTGCTCGAAAATTCCGATAAAAATCCTATTAGCGTATTTTGACACGGGAATCCAAGAAAAATTCCACCAAGCCATTTCTATATTATTATTTGGATTTTAAAATTCCAGTTTTGTCTTGCTTTATCTTTTCGGTGATTTCTTTTGCACGATTTTCTAGGTGATTTACTGCTAGGGGAAAAAGCGGAGCATGACAATCACGCATCGGCAAAGCACAACCGATGATGATAAAAGTGAAGAGACTAAGGGCGATAAAAGCCATATCGACCATCTAAAGATGATGTAAACACATCGGCTACCATGCATCGGCTTAATACAGTCGAATCATGAGTTGATCCATACACTGGGATAATATTTCTTCAAATATTTTCCATTGAGAGCCCTTCCAAACACCTCTCCATCCAATCCTTCTAGCATGTAGGCTCCCTTGGAAACGGATTTGTGTATCTTAAAGGGCCCTTCCCAGTTAGGTAACCACTTGCCGAACTTATTATCTCTTGTACCAACAGGCAAAATTAGTTTCCAAACCAGCTCGCCTTCTGAAAATGATTTAGGCACAACTTTTTTGTTTTAATGACGAGCAACCCTTTCTTTGTCCCAGGTCACCTTTTCCAAAGCACACATTCTGGATAAAACCAAGTCTTCCGATTCATCCACCATTAGGTTGTGATAATCATCGGCTGTCAACTCGTCTTGCAATTGAATCCTCCTGGAGCCGATGACACTTTCCATGGCAGTACAACTTCATGCCCATATACCAATCTATAAGGAAGCACTTGGATTGACCCATGACAAGCAATCCGATAAGACCACAATGATTCGACCAATCGGCTGTGTCATTGCTTTGGATATTCAAAAATCTTCCTCTTTATCAATTTAATCAAACTTTTGTTGCAGACTTCTTCTTGTCCATTAGCTTGTGCGTAATATGGTGAAGAATTTAACAACTTGATCCCCATGCTTTCTGCAAACTGGACAAACTCATCTGAGACGAAGATAGATCCCTGATTGGTTGTAATTGTCTGAGGGATGCTGAATCGGTAAATAATGTGTTCTTTGACAAACTTGATTGCATCTCCAGAATCGACTTTTTTCAAGGGAATTGCTTCCACCCACTTTGTAAAATAATCGATTGCCACCAATATGAACTTATGTCCTTTAGTCGAGGGTGCATTAATCTGGCCGATCATATCAATTCCTCATCCTCGAAACGGCCAAGGCTTGATAATAGGGTTCATAGCCGACGCTAGTGCTTGTTGGATTGCTCCAAAATTCTGACAATCTTGGCATCCCTTGTAATATTTGAAACAATCTTCCAGCATCGTCAGCCAAAAATACCCAGCTCTTCGAAGCAACCATTTCATCTTGTGAGCCGATTGATGAGTACCACAAATGCCTTCATGCACTTCTCCCATTACAACTTTTACTTGATCAGCACTCAAACATCTGAGTATCACTCCATCAATCGTTCTATAGTAGAGGTCGTTGTCGAGCAAAACATATCTCAAAGCCTTGTAACGCTACTTCCTCGACACCGATTGGTAAGGATTCTGCAAATAATTAGAAACATCATACCTCCAATCGTCAGCTATGATCGTTGCAACTTTGACTTCAATATCTTTAGCCATCAGCTTGTAGCCTGATGCCCCTTGAGCCAAGTCATTTGCTTCAGCATTTTGCTCTCGAGGAATATGTTTGAAAGTCACTAGCCGAAAACCATCCATCAATTCTCGGCACTTTTGATTGTAGATCATCAACGTGTCGTTCTTGCATTCATATTCTCCTGCTAATTGGCTGATGACCAACAAGGAATCGACCATGATCTCCACAGCATCGGCTTCGACCTCTTTCAAAAGTGTTAAACCTTTGAGGACTGCTTTGTATTCGGCTTGATTGTTTGTAGCGTAAGGCGCAACAGTATAAGCGAATTCAAAACTCACCCCCTGGGTGATATGATAACCAAGCCGATGCCATAGCCATGAGTTTAGACTGATCCATCAAAAAAACAATGTCCAGGGCACCATGTCGACTGAGCTGATCAAATCATCTCAGTGTTCGACGATGAAATCGGCTATAGCCTGTCCCTTGACTGCCTTGGGTGCCTAGTATCTTAGGTAAAATTTCGTCAAGGCAAAAATCCACTTCCCAACTCGCCCTTTCAAAACTAGAGTCGATAGCATGTACTTGACTACATCGGCTTTGCAAATAATGGTACACTCGTTGGAAAATAAATAATGCCTCAACTTTGTACAAGAGAAATATAAGCACAAGCACAACTTTTCCACGGGAGAGTACCTTGTTTCTGCATCCAAAAGTCTTTTGCTGAGATAAAATATTGCTCTTTCCTTGCCTTCAAACTCCTGGATTAAAACCGAGCCGATTGATTGTTCATCAGCTGACATATACAACTTAAAAGGTACCCCCTTCTGTGGAGGGATCAATACTGGAGGGGAGCTTAAATAATCCTTGATGTTGTCCAAAACTTTTTGCTGCTCTGCCCCCCAAGTAAACTCTTGATCGGCTTTTAGCCTTAGCAAAGGCGTGAACGACTCCATCTTTTGAGATAAATTAGCAAAGAAACACGTGATGAAATTTACCTTGCCGATCAGAGATTGTAGCTAATTTTTGTCCTGTGGAGGTTGAATACTCTTGATTGCATTAACACTTCTTTTTTTCACCTCAATCCCCCTCTCATGAACAAGAAAACCAAGAAATTGCCCAGCCGACACACCGAAAGCGCATTTAGTAGGGTTCATCTTCAAGCCATATTTCCTCGTTCTTTCCAATACTTTCCTTAAATCAGCTATGTGGTCTTCGACATCTTTTGATTTGACAACCTTGCCCAGCCGACACACCGAAAGCGCATTTAGTAGGGTTCATCTTCAAGCCATATTTCCTCATTCTTTCCAATACTTTCCTTAAATCAGCTATGTGGTCTGCAACATCTTTTGATTTGACAACCACATCATCAATGTAGATTTCAACCAAGAAGCCGATTAAGTCATGAAAAATATAGTTCATGTCTCTCTAGTAAGTAGCGCCAGCATTTTTCAAGCCGAATGTCATAACAACCCATTCATATAGGCCGATTGCACTAGAACACCTAAAAGCAGTCTTATGAATGTCTTCTTCAGCCATAAAGATTTGATTATATCCAGCGTTGCCATCCATAAAACTTATGATTTTATGCCCTGACGCTGCATCGACCAATAAATCGGCAATCGGCATGGGGTACTCGTCCTTGGGGGTGGCTTTGTTCAAGTCACGAAAAGCAATGCACACCCTGAGCTTGCCGTTTTTCTTTATTACTGGGACTATGTTCGACACCCATTCGGCGTATCGGCAGGGCAAAATAAAACCAGCATCATATAGCCGAGTAATTTCGGCTTTAATTGCATCATACATATCGGCTTTAAACCTCCTGGGAGGCTGTTTGTATTGCCGATATCCTGGCTTAATAGGGAGTTGATGTTCCAAAATCGATCGGCTAAGACCTGACATCTCAAAATACTCCCAAGCGAAACAATCTTTATATTCCTTTAATAAATCAATCAGCTTGGTTCTAAAATAAGAAGATAAATTTTTACTGATGTATGTTGGCCTAGGCCTATCTCCTGGACCTATATCAACTTCTTTGAGCTCATCGGCTGACATAAAACCTTGTCATAGCTTGCCATCGAGATCGTCCACGGTGTCCTTGGTGTAGACGCTTGAGCCCTCCACGACGCCCTCAAAGCAACAATTGAGGTTCTTCATATCCAATTGGTTGTATAGTAGAATCGGACAACTTTAGAAAATCATCCTCCCAAACTTTGCCGGACAAGCAATCTATGTCGTCAATCTCCCAAAGTGTTAAATTGGCATCGGCCACGTTTACTGACCTACTGGCTGGAACGATTTCAATCTTCTCACCTTGCCATTGGATCAAGCTCTGGTGCATGGTGGAAGGGATGCAACAATTGGCGTGGATCCAATCCCTCTCCAGCAGCAGGCTGTATGACCCCTTTTTGTCAATGACAAAAAGGTGGTAGGCACTGTCTTACTGCCGACGGTCAGCTCAACGTTGAGAACCCCTTTGGTCTCAGATGGGTTCCCGCCAAAATCCTTGAGGACCATGTTTGTCTTTATGAGATCATCGGCACCCTTGCCCAACTTTCTAAAAGTAGCATAGGGCATCAAATTTACGGCAGCCCCCCCGTCAACCTGCATTTTTGACATCGGCCTCCCATTGGTAAATCCTTTGATGTAAAGAGGTTTGAGATGCCGATGTTCTGTCCCTTCTGGCTTTTGAAAGATCGCTTGCTCCGGGGACAACACAAGTTTAGCCGATGACTCCGCTACAACATCTACATTGGCTTGGGCCGCTTCAAATTTGGCTGGTAGCACAAAAACCATATTAACCGATGCAGCGGCCACAGCCTTTTCCTTGGCCTTTCTTTTTTCCTGGTTGGCTTGGTCTTCATTGGCTGCAACGGCATTGTTCTTTATGTGCCATTGCTTCCTTGGGCGCTCTTGTTCCTTCTTCTTTTTTAGCCGATAATCGATTTCGGCTCGGACCTCTTTTAGCCGACCCTCGCTCTTTAGCCACTGCACCTTCCGCTTCTGGGTCTTCGTAAAAGTGTCGGAGGGGCACCATTGCGGGTTGGTAGCCTGTTCTTCGTCATCCTCAAAGTCCTCCTGAAAGAAATATTTATGGATTGGGCCTAACCTTTGATGCACATGACGTTTCCTTTGGCTCAGCCGATTCTTTTTGGGCGGCAATCGGCTGGAGCTCTCAACATACTCATCTCCATAACCACCGCACGTTTGACAGTCTTGGAGTGACGGCAGTCTCATCCCCTGATTCCAGCAAAACCTGAAGAATTCACAGCTCCAGTGGGGATCGAAGCCATCATGTTGCCGATGGTAAGCCTCTTCTTGACGATCAAGTTTTCTTGGATGCACTTTGTAGACTTTGCCCGTCTCCCTCTCTTCATGTTCCTTCATGAATTTGACTAAGCTATCCATTCTCGGGGATGATGATTGGCTGATCGGCGGCTGGCATAAACCATGTTAACGGGAAAAGGATTCCCATCAACCTACATCGGCTTCTTCGAATCTTCAAATTTGATCTTCCCAGCCTCTATAGCCGACTGGATTTGCTGGCGAAACACCTTACAGTCATTTGTAGTGTGGGAACCGGTGTTATGCCACTTGCAATATTTTCTCTTCTTCAACTCCTCAGCTGATGGGATGACGTGATATGTCGAAAGTTGGATCTATTTTTCCCAAAGCAGCGGATCGAATATTTTATCGGCCTTAGTTATGTCAAAATCGTACATTTCCTTCTTAGCCGAATTTTTCACCCATTGACAAGTTATGATCTTCTTGTTCCTAGCCCACTCCGCCGCTACTTCGGTCTCACTATCGGTTGAATCAGAGTCAAAAGTGTAAGCAGCATGGCTAACCTTTTTAAAGTCTTTCTTGGCTTCCTGGAACCGTTGCTCGTCGGCAGTGATCTTCTATGCCAAGTGTGCCAAGCTTTCAAAATCTTGGGCCAAAAATCACTCCCTGATGGGTGTTGGCAAACCCTGGAAGGCAAGATCGGCTAACTGCGAGTCGGATAGCACGAGGCTGTAGCATCAGTTCCTCATGTCTCTAAATCTCTGGATATAGTCCTGGACCGATTCATCGTGCTTCTGCCTGATGGCTGTTAAATTGGACAGCTTTATCTCATGGATGCCGGTGTAGAAGTACCGATGAAACTGCTTCTCCAAATCAGCCCAACTATGTACAGAATTATATGGGAGCAAAAAAAACCAAGTAAAGGCCGATCCAGAGAGTGAGAGGGGGAAAAGCCTAACCCTCAGGGCGTCTGTAGCCGATGCCTCTCCGCACTGGGCTAAAAATTGGCTAACATGCTCATAGGTAGAAACATTATCCTGCCCTGAGAACTTGGAAAAATCTAGCATCTTGTATCGGTTAGGCAATGGAACCCTTTCAAAGTACTCAGGATAAGGATACTGATACATGTTGCCTGTGTCCTTGGGTTTGAGGCCAAATTGATCTCTCATCACGTCAGCTATCAAGTCCACCCAAGGCTTGTTTTGTTGAGGCATCTAGTGTGCTTATTGTTACATCAGCTTGTATTGATCAAATTGCAGTGGTCCTTGTCGATGCTGCAACCGAGGCAAATGAGGCTGATAATGCTGATTAAAGTTGCCTCCTAGATAATGCTAGGGAGATGGGAGGCTGTTGATTCTAAAGAGGCTGCGAGCCGATAGGATGTTGAGGGAAGCTTGATGGATAGGATCCTATCAGCACCTTGGACAGAACAGGTGGACATTCTGTGCTAAACATGGCTGCAATCTGTTCTGGGGACATCTGAGGGATCTCATGGCCCGCATGGTGAGCTTGTGCCCTTATCAGGACCCTGGGTTGGAAGTCCATCGGCTTTGATGCCGATGGTGGCATGAACGGCTTGAGGGAAACAGATCCTGGCACGATCGGTTGTTCTGGAGGAACTCCTGAAGTAGTCGGCAACCCATCTATTGCCAAGGCCCTGTACTAAGGAAATTTACCCTCAGGGAGGAATACTGGTCCCCTAGCTTGGTGTTCGGTTATCTTGGAGTCGACAATTGTACTAATCATGTCGTTGAGGGTGTTGACCAGAATCCCAGATTGGTTGATCAAAGCATGATGAACTACATAATCGATCTTATCTTGGAGATTGTTCAGCTCTAGCCCATCCTCCTACTTGATTTCTTGAGGCTTTTTGCCCTTGCCAAAGCTAGGTTCGGGCTCGTCATCGGTTGGCAGTTTCACTTTGTACCTCTGGACGACCGTGTCGAACCGAGTTTGGGTAAAAGAGTGCAGATACTGACTCTGTAGTTTGTTCATTATCTCCTCAAGCTCGGCCTTCTGCTCTGGCATCAACTTATCCATGGTGATCGGAATGATGTTTTACGGATCAACATCAGAGGTCTTGATGTCTACCATGGAGTCTGTCTTGTGATTTGGGTCCCACCGGGCGTGCCAAAAGCGTGTCGATGAGAAAATTTCCCACGCACTGGCCTGAGAGATCTGCTTAACTCTAGTACAGGTCCAAATTATTGATTCAAGGTTCGTAGGCGTGCCAGATGATTTGATCCTGCAATCAACAAGAAACAATGGAAAGTATTAGCTTGCAAACGATAGCCGATCAGCTGGTGGCCGATGACGTATCGTCTAGGGTTAAGCCGATGCGGTATATACTGAATCGGCTGAGATAATTAAACCTAATCGATCGGCTGAAGATGTTCATAATATATAATTTAGATATCAAAACACGTTTACACTAAATGATTGGGATGGATCGGTAGTGTATCGAGACAGTATAAATCACTTAAATCTAAAAGTGCTCCAATACACAGATTTTGTATATATTTCAATCATAGCCGATGTCATGGATTTAATATGTATCAGCTAGTACTCCGATACCACTTTATACTAAGTTATCGCTACTAACCAAATATATTAAACAGGGACCGATCATATACTAAGATGACTTAACAGATCGATTACAAGCTTAATATATTTAATTATAGAGAGATCTTAATATAAAGGGCAACTTTAACATGTCAAGTAAATATAAAACATACGAGACAGTTAAAACAGATAAGATCGGCTAAAACTCCAATGCTATCTCTAATAATGATCATAAAACGACATAGATCTATTATGATTCTAAAGGCGACTTAATAGATCAAACTTAACCGATGCAGTATTAAGTACCAGAAGAAGCATAGGATCTATACAAGTCCATAAACACCTTTAAAGATGATAGATACACTATATAATCTAGATTAACACTGAAATCTAAACCTACCGGCTATTATCTAGCGACTAATGCTAATCGATTAGGGTTTAGATCACAATGTCGATCTAAATTATATATAGCATATATCATAACTATGCAGATTACAAAGATAGGATTAGAGTATCATGATGATGGAAGCACTAATCTCGATAACACAAACCACTGTGACAAGAATTACCTTTTCGCTGGAGATCAAATGATGCAGCCCAACTAGAAGGAGAAACTCGTCGAAACTATTGAAGGAAAAAGGTGGCGATGCGCCGAGATTGTATTGATTGTCTGATTGATATTATTTTACAAGGTCTTTGGTCATATTTATACCCAGATACATGATGAGTCCGTAACGGACACGATTCCTATCCTTATTACAGATTGAATTATAGATATTCCTAAAACAAACCGACATTATCTATAAGGAAACTATACAAAGTATCCTAAACAAAAGATATAATTGCCTTTACAGGACTTTATCCATAGATGGCAATATCTCTAAAGCACTTAGAAACCGAATCTAATGATGATCTTTATATCTTCCCCCCGGGACCGGTCATATATGTTATCCCAATCGGAATCGGCTATGTCAGATATCCTTATCCAATTCGGTCTCAGCCGACATAACCCCGAGCCGATTCGGTCTACACTTGGCGCGCACTCCATCTTTATTAGAACTCGAGTCTCCCCAAATCAGGTTCGACTTTAGATCCAAATCTAATAATTTGCTTACCAAATTTGGTCGTTAACAAGGTCAGTGGAAGAGAAACTGCAAGAAGTACTTGGAGGATCTCAAAAAGAAGCAAAGTGAGACTTCTGCTTCAGGTATTAATGCTATAGAAATCAATCTTGCTACTTCATCTACTGACTCTTGGGTATTTGATACCGGATCAGTAGCTCACATATGCAAATCTTTGCAGGGTTTGAGAAGAACTAAAAGCTTGAGAAGGGGCGAGGTGAACCTGCAGGTCGGCAATGGAGCAAGGGTACAGTTGCCGTCGGCACTATGCCTCTTCACTTACCTTCAAGATTATTTTTGGAATTAAATAACTGTTATTGTGTTCCAACTCTATGTTAAAATATAATTCCCCTTCATGTTTGCAAGCGGAAGGATATGATTTTAGATCAGTGGACAATGGTTGTTCAATTTATCATAGAGATATGTTCTATTTTCATACTCCATTGGTGAGTGTATTATATGTTTTGGATTATATGTTTTGGATCTTGAAGCGCCTCCCATCTATAACATTAATACAGAGAGGCAACTCCCAAATGATATAAACCCCACATTTATTTGGCATTATCGCATAGGCCATATGAATGAGAAACGCATGGAGAAGCTCCATAAAGATGGTCTGCTACATTCTTTTGATTTTGAATCATTTGAGACATGTGAATCTTGTTTACTTGGTAAGATGATAAGAGCACCTTTCATGGATCACAGTGAGAGGGCATCCGATTTGTTGGTACTCATACATACGGATGTATGTGGACCAATGAGTTCAACAGCCAGAGGTGGGTTCCAGTACTTTGTTACTTTTACCGACGACTTTAGTATATATGGTTATATCTACTTAATGAGGCATAAGTTCGAATTCTTTGAAAAGTTCAAAGAATTCCAGAATGAAGCATAGAATCATTTACGGAAAATAATTAAGTTTCTATGATTAGATCGTGGTGGTGAAAACTTAAGCTAGGAATTTGGTAATCATCTAAAGGATTTTGGAATTGTTTCACAATTGACTCCATCAGGAACCCCTCAATGGAACGGGGTGTCTGAACGGAGAAATCATACCTTGTTGGACATGGTGTGTTCCATGATGAGCCAATGTGATTTTCCATTATCTTTCTAGGGATATGCTCTTGAAACAGCTACGTTCACACTAAATAGAGTTCCATCTAAGTTAGTGAAAAAGACACCATATGAGATATGGATAGGGCAGCCCCCTAGCTTGTCTTTTCTCAAAAATGGGGATGTGAAGCTTATGTAAAATATTTACAATCTGATAAGCTTACACCCAAATCTGACAAATGCATCTTTGTGGGGGTATCCTAAGGAAACAAAAGGATATTATTTTTATAATTGGGAACAAGGCAAAGTGTTTGTCGCCGACATATGGTGTTTTCTTGGAGAAAAAGTTTCTTTCAAGAAAGGTTACTGGGAGCACTGTGCATCTTGAAGAAATTCAAGAAACACCAGAAAATATTTCAACTACCACTAGACTACAACAGAATGAACAAGATGTTGCACCATTTGTTGTAGATACACCAGCCCCACGTAGGTCCGAAAGAGCACGTTGTGCGCCTGAAAGGTACACATGCACAGAACAACGTGATATATTGTTATTAGACAACGATGAACCTAAGACCTATGATGAAGCGATGGTGGGACCAGATTCCAACAAATGACATGGAGCCATGAAATCCGAAATAGAATCCATGTATGATAATCAAGTTTGAAACTTGGTTGATCCACATGATGGTGTCAAAACCATTGAGTGCAAATGGGTTTTTAAGAAAAATGCAGACATGGATGGAAATGTTCACATCTATAAGGGGCGATTAGTGGTGAAAGGTTTTAAACAGATTCAAGGTGTTGATTATGATGAAACCTTCTCGCCCGTCGCAATGCTAAAGTCTATTCGGATTATTCTAGTAATCGCTGCATATTTCGATTATGAGATATGGCACATGGATGTCAAAACGGCTTTCCTAAATGGAAACCTAAGTGAGAATGTGTATATGATACAGCCTGAATGATTTGTTGATCCACAATCGCCTGGAAAGATATGCAAGCTACGGAAATCCATTTATGGATTGAAGCAAGCGTCTCGGAGTTCCATATGCATTAATCTCGCATGACATTAATCTCAGCAAGAATCAATGTCCTAGGACACCTGATGAGCGAAGAAAGATGAATATGGTTCCATATGCTTTGGCAATTGGATTCATCATGTATGCTATGCTTTGTACACGTCAAGATGTATCGTATGCTTTGAGTGCTACGAGTAGATACCAATCAGATCCAGGAGAAGGTCACTAGATAGTCGTAAAGAATATCCTAAAGTACTTGAGAAGAACTAAGGATATGTTCCTAGTCTATGAAGGTGAAGAATAACTCGTTGTAAATGGTTACACCAATGCTAGCTTCCAAACAGATAAAGATGACTATAGATCGCAATCTGGATTCGTGTTCTGCCTAAACGAAGGCGCAGTCAGCTGGAAGAGTTCCAAGCAGAACACTGTTGTTGATTCTACAACGGAGGCCGAGTACATCACTACTTCTAAAGTTGCAACGGAGGTTGTTTGGATCAAGAAATTTGTTTTTGAGCTGGGTGTGATGACCAGTGCAGCTGGTTCAATGTCCCTCTATTGTGATAACAGTGGAGCCATTGCGTAGGCTAAGGAGCCTAGATCATATCAGAAATCCAAACACATTCTTCGGCGTTACCATCTCATCCGCGAGATAGTGGACAGAGGTGATGTAGAGATATGCAAAGTGCACACAGATCTAAATATTGTCGATCCGTTGACAAAGCCGCTCCCTTAGCCAAAACATGAGGCACATACTAGAGCAATGGGTATTAGATACTTACATGATTTACTCTAGTGCAAGTGGGAGACTATTAGTGATATGCCCTAGAGGCAACATGGAGATGTCGGATATCATGGTCAATGTTTATGTTTTAATGAGTAAACTATTAATTTGTTCCATGAAATAAATAATTAGTATTGATCAATAAGTATGTGACTTATTCATTAGACTCTTTATGTAATATAAATCTATTTCTAAATGATCCCTGATCATATATCATATCTATGGAACAAATATGATTCTAAGATCAGCACGTTTATTGATTGATGATCATGTCTCATGGATCATGATATGGAGATACAAAATCAATAAACGTGAACATATATTAGAGAACATGTTGTTGGATAAACCCACCTTGAGACACTACAGGGAATTAGTGTGTCATTAGTTGGTCTCAAGTGATGTTGGTGCAAAGTCCTTAGACCTAAGATCATCATGTATTCCAACATATGTAGTGGCTTACTTAGGGACTGCCAAACGCTATTCCTTAACTTGGTAGTTATAAAGTAGTCTTCGGGTTTGCTATGAAGCATGAAGAGGAATGTGAATGATCAAGATGTAGTTTGCCCCTCCTATGGGAGAGATATCTCTGGGCCCCTCGATGTAATGGATTATGGAAGTGCATGGCCACGTCGATGTAATTGAGGAGTCAATCATCAGATACATAATCCAATACAGGATCGAGTGAATGATTAAGCTAACGATAGGATGGCACGAGTCTTGCCTATAGCTTAATTGATATTATGAGGCAAAGGGATTTGTGCACACATTACAGGTTTAGCCGATATGATGTTTGTGTATACTTTGGTGTCAATACATTCTGCTAGGGGCCGCTCTTGACAGGGTCGGCCGACAAGTGTTCTCAACCAAAACCAAGTATGCATGAACCTATTGGCTCGCGCACTTAACGGGTTGGAATGGGCATACAAGTTTGACTTAGATACGGCTCAGTTCGGATAAGATCCAACTCAATATAGAGTCCCGGTGGGCTTACGAGCCTGGTCGGCCAACTCTATATAAGGAGGGAAAGGGGTGGAGATTTGTGTGCGCAACTTCTAAGCCAGATCAACTTCTCCACGGAAACCCTAGTCCACGTCCAAGCCAAAATCCTAGCTGTGCATCGTGTGCTAGCACACAGGTGTTCGGCGTTCCTTTACTGGATGTGTGGATACTGATAGAGACAACACTACGTTGGGGTGTAAGTCAGCGACATCGGAAGATCCCTGAGTTCCAACTAGCCGACCCCTTTATTCGCTAGTTGGAAGTCGGACTGGTCAGGAGGTCGGACGGTCGGGCGGATCGGAACGGCCTCGGCGAGATTGGACGGATCGAAGTGACATCGGCACGGTCGGGCGAATCGGGTCGAAGTCGACGCTGTCGACGAGGTCGGGCGATACGAACCGAGGTCGGCGGGGTCGGGCGAATCAGACCCGAGGTCGGCGAGGTGCTGTCCGAGGTCGGCTAGAATTTGATCGGCTATTTCCGTTGCACTACGCGTCTTTTGGTAACATTCTATAGACCCTTACTTGCAAGCTTTACTAGATTGCGTGGTAAAAAATTTTTGTTTTATGCTATCGTAGCCTACGCATTATCCAGCATTAATTGCCTGGGAAGAAATCGTTGCCATCGATGTTCAAATTTCAGCCGCACTTCCAGGGGCGTTGCTTGTCACGTACTCTTTCCACCCCACGCCTGGTTTGGCAACCAAAGTCACGCTCCTCCTTAGCCTGCAACCATGGCGCCAGTCACGCGACTCGTGTCAAGCCTAGTATCCTCTGGAGTCCAAAGGTTGATTCTTGGAAACCAATCGGTGACCTCGATTTCTTACGCCCGCCTCCCATGCAACAAAGAGCAAAACTACCCCTCTCTCCACCCACATTCTCCACAACAATCCCAATCTCGGTTTCTTCCTCCCCCAAACCCTACTTCCATGCTTCAAGAAAAGCTCTACAATCCCCAGCTGGCCGACGTCACCCCAAAAGCGGAGACTACTTCCATGGCCAACTTCCCAGTTAACCCTAGGCCCTTCCTCACTGGTGGTCTACAGGTTGACCATGGATGGGATCGACCCGTGTGTAGGAGGGTCGCTCTTGGCGGATCCACCGAGAAGGCATGAGGAATATGCCATTGTCTCCCTTGAGCCGATGTTGCAAGAGTATAATCAGCTCCACCCAGCCCTCAACAACGTCTGCAACTTCCTTGAGGAAGATCAACAGGTTCGCATCGAGGATGCCACTATATCCCCTCTTGGCCTTGGTTTAATTAGGTTGCGCACGGTAGTTCAAAGGGACAGATTTGTGTGCAACTCCCCTTTCCACCCGGGACAAGATCAAATCATTAGGGTGGTCAAGATGACGAGGGAATCAACTTCAGATCATGTACCTACACTAGAGTTTGCTGGATCATGCTCTTGGCTTTTCCGCTAGACTACCAGAATGACACTTACATAAAGGTTGTAGTTTTCTCTTTTGCTAGGATGCTGGAATGGAACAGTGATGCAAACAAATCCAGGATTCTTGTCCGCACCTTTCTCCTCAGTCCAGATAGAGTTCCAAGGAGCCTAGTGGTCTCTAGTGGGTCCATGTTTGATGGCCTGGGCAGATCGTGGACAGTACCGATGTACATCCTAAATGGCCAGATCAAGTTCCTCATGATGGAGAACCTCACCCCAAACATGGTCCTATTGTTCTTTGTCTAGACCTGCTAGAGCCCAGTTGGCAGAATGAACTCCGGGGTGTTGCAGAACACCTTGGGTTCATGGGCGGCAATCCCCACCAGGAACCACATTTTCAACATCAAGAACTCAACGTGCCACAGCACCAGATGGGACAAGAGCAGCAGGGGCCACAGAATCCTAACGACATGGAAATTGATGTGAAGGGAGATGTTTGGCTAGCCTGGGATCCCCAGATTCCTGAACACCCACATATTCCCTAGCATCATATGGACCTGGAGCTCTCTAGCTCCTCAATGGAGTATCTTAGGACGCATGGGCCAGATATACCGGTCGAGGACCTCATAAAGACCTTAAATGATGATCAGGAAAGCTCCTCTTCAAGTGATGCCAGCTCCCCGATACTGAATGAAGAACAAGATCACTTTGAAGCTGTCATAGCCAGGTGTGTAAACATCTGTCTTTTTGGAAGGGGAGAATTGCCTAATGAGGTCTTGCCATTTGCCATGCCACCAACCTCTCCCATTGTCATTAACAGCAGCTTGGCTATCTCTGGGATTCAGCAGGCCACCCAAGCTGTCCATGGGCTGGAGATTGTACCCTGGAAACCGGTCGCATATGCCATTGCTCTTCAAATCTGGCCCACAGTTGATCGATGTCTAAAGGAAGCCCGTGGGAAAGAGCCGATGAGTGCCCCTTCCTTCCCTGCTGACCAGGGGAGACATGATGATCCAAGCCCATCTCCCTCCCGGGGCCAGAAAATCAATCTCCCAACTGGTAAATCTACTCTTGCTCTCCCTACTACAGTTTCATCTGCCAACATTTCTACGCCTTTAGTGCAAAGCAGTGTGAGACGTAGTACTAGAAGGAACTCTTGTTAGTGATATGCCCTAGAGGCAACATGGAGATGTTGGATATCACGTCAATGTTTATGAATAAATGAATAAAGTGTTATTCAGTTCCATGAAATAGACATCTTGTATTGATCAATAAGTACGTGACTTATTTATGAGACTCTTTATGTATGAATCTATTTCTAAACGATCCTCGATCATATGTCATATTGTTGGAACAAATATGATTCTAAGATCGGCATGTTTATTGATTGATGATCATGTCTCATAGATCATGGGTATGGAGATACCAAATCAATAAACATGGACACATGTGTTGGAAAACACATTGTTGGATAGACCCATCATGAGACACTACGGAATTAATGTGCCATTAGTTGGTCTCAGGTAGTGTTGGTACAAAGTCCTTAGACCTGAGATCACCATGGATTCCAACATGTGTAGTAGCCTACTTTGGGACTACCAAACACTATTCCGTAATCGGGTAGTTATAAAGGTAGTTTTCGGGTTTGCTATGAAACATGGAGTGGGATGTGAGTGATCAAGATGGAATTTGCCCCTCCTTTGGAGAGATATCTCGGGCCCCTCGAGGTAATGGATTATGGAAATGCATGGCCATGCTAAGTTGATTGAGGAGTCAATCAACAGACGGATAATCCAATACGGTTCGAGTGAATGGTTAAGCTATTGAAGGGATGGCACACATCTTGCCTATAGCTTAACCGGTATCGTGAGGCAAAGGGATTTGTGTACACATTACAGGTTGAGCCGATATTATATTCTTGTATACTATGGTGTCAATATGTCTGCTAGGCGCCGCTGTTGAGTGTCGGCTGAGTTGGACTCGAGCCGACGGTCGGCTAAGTTAGACTATAGCCGAAACCGAGTATACCTGAACCTACTGTGGTCGCACGCTTAAGGGGATAAGAACAGGCATTCGAGTTGGACTCGGATACGGCTCGATCGGATAGGGATCCGATCGGATAGAGTCCTATGGGCTTACGACGTATGGACAGCCAACTCTGTGAGATTCGGATAGGATCCGATTCAAAATAGAGTCCTATAAAGGAGGGGTGGAGAGCTGCGGCACGTCAATTGCATCGCGTGCAACAGAAGTCGCCGAGATCAATCTCCACGGAAACCCTCCCCACTTTCGAGCCAAACCCTAGCCTTGCATCGCGTGCTAGCACACGGGTGTTCGGCGTTCTGTCCCCGGACGTGTGGATACCGGTAGAGGCGCTGCTACGTTGTGCGCTGTTGATCGGCTTCGGATCGGCTACGGCATCTGCGAATCGGCTGATTGGCGAATCGGCTGTCCCCGGGTATCGGCTGTCGGCTTGCGAGAATCGGCTACACTGTTCCGGATCGGATAGCCCTGATTGGCTATTCCGCTGCACTCTACTCAATTCGGTAACGATCTATCAGCCCTTACTTGCAAGTGTTCCTGGTTTGCACGGTTAAATTTTTTTTTGTTTTCGGCTAGCGTAGCCTCCGTGCAACCCTTCAGTGGTATCAGAGCTAATCTTGCTTAGTTTGGGTTTTAGATTGGATCTGGAACAAGTTTTGCGCACGGGTTGATTAGATCAATCGGTTTTACGGGATCTGTTGAGGAGAGTTAATGGTAATTGCGTTCCTTGATAGTGTATCGGAACAGCGTAATGTGATTACGTCGAAGCAATTTCTATATAACACGGTTTGAGTTGGGTTCGAGATAGCGTTCCTTGATAGTGTATCGGAACGGTATAATGTGATTATGCCGAAGCTATCTCGTAGTCCGATCTTGTTAGCTGCCTTGCGCCTACGCAAACCATCTCCCTTGATAGTGTATCGGGACGGCACAATATGATTATGCCGACATGGTTTCCGTAAGCGAATTCATAGATTGGATCCATGAATTTCGTGTGGTTCCGGCGCTGCCCGGAAGCCCGCGAAGGGCGGCTTCCCCTCGACCCCCCCGCGAGGGACCGCCATGTGCGTACCCCCTTATAGGTCGTCTCGATGCCATAGCTCGCGATAAGTAGAAAACGTTTCTACACCTAACTTGTTTTTGCAGAGAATGCTTTGAGATGGTATGGCCCTATTGTATGTATGAGATGTATGAGATGCATGTGATGCATGTAATATTCTTTCATATGTGCAATCCCTGTAATATTCTTTCATACGTGCAATGCTTGTAATATTCTTTCACGACCTGCGAGTCGATGTAATCTTCAATTAGAGCTTCTATAGTAATAGCTTAGTTTGAAGAAATCAAGCATTCGGCACTCGAAAGAACGGTGATGAAGATGGAGATCCTCACACCGGCATGGAGATGGAGATCACCATGTGAAGGGGGCCATACTATTTCACTATATGCTATTCTTCTTGCTTTCATATGTGATATGTTTGTTTGATAGGATAGCATCCCTCGCAAAATTAAGTAGTAATGATGCCCTTCCAAATTTTGCACCCGTCACCGTTATGCTCGTCAATGGTGGGTCCGCCAAAGCAGAGTGCCATTCTCTATCATAACACGAGGGGTATATGTCGACATATACATGCAGGAGCATTTGGTTTACTTAACAAGGCTATCAAAACAGTTTTGGGCCTTGGGGCATAGGTTGGCGCCGGGGTATGGAGATGCCACACCAACAACAAGAGTCACATAGAGATGTGATTAGCAAGGTGTTGCTTACCAATGTTACTAATTTTCTAGCAGTGATGCCAAAGCTCACTAGAAAATTAATTAACATGTGGATCTTGACCCAATACGTAACCTAGAGGGAAGGTGGAAAATACGTAATGGGAGTCTAATGTTAAATTGTTTAACAATAGACATAGCATAAACATTGTGCTAAACATTGCTTTTCTCGTTGTAGAATAAATGGCGGCTAATACTACACCCAGTACCTTTAATTTGCGATCTATTCTCGAAAAGGAAAAATTAAATGGAACAAACTTTATGGATTGGTATCGCAACTTGAGAATTGTTCTCAAGCAAGAGCGTAAGGAGTACGTTCTTGAAGTACCCTATCCCGAGGATTTGCCAAATAATGCCACCGCAACCGCACGGAGAGCTTACGAGAAGCACACTAATGATGCCCTAGATATAAGCGTCTCATGCTTGCTAGAATGTCCCCGAGCTTCGAAGCAATATGAGAAACGATGCTCACACTATTATTCGGGACTGCGTGGCATGTTTGAGAACCAAGCTCGGGCCGAGAGGTTCAACACCTCAAAGTCCTTGTTTGCGTGCAGCTTGTTGAGGGAATCCCGTCATCCGCATGTGATAAAGATGATTGGCTATATCGAGAGTCCGGAAAAACTAGGTTTTCCCCTTAGCCAAGAGTTGGCTACCGATGTGATTCTCCGCGCTCCCTCCGAGCTTCGAGCCATTCATATTAAATTATCACATGAACAATATGAATAGAACCTTGGCTGAATTGCATGGGATGCTAAAGACATGAGGAGAGTATCCAGAAAAACGGTCATCATGTGATGATGATGCAAAAGGCAAAGCGCAAACCACTGTCAAGAAACTTTGCACCAAGAGGAAGTTAACTCCCGATGAGATCGTGAGTGCCTCCAATGCAAAGAAGGGCAAGAAGGGGTCGGCGGCATCGATGTCGTTTGCTTCTATTGCAAGGAGACAGCCACCTGGAAGAGGAACTGCAAGAAGTACATGGAGGATCTCAAAAAGAAGCAAAGTACGACTTCGCTTCGGTATTAATGTTATAGACATTAATCTTGCTACTTCACCTCGACTCTTGGGTATTTGATACCGGATCGTAGCTCATATTTGCAAATCGTTGGGGAATGAGAAGAAATAGAGGATTGAGAAGGGGCGAGGTGAACTGCGCGTCGGCAATGGAGCAAGCGTTGCTACGTTCTTGTCGGCACGATACCACTTCATCTACCTTCAGGATTAGTTTTGGAATTGAATAATTGTTATTGTGTTCCAACACTATGTCAAAACGTTATTTCCGCTTCATGTTTGCAAGTGGAAGGATATGATTTTAGATCAATAAACAATGGTTGTTCAATATATCTCGAGATATGTTCTATTTTCATGCTCCATTGGTGAATGGATTATACGTTTTGAATCTTGAAGCGTCTCCCATCTATAACATTAATACAGAAAGGCAACTCTCTAATGATATAAACCCCACGTTTATCCGGCATTGTCGCTTAGGCCATATAAATAAGAAACGCATGGAGAAGCTCCATAACGATGGATTGCTTCACTCTTTTGATTTTGAATCATTTGAGACATGCGAGTCTTGTTTAGTTGGTAAGATGACAAAGGCACCTTTCACGGGGCACAGTGAGAACAAGTGACTTGTTGGCACTCGTACATACCGATGTATGTGGACCAATGAGCTCAACGACCGAGGTGGTTATCGTACTTCATTACCTTTACCGATGACTTTAGTAGATATGGCTATATCTACTTAATGAGGCATAAGTCCGAATCCTTTGAAAAGTTCAAAGAATTCCAGAATGAAGTACAGAATCATTTAGGAAAAACAATCAAGTTTCTACGATCGATCATGGAGGGAATACTTGAGCCAAGAGTTTGGTAATCATCCGAAAGATTGTGGAATTGTTCCACAGTTGACTCCGTTAGGAACTCCACAATGGAACGGAGTGTCCGAACGGAGAAATCGCACCTTGTTGGACATGGTGCGGTCGATGATGAGCCAAAGTGATCTTCCGTTATCCTTCGGGATATGCTCTTGAAACACTGCGCTCACACTAAATAGAGTTCCATCTAAGTCGGTTGAAAAGACACCATATGAGATATGGACAGGACAACTCCCTAGTTTGTTTTTCTCAAAATTTGGGGATGTGAGGCTTATGTAAAACGTTTACAATCCGACAAGCTCACACCCAAATCGACAAGTGCTTCTTTGTGGGATATCCTAAGGAAACTAAGGGATATTACTTTTATAATCAGAACAAGGCAAAGTGTTTGTCGCCCGACATGGTGTCTTCTTGGAGAAAGAGTTTCTTTCAAGAAGGGTTAGTGGGAGCGGGGTGCATCTTGAAGAAGTTCAAGAAACACCGAAAATGTTTCATGACCACGTAACCACAACAGAGGAGCAAAGAGTTGCGCCACCGTTGTAGATACACCAGCCCCACGGAGGTCGAAAGATCACGTTGTGCGCCCGATGCACACAGTGTGGAACAACGTGATATATTGTTGTTGGACAACAATGAACCTAAGACCTATGAGGAAGCGATGGTGGGACCCGATTCCGACAAGTGGCTTGGAGCCATGAAATCCGAAATAGAATCCATGTACGACAATCAAGTTTGGAACTTGGTTGATCCACTGATGGTGTCAAAACCATTGAGTGCAAATGGGTTTTTAAGAAAAGGCCGATATGGATGGAAATGTTCACATCTATAAGGCGTGATTGGTGGCGAAAGGTTTTAAACAGATTCAAGGAGTTGATTATGATGAAACCTTCTCGCCCGTCGCAATGCTTAAATCTATTCGGATTATCCTAACGATTGCTGCATATTTCGACTATGAGATATGGCGATGGATGTCAAAACGGCTTTCCTAAATGGAAACCTAAGCGAGGATGTATACATGATACAACCTCGGGGTTTTGTCGATCCAGAATCGCTCGGAAAGATATGCAAGCTACGAAATCCATTTATGGATTGAAGCAAGCATCTCGGAGTTGGAATATTCGTTTTGATGAAGTAATCAAAGGGTTTGGTTTCATCAAAACGAAGAAGAGGCCTGTGTTTACAAAAAGGTCAGTGGGAGTGCAATTGTATTTCTAATCTTATATGTGGATGACATATTATTGATTGGAAATGATATCCCTATGCTAGAATCCGTCAAGTCTTCATTAAAAATAGTTTTTCCATGAAAGACTTAGGGAGGCAGCATACATATTAGGCATTCGGATCTATAGAGATAGATCCAAGAGGCTAATTGGATTAAGCCAAAGTACATACATTGACAAGGTGTTGAAAAGGTTCAACATGCATGATTCCAAGAAAGGTTTCTTGCCCATGTCACATGGCATTAATCTTAGCAAGAATCGGTGTCCTCGACACATGATGAGCGGAATAAGATGGGTATGGTTCCATATGCTTCGGCAATTGGATCCATCATGTATGCCATGCTTTGTACACGCCCGATGTCTCGTACGCTTTGAGTGCTACGAGCAGATACGTCGCGATCCAGGTGAAGGTCACGGATCGCCGTAAAGAATATCCTTAAGTACTTGAGAAGAACTAAGGATATGTTCCTAGTCTATGTAGGTGAAGAAGAGCTCGTTGTAAGTGGTTACACCAATGCTAGCTTCCAACAGACAAGGATGATTATAGATCGCAATCTGGATTCGTGTTCGCCCGAACGGAGGCGCAGCCACTGGAAGAGTTCCAAGCAGATACCGTTGCTGATTCTACAACGGAGGCCGAGTACATTGCCGCCGAAGCCGCAAAGGAGGTGTTTGGATCAAGAAATTCGTTTCGAGCTTGGTGTGATGACTAGTGCAACCGGTCCAATGTCTCTCTATTGTGACAATAGTGGAGCCATTGCGCAAGCCAAGGAGCCGAGGTCACATCGAAGTCCAAACACATACTTCGGCGATATCATCTCATCCGCGAGATAGTGGACAGAGGTGATGTCAAGATATGCAAAGTGCACACGGAACTCAACATAGCCGATCCGCCGACAAAACCTCTCCCTCACCGAAGCATGAGGCGCACACAAGAGCAATGGGTATTAGATACTTACATGATTGACTCTAGTGCAAGTGGGAGATTGTTAGTGATATGCCCTAGAGGCAACATGGAGATGTTGGATATCACGTCAATGTTTATGAATAAATGAATAAAGTGTTATTCGGTTCCATGAAATAGACATCTTGTATTGATCAATAAGTACGTGACTTATTTATGAGACTCTTTATGTATGAATCTATTTCTAAACGATCCCTCGATCATATGTCATATTGTTGGAACAAATATGATTCTAAGATCGGCATGTTTATTGATTGATGATCATGTCTCATAGATCATGGGTATGGAGATACCAAATCAATAAACATGGACACATGTGTTGGAAAACACATTGTTGGATAGACCCATCATGAGACACTACGGGAATTAATGTGCCATTAGTTGGTCTCGGTAGTGTTGGTACAAAGTCCTTAGACCCGAGATCACCATGGATTCCAACATGTGTAGTAGCCTACTTTGGGACTACCAAACACTATTCCGTAACCGGGTAGTTATAAAGGTAGTTTTCGGGTTTGCTATGAAACATGGAGTGGGATGTGAGTGATCAAGATGGAATTTGCCCCTCCTTTGGAGAGATATCTCGGGCCCTCGAGGTAATGGATTATGGAAATGCATGGCCATGCTAAGTTGATTGAGGAGTCAATCAACGACGATAATCCAATACGGTTCGAGTGAATGGTTAAGCTATTGAAGGGATGGCACACATCTTGCCTATAGCTTAAGCGGTATCGTGAGGCAAAGGGATTTGTGTACACATTACAGGTTGAGCCGATATTATATTCTTGTATACTATGGTGTCAATATGTGCCGCTAGGCGCCGTTGTTGACATGTCGGTGAGTTGGACTCGAGCCGACGGTCGGCTAAGTTAGACTATAGCCGAAACCGAGTATACCCGAACCTACGTGGTCGCACGCTTAAGGGGATAAGAACGGCATTCGAGTTGGACTCGGATACGGCTCGATCGGATAGGGATCCGATCGGATAGAGTCCTATGGGCTTACGACGTATGGGCAGCCAACTTTGTGAGATTCGGATAAGATCCGATTTAAAATAGAGTCCTGATCGGCCACTAGTCCCGTCGGCCAACTCTATATAAAGGAGGGAGGGGTGGAGAGCTACGGCACGTCAATTGCATCGCGTGCAATGAAGTCGCCGAGATCAATCTCCACGGAAACCCTCCCCACTTTCGAGCCAAACCTAGCCTTGCATCGCGTGCTAGCACACGGGTGTACGGCGTTTTGTCCCGGACGTGTGGATACCGTAGAGGCGCCGCTACGTTGCGCGCTGTTGATCGGCTTCGGATCGGCTACGGCATCTGCGAATCGGGCTGATTGGCGAATCAGCCGTCCCGGGTATCGGGCCGGCTTGCGAGAATCGGCTACACACTGTTTCGGATCGGATAGCCCCGATTGGCTATTCCGCTGCACTCTACTCCAATCGGTAACGATCTATCGGCCCTTACTTGCAAGTGTTCCTGGTTTGCGCGGTAGAAAATTTTTGTTTTCGGCTAGCGTAGCCTCCGCGCAACCCTTCAACTCTAACCTCAATGGTTTCTTCTGTCCGATAGTGAGATTGGAAGCCAACCCCTCCAAAAAGAGAAATATTAAGGTCATGCAGGTAGATGAGTCAACTGGACAGGAGGGACCGGTGCAGCTGTTGGTGCTGCAAGGATGGAGGATCAGTTGCGGTGTGTCTCCTGGTGAGATCACTGATTATGTGTTGATGTAGAACGTGGCAAATAATGATGCTAATGATGAATCTGATAACTAATTTGTCCACCACCCCCAATCTCCCTCCCTGTTCTATCTGCTGCACTCTTGACTCAGAACTTATGTGCTTTTGTGTGATGGATTATTGTAACTTAAATTGCTCTGCTGGCTGGTGCTAAAATTGTTGTTTCATGTATAATCCTCACCTAGCTTTTATCTGTTGTCACTCTCTTAGTCTGATGGTCTACCCGTACTTACCGGAGCTTATTCTTAATTGGGATTAGATCCCCATCATCTCTTGCCTGATAATGCTAGTCATTTCGGGCCACCAAATCGTTAATCCATATCCCTCCTATGTTTACTCGTGGTTGGTTTATTCTGTGTTGGAATGTTCGAGGGATAAATGCCCCGGCCAAATGGGAGGCTATCAGGAATAAGATAGAGGAGAGCGCTTGCGCTGTCATCTGTCTTCAGGAAACAAAAAGTGAGAATTTTGATAGAACCTATATCAAAAACTTTGCTCCACGTCATTTTGACAGTTTTGGGCGCCTCAGGGGGAATTCTTGTTCTCTAGAATAGCAGTATCTTTTTAGGATTGGTGATGGATAAGCAAAAGTTTGGAATCATAGTCAATTTCAGATCTATGCACAATCTTGATTCTTGGAAAATGACAACGGTGTGTGGCCCTTGCGAGGAACCCGCACGCTCTAAGTTTATCACCTGGTTCAGGAACCACGACATTGAGGACAGTGAAAACTGGATTTTCCTTAGGGACTTCAACTTCTATAGATCACTTAATAACAAGAATAAGCCAGGAGACAATATTTTGGATACTCTAGTCTTGAACGAAGCCATTGGTCACCTTGGCCTTATTGAGCCACCATTGAAGGGCCGAGCTTTCGCGTGGAGTAATATGCGATCAGATCCTCTTCTAGAACAGCTAGATTGGTTTTTCACCTCCACAAATTGGACCATCGATTTCCCCAACACCTCAGTGATGCCTTTAGCCAAGATCACCTCTGACCACATACCCTGCAAGATTGTTATCAGTACCAACATCCCGAAAGCAAGCATCTTCCGCTTTGAAAACTACTGGGCTGAACAGGAGGATTTCCTGGGGACAGTGGCAAATTGTTGGTCTTCCACCCCAAGTTTAATTGATGCAGCGAAGAATATTTTGGCAAAGTTTAAAGCTCTCAAGGCTACCTTGAAGCACTGGAGTAGGAACATATCTAACCTCAGGATTCTAGTTACCAACTGCAATAAGGTTATTAATTTCCTGGATATGCTCGAGGACAAGAGAGGTTTACACAACCCAGAGTTCAACCTAAGAAATGCGGTAAAGAAACTGCTCCAAACTTGGTTACTAAGAACCTGTATTGGCGAAACAGGCACACAGAAAATAGGATCAAGCTGGGGGATGAATGCACTAAGTTCTTCCATGGGATGGCGACAACCTCTTTTAGAAGAAATTCAATAGCTCAGATCAAGAATGATAATGGAGTTTGGACGTAGGATCATGCTAGTAAGGCAGGAATTATTTGGACTGCCTTTAGAAATCGCATGGGAAATACTACGAACCCAATAATGGTCTTTGATTTACCCCGCTTGATGCCTCAGGTGGATGACCTGGAATCGCTTTCTATGCCCTTTACCCATTAAGAAATAGACTCATTAATCTGCAAAATGCCCAATGATAAAGCACCAGGACCAGATAGGTTTAATGGGTTGTTCATGAAAAAATGTTGGCAGTACATCAAATCAGATTTTTATTCCCTCTGTGAGGCTTTCCAGGAGGGCAACATCAACCTTGGCCTCATCAACACCTCCTATATCACCTTGATCCCTAAGAAGGATAACCCAAAGGCAGTGAATGACTACCGGCCAATCTCTCTTATGAACATCTCCCTCAAAGTCATAACCAAGATCCTGGCAGACAGATTGCAACACATCATTCGTAGGGTGATTCACCAGAATCAGTATGGTTTCAATTCAAGATTGTTTAGCTTGAAGGTATGATTATATTCATCAATGCCATCAGTCCAGGGGGGAGATAATAATTCTAAAGCTTGCTTTTGAAAAAGCCTTCAACATTGTTGAACACTCAGTGATCATTCAGACAATGTCTTGTCTAGGCTTCCCGGATAAATGGCTGATCTGGATGCGAGCTATCCTATCCTCGGGGTCCTCAGTGGTCCTCCTTAATGGAGTCCTAGGAAAATTTTTCAAGTGTAAGAGGGGCGTGCGCTAGGGAGACCCACTTTGCCCCCTCCTGTTTGTTTTGACAGCCGAACTTCTTCAAGTGTTGATTAACAAAGCAAGAGAGATTGGTCTTCTTAATCTGCCTATACCCCAACCATCAGAGGATTTCCCATCATACAATATGTTGATGACACACTCTTGCTTCTTCAGGCAGAGACTAAACAACTCTTCTTTCTTAAATCTTTATTGCACAGTTTTCATCTCTCCACTGGTCTACAAGTAAATTACAAGAAGTCTCAAATGTATCCCATTAATGTTAGCCAGGATAAGCTCAAAATTCTGGCTAGTACTTTTGGATGCGATGTGGGCACAATGCCCTTCACTTATTTGGGTCTGCCGATGGGTACAACAAAGCCAAGAATGGAGGACTTAACACCAATGATGGATAGAATAGAGAGAAGACTATCTGCCTGTGCAACCTGGCTTTCCTACTCTGGCCGCCTAGATATGGTGAATTATGCCATTACTCCAATAACAACCTATGCAATGTGCACAATCAAGATTCCTAAAGGAGTTATCGCTAGCATTGACAAAGCACGAAAACAGTGTCTTTGGAGAGGCAATGACATGGAGAAAAAGGGAGAGAACTTGGTAGCCTAGTCGACAGTGCAACAGCCCAAAATGAAAGGAGGCCTTGGGGTCCTGAATCTTAGGTTACAAAACGATGCTCTCCTCCTCAAGTAGCTCAACAAGTTTATAACAAGGAGGATGTACCTTGGGTTAACCTAATTTGCTACAGGTACTACTCAAACAAAGTCCCTCATACGGCCAGGAAGACTGGCTCCTTCTGGTGGAAGGACATTTTTCGACTAAAAGAAATCTTCAGAACGGTCTCTAGATGTCAACTAGGTAGTGGTCAGACAATCTGTTTTTGGGATGACTGCTGGAACAACACCATTTTATCACAGGCTCACCCGCACCTGGCATCATTTGCCAAAAACAATACTGCTTCGGTGGCAGAAATCATGCAAGCAATGGATAATCTTTCATCTACCTTTATCACAACAAGCTTTTCATGAATTAGAAGTTCTCCAGACCTATCTGCAAAATCTACCATATGAAGAAAGCGTAAATGACTGCTGGACACCAGTATGGGAAAGTAAGTTTACCTCTGGCAGATTCTACCACCATGTCTTTAGCAACATTGAAACACACCCTTTTTTCAAGAAAATTTGGAAGTCTAGTTGCACTCCTCACGTCAAGTTATTCGCCTAGTTACTTCTAGTAGACATACTCAATACCAAATCCATAATACAACAAAGACATCTTAACGTCCAAAATAATACCACTTGTGTAATGTGTGACGGGGGAAGAGGAGACCATGGACCACTTGTTTTTTTGCTGCCCTTTTGCTTCTGAGTGTTGGGCTGCTCTTCAAATTCAATGGGACAACTCTCTTCAGTACATTGATAGACTCTTATAATCTCAGACCTCAAATTCGCTGCCCTTCTTCACTGAGGTCACCCTAACAGCGGCTTGGAGATATGGAAACTTCACAATGATAAAGTCTTTCAACGGAAGAACCAGAGTCATATGCTATGGAAGTCCAATTTCAAAAGTCAGGGTTATCTACAATCAGCAAGATTTATGGTGGACCTTAAATCTTCCTTTGTTCTTGGTTAGATGCTTTCAGCTGATCTTCCTTCCAATTTTTTTCGTGTTTGTAAGCCTCTTGTCTGTATGTTATCCTTCTCCTGGCTTGTAAGCTCGCTCGACTGTAAGTATTTTCCTTTTTAATAAATCCTTTGGTCATTACTGTGGACCTCCCCACAGTATTTCTCAGTAAAAAAACCATAGCCCAACATATAATTTACTCTATTTACTCTATTAAAAAATTAAAAATACAACTATTTTATTAAAAAACAATTTAGTAGTTTAAAAAATATGTTAATGAAAATAAAAAAAATAGCCAAGTCGAAACTTAGTTTAGAACAAGCCTGTGGGTGATCCGGTGGAGGTGGCCTGAAGGCTGAAGATCAAGCTGCTGGTTTTTTGAAAGCTCATGAGAAAGACACGTGGGCAACAGACGGCTACATTTCCAACACGTATGATGGCGCGTTCCGTGAAGTGAAATCCCTGTCACTTTGCACGTGTTCCGGCTTAATTATGGCAACGAGTTGTTCTTGTTCAGGCCACGAGCTGAGCCTAACTCGTGGGCATACGCCTACACCACTCCCAACTTTGCTCAAATTCTGACAAAAATCCAGACTTAGCCAATAAAAATTTGGCTATTGCCAAAATTTTTGGTAAGATAGCAAATAACAGTGGGATTGGTCCCGCAAATTCCATTGAAATTCGTACGAAATGGCCAAATGGGTTAATACATTAGAATTTTGGAGGAAACAAGCGTGAGGTCCTTCTTCGTGTTCCTTCTTCGTATGAATGCAATGTGGCACAACGTTATGTCCATGTGTTTCCGCAATCCTAAATTGCATGTTTAAGCCTAAAAAATAAGGATGCCTGCGTCAAATATATAATTTGGACCATCTGAGTTAAGTGCAGAACCACACCATCTAACCATGTCTAACAATGTAGTACAAGTTTGCATGCTCGTGTTCCCTTCACTGTCACAATTTTCTATAGCACATTGTCACAGTACAATTTATCCATTTTTTCCCTACTACTTTCAAGAGTCTTGACAGAGAGAAAATGAGAAAACTACATCACTATGTAAGCAGTGTAGCAGTGCTACATGGTAGAAGAAATCAGCCAATGTACACATGCTACACAAGAGCCAAGCTATCAGATCTTTCAATCAAACTATTTTACAAAATCTTATTTGTATTCTTGGTAAATATGATAACGAATTGCGCCAGATCGATGAACATACAAATTATGTACCTAAATGTAGGGCACATCATGTAAGAAGCTGAGATCGTCAGTCGCTCAACAGCCGTATGAACTCACTAGACAACTGATGCTGCAACCCTCTTCAGGGATGCAGACACTTTGAAGATGTCAGATTCAGTGTGACCAGCTGACACGAATAGGCGGATTCCAACCGGGAGCCGACACTTGTCCAAACTCGACCTCTTTGTTGCTACAATGAAGACTGAATCTTCCTTCAAGACCTGTTGAAAAAAATATCATGTAAAATACATGATTACATAATTCAAGTGCTTTTGGGGAAGTTATTAAATCCAAACCCCCTAAATACCTTCTCTGCAATAATCTCAAGGAGTTCCAGGTCAGCAACAGCAGAACCGGTTGGTGTCTTCAATTTGAGAAAGACAATAGGTGACAAGATATTGCTAGCAATTTCGAGCCCGGGTATATCTGACAACTCTGCACATCAAATGCAAATAAAAAGATAAGTGGAGGGACAAATAGACTAGGGAAGTATGCCAGACGTTCAAGTACATCAAAATACTGCAGTAGAATAATTATGCTAAGCATTTTGTGCTTTCAGTACTTCGATTATAGCCCATTGTAAATAAACCACAGTTTTAATCTAGGTTTAGTAACATATTACTAATGCACTATGTTCAGCACGTTAATGGAAGCAAGAAATAGTAAAATTATGCAATAAAGGTGCCAAGAGAATTAGTGACCTTTATGCAGAAGGGCGATGTTTGATCTTAGATTGGCAAGAACTGATGGGTTCTCCTCCAGGTGGTTCACAGCAGAAATTGCTGCACTAGCAAGGTATGGTGGCAACGAGGCAGAAAAAACATAACCGGAGCTGCTTAGACGCTGCAGGATGACAACAGCGCAGCCAGTTAAAAATACTGAAGATGCAAGAATTTCTACACCATCATCAAGATGCTATTGATCTCATGTGGTACCAACCTGATGATCAACAACTCTGACACTTCCTGTACAAAAACCACCATCGGTAGCCAACGCATTTCCCATTCCAGCAGTAATAATGTCTATTTTTTCAACCTGCACAGGTCAAAGATTACTTAAAAACCAGTAGAACCAACTGTAAAGCAAACTATGCCAGTCAATAAGGCAGATTTTCTTAATACAAATTGCAGTTGTCCACTAAGCCATTGATTATAACTGCCCAGTCCTTTATTTGTTGTTTCATTTTTATTGTTGTAAAAGTATATGAAAAGAAAGAGGAAGCACTCACAGGAACTCCATAGTGTTCAGCAAGACCACGTCCAGACTTGCCAAGAACACCAAAAGAATGACTCTCCTCCAATATAACACGAAACCGGTATTTCTCCTTCAATCGAACTATCTCATCCAAGGGAGCAATTTGGCCAGAATTCTGCATCCAGAACAATAGTAAGAGAGGCTTCAAACATAATTTAACCAGTGTATAATATGCAGTGAACTATTTTAGCAGATTTTATCATATAGATTAAATAAAATATGAACTAGTCACGAACTAAAAGTAAAGAACTGAGACAAAAAAATTTCGCACTATAAATAAGCATGTTTTACATGCATAAAATTAAGTGCACAATGCGCAGTCTCTTTTTGCCAAATCAGCAGGCCATGGGACTTGGCTATGCTTGTATTTGGGAAGAAGATGTGAGCACTTTCATATTTTATCACTCGCTAATGTTTTGGCATTCAGATAAATTGAATTCTACAAAATTTTTAGGTATAAAATTTGGTTTCTAACCAACTGAAAGGCAAATCACATTGGTATTATTGTATTTTGGTTCGGTTCATTTCGGTAGAGGAACACAAGGCCCCTTTATGTTGTGGTCTTGAATTTATTAGTTTGTAGATGCAACCGATTGGCATTATGTTTTCAAGACAGAGAAAAAATCTCAAATAAAATAAAAGATCAAGAGTACGATGCTGTATTTCTCAAGAATAACAACAGAGAAAACGGCAAACCTGGTAAATAGCTTCCACAACAATATAGCGCCTAATCTTTTCTGTACGTTTGTTTCCATGAGTTAGTTTTTCCAAAATGCTCGCAAGTGAAGCCATGTCATTATGCTTGAAATATACAACAGTGCTTCTTGAAAGCTGTAAACCATTTTGCACAGCCCAGTGAACACCCTCATCACTGCAGTGCCAGTGCATGTAAATATGAAGATTAATTTTGATGAAGAATATGACCATAAGGAATTAAATTTTTACTGGATGCAAATAACTACCTAAAAATTTTAAATATGAACATTGAAAAGAGATACAAGGAATAAAAGCAAAATAAAAAACCACCTTTTACAAATTATGAGCTTCAGAAACACATCACTGTTATAAGGTCAGGTACGTTTGTCAATAATACATAAGCATTATTGAGGTCCATGACTCCATCATACCATATTCCCTTTTGTACAAAAGGATTTCTTAGAAATACATTTATCAAAAAATGTACAAATTTCCAGAAATACACTAAGATACTGTGTGCACTTTATATCAGAAGGATATGACACTTACAACTTTGATTCATTAAAAAATATTGGATACATTACTAAAATAGTGTAAAGAGGGGAAAAAATGTTCACTTACGCTACAATGATATCTCCCTTCTTGCAAAAGGCAGGAATTACACTGAAGATGGTCGATATCCCATAGGAGTACAAGATTGAATCTTGGGTTCCCAGGAAATTTGCTATTTTACTCTCGCAGTCAAGGTGCACATCTGCAAACAACAAAATGGCTAAGTTCCTCTCCTGAGGCCATAGGATACAGATTATTGAAGATAACCAGAGAAAATACGAACCAATTGTTCCATAAAAGCCTCGTGGTCCACATGATCCAACGCCATATTTCTCCACTGAGCCAACACAGGAATCCTGTAGTTTCCTTATATCACTAAAATGTTTTAAAAGAATAATGAAGAAAATAGCAAAAGCATAAGGTTCTTACAATTATCTTTTCATTGCCAATCAAACCAAGGTAGTTTGCTGATGCAAAGTTTACAACTTCTTTTCCATCAACAGTTGTATGAGGTCCAGCAGCACTGATAAAAAACAGAATATCAATGTTCAATCCTCTGAGTCTTGGTATAAAGATAGTGGGGCACATGGCTATAATTATGTGCTTCGAAATCATAACTTGATTTAATTTGAGATAACAAGCTGTGGAGATCAACACCCATATTCCATGCTCCTTAGGTTACAGTGACATATGCAACACTGTTTCTATACCGATTTCCCTAATCCTTACCAAATGAAATGGCTACAAACTGAACCCATGCAATCATTGAAACACAAAAACTATATTGCCATCAAATAGCCTTAAGGTAATGTTACTGGTGACATGAAGAACTAACCAGATATGTCTTACTTTATTTGGAGGGGATGAGGCTTGAACAAACCTTTCTAATGTAGGCACGTCAATCTGTGCTCCCTCCTTGATGGGCGGGCAGAGAGGCTCTGGTTGCCACTCATCACAGAGCTCATCAATCTCCTGTTTTGAGCACAAAAAAAAAACAACCTAATCAACACACTTGATGAAGCATTAAGAGATGGAATGAAACAGAAACATTACTTCAAAATTATTAAGCAAGAACAAGTGTAGCTCACCCTCTCAGTGAGTGGCTTCTTTGGAGGCTTGTAGCTCTTCCTGGAGAGCTGAAACAGTATGGCAGCAATGAGAAACCCTTCCACAACTAAATGTCCTGAAAATCACAGCATTTCATCATATATGTTAACTGGCACACAATAATCCCACCATTCCAGAAGTTCTTGGCTGCTGGAGAAACAAACATTACCATCAATATGAATCCCAAAGACAACAGCACGGGCAAATGGCCCATTGAACACGGCAGAAACCCGTGCAAGTGCCGCAGCTGTCGCATTCGCGACAGGCAATACCATACTTGAGAGTAGTTCTTTTGGTCCCAAGATTGCAAATTCGGCACCGTTCTGAATCTGTAAAAACAAGAAACGAAAATGCTAAAGCCCCCAAACCAACTCGATAAACTGATCCAAGAAATACAGATCTCGAGGGTAATCTACAAATTCTCTGAAATTGTTCCAAGCACGAATACACTTGGATCTGCTCGAAGATACAGCCGAAAACTGTTACTACCTCTATCTCCCGAATCCCACCCTTACAGATCTCAATCAGGAGGTCGCCTCACCTCTGTGGCCCAACGAACCAAACTGCGAAGAATTACGCTTACTCAATTTAAACTACATAGGCTCCCCCCTTTCCAACCAAGAACAAGAACATCTAATCATCAACGCACCGTACTCCCAAGAATAGTAATGCACATCAACAAGAAACAGTAGACAAGCCAACAGACGGATACCTCGCCCGCCCAAATCAAGAACGCGACGAAACCAAAGCAGGTGATGTCAGTAGCAAATCAAGACTTATTAGACCTTTCGGGTCTGTGGCGCCATTAGCGGCGCAGGCGGGCGGCGTCATATACAAAGGCTGGCATGGCATGGCATGGAGAGGGGAGGCGGGGGGCGGGCAGGACGAGGTTGGTTCGTGTATGGAGGGCGGGCTGGTCGTCCGCGGTGGCTGCGCCGTGTTGATTGGGATCTGCGGTTAGACCGCATCCGCATCGGCGGCGCTCGTGGACTCATGGTCAGCCTTCGCTGATCTGATTTCTATTTTTTTAAGGCCCTTTTGGCCCTTTTTGTTTAGGCTTATAAGAGTAAGTTTTATAATTTATCCTCGTTATTCATGCATAAAATTAAAATTAACTTATATAAATGCATTGTATCTAATATACTGGCTTAGGTCCGTTTCTTTCAGCTTCTGTTTCTATAAAAACAAGCTTCTAGACTTCGGGTTACTACTACCTTCAGAAGCTGGAATTACAAAAGCTAAGCATGTTTCACAACTTTCTTCAGAATTAGATTTGGACCAAACAAAGTTTAAATTTTTTTTTCTCAGAGCTTCTAGCTTTTGTAGCCAAAAACAAGTTAGTTGTTTTTATTTTTATCTACTTATAAACGAAAGCGAAGCTTAATATACTCTCACCAATCAATTCCTCTCTTTTTTTTCTTGTTTACATTTTGCATGAGGGGTGGCTTCTTCTCTCTTTTTTTTTCTTTCATCCGCATCATCAGTACATAGCACTTTGTGACTTGTGTTTAGAACCTTATTATACTTGCTCTAAACAGCCAAAAATCTTAAACAAATCCGCTATTAAGCAAAAGATTAGATTAGAGAAACTTTCTTGACTTATGAGATGAAAGTGAAAGTATGACTCCATTAAATTTAGAACTTCGAATCCACTGACATATAAAAAACATATAAGACAAAAACTGACTTAAACGTCTAAGCCAATAAACATAAGCAGACCTAACTTATCAGCTTGTCCGAGTTCAACATATGACGGCCATATTTATGTCGCAACTGGTACTCGTGTCTTCCTCCTTCAAAAAACAATTTGAGACAGCGGAGTACGTGTTAAAAAATATATGACATAAAACTAGATAAATTTCAAAAATTTTATTACTTTTAAGAAGTATTACTTTTAAGAAGGAAAAAGCAAAGATATATCATTACATGAAGGAACGGTGTTCGCTATAGAGAGGGTGAAGGAACGGTATTCGCTATAGGGGGTGAATAGAACGATTCAAAATTCTTCCCTAAATACTCATAAAAAATATTTCTTCAAGAACTTCTCGAGACCATAGCTATTTATTTAGCCAGATCTGAGATGAAGTTTAGAAGAAATCTTGCTAGTTTAAGGGTTTCAACCCCTCCAAGTGCCCAAAGGCAGATGAGGTTGCCTCTCCCTTCGCGGCAAGACAAAAGATCCAAATTATGAAATTTAAAATGCGGTATTTAAATTACATGAAATTAAATTACAATAATTTAAATTGCATGAATTTAAATTGCATAAGAAAAGAGGATCAAATAACTGGATTCAAATTCCATAAACTCGAAAATATTGTCACACCCTAAAGTTTAGCCCTTTAAAAATCGTTTAAGTAATACCCAAAAAGAAATTGAATTTTGAATTAACCTTGAGAAAATAACTAATTTTAAAATACATTTAATAAGTGTAAATGTCATGATAGGATTTTTTTAAATTATAGATGTCAAAATACATTAACTCGATTTTTAGTGGAATTTTTTAAACACTAGAAATAATTTTTAACCAATTAAACCAAATCTCGGAATTAATTAAGTCCTGGGAAATTATTTTCCCTTTTCCTTCATTTTCCCCGTCCTTTCCCGCTCTTTTCGGCCGAGCCGATCGCCCAACCCCGCCGCCCAGCGCCACGCGTGCGCGGGCCTCCTTTCTCTCTCGCCCGTGGCCTACGGCCCGACCTCGTGCCCGACCCAAGACGCGCCGCCGCTAAGTCCGCAAACCCTCCTCCCGCTCTCGGGTCGCCGACAGTGGAGCTCGCCTATCGGCTCGTCTCCCCGTGGGACCCCGCCGCCCGACCCCGAGCCATGCCCAATGCCGCCCGACCTCGCGAGCCGGAGCCGCGTCAACGCGCGCACCACATCCGGCCGCATCGCGCCGTCCTTATCCACGCCAAATCCTAACCCTAACCGAAGTCCACCATCTTTTTATCTTCGAGTCCGAGAAGATCGGCGAGAAACCCACGCCGATTCGTGCCAAATCCGGACTCCTAAAACCCCCTATAAAACTCCTCGCAACCCCCGCATTGTTTCCCCTCTGTCGCCGCTCAAAATCGTGCCCTGATTTGCTGAGTTCGTTTTTCCGCCACAGTGTGCCGTCGCCTTCGTCTCCGTCACCGGTGAGCACTGCTCTCTCTCTTTTCGTTATTCCGTGCTTTAGCCACCGCAATCACGCAAGTCCATGAGACAACCCAAACCCTAGAGCCGTTCCGTGCCGCATCCCACAACCTGCGCCGCCGTCCGCCGCCGCTGCTTGAATCGCAAGTAATCCGACCGATTGCCGCGTGGCTATGGCCGATCATGCCGAGTCCGCCGTCCCGCTAACCCTAGCCGCAACCCGAACTGTCCGATCTACCGTGCGGTAGATCAGGGCCATCCAATCCCGTGTGCTTGCGTAGCAACCACACTGGCGCCATGGGGTGTCGCGTCAGCGCCACATGTGCCCATGTGGTACACCGAACCGCCGCCGCTCCCATGGACCCGGTCCACCGTGGACTGGTAACGCGCTGTCGGGGACGCCCAGACCCTTCGTTCTATTTGCAATATGAGTTGAAATGGTTTAGCCCATATGGCAAATATAACGAAACATCCAAAGTCCCAAGAAAGGGATAAGTGAGACATTGCTGGGCCTTTAGCCCACCAGTCAACTTCAGCCTAAAGTGTGCCCGTCAAACCACTCGAAGGTGGTGACCAAATGTGTTACACACTCAGGAGACTTGAAAAAATGACTAAAGATCTACGACGCCTCAATTATTCCTAACTCATACTCATGTGAATCTAACTCCCAGGATGTGCGCTAGATTCACACTTTAATCACAAGCATGAACATACATAGGGAATGCACTTAAATTAAGTAGAACGTAAAGGACTATAACAATTAGATAATTACATAGGCCGGCCGGCCAAATAAATATATAATCAGAGTGCAACGAGCAGCAGTGGCTTACTACCCATTCCACAAGCATACTGACTAGGGGTTTACCCCGTTAAGTTCAGTCCTAGAAGAAACAAGTCGATCACCCGCATCTCTCAAAACTAGGACTAAGTCCTGCAACAAAATGAATATTCCAGTAGCAAGTGTCAGTACATTTATTAGTAATAATATACCGGCAAGCGCACAATCAAACCTACGTACATGGAAGCTCTAAATCAAAGGAACGTCTACATTGTGGTTTAAATTTCAGCATAGTTCGCAAGTATTTTACAACGTGGTTTTTAACAAAACAATTTCAACAAACACCAAACTTTATTAATCATGGCATGGCTTCATAAAAAATATATATATACTTAGATAAATTTCAGCATCTTACTCGCGTTAGGAAGTAAAGCAAATATAAAGCGTGAAACAACATTATTTCCAACACACTATATTTTATTTTCAAGACCATTTAGGGAAAAACACAAAATCAAGAATTATATCCATAGCATTTTATTATGTTGCTCATGACCGTGAGCACGGCTAATCGATTAGTTTTATTATCTCTGCAAAGACTGTACAGCTTTACCCATAGATATGAACACTTTAGTTTGTTTTGTGCTAGTGACGCACTACCACACTCTTCATGGTGAATATGGTCTAGAGGTCATAACGTAGCCTTTACACTACTTAGTCCCTAGCCTTGCACTAGCACGATACGTGTTTCCTTCATCCTAGGTCTTACTGGAATAAGACCTAGAACCGTTAAGTGGCAGGCCCACGCCTTACACAAAAAACCAAAAAATATATGGTATGCAGTTAAAATACCGAAAACAGGCGAAAACACGAAATGCTTTAAAATGCATGATTTGTGCACGACGGATAGGCTCTGGTCTAAAATGATTTTTTGGTGAAAGAATTTCTAACTTATCCTATTCCGTTTTAGAGTCATGTATTCTAGAAGTTCTATCGGGTCGTATCGGCTTAGGATCAGGTGATGTTTGGGCAGAGTTTATGTAATTTGATTCTTGCTAATTTGGCCCCACAGTGGTGTGGAGATAGGTTTTCTAAGACTAACACAAGTGGTTTCACCATTTTTAGAGCTACCAAGAATGTGATTTCATCATTTTTAGAGCTACCAAGAATTTTCTTATGTATTTTACAAGTTATAATGTGTTCTAAACATATAATGGTCTATATGCGCTTTACTTAGGTCTTGTTAATTCAAAACATGTTTTATTTTATTAAGGATGTGTAAAAATGAGTAATTTTAGTTAACCCATCTAATCTTAGTTCATAATTTTAGAGTTTATGTTATCCTACCACTTATTGTGTAGATTAGAGAGGACTCTAAGTTAATTCCTTTGACATATTAGCCTAGTAGGTGATATATGAGTTAGGTGTTCCAATCCTTAGTGAAGGAGAACGTAACTATGGTTGTTCTCTGGTCCAACATGTGTTATCTTGACCTACTTAGGATTAGGACATAATTTATATGTACATCTATGCATATAGGCATATGGTGTTTAGCCTAAATATAGATTATTACTTATTTTGTTTATGGTTTTTCCTACATATTTTAGTGTGTGAGTTGCCATATTTTATTTTACCTAATTAAAGTATATTACTTGCTGGTTCTAAAGAAGTTTGGTTCACTCAAAATGAATTAAAAATAAGTTTTCTACAAATTCTACAAGTTGAGGTGCTTCCTAAGTTATCTATTCCTTATTTAATTGTTTAAGAGATTTCACTACTCAGTAGGTATATATTTTTATTTTACATTTTAAAAGTATGGGCCTTGGCAAATCTACAGAACTTAAGTTTGTTCAAAAAGGAGTTAGGATGAATTTTAAATAAATCTTTAAAGGTTGACTGCCCTAAAATGCAGCATTCCCTCTAAATTAGTTTTGCAAGCATTTGACCCAAAGAATGTATACCTTTTTATTTTTCCTACTCATAGAGGGTAAGATGAGAAATCCATAGGATCTGGGTTTGTCCAAAAATGGGTTAAATTGAATTTCTTATGTATTTTAGAAGTTTGTGGTAGTTCCATGGGTGACTTTCCTTATTTGAATTTTAGAGCTAAAGTTTGTACTGTAAGTGCAAGTTTTTATTTTACAATATTAAAGTTCATAATTTTTCGAATCTACAGAAATTGGAATTACCCAAAAAGGAGCTATTTTCGATTTTATATGGATTTTACAAGTTCTGCTGTTTTCCTGTAAAGAAAATCATTGTTTTAGCTATTTTCTTTTAGGTTTTTGATTTACTGATTCATGGGGTCCGCAGATCAGTGACTGGTCACTTTGCAATAAAGCCCCTGGAGTCTTAGGAAATCAATCCGCAGTCTAAAAACACATGGGAATTGGAATTTTTATTAAGAGTCCCTAGTACTCTGTGTTAATTACATATAGGTCCATGTCCCCACAGGTAAGTCTTACACGTTTTGCACTAAAAACCTTATGGGTTTTAAACACTCACTAATAGAGGTCCTTGCCCGCTGATTCACCCGGGCCCACTTGTCATTGGCTCGGGGAGGAAAGAAGGCAGAGGCGCTGCTGCAGAGCGAGGTGCGTCAGTGGCTTCCCACCGGCGGTGACGGCGAAGGGCGGTCCGACTGAGGAGGCGGCCAAAAGCAAAAAGAGAGGAAGTTTTGTCGCGAAACTAATGGTGGTGATCTCGTCGCCAGTGAGGGTCGGATTTGACGGCGGTGTTGTTGCGAGCAGCGGCCGGCGTCGGACTGCGGGTGCATATCCGATTAGGGGTCAGTTCTACCAAAGAAAACGAAGGCTTGCGAATGTTTTGGTGCCTAGGTGACTTACCGAACAGATGCTAAAGGTCGGCGAAGCTTGGCTATCCGTGGCGGCACGAGGGAGAGCCCGACGACGGCGGGATTCCTTGGGTCGACGTCGCCGGCCCTATCCGGCCTTCGTCATGCCAAGAGAGGGTGTGCGAAGGGAAAGTGCTGCCTCGGGGATCTTCTAGCACAAGGAATCGGGCCGAAACTTACCGAGGCAACGAGAAACAGCGTTGGAGTTCGTCGGCCGGCGTTGGGGAAGACGACCTCGATCCCGCTCTCCGGTGCGTTTCCCTTCGGGATTTTAGGGGGAAAACGGTGAGGAGGTAGAGGCGAGGTATACGGCGCAGTGGCTCATCTCGGCTTGGTCCCGAACGACGGCGGCGGCGCTCTGGGCATCGAAAGCCACTGTGGCCGCGCTCCGGTGACTTCGACCCTGTGCAAAGTGAGGAGAGGGTACGATCGTGTTAGGCATTGCAAGGGAATCACGTCCCCGTGATCGGCTCGCGGCTAAGCTTACCAGGGAAGTCACAAAATGGATCGAGCACCTGCGGCCGTTGGCAAGAAGGGCGTGTTCCTGGCCTGAGGCGGCTCTCTCGATCTTTCTTTGTGGAACGTAATGAGGAGGTGACGAGGAGCTCGGTGGTGAAGAGGGTTTTTCAAATGACGAAGCTTGAGCTGGCAGTGCTTACGCTAGGTGGGTTCGGCCATGCCGACACGCTCCCCGCGCTCCGCCGTTTCCGGGCCTCCTTGAGCGGTGGTGATGTTTCTCACGAGTTGGTTTGAGTCCGAGTGACTACCATGTGGGGCCTAGGGCATGGCAAGCTAGGCAGCAAGAGGGAGAGGGGTACAGAATGGAGTACACTGGAGTTTGGCTGATTTTCTTGAGTTATTTTGTGACTATAGTTTATGATGTGAACGTGGTAAATTCACAAGATTTTTACTGGATATAGTTAACCAGCCCTAGGTTCCATTTTCTTTGGTTCTATAAAAAATAATTTGTGGTTTGCCCCAAGAGTTAATCAAAGCCAGGGTATTTGAAAGCTCATTATTTAAAGGGCCAAGACAGAGGAGGAAAACTCTAGAAAAATTATATTTAATTAGGTTAATTAACCTAGTATTTGATTAAATTATTTCATGTATATACTTATGTGTATTTTAATGGTCTTTTGGGTAAGTTATTGTTTTTCAGCCGATTAAAGCTTTTAAATAGCTCAATATTGGATTGCTTTGTTATATTTGTTTGGGGCATCAAACCTAGCTATTAAATTGTACCAAAATTAAGTTGAGTTGTTCATAATGTTTAGCACCTACATGAATTTTACCATGAATTTATCTTACTTGGTTTAATCTAGAAAATTTAGGTAACCTTTCTAGGTTTATGCGTCTACCCTAAGTGCACGCGACTATTTTATTCTTTAGATTCATATTAGCTTTCCTCTTGAGCTGAGGAGGTGAATCTTGGATTAAGATTTCTAAGGTCACACCTAGCATCCAAAATTAGTTGTAGTTTTGGTTTGTAAATTTTAATCGTTTAGGCTTATGCCTATATGGCCTATAATGGGTTACATTTTCAAAGATCCGAATGTATGCATACGACCTAAGTCAAAACGGACTAAATGCTAGTATGCACGTTTTCGTATGAGCTTGCACTCTCGTCCTAGGTTATAATTGACAAGTTTTAATTTGTTCTCAAAATTGGGTCTACCATGCAAAGGCCTACGTGGAAATCTTTTAACCTAAGCTAGAAAAAGAAAATTTTCGGTTCGCAAAAATTTAAAACTTTACTTTCATTTTGTTTTGACAAAAATTAGTTGATCCTAGATTTTGGGTACATGACACCCGCACACTCGCTTGCGTCAGCGCTTGCGCGCTGATGACGTTAGCCCTACCCAATTGCGTCAGCCGGGACTTAATTCCGCAATAAATTATTAAGGATTTTTCTACTTTAGTAATAAACACAAATAATCTTCTAAAATTCATATCTTTTTAATCCGAGCTCCGTTTTAGTCCATTCAAATTTTATTAAACCCATAACAATACCAAGAATCCATTAAAAATAGTTTTGTGTGTTGTTTCAATAGAGTTTTAGCATGTTTTGTTGAGTGCTTTGTTTGTCGTGTAGATTTTGGACAGTTCAGCGATCCTGTTTATTGCGAAGTAGTCGCAGAAGTTCCCCAATCTTTACAGCAAGGCAAGTCATACTTTACATTTATCATATTGTGCCTATTTTTCCAAATGTCTTATTTCTCTCAAATATTGCATATGTTTTAGAATGTCATTTTATGAGACTATTTTACCTATTGTACTTAGTCATAGGACTTGTTTACCTTATACCATTGATAACTTGGGTTTAATATGACTAGCTATTGGTTTAGGACATGCTTAGCCTGACTCAGATCAATTAGCTCATTAAAGGAAATCACATTATTTAATTACTATAGTGGAGATTATTATATAAATGATGTCAAGTATGAGATATTATAATATTAATATTAAAACATCACAATGGTGGGCTGTGGGTGCAATGGTTTTGGATAGTTGCGCCCATGGCAGTTAAGGACCGGTTCTCGGGAAACCCTGGAAGAATTACCGTGCATACCACAAGCTAGCATGGGTAATGGCTGGATCTGTAGTGTTGTTATCTCTAGCTGATGTACCCTAGTGAGGGTGGGCGTGATGGAGTTGGGTCAGCCCCGGTTAAAAAGGGTTTATCAGCTGTTGGATTCACCGTGGAACGCGGGGGAGCTGCCCATTGCCCTTATGGGAGTGGGGGCGAAACCTTGGTGTGGTACGATTGGTTAGAGGGGTTATGCGAAGGGTCCTGTCACAGTCCCTTCCGGGGTATCATGGTGGTACACCAGCATGCGAAAATATGTCGTGGGGCTATGTCTTGTGGGTACAATTGTACACCTCTGATCAGAGTTAAAAACTATTCGAATAGCGGTGCCTGCGGTTATGGGCGATCAACCAGATTCACCGTGATTAGTCTCATTCTAGTAAATGAACTTGATTAATGGTACTTATAGGTCTGGACCTATAAGTTAAAGGAAGTACAATTTCTCGGCCACATTGTGAATGCCCAAGGAGTAGCAATGAATCCATCAAATGTGCAGTCAGTTACCAAGTGGACCCCATCAAAGACAGTTGCTCAGATTCAAAGTTTTCTTGGACTCGCGGGTTACTACCGTCGATTCATTGAGAATTTCTCTAGAATTGCCAAATCAATGATGCAATTGTTGAAAAAGGATGAGCAATTCAAGTGGTTTGCAGAATGTAACAAGAGCTTTGAAGAACTTAAGTAGAAGCTGGTGTTTGTGCTAGTCTTAATATTGCCAGATCCGACGAAAGATTTCCAAGCATACTGTGATGCGTCCCGCCAAGGGCTAGGATGTGTGTTGATGCAAGAAGGGAAAGTGGTTGCATACGCCTCTCGTCAGCTGTGTCCACACGAGAACAACTATCCAACCCATGACCTGGAGTTAGTCTGGTGGCACTACCTAATCGGCAATCGTTGTGAAGTATACACGGATCATAAAAGCTTAAAGTATATCTTCACCCAACCAGATTTAAACCTTTGTCAGTGAAGATGGTTGGAACTGATCAAAGATTATGACTTGGGAATACACTATCACCCCGACAAGGCCAATGTGGTAGTAGATGCTTTGAGCCGAAAAAGTTACTGCAACACCATTAACACGGAAGGGATGTGTAGTAAGTTGCAACAAGAATGGGAACGCCTGAACCTACGTATTGTGGAATTTGGGTTCATGGCCACCCTTGAAGCTCAACCCACTCTCATAGACCAAATTCGGACAGCTCGGGCGTCAGATCTTGAGATAGCTGAACTCAAGAAGAACATGAGAGTCAGAAAAGCTCGTGATTTCACTGAAGACGAGCATGGGACAATCTAGATGGGAAAAAGATTCTGTGTACCTGAAGACAAAGAATTGAAGAAACTGATCCTCACAGAAGCTCATCAGACCTAATATTCAATCCATCCAGGGAGTACAAAGATGTATCAAGATCTCAAGGAGAAGTTTTGGTGGGTCAGTATGAGGAGAGAAATTGTTGAATTCGTCGCACTCTATGATGTTTGTTAGCAAGTAAAGGCAGAACATCAACGGCGCACGAGACTGTTACAACCTCTCCAAATCTCGGGGTGGAAATGGGAAGAAATTGGAATGGCCTCCATCCATTCCTGGGAAGAAATTGGGAAGACACTCTGGGAAGCACTCGACAAGCCATGCTTCCTCCATCCAGACGGGAACCACACCATCTGACAATGCTACTCCCTACAAGACTAAATGGTCCGAGAGGCACGAAACCCCCAACCTCCAAGGCCACAGAAGGGGAGGAGCGCAGACCCGAAGCACCGGAAAGGGGACCAGCGATGGGAGGACAACTTCCAGGAGCCGACCCACACTATCGACATGATCCTCGGCGGTGAGGCGACCTCGGAGAGTCGACGCCAGCAAAAGCTCCTTTCTCGTCGTGTGAACACCATCTCAATTGACTCGTCTGAGCGCCTTCGATGGTCAGAGGTTTCGATCTCTTTCTCTTGAGCAGACCAATGGACCGACGTCTCGAAGCCAGGTCAGTTCCCATTAGTAGTGGACCCAGTGGTGCTTAAGGTGCGTCTCAAACATGTTCTAGTAAATGGGGGGAGCGGCATCAACGTCCTCTTCAGAGGTACCCTTCGTGAGCTCGGAGTCTCCCTCTCCACCGTTGAGCCTACGGACTCACCGTTATATGGCATCGTCCTGGGTCAAGGAAGCCTGCCTCTCGGTATGATTTCACTCCCCGTGACGCTCGGAACGCGGGAGAACATCCGCACCGAGTTCATCAGGTTCTATGTGGCCGACTTCGAGACGGCCTACCACGCGGTAATCAGCCGTCCGGCCCTCGCCAAGTTCGTGGCGATTCCCCACTACACGTACCTAGTCCTCAAGGTGCCAGGTCCCCAGGGGGAGTTCTCCGTGCAAGGTGATGTCGCCACGTCTCACTCCTGTGAATCTGAGAGCCTTGCCCTCGGTGAGGCCGCCGACTCGTCGGCCCGGGTAGGCAGATTTCCTCGTGTGCCGACCCAAAGGGAAAGGCACCAATGGTCGAGGATGACCCAAGTCTGGCACTGCCAACGTTGAGGCCTTTCGCTGGCTCCGCCGAGTACAAGGTTGTATCCCTCTCCGACACTGATCCCTCCAAGGCGGCACTGATCAGCTCACACCTCGGGGAGAAATAGGAAAGAGCGCTCGTCGACTTCCTGCATGCGAACATTGATATATTCGCTTGGTAATCAGCTGCCGGGAGTACCCAGGGAGTTGGTCGAGCATGAGCTTCATGTTCCCCCCGACGTCAAGCCGGTTAGGCAATGACTATGACGATTCACCCAGGAGCGCAAGGACGAGACCCGTACGGAGTTGACTCGACTTCTAGATGCAGGTTTCATTCGGGAAGTGCATCACTTGGATTGGTTAGCCAATCTGGTTCTTGTAAGGAAGAAAAACGAAAAATGGAGAATGTGTGTTGACTACACTGATCTTAGTAGGCATTGTCCTAAAGACCCGTTTACTCTTCCCCGCATCAATCAAGTCGTCGATTCTACCACGGGTTGTTCCCTCCTGTGTTTCTTGGATTGCTACTCAGGCTATCATCAGATAGGCCTTAAAGCATCCGACCAGCAGAAGTCGTCTTTCATTACGCCATTTGGGGCCTTCTATTACACCATGATGGCTTTCGATCTAAAGAACGCCGGCTCAACCTATCAGCGAGCCGTTCAGCGTTGTTCAGCCAGCCAGATCGGTTGTAACGTTGAAGCTTATGTGGATGACGTAGTGATCAAGACGCGGATCCCCGACGAGACATAGCAAAAACCTTTGTGAACCTACGCAAGTACCGATGGAAGCTTAATCCCGAGAAGTGCATCTTCGGCGTTCCCTCTGGGAAGCTTCTTGGTTTCGTCATCTCCGAGTGAGGAATCGAGCCCAAATCCGAGAAGATCTATGCAATCCTGAACATGCGGAAGCCATCCTGCGTCAAGGACGTGTAGAAGCTCATGGGTAGCATGACATCTCTCGGGAGATTCATTTCTCAACTTGGCGAGCGCGGAGCGCCATTCTTCAAGCTGGTCAGGAAGGGCAAAGATTTCTAGTGGTCGGAAGACACCGACAAGCCATTTGCTGACTTCAAGCACCTTTTGACTACATCGCCAATCCTCATAGCTCTAAACCCCGAGGAACAACTACTTTTGTACGTCGTCGCGACCACCACTGTTGTTAGGTCATCGAGCGCACAGAGGAAGGGTGCGCCTATCTACTCCAGAGGCCCGTTTATTATGTATCCGAGGTCCTCGGGCCGTCGAAGACGCGCTATCCCCAAGTGCAGAAGCTGCTGTACGCCATCCTCATCACCACCCGGAAGCTGCGACATTATTTCCAAGCCCACAAAGTGGTGGTGGTGACCGGGTTTCCCCTCGGGGACATCATTCGAAATCGTGAGGCTACTGGACGGTTAGTCAAGTGGGCCTTGGAAATGGGTAAATTCTCTATCGATTACAAGCTGCGTAACACCATCAAGTCGCAGGTCTTAGCCAACTTCGTGGCCGAATGGACAGAGATCCAGCTCCTGCCGACTTCCGAGTCGCGCCCGACCTGGACCATGTATTTCGACGGCTCCCTTAGCATTGACGGAGCTAGGATGGCGTGCTTTTGGTCTCCTCGAAGGGTGAGCACATCAAGTACATCCTCCAGTTATTGTTCAAGGCGTCCAATAGTGTCGCCAAATACAAGGCTCTCCTCCATGGTCTCCAGATCGCCAAATCCATTGGCGGTTAGCGCCTTATAGTTTATGGGGATTCGAAGCTAGTCATTAGCCAGGTCAACATGGACTGGTCCTGTTTGAGCGGGAAGATGGATGCCTATTGCGCCGAGGTCTGGAAGCTTGAAGGCAAGTTTGCTGGCCTCGAGTTCCACCATGTCCCCCAGGACGCCAACTCGGCGGTTGACCAGCTGGCCAAGTTCAGATCCTCCCGAGCGACGGTGTCGTAGGGGGTCTTCATCCACGAGCTACATAAGCCGTCGATCAAGGACCCGGATCACCTGGATCCGGCCCCAGCGCAACCAGCTAAGTCAGTACTCACCATCACCGACACCCCTGATGACTGGCGTCAAGAACTCATAGACTACATCACCACCAAGGCGCTCCCGCCCGACAAGGCGAAAGACGAGCGTGTCGCCCGACGCAGCAAGCAGTACATCGTAGTGGGCCACGAGTTGTTCAAACGTGCTGCATCCACCCGAGTACTCTTGCTGTGCGTCCCTCGAGACCGCGGGACCCAGATCCTCGATGAGATTCATTCGGGCATCTGCGGTAACCACGCAGACGCAAGGATGCTAGTCGGCAAGGCCTTCCGGGTGGGATACTATTGGCCAACTGCCAATGAAGACGCCAAGGAATTAGTCTGGGCGCTGTCAGGGATGTCAGTTTTTCACCAAACAACACCACCTCCTGGCACTAGCCCTTCAAACAATCCCGTCACCGTGGCCCTTTGCATGCTGGGGGCTCGACATGGTCAGCCCATTCCCTAAGGCACTAGGGGGCTACATTCATGTTTTTGTCGCAATCGACAAATTCACGAAGTGGATCAAAGTGCAGCCGCTGAGAGCTTGCACCGCCCAGAAGGCGGTCGAGTTCATTGAAGGCATCACCTTCCGCTTTGACGTCCCGAGGGAGATCATCACCGACCTCGGGACCAAGTTCACCGGGAATGTTTTTTGGGACTTTTGTGAAGAGAGGTGCATCGAGGTTAAGTATGCCTCGGTGGCGCATCCCCGAGCGAACGGGCAGTGTGAGTGCGCGAATGGCATGATTTTGCATGGCCTAAAGGCCTGGGTCTTTGACCCGCTTCGGAAGCATGAAGGCCTCTAGTTGCGTGAGCTCCCAGCCATGCTCAGGGGGCACCACACTCAGCCGAGCCGAGCCACAAGACGGTCCCCGTTCTTCCTGGTCTGTGGCTCGGAGGCAATTCTCCCGGTCGACATGTTTCATGAATCCCCAAGGGTTCGATTGTACGATGAAGGGATGGCCAAGCAAACGTGGGCCGAGGACATCGACAACATCGAAGAAGAGCGTATGGCCGCCGCAATCCAGATGGACCGGTACCAACAGGCGCTTCGCCGATACCACGACCGCAATGTCCAGGGAAGATCCTTCAAGGTTGGCGACCTGGTTCTTCGAAGAGTACAGTCCACCGCCGGCATGAACAAGCTCTCACCCCCATGGGAAGGCCTCTTCATCGTCTCCACCGTCACCCGTCCGGGCTCGTACAGGCTGATTCGTGAAGACGGACAGGAACTGCCGAATTCCTAGAACATTGAGCACCTGCGCCGATTTTACGCTTGAACAACTAAATACCTAGCCCCGATCCCTTCAATTCGGCAAATTTTGATTATTTGTAAAACCCACCTGTAGATCATATACCGACCCCCGAAAAGGCTCGGGGGCTCGGAAGCCTTCCCGAGCAGTATCGCCAACCGTGTTGAACCCTTCTCACACAGTTACCCTCATGGGAAAGCCTAAGCAGAGCGGCTCTTAATTAAGGGTTTCAGAGAAGTTGTGCCGCCTGCTGTGCTTGAGCTGCTCGGGGGCTCATTCATTACCCGCTTCGACTTAACATGGTCGGCTCGGCCCCGAGTCCCCCGGGTAGTGACCTCATTCCTATGTGGGGCTGGCTCAGGTCGGGCTAGCCGTGTTTCGGTCAAGTGCCGACGAGTGAGCTCGGGGCTCGAAAATGTCCGAATCCTGTGTATACGACTAAGATGCCAGAAGCTCGACTTGGGCCACCCGGACAATGTCTGTTGATGGCCCAACTCGCTCTACCTCGCGTTCACCTGATGCGTACACAACTAAGTGACTTTGTTTGACCGAATGCTGCGCCCTTGAAATGGCCATTGGGCATAGTCGGGATCCGTCCCGCCAGCTTCCGCCGCTTAGTCATGAGAGTTATACGCGTATCGAGTGATCGCTGATCCTCTCGCCTTTCTATTCATCCTGCACTCCGCTGAGTCGATCCGAGTAGACTGAGGAAGCCTTCGGATTCGTCCGTTAATGCCCGAAGAACACTCGGCATTGGAGGCCAGTCAGGGGACGAATAGAAGGTTGTCTCCTCGCGTTCCAACCCGCTATGAAGGAGAAGGATCTGCTTGGAGTTTGATCAGTTGACCTCCGGACTTGGTCTGTTAACGGCCGAGATCGCTCGGTAGGATCTACTCCTCCTCGCAGATGTCCTTGAGTTTGACCAGAAGTCTTCCGGCCGTTGGTTCGTAGACGACCTTGGTCACTCGATGTAAGCTATCCTAAGGTGATAACCCTTCCCGAGTTTTGACAATATTGCCCTCCGAACTCGGACCGTTGAAGGACAAGGTCGCTCGGACGATCTGTTGCATAGCGGTGTGTTGGGTGTCCAAAATATATATGTATATATAAATCTACTTTGGACATATTGCGAGCCGAAGACAGCATACAAAGAAGACTAACAAAAGTTTTCTTCATTTCTCGCAGGGTGATGATCATACATAGGGCCTGACGTCCCCCTAACATACAGCAATATCGACGTGCCGGCCTCCTTTACTATCAGTTCTACAGACCGAGCCGAGGGTGTGCACATGCTTGGATGATTGGAACAACAAGGTGTTGATGAGAAATTTTCTCACGCACTGGCCTAAGAGATTTGCTTAGCTCTAGTGCAGGTCCAAATTGGATTGCCTTTGGTCTATAGGGCGTACCAGTTGGTTTGATCCTGTAACCAACAAGAAACGAGAAATAGGCAATATGGTTAAGATTAGATCCTACTCGATCGGCTATAGATATCCATAGTACACAATTACTATTCCAAAATAAATTTAGACTAAGTTATTAGGATAGATCGGTAGCATATCGAGACAGTATAAATCACTTATATCCAAAAGCAGATTGGAATAACAATTATATATATTTATAGCCTGACCGATGTTGTAGATTTAATGTGAATCGGCTAGTACTCCTATATAGTTTTATACTAAGATATTATTCCAAGTTAAATACTCTAACAAGGATCAATCGGCTGTTAAGATAACTTAACAGATTGATATCAGGCTTAGGGCTTAGCAGATTTAACTAGAGTAAGATCTCAATATAAACGGCAGTTCTAACACATCTGACAGTAATAAAACATATAAGATGGCTAAAACATGTAAGATCGGCTGAAACTCTAATACTATCTCTAATAGTAGTCAATTAGCCAATCTAAGAGCGACTTAATAGATCAAACTGATGCAACATTAAGTACAAAAAGAAGCATGAAATATATATAGGCTAATGAAAACCTTAAAAGATGGTGGATACGCCATATAACCCAAATCAACCCCAAGATCTAATCCCGTCGGTTGTTATCTTCGAGGAAATGCTAGCCGATCGTGGGTTAAATCTAGGCATTGATCTAGATTGTATGGTGTATATGATAAATTAAGCAATTTGTAATAACGAGATCAGAGTGTCATGACGATGGAAGCACTAACCCCGATAGCACAAACCGCTTGTAACAAGGAATTACCTTGCTTAGAGATCAAAACCTGATGCAGCCCAATTCGAGGCAAGAACTCGTCGAGATTGCAAGTAAAAGTAAAAGGTGGCGATGCGCCAAGGTTGTATTGGTTGATTCGATTCTTTTAAATTACAAACCTCCGGGCCGTATTTATACCGGTTATAACAAAGTCCTTATAGGATACGACTCCTATCCTATCTACGATTCAAAGTATGACAATATACTGAGACATGATTCCCTACCGTGATACACAAAGAAATTATACAAAATATCCTAAATTAAAGATACAATTGCCGTTGTAGGACGTTATCCGTAGATGGCAATATCTTTGAAGCACTTGGAAATCGAACCCAATGATTATCTTTAAACTTTCCTTCCAGAATCGGTCTCATCTGCTTTTCCCAATCAGAATCAGCTATCGGCTACCCTGTCCAACTCAGACTCTGCCGACTGGCTCCTTAGCCAATTCGGACTCAGCCGACGCAGCCTCTGTTTCCGAAGATAATGCGCTCCCTTGATTCCGCTTCCATCCTTGCTTCAAACTCGGAGATTTGCTTACCAAATTTGGTCGTTAACACATGCCCCCCAAGTCCACGATATTGATAATGTTGTGGATTTTGTGCAATCCTTTCCTTTGGAGAAAACCTAGGGTGAGTCTGTTTCATCCATTACAAAAACCCTTCAAATAATGCCCTTTTCGCGCCGAACAACTCACACCGTCACTTTCACAATCCACACAAGCCCTAGCCAGAAACTTCCTCAAGATCTCCGTTGATCTTCTCGGAGCTCTCGACCCCCTCGTGGCGATCCCCTTCCTCCGGTGACCAGATTCAAGCCAATGGCGGCCTCCACTGCTCCCTCTGGTTCTCCATCTGCCAATTTTGCTGAGGTACGCCCTGTCGGTTAAATCTCTTCTTTTTCTGCTCGTAATTGTAGATCCGAATTCTAGGCTTAAACGACCCTGATTTTGTTCTTCCTTTTCAATTGTAGCATTTTTCTCACCAAGTAGTTGTTCACAGTTTGCTCAATAGCAAGAGATATTTCCTAAGGCCTATCGGCAATAAGGACCCCTCCGAGATTATAAATGTCGAGACCAATAGGATGCCATACAGAGTTTCAAACCCCAGCCTAGTGCCTTGGAATGGAACATTTAAATCCTGTCCTTCAACTGACAAATCCTGGCGTGCTTGGTATAAGAGAATGGAAGCCAGCAAGCATAACCATTGGGAGGAAGTAGGCATAGCCCAATGCTTAGCTCTCTCTGTAGCCGATCAGCCTAAGGACGAACCATTGATATCGGCCGCATGCTACTTTTGGAACAACACCTTCAATGCCTTCCTTTTTCAACAAGGACCAATGACTCCCAAATTAGCCGATGTGTTTATGATAACTGGCTTGGACATCCTGTCATCGGCTAATCCAAATCGGCTAGACAGCAAAGGCCAGTACTCTTTTAAGACTAAGTCCATTGGGGGCTGGAACGGTTATATTAACATGAACATGGGCACCGGATCCGTCAGCCCTAGGGAGCATGCCGCCTTCCTATTGACGTGGTTAGAAAAGTTCGTCTTCTGCGGCTCCAGTTGTGGCCCTACAGCCAACTGGCAAGTGATAGCCGAGGCCTTAGTCTCCAAGCCCCAAATCCCTTTGGGCAAATTTCTACTGGGTTACCTCTACCAAACCCTCAATCAAGCATCGGCCAAAATAGCAACCGATGTAACTGAAGGGTTACGTGGAGGCTACGCTAGCCGAAAACGCGCAAACCAGGAACACTTGCAAGTAAGGGCTGATAGATCGTTACCGATTGGAGTAGAGTGCAGCGGACTAGCCAATCAAGACTATCCGATCTGGAGCAGTGCTGGCCGATGACAGCCAATTTGCCGACAGCCGATTCCCGGGGACAGCCGATTCACCAATTAGCCGATTTGCCGATGCCGCAGCCGATCCGAGTCGTCGATCTGTCGTAGCCGATCCGAGTCGTCGATCTGCCGCAGCCGATTCGTAGCCGATCAACAGCGCGCAACATAGCAACGCCTCTACTCCAAACCTCCTCTAAGTTAAAGGAAGTACTATGAATGGATGGATGGTTGGGCATTCACAATGTGGCCTCTACTCCAAACCTCCTCTAACATAATCACTGTGATCATATTAATATAGGATTGGCTATATCCGCTGCACTCCACTCCAATCAGTAACGATCTATCAACCCTTACTTGCAAGGTTCCTCGTTTGCGGGGTAGATTTTTTTGTTATTAGCTTATAGGTCGTCTCGATACCGTATCTCTGCGATAGGTAGAAAATGTTCTACGCCTAACTTGTTTTTGCAGAGAATGCTTTGAGATGGTATGGCCCTATTGTATGTATGAGATGCATGTGATGCGTGTAATATTCTTTCATATGTGCAATCCCTGTAATATTCTTTCTTACGTGCAATGCTTGTAATATTCTTTCACGACCTATGAGTCGATGTAATCTTCAATTAGATCTTCTATAGTAGTAGCTTAGTTTGAAGAAATCAAGCATTCGGCACTCGAAAGAACGGTGATGAAGATGGAGATCCTCTACACTGGCATGGAGATGGAGATCACCATGTGAAGGGGGCCATACTATTTCATTATATGCTATTCTACTTGCTTTCATATGTGATATGTTTGTTTGATAGGATAGCATCCCTCGCAAAATTAAGTAGTAATGATGCCCTTCCAAATGTTGCACCTGTCACCGTTATGCTCATCAATGGTGGGTCTGCCAAAGCAGAGTGCCATTCTCTATCATAACACGAGGGGGTATATGTCAGACATATACAGCAGGAGCATTTGGTTTACTTAACAAGGCTATCAGAACAGTTTTGGGCCTTGGGGCATTTGTTGGCGCCGGGGCATGGAGATGCCACACCAACAAAAAGAGTCACATAGAGATGTGATTAGCAAGGAGTTGCTTACCGATGTTATTAATTTTCTAGTAGTGATGCCAAAGCTCACTAGAAATTGACTAACATGTGGATCTTGACCCAATACGTAACCTAGAGGGAAGGTGCAAAATACGTAATGGGAGTCTAATGTTAAATTGTTTAACGATAGACATAGCATAAACATTGTGCTCAACTTTGCTTTTTCTGTTGTAGAATAATGACAGCTAATACTACACCCAGCGCTTTCAATTTGCGATCTATTCTCGAGAAAGAAAAATTAAACGGAACAAACTTTATGGATTGGTATCGCAACTTGAGAATTGTTCTCAAGCAAGAGCGTAAGGAGTACGTTTTTGAAGTACCTTATCCGGATGATTTGCCTAACAATGCTACTGCAACTGCACGGAGGGCTTACCAAGAGGAGAGTATCCAGAAAAACGGTCATCATGTGATGATGATGCAGAAGGCTAAGCGCAAACCACCTGTCAAGAAACTTTGCACCAAGAGCAAGTTAACTCCCGATGAGATCGCGAGTGCCTCTAATGCAAAGAAGGGCAAAAAGGGGTCGGCGGCATCAGATGTCGTTTGCTTCTATTGCAAGGAGACAGGCCACTGGAAAAGGAACTGCAAGAAGAACATGGAGGATCTCAAAAGAAGCAAAGTACGACTTCTGCTTCAGGTATTAATGTTATAGACATTAATCTTGCTACTTCACCTACTGACACTTGGGTATTTGATACCGGATCAGTAGCTCATATTTGCAAATCGTTGCAGGAAATGAGAAGTAGAGGCTTGAGAAGGGGCGAGGTGAACCTGTGCGTCGGCAATGGAGCAAGCGTTGCTATAATTGCTGTCAGCACAGTACCACTTCATCTACCTTCAGGATTAGTTTTGTAATTAAATAATTGTTATTGTGTTCCAACTCTATGTCAAAACGTTATTTTCGCTTCATGTTTGCAAGCGAAAGGATATGATTTTAGATCAATGAACAATGGTTGTTCAATATATCTCAGAGATATGTTCTATTTTTATGCTTCATTGGTGAATGGATTATACGTTTTGAATCTTGAAGCGTCTCCCATCTATAACATTAATACAGAAAGGCAACTCCCAAATGATGCAAACCCCACGTTTATCTGGCATTGTCGCTTAGGCCATATAAACCAGAAACGCATGGAGAAGCTCCATAAGGATGGATTGCTTCACTCTTTTGATTTTAAATCATTTGAGACATGTGAATCTTGTTTACTTGGTAAGATGACAAAAGCACCTTTCACGGGACACAGTGAGAGAGCAAGTGACTTGTTGGCACTCGTACATACTAATGTATGTGGACCAATGAGCTCAACGGCCAGAGGTGATTATCATTACTTCATTACCTTTACCGATGACTTTAGTAGATATGGTTATATCTACTTAATGAGGCATAAGTCCGAATCCTTTGAAAAATTCAAAGAATTCCAGAATGAAGTACAGAATCATTTAGGGAAAACAATCAAGTTTCTACGATCAAATCATGGAGGGGAATACTTGAGCCAAGAGTTTGGTAATCATCTGAAAGATTGTGGAATTGTTCCACAGTTGACTCCGCCTGGAACTCCACAATGGAACGGAGTGTCCGAACGGAGAAATCGCACCTTGTTGGACATGGTGCGATCGATGATGAGCCAAAGTGATCTCTCGTTATCCTTCTGGGGATATGCTCTTGAAACAGCTGCGCTCACACTAAATAAGTTCCATCTAAGTCAGTTGAAAAGACACCATATGAGATATGGGCAGGGCAACCCCCTAGCTTGTCTTTTCTCAAAATTTGGGGATCCGAAGCTTATGTAAAACATTTAAAGTCTGACAAGCTCACACCCAAATCTGACAAGTGCTTCTTTGTGGGATATCCTAAGGAAACTAAGGGATATTACTTTTATAATCGGGAACAAGGCAAAGTGTTTGTCGCCCGACACGGTGTTTTCTTGGAGAAAGAATTTCTTTCAAGAAGGGTTAGTGGGAGCAGGGTGCATCTTGAAGAAGTTCAAGAAACACCAGAAAATGTTTCAGCGACCACAAAACCACAACAGGAGGAGCGAAGTGTTGCACCACCGTTGTAGATACACCGCCCCACGGAGGTCCGAGAGATCACGTCGTGCGCCCGATGTACACGGGTGTGGAACAACGTGATATATTGTTGTTGGACAACGATGAGCCTAAGACCTATGAGGAAGCGATGGTGGGACCCGATTCCAACAAGTGGCTTGGAGCCATGAAATCCGAAATAGAATCCATGTACGACAATCAAGTTTGGAACTTGGTTGATCCACCTGATGGTGTCAAAACCATTGAGTGTAAATGGGTTTTTAAGAAAAAGGCCGATATAGATGGAAATGTTCACATCTATAAGGCGCGATTGGTGGTGAAAGGTTTTAAACAAATTCAAGGAGTTGATTATGATGAAACCTTCTCGCCCGTCGCAATGCTTAAATCTATTCGGATTATCCTAGCGATTGCTGCATATTTCGATTATGAGATATGGCAGATGGATGTCAAAACGACTTTCCTAAATGGAGACCTAAGCGAGGATGTATACATGATACAACCTGAGGGTATTGTTGATCCACAATCGCCTGGAAAGATATGCAAGCTACAGAAATCCATTTATGGATTGAAGCAAGCATCTCGGAGTTGGAATATTCGTTTTGATCGGCAAATCGGCGAATCGACCGTTATCGGATCGGCTGCGGTATCGGCAAATCGGCTGTAGTCGGATCGGGTTCGATCAGGCAACTCGAGAATCGGCTGTGGTCAGCAAATCGGCTGTGATCAGCCAGTACTATTCTGGATCGGATAACTCCTGATTGGCTATATCCGCTGCACTCCACTCCAATCAGTAACGATCTATCGACCCTTACTTGCAAGGTTCCTGGTTTGCGCGGTAGAATTTTTTGTTATTAGCTGTCGTAGCCTTCGCGTAACCCTTCAAAGCCGTTGGCTGCTAGTCCATCGGCTACACAAAATAAAAAACCAAAGAAACAAAAAATAGCCCCAGCCGACAGTTTACCATCCTTGGATCCGAGCGTGGAAGAGGCCCTTAATCAAGAGATATGGAGGAAGAAATCGATCAAGCCATTGAGAAGGCGGTGACCGAATCAAGTCATTCAAGCAAGTATGCACAAACGCCATTAGCCGACGATCAGCCTCAAAAAACTTCTCTTCCAAAGCATCCTCCTCGCCCTCAACCAGTATGCATATTTCCTTTCCTACGGTCTTGGTAACATTCCTTCTGTTCTTAACCAAACCCCTTCACTTGCAGCGCCCTGCTTCATCAGTAAGCTCGAAACTCTATCTTTTCTTTTTATGTTGACTTGCCGATTTCAGCTAATACTTGTCTATGTAGCCCCCTCGTTCTCCATCAGCTGCTCCCCATGCATCAAGCGAGCACACTCCATCGGCTAGGGGTAGCCATCACATCGAAGAAGAAGAACCAGCATCAGCTCCCACAGCTAAGGAAAAATAATCCCCTTAAGAACAAACCGGCTATTTAATCCCCTTGATGCTTAAACAATCACGAATGAGGTTTTGCAGGATTTAGCCGATATGTTCTCCTCCGACATCAGAGAGTTCATCGGTAAAGAAGAAGAGATTACCAGCTATTGACGAGAAATCTTTCCCACGCGCTGGCCTGGGAGATCTGCTTAACTCTAGTGCAGGTCCGTTCTTGGCTACCTATGGTGATTAAGGCGTGCCAGTTGGTTTGATCTGCTAACCAACAAAAAACAACCAAATATTTGTTAAGGTTAAAAGATCCTACTTGATCGGCTCAGGGAACCAATTTACATATAATTGCTATCCCAAAGCACATTTAGAATAAGTGATTAGGATAGATCGGCTGTGCCGAGACAGTATAAACCACTTAGACCAAATATACATTAAGATAATAAATATATGCATTTATAGCCTAGCCGATGTTGTAGATCTAATGTGAATCGGCTAGTACCTCGATACATCTTATAAAAAGATATTAATCTAACCTAAATACTCTAAATCTAGATCAATCGGCTGTCATTGAAGACTGACAGATTGATACCGGCTTAGGGCATTTAACCAGATTAAGATATTAATATAAGAGACGGCTTTAATATATCTAATAGTGAATATAACTATAAAGATAACTAAAACAGATAAGGCCGGCTGAAACCCCGGCACTGCCTCTAAAGATAAACATCTAGCCGAATAGATCTTAATAATTCTAAAAGCAACTTAATAGATCAATATGATGCAACATTAAGTACAAAAAGAGGTATCAGATCCATAAAAACCCATGTAAACCCCTCAAGATGGTGGATACAAAATATAACATGGTTCAACATCCAGATCTAGCTCTATCGGCTACTGTCTCTCGAGAGAAACCAGCCAAAAACGAGATAGATCTAGATATTGCCCTAGATTATATGCTGTATATGATAATTTGCGCAATTCGTAACATCAAAACTAGAGTATCATGATGATGTAAGCACTAATTTTGACGATACAAACCACTAATGACAAGAAATTACCTTGCTCGGAGATCGAGATCAATGCAACCCGAAGCGAGATCAAGAACTCGTCTAAAATAAAAAGGTTTGGCGATGCACCGAGTTTGTATTGATGTGTGTGTTTGTTGATCTCTTTTCAAAGAGCCCTCAGGTCTTATTTATACCCAGGCATAACAAAGTCCGTGTAGAACATGGTTTTACCTTATCTACTATTTACAGTACGACAATATCTCTGGACACAGCCCCATGTCGCATTACAAAAGAAATATCTAAACAAATCCCTACTTTACAGAAACAATTGCCGTTACAGGACTCTATCCATAGATGGCAATATTCTTTAACGCATATTTGGGAACCAAATCTTAACATTTATCTTCAAGCTTCCTTATCGGAGACGGTTCCGTCTTCTTCTCTGAATCGGAATTGGCTATCGGCTGTCTTTGTCCGATTCGGCCTCAGTCGACTGGTTTCCCAGCCGATTTGGTCTTAGCCGATGCGGCATCTGTTTCTCTGTCAAACACAATTCCGATCTGATTCCGCTTCAATTTTGGCCTTGAACTCAGGGATTTGGTTACCAAATTTGGTCGTTAACACATGCCCCCAAGTTCGTGATAAGATAATATCGTGGATTTTCCACTTTTTTGAATTCCCGCATGACTCCTATCCTATTCCGTTTCGACCGTTGAAAAAAAAACTCTTTAAATATTGCCCGCTGTTAACACTAAAATTTGGTAATTGAGTTCCTAAGTCGGCAAAGACAAAGTAGAGTCAGATCGGCTGGAGATAGGGGTCGCATCGGCTAAGGAGTGATCGGCTGCGAGGCCAATCGGCTAAGGATGAATCGACAGAGGAGGGCGAGATAGCCGATTTCAGGTCGGAAGAGATGAAACCGTTTCTAATGCGAAGTTTGAGGATAAATAGAAGATTTGGTTGTTAATTGTGCGTTAAATGATATTGCCACTTATGGATAGAGTCCTGTAACGACAATTGTATCTGTAATCTAGGGGTTTGTTTAGACTGTTAGTCATGACACGGCATGGGTCCTTTTCGGGATAATGTTGTGTTTTAAATGGTAGTTTAGATAGAGTCAAGGGTTTGTACAGATAATTGTATCTTGGGTATAAATAGGACCCGAGATCCCCTGTAATTACACATTCACAATCAATCAAACCTTCAGCGCATCGCCCACCTTTTCTTCAGACGAGTACTTTGTTTGGCTATGGGCTGCATCGTTTCGATCCCCAGATCTAGGTAAATGCTTGTCATTAGTAGTATAATCTATTGGTTCTAGTGCTTCCATCGTAATGACACATTAGAATCAGGAGTTTATACCGCGCTATTTATCATATAGCGCATATAAATTAGATCAATGTTTAGATCTATCCTACCATTGGCCAGTTCTAGCAAGAGCTTGCAGCCAATATGGCTAGATCCAAGGGGTTTGCTTTGGTTTATATGTGGTATCCACCGTCTCGAGAGATATAAATCGGCTACAACAGATCGGGTTGTTCTTTTTATACTTAATCTTTGCATCATGTTTGAACTATTAAGTCGTTCTTAGAGCTATCAATGATCTGTTCGGATGGATTTATATTGTTTAGAGACAAGTGTCGGGTTTCAAATCCCTTATCCGCCTTGATATGTTTTTTAATATATTTATTATTAGATTTGTATTAGGACTGTCTCTTATGTTAAGATCGCTTTCCTGTTGGACGTTGCCAGCCGAAATCGGCTTATTATCGACAGCCGATGGCCGATTTCCAGGCTATGCATTCGATTCAGGAGTGATATCTTTCTATAAGATTCATCGGAGTACTAGCCGATTCGTGTTCATAGTACCATTTCCCTAGATCAAGTAGTTTGGTACCCACGAATACAGTACTGTATTATCAGGTGAAAAGTGCACGAATAGTCTTACATCAAAATTATTACAATAATAGGCCCAAAGGCAATATCCAATACATATAGGACCTACTGGTCCGGATACAACCAAAAGCAGAAGTTAGATAAGATAGCAGACGGAAGCAGCGGCATGTCGATTGCCACAGGCAACGACTGGGGACTAAGACCTAGCGCGCTTCATTGTCTTCATTCCTCCTGGTAGTAGCCATAGGGGTCCTCCAGTTCTTCATTTCCTTCATGTGCGTATAGCAAGGGTGAGTACCCAATGTACTCAGCAAGCCAACACGGAATGATGCACATGATAGGGTCATTCAAAGGATGGCTATGGTTTATTTGCGCAAAGCCAATTTTCACAAATCATTTTACAAACCTAACATCTAGCCAGGTCAAGTTTTAGGTCCATAGTATATTAAGTCGGCGACGGTTCGTCCACCATCCATTGTGATCCCAAGGATAGCTTCCGCCTCCGATTCGTCATGGTTTTTACGGGTGTGTCTTCCCCTTCTCTCGAGATAGAGAAGTTGGTTTCCCAGCACACAAAATCATTATGCAATCCCACCCATCATTTTAAAATTTATGAGTCTAGCCACGGGAGAAACTTGTCACGTCGCTTATTAACCGCGAGCACGGCTATTCGAATAGATTGATTGACTCACACTGCAGTGGATGTACACTTTACCCGTACTCCGCAACTACTCATTGAATGAGCTTACATCCCTCTATATGGGATGGTCACGGCAATGCCTTTCGATAACCTCACTTTGGCAGTACCCGCTCCATGAACTTAAGTCCTCATGCACTCTAGCCGTCATTTCCTAGCAGTGAGAGGAGTTCTGGCATTCCCGAGGTAAGAGAGAAACTTCACTTTATCTTTAAGACATTGATAGGTTCAGGTTACTATTCACATAAAGGCCTTTCATCTCATCACAATCATGGGCACCTTACCCTTGGTAGGTCCCTAACTCAACACTTACACCTGAACCACTATGCAGGGATATTGCCTCCGCTCGGCTATCTACTCTGCTAGGTCTATACCCATTTAAGAAGTACGGTTGTACTGGCTCATTCTAAGTTGTAGTCTCATGGCTCGGTCCTTAATTGACTAGGGACGGTACTAGCCTTTCCTAGAAAACCACCCAAATCCATCCATCCGCCCCAGTCTAAAAAGATTGGTTTGTATTTCTCTTTTTCATCAAAGCTATTTCCAACATAATCAGGGCAACGTGGCGCTCATGTCTCCACTTGCCGTGTTTCAACCATCTTCCCAAAGATAGTTGCCCAAGCACAAAGCTTATTTGTAAAATCATGCATATGCAAGAATCTAGTATAAGCGTGGCTAAGCATCTTACCGAAGATATCCTCCGGTTGTATCACATCGAAGGTTACAAGAATATTTCTAAGGGTGTTCAATATCAAGGCAGGGTATATATCAAGTATGGGTACTCATTTGTGTATAGCATGCAAATTGTATTTGAAAACAACATCATTTCGCAAAATAGGATCAATATGTTCAAAGGGATGTGTTGACTTGCCTTGCTCGCAACCTGGTTGGCTTGAGTCTTTGACGTTCTCAACGGCTCCTTCGGACTCTATCGTACGTGCGAGAAATCAAATTTGAATTTGGAATTCAAATAGAATCCAATAAGATCCAAAAGAAAACCAAGTAAATTGCAATAGCGGCTCCTAACACTAGGCTATGACTCTACGCGAACCTAGGCTCGAGTTTCGGCGAAATCCGACTTAGAGCGAAAGGGTTATAAGGATTTGAAGATTTGTATTGAATCCAATTTTGTTAAGAAGGATATAATATTTATTTTAATATGCTTTAAGTTTGAGAAATACTAGAGTTGATGATTCAATTAATAAAAAGGAAGTGGTTATCTTTAAATTTTATCAAAAATATTCGTTGGGTCGAGAAGCCCTAGGGTTTATAATAATCAAAATTAATTGGTGTCGCGGTCTACCGAAAATGGGTTGGGAAGAATTTAACATAAAACATATATGTCGAAAAAGGGTTGATCGAAAATTATGAAGATAGTTTATAATCCTTTGAAAAGATTCTTGTTTTATGAATATAACCTAAATGAATGAATGAGCCCCTCCAAGATATATAAACATTTTGGAAATTTATCGGATTAAAAGTTCGAAGTTTAGGTAAATATAAACTCCATAATTATTTGTAAAGCAATTTAAAAGTAAATAAATAAACTCTTTTGAAAGATGCAAAATCTTCGTGAATAAAGTTTTAAAAGAGTTTAAAAGAATTTAAATATTTTTCTAGGATTTTTACCAAGCTTATTCTTATTTTTAATCCCTCAAAAAATTAAAATAAAAATTTTCAAAAAATTTGCTTCGACTAGGAGTCGAACCCGCGCCCTCACTCTCACTCA